>JAPQWV010000009.1:17337916-17997500 GCA_027422505.1 Craterostigma plantagineum | reverse complement strand
CTATACGTTTTCGGATGACGGAACACCGATATATGATGCGTTTCACTGACCGTACGACCATGATTCCTGTTGATGCATCTGAATATGAAATAAATGATGAGAAGTACCGATTCCGCCCGTACGAATCTTTGTTACAGCTAGCAGACCAGAACCAGGAATTACTCGGTGTGTTCTTAAGGCTCTTTGTTGTTATCACTTATCCCTATTTTTATAGGATGAAGGCCTTTTCCATGCATATTCAATGAATTATTTTACTAAGGTATACCCATTTTCATAGATGTTATTGGGTCGCTTTCCCGAGTCGTCGAACCAGAGGTCAACAAAGACGGCGTTACGATGCGGTCCTCTTTGAGGGTTATTTTGGACGGGTGAGAATGTTTCTTACGAACGATTATGATTTTCCATACGCCCTTGGGTTATGTATGTTTTCCATTCTATGTAGAGGTGTGGAGGTTTCTGTTACTGTTTGGGATGAGAAGGCGTTGGAGTTTTATAACATGTTAAAATCGGTCGCCGGGCAGAAGGTCATTATTATTATAACAAGTATCAACCCAAAGACGTATGGAGGTACCTCACTACTTATGTCTCTATTTTATGTTACTCAAGTATATCTCACTGGAGTGGCTTTTACAGGTAAACTTTATCTTCATTCAACATCGTCCACGAAACTCTATGTGAATTACACTGGTGATAAAGTTTCCAGCTTCCAAGAGAGGTATCATGATCGTTATTTGGATGCTACATCATTTACATTTGATTGTGATGAATATTTTGTTTAATCATTTTCATTCTTTCCTGAATCAGATTGAAAAATATTGATGGATCAAACCCCGTTTCCGTGGTGGCCAACAACGTAGAAATCTCTCCATGCGGTATTTCAGATGTCTATGATTTTCTGCGCAATGAAAACAGAACAGGTGTCTTATATAATTTACTATTTACTTTTTTTCATTAACTCTGTCGAATGGCTTTAGATTGTAAACTTAGGCAATTGAGGAATGCAAAAATGCTGAATTGTGATACTGAAAGCGTTTATAATGCAAGTGATTGTGATGTGATTTTAGCTGACATTCTGTAATTGTGTAGGAACGGGAGTTCGTTTGTGTCGCTAGCTTTACAGACGTTGTGTCTCGGAGTGGATGGAACTATGTTTCTTGCTCAAAGTGTTCGAGCAAGTTGGGGAAATCGGATGGTTCTCTAATTTGTAATAAGTGCCAGAACTATAATGCAGTTGGAGTGTTGCGGTAGTAAGCTATACTCCCATGATCCACATTCGATATTCATTTGGTTACATGTGTTGCATTTTTCCTTAAACTTCTAGGTTTAGAATCGAAGTTGGTGTTGACGATGGAAATGACACTGCAACCTTTGTGATATTCAATGAACCTGCTAGAAAACATATAGGCACGACTGCTGAAGAGTTGTACAATTCAATGGTGTGGGCTCTAATTGATTTTCACGAAACTATCAACAGTATATATGATCCCATTGGTCATAAAATTATTATGTTCTACAGAAAGATGCAGGCCCTGATACAAGCTCAGCCATAGACGAAATACCTGGGTGCATTTTAGACTTGATCGGAAGAACTTTCCAATTCCAAATAAAGATAAAACCGTTCGATTTCAAAAGCATGTTTCGTAGTTTTGCTGTATCGCGCATGTCACAAGCCGTGCCTGAGAGTAGTGTATTGAATTCTTCGAAACATGTGAAGGTATTTGAAATTTATTGGCCCCTAATTTAACGATTTCGAAGACTTTTATAACAGGTGTGTTGTCCCAATGTGCAGGACTCCGGTTGTGGACAGTCAAGCCTAGGATCTCCAACAGACACAAATCAAGTGGTTTGGGAGGAAATTATTAGAGCTGGTGATTCCAATAAGTCTCTTAAGGAAGTCATGACTGATTGCCATGGAACGCCGACAACATCTAAAACTGAGAAAAGAGATCTGATTGGTAGTACAAACATAAAAGTCGAAGGCGTGCCTTACAAGAAGATGAAGAAATAAAAATGGCAGAATTACTAACTCATCTATTACTTTCTCATGTTTGAGGGAGATACGTGTTCTTTGATCCCAGGCTGTTCAAACTTCCTACATGAAATATCAGTCTTTTATGTTTTCTGGAGTAATATTGTAAGGCTAAACTGTTGCCCCACTTTGAAACTTGGTTTTTGATGATCAAGTCAATAGTTTTGAACTCTGCTTCAACCTTTACGTACGGTTTAGGTTTTGAGCTCTATGAATGTCAGGAAATGATAGGGATTGAGGTCTTTGGCCTTGAAATCAACATAGTCATCGATAGTTAGAGTTATTTTTAATTTGATAACCAGGTGGGATATAATATAATGTAATATAATCTTTTTGTCTCCTATATAATATAATATAATATAATTTAATATATTATTGTTTAACAGACAACAGTTTCAAAAATGTTTGCGATACTTGAAGTTGCTACATCATAATGAAGTATATGGCGCACATGAACAAATTATATGACTGACCGACTGCCATACATGATGGATACAGTCATTGAACTCTTCTATTTATGTAATTCTGTATGTTCATATATAACCGTTCAACATTATTTTAATATGTATATTCGTTCAACGTTATTACTGCGACCTTTAATACTTTTAGTTTATCAAACCGCACTAATTTGAAGGCACCACATATGCACAATAAACCCTTATTATCACATAAAATGATGGAAAGAGCACAGCACACTTAGTCGACTTTGTCGACTCTGAAAATTAAACTTTTGTACTTAATGGATTGAAAACCTTTAACGAGAAGCGAATAGATCTGATATGATATGATATCTATTATATGTGATGATATGATTATTTAAAATAAGTATAAGTACATCTATGATCATGACACAATATACAACGCTTTTGGTATACAAGACTTTTCGTGTACATCAATTAGTAACGTTATAAAATAAACGTCAGACAACAAATCACTTTGCAGTATAAAAGAAACTTAATTTAGCATTTTCATTATTAATTAATGATGCCAAATATATTCTCTGGATTAACTTAGTATGACTTCGAAACAGTAGCGTTCGTAAATACATATATGCACTAAACCTGACTGTTGCAATGCCTGTCTAATTGAAATATAAAATCTATTATGACGGTTATGTTAGCTTAGTAATGTCTATTAATGATGGCCACTAAAGCTACCGTTTCATAATTATTGCTCACGTCCGTACACTGTTCAACTTATCGAGGCTATTGGCCTTCCTATACTGCCTATGTTCTCCACTGTAAAGGAACGAATGTGGACAATCACTTTTCAATCTTAGCAACCAAAACTGTTTACAGAAGTCATATCTTATTTGAACAAAAGCTTTGACGACCTCCGTGATACAATTAATTGTTTGGTTGGGCTCATCGATCGGAAGATGGATTCTTATTCTGAATTAGCAGGCCAGAGGTTCGATGCAATACATTCCAGGTACGATTCCATGGCAAGCGCGGTGAATCAGATAACCAAGAACGTTGATATTCACTACTTGGAAATTAACCACAGACTTACCGAAATTGAAAAAACGCTAGGTATGAAGGCTATCTTTCAATGTGTTTTCTGTTAAACATCATCAATCGTTTTGGTCTTCACATTCTAACTATTAAACAGGAGAAATTCACTGCTCCCAAAATGGAGGCCAAATTCTCAATCGCAGTATCAATGGTGGTTCGGAGAAGGTTTCTCCACCGGAGAAAACTCATGATGGCATCACCCATGCATCCAAGAACAAACGCCTAAAAACTTTGAAGCAATCAACGTTGGAATCATCCCAAAAAACATCAAATAGGCCATTTTCAACCGTAATGATTCGCATATGCATAGAAATCTAAAAATGTTCCCGCATGTATCTGATAGGCGAAATGAAACCCAGCTCACACATTCACAGTCCTCACTTCTTAAATACTCTATGAACGAAATCGGCATGGCTCCTCGATGAGGTTTGAGTGAATGACCGTTTGATAACACTTTTTGCCGATTTATAAACTTCATGTTTTTTGTTCAACAGCATGTCGACAAATGCCTACGAGGATTCATCGAGATGCAAAGGCGGACGAATATTGCAGGACGTGAAATTTCATTTATGAATACTACTTTCAATCAGATTGTCGCAACCGAATACACGGATAATGGCGTAATTGATTTCTCAGCCTTACGATCTTATGTGCAAGGCACCTGATTGGCCTTCTATTCCGTGGCAACAAGCAAATCTTATTGCAATCCCAGTAAACGTGAATAAATGTCATTGGGTTCTCTCCATCGTTGATTACAAAAGTGGGTGCATTACAGTCCATGACTCGGATGTGTCTTGCGATGTGGATATGAGATTTTTTTACCAGGCGTTTGAGAAGACTCTCAATACTATCCCGTATTTGCTTAAAGATGTAGGCATATCACAATCAATGGTGACCTTCACAGTTACTAGGGATCCAAATTTTCCACGCCAGATTGAGACGTAAGCCATATTATAGTCGAAGTATCGAATACATTAACTAATCAATTCTTATTATGTAAAACAGGGGGAGTGCGCCATATACATGTTACGCTCAGCCTTTTCATTGATGTTCCATGGCGACACTGTGTACGGGATTACGCCGGAGCAGATTGAAGACTTTCGGAAGTACCTTAATGTTTCAGTTTTTTCAAACAATTGGGTTCAAATATAAATTGTAATTGGATATATTTGTAGTTTTATTATAGTTCTATCAATATCTTAAATAAAATATTTTATTGCATAGAAAATAGAAGAATAAAAATATATTAAAATATGATTCATAATATATTACATATGATGTAATGTTATATTTTTATTAAATAAAATAATAAATAACTGTAGTCAAATAGTTTATTCTAACATTATCAACTACGAAATCGAATAGATTGTATTATTCTGATAGTAATCGAAAATCAATACGAATAGATTATAAAACATATTACAATATAATATAATATTATTTATGTATACCAGTATATGATAATCTATTATAATATAATATAACGCAATATAATATATAAAATGTTCGAATATAATAACATAATATAACTAATATAATATAATATAATATAACATTATATGATAAACTAAACAATGGGAGTGCTTCTAAACATTGTATGACTATTCATATAATAACCCTTTCATTTATGTAACTACGAATATATAACCATTAAATTTGTTTTCTTTGTATATCCGGTCAACACCATTGATGCGGCCATAATTATGCAAACATTATTAGGGCATATAAATTATACAAATTACGCCACCAGATATGCGCAATAAGTCTAACTATATGATGGACATGAATGGTTAGAGTAATCAATTTTGGTGCGGTTATTTTTGTGAATAGGCGTTATAGCAGAGTATGCAAAAAGGAAAAGGGTTTTTTTTCCCGTAAATCAAGCCTCTGTAAAAAATTTGTGCCACCATAGATGACTTCTCATTCAAACAAAGGGTGTCTCGACTGATTTTTTAGATTGTATATGACATTTCAAACTATTATTTTCACACTTTAATCCGAGAGATGATTTGTGTTTCTGCCAAGCGGCCGTATGTATGTGTGTTAAAATTAGGACCCAATGGGTCATCACGATAATGGGTCTTAAATGTTTATCATGGCCCACAGATTTTTTTGTAGCCCAATTCTACATAATTGGGGTGCAAATAATCAACATTTCAGAATTGTGGGCTAAAATAAAAAAGCACTGTTCTTTTGGGAGCAATTATATTTTTTCGGGGACTATCCAGTAATTTTAAAAACCTTTCCTCATTTTACACAAAAGACCCACATCTTCGTAGCATTATTCATACTGCAGAATTCATCTGCTTTCTTGAGCAAAACCCTAATCTTCGAGCTGCTCGATTTATTCTTCATTTCTCAGTTTGATATTCACCATCTCTGCTTCCAGAAAATCTTCACATCTCATTCTTTCACCTTGATCTGAGGTTTGACTCAGAATTTCTACTCTTTTAGCTCGAAGCCGATCTGTGTCGTCTTCGAGCCCGATAGTCCCCAACATTTTCAGATTTCGATTGCTATACAGATAAGTTCTCTGAACAATTGTGTTTGATTGCAAGGTTTCAGTGTGTGAATATTGTAGATTTGAATGCGTTAGCATCTTCGTGTGATTGCATATGATCTTCAGTCAAAGTACTGTAATTAGTCTTTATTTTAACATGGTATCAGAGCCATTAAGGCATTGTTTTTGAGCTGTGATACGATTTTTCGTCATTGTCATTCTTTCACTGTCTCGAGTGATTATCTCTTAAGAAGCACTCTGATCGCTTTCTGTTTGTGAAAGTGCAGCTTGTGCTCCTGACTCACACAACAAGCTGATATCGACATACAGCCTTAGCTGCTTCTGGTGTTGAAAATTAATTTCATACGGTGAACTCGTTCCCTAATCTCTCTTATTAGATTTCTGTGCTTACCTGTTTTGTATTCTGTGCTAGTGTCTAACTCTAACCTAATCTGCTAAGCTATGGAGACCATACACTTAGATAGTGAGACCAAGACACATACAGAATCTCCACCTAAGGCTTCCAAACCTTCAAAGATTAACTCTAGAAACCCTCTGTTTATAAGTCATGCTGATCTTTCTGTGACTAACATACCAACTGTGGCACTATCTGGCTCTGAAAACTACTCTTGTTGGAGTAATTCAGTTCTATTAGCTCTCACTGCCAAGAACAAAGTAGGCTTTGTTCAAGGCACAGTTCCACTTCCAGATGATCTTGAACTAGCAAGTGACTGGGAGAGATGTAATGCTATAGTATTGTCTTGGACTCTGAATTCCCTTAGTAATGAACTAAGAATTAGGTATACCTATGCCAAGTTTGCCTCTAGAGTATGGAAATCTTTAGAAAAAACCTTCAAGAATGTTGATGGTTCTAGGAAATTTAGTCTCCAACAGTCCATATACAATCTGAAGCAAGGAACTGATAACATATCAGTATGCTTCTCAAAACTTCAGCACCTGGGGGATGAGCTGGAAGCTCTAACCACAGGGCCTGTCTGCACCTGTAAAGCAAGTGCACATCAAAACAGTGTATGTGAAGAACAAAGACTCATGCAGTTTCTAATGGGTCTTTAATTAAACATATAATCATATAAGAAGCAATATTTTAATGCAACAACCTCTCCCAAATGTTTTGCATGCATACAATATGGTTAGTAGGGAAGAGTCTCATAGAGGGATAGTCCAAGTGTCAGATAATAACACATCAATATTTTTAAAATAAAAGCTTTAACAAACCAAATCAAAACAGTTTTTTGTCAAAATCCCATAATCTGTAAGAACTGTGGATTAGAGGGCATTCAATAGAAAGGTGTTATAAGCTTATAGGTAATCCAAACAGTACTCAATATAATAACAACACCACTAGTAATAGCTATACTAACAACAGCTCTGTTATATGTAAGCACTGTGGGATTAGGGGTCATTCTATTGAAAAGTGTTTCAAGTTATTTGGTAGACCAAATAAAAACAATGCTAATGGTACCAATACTAAAAGAAATAATCATTGGAACACAAATAAAACTGCAAACTTAACAGAAATAAATCAAAACACTGCTGAAACAATAACTCCTAACCTCTCAATAATGCAATACAGCAGACTAATGAAACTACTTGAAATGGAGAATCAAGGTGAAGCTAATCAAGACATCATGGCAGGTGCATTCACCCATACTATGTCCTCTGATTTAAAAAATGGGTGGATAATAGATTCAGGTGCTACTGATCATGTTGTGTGTTCTTGTGAAAATCTGTTCAATATGAAGCATGTTAAATCTGATGGCATCCTTATTAAACTACCAAATGGTTCATGTCTGTCTATCAACGTGATTGGAGATTACTTATTGAATGACAACATAACCCTCAGAAATGTGTTACTTGTTCCAGCCTTTAAGTGTAGTCTGCTATCTGTCTCAAAGTTAGCTGTTACTAATCAGTGCATTGTAAGTTTTAAAAACAGTTTGTGCACCTTTCAGGACCCACTGTCCCTGAATATAATGGGGACTGGTGAGTTGAAAGAAGGGCTATACTACTTCAACAACTGTTTAATGAGTAATGATAAAACTGCTAGAGTACTGCATTTAGCATCATGTGATCTTTGGCATAAAAGATTAGGACACCCATCTTCTGTTGTGCTTGATGTGTTGAAACCCATTTTAAAATTCAAGGAAGATCAGTCATCTGAGCCTTGTGACATATGTCACAAAGCAACGCAGACCAGAGAACCTTTCCCTTTGAGTGATCATAAATCTGCATCCATCTTTTAACTTGTCCATCTTGATGTTTGGGGTCCTTTTAAACAAATCAGTCATAATAACTGCAGGTTTTTTCTCACTATAGTAGATGATTTCTCTAGGGCAACTTGGGTGTTTTGCTTAAAACTACATCTGAGGTGTTTCTGCATATTAAGTTCTTTGTCAGCATGGTTAGGACCCAGTTTGAAAAAAGAATGAAAACTTTTAGGTCCGACAATGGTACATAATTTGTAAATAGTCAGTTTCAAGAACTCACTAGGGTAGAAGGAATAATGCATCAAACCACAGTAGTTGATACACCACAGCAGAATGGTGTAGTTGAAAGAAAACATAGGCACTTATTAAATGTTGCACGAGCTCTTTTTTTTCAATCTGGTGTGCCTTTGATTTACTGGTCTGAATGCATATTGAGTGCTGCTTTTCTGATGAATAGAACTCCCACTGCTGTGCTCAAGGGTAAATCACCCTATGAAATTGTTTATGGGAAGTCTGTGAAATATGACAACTTGAAATCCTTTGACTGTCTCTGCTATGCAACTGTCTTAAATGCTAGTTCTAAATTTGATGCTCGTGCCAAACAATGTATCATGCTAGGGTACTATGAAACTAAGAAGGCCTACAAGCTGCTAGACTTAGATAGCAAAGTTATTTTTGCAGCTAGATATGTGAAATTTTATGAAACTGTTTTTCCCTTTAAAACTAATGTGACTGATCCTAGAGACAAATCATATGACTCATATGGTTTATTTGATGAAATATCTGAGAAGCATGATGCTGTTTTAGAGCATTCACATAGTGATAAGCTGAATGAACATGAAAATTTATCTGATGATGTGCATGATGATTGTCCTAACATTGATAGTGT
Source organism: Craterostigma plantagineum (assembly GCA_027422505.1). NCBI lineage: Eukaryota > Viridiplantae > Streptophyta > Magnoliopsida > Lamiales > Linderniaceae > Craterostigma > Craterostigma plantagineum. The sequence continues at coordinate 17,988,340 of JAPQWV010000009.1, read as the reverse complement.
ACCTGAGACTTATGAACAGATTAGTAATACTTCTGATTCCAACAATATTGATGAAGTTGTTGATTCTGTCCCTAACCCTCTAACTGTTTCAGCCCCTGCCTTGATTGGAGATAATATGAATAGGCCTAGGAGGAATGTTAGGAGACCAAAATATCTGAAAGAATATGATTGGAGCATGCATACTGCAAAGTACAAAGTATTATACCCTTTAGCTAGTGTCATGAATTTCTCAAAACTAGAAACTGGGGATAGAGAATTTTGCAGCAACATAGATAGAGTAGTAATTCCCAAAACAGTGACTGAAGCCTTAGATATTCCTGCATGGAAAGAAGCTATGGACTGGAAATGAGGGCTCTGATTCAGAATGGAACATGGGACTTAGTAGAATTACCTAAGAATAGAAAGGTTGTAGGTAGTAAATGGATCTTTAAAGTCAAATATAAGCCAAATGGAGAGATAGAGAGATTTAAAGCTAGGTTAGTGGCAAAGGGGTATAGTCAAAAGGAGGGAGTAGACTTTAATGAAATCTTTGCCCCTGTGGTTAAAATGGTCACTATCAGAACCTTGCTTGCAATTTGTGTTATGAATGATTGGAATGTGTACCAACTTGATATTGATAATGCCTTCTTACATGGAGAACTTGAAGAGGAAGTGTATATGTGCTTGCCTGATGGCTTCTATGCCAATGATTATAGAGTGTGTAGATTGAAAAAACCATTTATGGCTTGAAACAAGCTCCACGAAAGTGGAATGAAAAGTTGACTCAAGTTTTGACTTCAAATTGTACAGTCAAAGCTTGAGTGACTACTCACTGTTCAGTAAATTTGAGGATAATCTCTGTGTTTTTTTGCTTGTCTACGTGGATGATATTCTAATTTCTGGAAACTATATGGCTGAAATTGTTAGAATCAAGTCTGTGTTTAATGAGCTGTTTGGAATAAAAGACTTAGGTAGTTTGAAGTATTTCTTAGGTATAGAGGTAAATAAGTGTAATAGTGGTCTGGTACTTAGCCAAAGGAAATATACTCTCGACCTGTTGGATGAATTTGGTGTCATGGGCTGCAAGCCAAAAGAAACACCAATGCAGCAAAATCTGAATTTACAGCTCAGGCTGACTCAGATTTTGCTGATGTTTCTTTTTTCCAGCGGCTCATGGGACGACTGATTTACCTCTGTAATACCAGACCAGATATTGTCCAAACACTTAGCCAACATATGCATAACCCAAACACTTCCCATGTTACAGCTGCCTTTAGGATTCTGCGATATTTAAAAGCTGCCCCTGGCTATGGAATACTAGTTTCAAATCAGTCAAGTAACCAACTATCAGTTTTTTGTGAGTCAGATTGGGCTTCTTGCTCAATTACTAGGAAATCAGTGTATGGTTTCTGTATTTTCTTAGGAAACACAGCTATATCTTGGAAAAGCAAGAAACAAAAAACAGTTTCACGTTCTTCAGCCGAAGCCGAGTATCGGGCTATGGCTCAAGCAACGTGCGAACTGATTTGGATACTTGCACTGTTAAAGGACTTAAAAACTCCTACAGTTTTTCCCGCAAAAGTCTACTACGATAATAACGCAGCTATTCAAATTGCAAATAACCCGGTCTATCATGAACGGACCAAACATATCGAAATAGACTGTCATTTTATACGTGAGTATATATCTAACCGTATCATTAAGACTGAGTTTGTTAAATCGCAGGATCATATTGCGGACATTCTAACGAAGGCGCTCGGAAAGGAAAATCACCGTAAGCTCAGAGACGGACTATCAATGATAAACCTTTTCGGCCCATCATCGTGAGGTGTGCTGTTAAAATTAGGACCCAATGGGTCATCACGATAATGGGCCTTAAATGTTTATCATAGCCCACATATTGTTTTGTAGCCCAATTCTACATAATTGGGGAGCAAATAATCAACATTTCAGAATTGTGGGCTAAAATAAAAAAGCACTGTTCTTTTGGGTGCAATTATATTTTTTCGGGGACAATCCAGTAATTTTAAAAACCTTTCCTCATTTTACACAAAAGACCAACATCTCCTTTCGTAGCATTATTCATACTGCAGAATTCATCTGCTTTCTTGAGCAAAACCCTAATCTTTGAGCTGCTCGATTTATTCTTCATTTCTCAGTTTGATATTCACCATCTCTGCTTCCAGAAAATCTTCACATCTCATTCTTTCACCTTGATCTGAGGTTTGACTCAGAATTTCTACTCTTTTAGCTCGAAGCCGACCTGTGTCGTCTTCGAGCCCGATAGTCCCCAACATTTTTCAAATTTCGATTGCTATACAGATACGTTCTCTGAACAATTGTGTTTGATTGCAAGGTTTCAGTGTGTGAATATTGTAGATTTGAATGCGTTAGCATCTTCGTGTGATTGCATATGATCTTCAGTCAAAGTACTGTAATTAGTCTTTATTTTAACAATGTGTATATGGAGGAATCAACTTCCTAATTACAGTGCTTTCTTATGCAACGATTGGAAAAGAACGTGTGCTGTTTGTGAGGATCAGTGAGTTAGCCTAATAATTTTCCCGATGACGTCTGCATTATGGAATGTTTCTGTATTATAAGTTCGGTTGTCAAATAATCTGTTTGCAGTTATCAAATAATCTGTTTAGTCATTGAAGGTAATACAGCGAATTAACTTTTCCAAGAAAATATGTCTAAACAAGATTTAAGAACCAATGTTCTATGTTATCAGTGGAATGATCCGTTGATGGATGTGCTTAACAAGTGTGGTAATGTGTAGATATGTTATAACTATAATCGAAGGTCTAAATACATACATCTTTATGATTGAAAAGGGTGGGTTACTTTTCCGTTTACTTGGTGACTTCGCTGAATTCATCCTAATAAAAAACTCTATTGAAGAACTATGAACTTGTGCTTAATTTCATGATATGCCTATGTTACAACATTATGCTAATTGGGTTTGACTTTACGTATAACAGGTTATTCCATTCTCAAAAGGAAGTGCCTGGGAGCAATTTACAATTCATCTTCATTAAATCACTGAAGAAAATGTCAACTTACAGTCTTCCACTTACGGGATTTAACCACTGAAGAAAATGTAGAATGATTTAGCAGCCATATTAGATCAGACTTTCGCCGATCTCCATTGTTCAATAAATCGATTGGCAGGACGGGCTGATGAAGATATTGATTCATATATAAGATACGACGAACGAAAGCTGAATAAACTACAGGCAACCTACGACTCCATAGCAGACAGTGTCAGTCAGGCAGTAACCACTATCAACAACCATTGTATAGAGATCCACACGAAACTTTTCAATATAAAGAGAATCCTTGGTTTTCTTTTGTTCATACATTGTGTTGTACAAATTCCATATTTCCGTTTATAAGATGTAATATTTATTAATTTTCAGCATCCGTTCCGAACTGCGGGTCGAATACGTCCAACTCCAGTTTGCCATCCGACAACAAAGTAAACAACGAAACCTACAAGTTAAGAAGATATAAACGGAAACAAATACTCATATCAAAGCGTCATATGAAATCCAACATCCCTACATTCAGAGAATCAGCCCATGGTAAACAGATGCGCTAAATTTTATGGCTTTTTTAGACCAGTCCAGAATTTATGACACAGACATTTACAAACTATGACGACATATATGAATGCAGTAAGCGCTGCGAAAAACGTCGAGGAACTACAAACTAGAAGCATCGGTGATCATCAAAGTTCCATAGAAATCAAGACACTCAAAGAGCGAACTAAGTTGGCAAGGCAGAAGCGCAGAAAATTTTTGAAATCCAGGTCTCCATCGGAACAAAATCGCCCTAAAACTGCTGGCATCAAACAAGGTTGGGCAATACTTTTTGTGGATAATGAATATGTCGGCACCATATCCCCCCACTAATATTTCTCAACCATTTTATTTGATACAGGGAATAAAAAGACTCAAAATGAACCTTCAATAGGATCGAGAACCACCAACCACAACTGTAGTGCAAACATGCAAAATGGTACGTCGTTAATGACATAAAAAACCATAATACTCAACACGAAATTGAATATAGCTTGTGCGCTTAGTGTAGGATGCAGTAGAGCAATACAAAAGAGAACATTAGATGCTCAAACGGCCATAACAGAAGATCTTCTGCAATGCCCGTTTGTACGGCACTGGTCTGGAGATCAGAGACAATCAAAAGTAATGTAAATGGCAGCACTTTGCTATACTCCATATGTTGCAGCCAAGGTCGAGTGGAATTGCCACCCATCCAACAACCACCAGAGTACCTTTTGAATAAGTTGTCCAGTCACAACTTTCGCCAAAATATCAGGACTTACAATTCCATACTCGCTTTCACTTCCATGGGAGCTAAAGTAGACTCGAGATTTCAAATCCGGAAATGGTGCATATGTTTTCCAAATCCACGGCCAGAATTACCATAATATTGGTTCGCTCCTTCCATCTGAAGGTCAAAGGCCCAAATTTGCACAACTGTACATTTATGATACAACAAACGAGGTATCCAACCGCATGAACACGCTCTCAAGAGAAAGTTCTGAAAAGTTGGATGCTAAAGTAGTTGGAGGTCTCATCAAAATGATGGATGCTAACAACAAGCTCGCAAGAATTTTTCGAATGGCAAGAGACAGGTACGAAAACGGACAAACTATAGATCTCTCAATACGACTAATTGGCCCCAGCCATCGAGGGAGACAATATGACTTACCAGCTGTAGAAGAAATTGCAGGTCTGATAGTTGGCGACCTTCCTACAACAATCGGAGAACGAGATATCATAATACAAACAACATCTGGACACCTTCAGAGAGTTAGCGAATATCACCCTTCATTTATGGCCATGCAATACCCCCTCTTATTTCCCATATGGCGATGATGGGTTTCACGACCAGATACCATATAGTACAACCGTTCAATCAACTATAAAGTGTCCATACATGACAATGCGCGAGTTCTACGCATATCAGATACAAACCAGATTGGCTCAGGGGAAGGGAATAATTCGAGGGGGCCGACTACTCCACCAATACGTTATCGATGCATACACCGCTATAGAACAAGAACGCTTGCGATGGATACGATACAATTAGAAAACACTAAGAGCAGACATTTACAACAATATCTGTGATGCCGTTCCGAGGGGAGAGACAAATGCAAAATCTCTCGGGAAAAGGATAATTTTGCCTTCGCCATTCACGGGTTCTCCAAGGTATATGGTCGAGAATTATCATGATGCACTCGCTCTTTGTAGGTGGTATGGCAACCCACAACTATTCATCACAATAACGGCGAATCCAAACTGGGAAGAACTCGGAGCTCACTTGCAGACCTACAGAAATGACGCATCGAACGACAGACCAGACCTACAATGTAGGGTATTCAGCTCGAAAAACTGATTGCAGACATCCGAAGTGGAACTTTTTTTGGGCGTAGTCGAGCAGGTATGCGTTAAAACACTAATTTAAAATTACATAGAAATATTAATTCACATCTATTTTGTCTAAATTATTATTTTTCGGTTCCTTTATATTCGTGAAAAATTACAGTGTTGTATACCATCGAGTTTCAAAAGCGTGGGCTCCCGCATGCACATATCTTGGTATGGCTCGATAGACAAGGAACAGACCCCAGCCCTGCAGATGTTGACGAAATTATTTCAGCAGAGATCCCCGATAAGAGCAGCGACAAAGAGGGATATACATTGGTGGAACAGTTTATGATGCATGGGCCATGCGGCGCGAGTCGCCCGACCTCCCCTTGCATGGAAAGGGGAAGATGCACAAAGAAATATCCTAAACCGTACAATGAGATGACAACAATAGACGAGTTTGGGTATGTGAAATACATGCGGAGAAAATATGAAGATAGATACGTCAAGAAGAAGGACATTCTGATGGACAACGCATATGTTGTGCCTCATAATCTACCACTACTTAAAAAATATAAGGCGCATATCAACGTCGAGTGGTGCAACAGGTCCAGAGCGATAAAGTATTTATTCAAATATATTACAAAGGGAGTCGACAAGGCTACAATGATCATGGAAGACACAAATTCTAAGACCCAACATGCTCAGGAAAATGAAAACAAATCTAACGACGTCGATGAGATCAAAAGGTACCTCGATTGTAGGTATTTATCGGCATGCGAAGCCATGTGGAGGATATTTGCCTTTGACATTCACTGTAGAACCCTGGCTGTCCAGAGGCTGCCAATACATCTTGAAGGCCATCAAAGCCTGGTATACGATGATTCCGTTGACTTAGAGACTATGCTGTCAGGAGATGGAGTACGCAAGTCCATGATGACAGAATGAATGGAGACGAACAAACGCAACACTGAAGCAAGGAACCTAACATACGTCCAATTCCCTACAAAATTTGTATGGTACGCCTCTAAGAAAGCCTGGGTACCACGTAAGAAGGGGTTCGCCATTGGAAGAATCGTCAACATTCACCCCACCGCTGGAGAGATATATTATACGAAAATGTTACTTATGATAGTAAGGGGACTTACGTCTTTCGAAGACATACGAACAGTTAATGGAGCAGTCATACAAACATTCAAAGGCGCATGCCATAAAAGGGGATTGTTGGATGGAGACTCAGAATGGCATCAGGCAATGGAAGAATCAGCTCAATGGGCAACTCCCATGCAATTGCACCATCTATTCTCAACATTACTACTCTATTGTGAATTAGGTGATCCTTTCAGCCTCTGGAATTGCTTTTGGAAAAGCCTTTCGGAAGATATCACACAACAACGGCTATTCAACTACAGCGAACTGCATCTCACCAATGATGAACTAAAAGACTACGCTTTGATGGATATCGAAAAGATACTAATGCAGAACTCAAAGTCGCTATCGGACTTTCCTGGAATGCCAATACCGTCGGGAACGACACTCAAAGATTTGAACAATAGGCTATTGATGGACGAAACGAACTATAATGTGGAACAAAACGATATCGAACATGCTCTTCTTATTGCGATGTTGAATCAAGAGCAACGACAGGTATTCGATGCTATCATCGACTCAGTACAGACGGGTAGCGGAAAACTGTTCTTTCTCTACGGATCAGGAGGGACGGGAAAGACGTATGTTTACAAAACTATCATCACAAAATTGAGGTCAATGAAAAAGATCGTTATACCTGTTGCTTCATCGGGCATTGCAACTGCTTCTACCCGGAGGAAGGACAACCCATTCAAGATTCAAATTTCCGTTAACGATACAAGAGAACTCTATGTGTGACAGCAAACAAGGGTCAATGTTGGTTGAACTGTTAATACAATCTGACTTACTTATTTGGGATGAGGCCCCGATGACCAATCGTTATGCATTCGAGGCGTTAGACTGACTATGAGGGATTTGATGTCAACGATGAGGGGCATAACAAATGACATGCCTTTTGGCGGAAAAACAGTACTGCTAGGAGGAGATTTCAGGCAACTGCTCCCTGTCATACCAAAGGGATCCCGCCAAGATAGAGTCGAGTCCACGATAAATAGATCGTACTTATGGAATAACTGCCACGTGTATACATTGCGGCAAAATATGAGGCTGCACCGCTCAGAAATAAATTTTGCCAATTGGGTTTTGCAAGTCGGCGATGGAAACCAAAGTGCGTCCGCGTGTGAACATACAGAAACAATCAAAATCCCTCCATATATGATGAAAAAGCCTCTACAGAATAATATCCAGCTGATAGCTAGCTACACGTATCCAGATTTTGTACATCGTAAACTGATCGCGATTACATCCGCGAAAGAGCAGTACTTACACCTCGAAATGAGAACGTCGATGAGATAAACAATTTCATGCTATCGATATCACCCGGGCAGTTATGTGAATATCTAAGTGCAGACACTGTTGAAGTTCATGCCGAATCTAATTCCGATAATATGTATCCGGTAGACTTTTTGAACACCCTACAATTTCCAGGACTTCCAAACCATAGGTTGATACTGAAGCAGGATGTTGTTGTCATGCTATTGAGAAACATCAACCAGAGGGCCGGACTCTGCAATTGAACGAGGCTACTGGTCTCACGGTTGGGCAGCAGAGTTATCGAATGCGAAATTCTAACAGGATCACATGTTGGTGCAAAGGTTCTTATTCCGAGAATCATTCTTTCACCATCAGACACAACCTGGCCATTCAAATTACGACGCCGTCAATTTCCCATCAGAGTATGCTATGCAATGACGATCAACAAAAGTCAGGGTCAAAGCCTAAAGCGAGTCGGCGTATACCTACCCAACCCGGTTTTCACGCATGGTCAGCTATATGTTGCATTGTCCAGAGCTACATCTCCAGAAGAATCAAAATTTTGAGTGTCAACGAAGAGGATATAGAAGACGACGAGGTCATAAACGTAGTATATCACGAGGTATTCAACACACTTGAGGATCATACCTAATATGCGTTTTTAACAATATCGTGTACAACTGTGCTTCAAGGCCCCTTTAACTACGTTCAGACGTCCGCCCTTCAACTGTGCTAGATATACGATTACTTTCAACTTCAAGGTCGAACAACTTCTATTTTGCAAAACATCACATACAAACCTTGCAGATATTTCTTAGACAAAGGCAATGACTTTGAACCTGAAATTAACGAGACAAACATGAACAACACTTGGAGAGATGCGTCAGCAACACACATTGGGCGTTGTGAGAAAACTACAGTCACATACTTGCCAAGAATTCTTGCGTATATAATGAATATAATTTAGTAAAATTTAAAAAAATCTAACATAATATGACATAATATAAGTAACATTATAAATAATATAATATAATTTTAACGTGATATGATCTAATATAATGTAATATAATATAATATTTGTATTAAGTTATATTGTATAAAATAATATAAAATAATATTATATACGGTAAAATAAAATATTACATATAATAATACAATATAATATAACATAATAATATAATAACATAATAGAATATAACATATATACAATATTATAATATAATATATTTTATTATAATATATTATATTATACAGTATTGTATAAAACAAATATATAACAGTATAATATAATATAATTCAATATGATAAAATGTATTCTAAAATAGTATTGTACAAAATAATATAATATAGTATAACATAATAAAATATAGTACAAGATAATATAATATAATGTAATATAATATAATATTATATAAAATAATATAATGTTAAAAGAAATTGTACTAGAATACAATATATTACAAGTAATGTAACATAATACCATGTTATATAATATAATGAAATACCACACAAAATTATTTCATAATATAATATTGTTTTCTCATAAAACAATATCATATAGTATAACACACTATAATATGAAATAATATAATTTTGTATAACAGTGTCTGATATAATATAATATAATAAACATATAATGTAATTTAATACAATATTTGTATTATGTTATATTATATAAAATAATATAACATAATAACATAATAGAATATAACGTAACATAATAATAGAATATACTATATTTTAGTATAATATAATATAGTATAAAGTATTGTATATAACATATATATAATAGTATAATATAATATAATATGATATGATATAAGTATTATTATAAATAATATAATACAATAACATGATACGATCTAATATAATGTAATATAATATAATATTTGTATTAGGTTATATTATAATAATATTATATGAAATAATATAAATATTATTGTAAATAACATAATATAATTAACATGATTTGATCTAATATAATGTAAATAATATAATATCTGTATTATGTTTACAATAATATAACATGATATCATCTTATTAAAAATTAAAGAAGCTATTGATGGACTCAAATAATGTTGATGGAGACATCAACGATGGAAAATGGATTACTATTAGCTTTAATAAAGCTAAAGAAGACTTTTTGGCCAAATTCATCACATCTGTCAAGCTTCCTCGACAAAGTGGGATGGCCATGGAGAAAAATTTTCTTTACTTTAATTATTGTACTTTACTTTTTCCTTCTATTTATAGTGTCGAAGCTCATAAGTTTCAGGTGTGCCTTATTTTACATTCTCTTGTACTCTCTATTCCATCTCTCTTGTAATTCCCTCTACTGTAAAATATTTTAAGGAATAAAATTTGAAGTTTGCTGTACGACTCCCCTCTCTAAAGTAAGTCTTTATTTTATTCTTATCTTTATTCAACTTTTATTATTTTAGCCTTAATGAAAGGCTAAATTCATAGTTAAACTACACCAAGATGCCTTAATACTTTAATCATGGTTTTATATCATATTTCTATACATATATTAATATGATGTATATATATAAAAAAAAACGATTAAAAGAATTAAATCTTAGATAAAGGTTATGAAAAAAATTTGATTTTGATTAATTCTGTGTCGGCTCTTGGCAAAACCCGTGTTACCGAAGTTTGGCGTTTGAGGGCATGACTGTTTCCGATTGAATTAAGTCAAATGAAAATTTTATCATGTAAAAATCCTTGTATCAGATGATTTAATTCTAATAATCACAAAAATAAATTTTTATTTTTGGAATTGTGGTATATAGGCTGGAATACCTTGGGTCCGAACGGGATCAAACTGTTTACAGCTTGATAACTGGACTAATAGGTTTAGCAACGCCACGTACCTTTTCCAATTTCTTTTTTGATGTTTGGTATTTTGGTTTAACTACTTTTGAACAAAGCTTTCGTATATACAATACTTTATTATATATTATATTATACTAAAATATATTATATTATAATGTTATATATATGTTATATTCTATTATGTTATTATATTAATATGTTACGTTATATTATATTATTATATGTAGTATTTTATTTTACCCTATATAATATTATGATATATTATTTTATATAATATAACATAATATAAAATTTTATGTTATATTACATTATATTATATCATATCATGTTAATTATATTATATCATTTTTAATAAGATGATATCATGTTATATTATTGTAATTTAACATAATACAGATATTATATTATTTACATTATATTAGATCAAATCATACTTAAAGGATCTTTAAGTTTAAAAAATATAAAAAGAGAGTGATGATTTGATACATGATAAAAACATCTTATTGAACCTCGATAATGATACACGGACTTTGTTTAACCAGTTTAGTCCAATCGGACCTGAGGTAGTCAAGCCGTCATATCAAAAATCGAACTTTCGTTAGAAAGCTTTGTTCAAAAGTAGTTAAACCAAAATACCAAACATCAAAAAAGAAATTGGAAAAGGTACGTGGCGTTGTTAAACCTATTAGTCCAGTTATCAAGCTGTAAACAGTTTGATCCCGTTCGGACCCAAGGTATTCCAGCCTATATACCACAATTCCAAAAATAAAAATTTATTTTTGTGATTATTAGAATTAAATCATCTGATACAAGGATTTTTACATGATAAAATTTTCATTTGACTTAATTCAATCGGAAACAGCCATGCCCTCAAACGCCAAACTTCGGCAACACGGGTTTTGCCAAGAGCCGACACAGAATTAATCAAAATCAAATTTTTTCATAACCTTTATCTAAGATTTAATTCTTTTAATCATTTTTTTTATATATATATATATACATCATATTAATATATGTATAGAAATATGATATAAAACCATGATTAAAGTATTAAGGCATCTTGGTGTAGTTTAACTATGAATTTAGCCTTTCATTAAGGCTAAAATAATAAAAGTTGAATAAAGATAAGAATAAAATAAAGACTTACTTTAGAGAGGGGAGTCGTACAGCAAACTTCAAATTTTATTCCTTAAAATATTTTACAGTAGAGGGAATTACAAGAGAGATGGAAGAGAGAGTACAAGAGAATGTAAAATAAGGCACACCTGAAACTTATGAGCTTCGACACTATAAATAGAAGGAAAAAGTAAAGTACAATAATTAAAGTAAAGAAAATTTTTCTCCATGGCCATCCCACTTTGTCGAGGAATCTTGACAGATGTGATGAATTTGGCCAAAAAGTCTTCTTTAGCTTTATTTAAGCTAATTCTAATCCATTTTCCATCGTTGATGTCTCCATCAACATTATTTGAGTCCATCAATAGCTTCTTTAATCTTTTGAGCCTCTTTAGCTCTAGACTCCTTGATTTCTCCACGAGGCTTGACAATTTGAGCCACTTTGTCTTTAATAATGGCAATTTCTTGTCCCATCAGGTCCATAGCATTATCTTCAATATCTTCAATAATAATATTATCCGGATCTTCCGGATCTTGTCCTTCACCAGCAAGGCAAAAGTATTCATCTTTTTCAATTTTTGAAGATGTTTCCATTGAAATATCTCCGATGTCCATACCAAAATTTTTGGCAATATCCTTCTTCATTTCTTCGAGATAAACATCAATTATCTCATTCGGCTTCATTTTTCCCTTCTGAAGATTAATTCTTCTAGAAATAGCTTCAAAGGGACTAGGAGCTTCCCTTTGTTGACGATTATTAATCGCATCATTATATAGAGAAATTTTCTCTTCAATTTTATCAATCGTTTGCTGGCTTTCATATTCACCAGTCTGAGTTTTTCGAATCATCTTTTTCCAAAAATTAATATAAAAATTTCTCTGGAGACAAGGAATTTTTTGTTGGGTATAACCCATTTCTGGAGTCCATCTCCAAATCCAAGGAATAGAAAATTCAATGTAAAAATGTAAAGAAGCCATTCCTTCTATACATTGTTTATTATGCTCCGCTTCTATTAGAAATGGAGAGACTTTAACCCATTCTTGGTATAATCCAAAGAAAGGTTCTTTTAAAATTTCAATAGATGCGCCATATAATAGCCACCATTGATAAAACCAATTAGGAATATCCTTTATGTAGACGTCTGAGCAGATTTTAATCCACCAAGAATGTCTTTTATTATCATTTTGATATAAAAATACCTTATTAAAGGCTTCGATATAATCGTAATAATTAAATTTAAATAAAATTTTTGATTCAGGATGGAGATATTCTCTATCCTTTAAAGGGTGAAGTGCCCAATTTTCAGCAGTTATTATCTGCTTAATGATAATTTTACTAAAAGTATAACCTTTTCTTTGAGTAGTTTGGGTATTGCCCGCACTGAAATGCTCAAAGTCAGCTGTTCCAGTAGCTTTCAAAATATTCTCGTAATTATCACGAGATTTATAAAATTGAGCAGCAAATGATGCTTTTTCTAAATATCTAGACATTATTGTCCAGGGTTCGTCAGACCATTTTAGATCTTTAAATTCTAACAGAAGTATTACCTCTGTATGATTCTTTTTCTCATAATCGACATCTTCGTCGTCTTCTGCAATAATTTTTGCATAGGAAGTACCTTCTTTATTTTGAGATTGCCCCTTTTGTTTCTTGTATTCAAGAAACTCTTTGTAAATTGGATCATCCTCATTCAAAGCATTGCTTGAAGACACAGAAAATTGTGAAAGATTTTCTTTCACAAGTTTCTTGTTACCCCTTTGAGCGATAACACTACCACGACCACGTCCACCTCTATTAGAGGTGAAACCTCTCCCATATTGGGACATCGCTGCAATTTGTAAAAAATTCATGTTAAATATTCACGAGTAAGATAATCAGGAAGACTATTATCACTCCCTTTTTTGTAAATGATTTCAAAATCGAATGGGGCTAAATGAGCCTGCCATCTCGCAAACATTTGTTTGGAGACATCATGTTTGAAATCTTTCTGGAACATGAACTTTGCAGCTTGACAATCAGTTTTTATTAAAAACTTTTGATTGTATAAATCATCTTGAAATTTAAGCACACATTTAACTGTAGCAAGAACTTCTCTAGCAATAGTAGCATAATTTTTCTGAGCATTATTCCATTTCCCCGAATGGAATCTAACTAAATATTCTTTTTTATCTTCTTGAGAAACTTGTTTTAAGATTCCTCCGAAGCCTAAATCAGAAGCATCAGTTTCAATAATTTTTTGCCAATTAGGATTTGCAAGCATTAAACAAGGTAAATGCGTAACCTTATTCTTAATTTTCCTAATTGCTTCAGTGTGATTATTTGTCCACTGACATGGAATCTTTTTTAATCTATCATATAAAATAGATGTATCTATTGCAAGATTTTCATAATAAGGAGAAATATAATTAAGACTCCCTAAAAATCTTTGAAGTTGAGTTTTATCAAGAATTTGATCTGGAAATTTTGACGCAAACTCAATACTTCTATTAATTGGGTTAACATTACCCTTTTCAATAGTATGACCCAAAAATCGAACTTTAGTTTGAAATAAAACCATTTTTGGGCTGGATATAACTAAACCATTTTGAATAACAATTTTCTTGAAGATATCAAGATGTTTAAAATGAGTCTCGATATCTTTGGAAAAAATTAAAATATCATCAATATATACGATGATAAAATTACTATAAGGAATAAAACTATCATTCATAATATTTTGAAATTCAGAAGGAGCATTTTTTAGACCAAAGGGCATAACATTCCACTCAAATTGTCCAATTGGAACAGTAAAAGCAGTTTTATACCGATCTTCTTCGGCTATTTGAATTTGCCAAAAACCTGATTTTAAATCAAATTTTGAAAATATAATGGCATTAAATAAACGATATAAAAGATCTTTTTTATTAGGAATAGGATACCTAATCCATTTTAAAACTTTATTTAAAGGTTTATAATTAATAACTAACCTTGGTGCTCCCCTTTCCTTTCCTGCATGATTATTAACATAAAATGCAGTACACGACCAAGGAGATTTTGATGGTTTTATTAAACCTTTCTGTAAAAGAGAAGTTATTTCTTTTTTACATAATTCTAATAATTCAGAATTCATCTGACAAGGACGAGCTTTAGTGGGAATATTTTTCTCACTAAAATCTTCCTCATAAGGTAATGTAACAATATGCTTTTTCTGATTCCAAAAAGCATTAGGTAAATCGTTACATATTTGTAACGTAAATTCATTATGTAGTACTTTTATTTTTTCTTGTAACTTAGGATTTTGGAGTTTATCCTCAATCGTAAGTATACTGATTTCTTGTTTCAGATAATTTACCTGATTTTCTTTCGCTTTGATAAGAATAGAATCCTTAATTTCATTAAGAATCCTAGAAAAAGGTTCTGTAATGAATTCAAAGTAGACTTCTTTGTTATCGAAGCTTCCTTTAAATCCATATTCATCAATATTTTTTATAGGAAATATTTTCCTAAGAAATGGAGTACCAAGAATTACTTGGTTTGTGATATTCTTGACTAACAAGAATGAAGTAGGAATACAGACCTTATTTTTACAAATATAGGCCTTAGGAATTTTATAATTAATTTGCAACTTTTCTCCGCTTGCAGAGCTAAGAGAATGAGTTGTTTTATGGAAATATTGTGTAGGAATAATTCCTTCCTGAATACAATTTAAATCTGCTCCACTATCAATTAGTGCAATCAGATTTTTTTGAAAATTTCCTTCAATGAGTAGTGATATTTTCACTAACCATTTTTGCGAAGTTATTACTTCAAGTGTTGAAAGAAAATTATCATCTTTATCATTTAAGGAAATATTAGTAAATCCTTCATAATTTTTTAATTCTTCAATTTTTTCTTTTCCTTTTTCTAATCTAGAAAATCTTCGTTCTAAGTCAATATGACTTAATTTTAGACTTTTAATTTCAGTTTTAAGATTTGAAATTTCAATTGTCAAATCTTTAATATTAACAAGAGACTCGATTTTAGATTTATTTTTATTTTGAAGTAATTTCATTACTTCTGACATTTTATAGGGTTCAGTTTTAGGAATAACTTCTTTTGAAGTTTCTTCCTCTTTTTGAATTAATCTTTTAATTATATGATTTTTTAAATCTGGATCTTCTGTTTGTTTTAGCATTTCAAGAAGATTATTATCAAGAACATTTATTTCTTGAAATTGAGATATAATTTGATATAAATTATTATCTTCTGATTCAGATTCTGAGCTTTTAATATTTTTAGAACAAGATTGTCCTATTTGACAATTTTGACATTCTTCAGATTCTGACAATGAAATATCTTCGATGATATTGTTTTCATCACTCGAAGAAGTTTCACTGTCTGATTCTAACAGAATTTTTGATAATGGTTCTTTTAAATCATTATCAATATTTAAATTATTAATTTTCTTTTTGGTCCAGCAAGTTTTTGCTTTGTGACCTATTTTCCCACATTTTCGACAAACAATTGGAGGAAATTTTTTTCTATATTGATAATCTTTATTATCTTTTAAGAGTTTTTGTTCTCTTCGTTTAGATTTTCGATATTTTCTCCTTTCATATTGTTTAGGAGAATATTTTTTAGGTTTATATTCTTTACGAGGTTTACTCGTAGAAGGATTTTCTATTCCAAATTGATCACAGAAATCTCCTAATTGTTTCTTTTCATTAAAAGAATTTTTCTTAATTTGTTTGTTCAGCTTTATTTCGTTGCATAAAGCTAAACCTTCTTGAGTACAGATACCAATAAGTTTACCGTAAGTATAAGAATTATAATCTATACTTGGTTCTCCTTTTCTAAGATTATTCCTTACTCTTTCTGCAAAGAGTGAAGGTAATCCGTCAATAAATTTAGATTTCCAGTGAGTACTATTAGACTCTGGAAGTTCCATAACACGACTAAGGAAGGTATCTTTATACCACCTAAAAGATGTAAGAGTTTTACATCTTAAGTTTTGGAGAAGAGTTCTGATATTTTCAGAATTGTCAGACCATCGGCCTGTAAAATGTTCTATTATATTAATACACAATGTATAAACTGCATTTTCGACTAATTCGTCATTTTCTTCTTTCATGGTAAGATAAATTTCTTCTTGCTCTCGAAGAGTAAGATAATTATCCCACCATCCTTTTAACTGACCAGTGAAGCCAGCAACAATCATTTTAGCAACAACTCTATCGCTATTATGATTAGCTTTGCATATTGTACTATTCATAAGCATTCTATGTATCATATTAAAAATTTGTCTTTCAGTATAACCGTCTAAGTTCCATTCATAAATACTCCTACCACTTAAGAATTATTAAGTGTTAATTCTTGTTCTTCGAACAAGACATCTTGAGGAGTTGGTCTTGGATAATAAAATTTAGTTTGAATTGGTTTACTGGAATATTTTTCTTGTTTTATTTTATTTAATTCTTCATTAAAAGTATTATAGATACTATCAAAATTTTCAAGTTTTTCTTCAAATTCTTCGCTTAAAGTATTAAGTTTTAAATCTTTAAGCTTTTCATTAAGTAAATTTTCATTATTAGAAATTGATTCTAATTTAAAATCGATAACTTTAGGAGGAGGCTGAACACTCGGAGAAGCTTTATTAGCTATTTTTTCTTCAGCTTTATCTTTGTTTATTAAAAGATAATTTTTTATGTCTTTTATTGAAGACGAAATCTCTTCAATATTTTTTTTTTAATAAAGAAATTTGTTCTCCTAAAACAATAACATACATATTTGTATAATTTTGTTGTTTTAAAAGACTATTAATATGATTAATAGTAATAGAAAGCGTATCATTTTCCTTTTCAAATAATTTTTGAAAAGCATTAAAAAATCTAATTTCATTTTCTTTTTCCATTTGGAAACTGGTTTGAGGAGGAAAGATAGAATTAATATTTTTCCCATTCGAAAGCTTATAATTTCTTTCAAGAACAGAAATCATATTTTTAAAATATCTTGATAAAAACCAAGGAACGAAAGGCAATTTTTCATTTCGTCTTTCAAGATCTTTATAAAATTTTTCTTGAATAATAATTTTATCTTCTTTATAAAGTTTTCGAAAAACCATTTTCTAAAAGTTCCCATTTGGGTTGATTAAATTCTTGTTGAATTTTCTTTCTTGCCGGTGATCCCGGACTAAAATCAATTTTTGGTTTAAAATCCATTAAACACGAAAATCCATTTCTGACTCGGTTATTTCCTCGTCTTGATTTTTAAAAACACCATGAACAATATTATCATGATTAATTCTTAATTCTTCTACCTTATTTTGAAGGTAATCGCTAGAGGTTGATTCTCTAACCTGAGAAGTCGAAGCTTTAGAAGGAGATCTTATCATATAATCACATGGTGATATATGATAATGTGATGAGCTCGATCTAGTAATTCTAGATCTAATTTTTTATCCTGCTCAAAGTGTATTTGAACAGTTCCATCTGTTGTCTGTATTATTTGAGTAGGATTTTTCTTAATTTTGGGTTGCAGAGGCATAGCTCGTTCAATAACCCAATTTTCTGGGAATTGAATTTCTTCCCATTTAATAGATCTACGAGTTGTAATATTAGATTTACTAAAATTAGTTTCTATTAAAACAGTTTCGTTGATGGGTTTATCAACGATTTTGCATTGAGGATTAAGCGTATATAAAGGTTTATAATAAATTCTATAACAGATACAAATTACTTCCGATCCCGGAGCATAATTATATCCGTGAGTTTTGACATTTAATGTCAGGGCATCCAATATATTGACATCAGTCAATGATAATTGGAGATTTGGATAAACATTAAAATAGACTGGACCATGTGCCAGACTAGACTGAATTATTCCCATAAGGGATTGTTTCCAGTCGAGATTACGACCATCTCTAAGAGATGCTATAAAACTTTCTGGTAAACCTTCTAAAGTCAAAGGCTTAAAGGCTACCTGAACTAACCCGATATGAATAAACTTATGGTTTATTCTATATTTTTCTAAGTCTCTATTGCTTAGAAGCCTAATAACCATCTCTTCATTATTAAGAGATATAGTTTCTTCGGTAGTTTTGACTACCTGTTTCAAACCTAATTTTTCAAAGGTTCCTAATTCATAAATTATTTTATGATCAATTTTAGGGATTGTCCAACGATTTAATTTGTCTAAATCTTGAGGAACATCATATTCCTCTTCAATACTGTTTTTAACAGTATCTTTTCTTCTCATCAAATTCATTTGAAAAAGACGTTAAACTACACCTTAACTTCTTAATACCCCCCATGGCTCTGATACCATACTTAAAGGATCTTTAAGTTTAAAAAATATAAAAAGAGAGTGATGATTTGATACATGATAAAAACATCTTATTGAACCTCGATAATGTATAATCTATTTTAGTATAGTATAATATAATATAAAGTATTGTATATAACATATATAATAGTATAATATAATATAATTCAATATGATAAAATTTATTTTAAAATAGTATTGTACAACATAATATAATATAGTATAATATAATAAATATAGTACAAGATAATATAATAGAATATAATATAATGTTAAAATATTACACTACAATACAATATATTACAAGTAATGTAACATAATACCATGTTATATAAAATAATGAAACACCACACAATATTATTGCATAATATAATATGGTTTTCTCATAAAAACAATATCATATAGTATAACACACTATAATATGAAATTATAATATTGTATAAAAGTGTCTGATATAATATAATATAATAAATATATAACGTAATATAATATAATATTTGTGTTATGTTATGTTATATTACATAAAATAATATAACATAATATTATGTAAGGTAGAATAAAATACTACATATAATAATACAATATAACATCACATAATATTATAATAACATAATATATTATAACATATACATAACAAAATAATATAATATATTTTAGTATAATCTAATATAGTATAAAGTATTGTATATATATATAATAGTATAATATAATATAATATGATATAACATAAGTAGTATTATAAATAATATAATATGATTAACATGATATGATCTAATATAATGTAATATAATATAATATTTGTATTATGTTATATTATTTGATATAATATAAGTATTATTATAACTAATATAATATAATTAACATGATTTGATCTAATATAATGTAAATAATATAATATTTGTATTATGTTATATTATAGTAATATAACATGATATAATATAATATAATTAACATGATATGATCTAATATAATGTAATATAATATAAAATTTTGTATTATGTTATATTATATAAAATAATATAACATAATATTGTATAAGGTAAACACTACAAAAAATGTTATTTTATGTGACCATGTTTTTGTGATAACGTTAAAAATCATCACATAAAATTAGATATGAGGAAATAATTTTTTCTCACAATAACTATTATATAATGTGATGAAATTTTTTTCCTCATAAGTGAATATATAATATGTGAGGAAACTGTTTTTTCATCACATAATAGTAATATATTTCCTCACAAAAGCTAAACATTAATGTGATAGATAAAATCCTCACATATAGTTAACAAATTCCCTAATAATAAATAAATTTTTATGTGACAGAACAATCCTCACATAAAACAAAAGAGAAGCTGCCGTCAACCAATAATATGCATTTAGAGTATATAATAATTTTTATCATTAGAAATGTGAGGAATATTTCTGTATTATAAATCATGATAATTATGAGGAAAAATATGTTTAACGTGATGAATAATTCTATTAAGGTAATGGGGCGGGTAACGGGTCCGAAAAATCTCAACCCGGCCGGGTCCGGGGCGGGTCTCGGGTCTTGCTAAACCCGCCCCGAGACCCACCTGAGACCCTCCCCGATATATATTTTATATTTAAATTTATTTTTATTATACGTATATATACATAAAGTGTTCGAATTATTAATAAAAAGCTTTGTAGCCTACTGGATAAGCCTTCAGTTAACTTACTATAGGTCATGGGATAGAATTCCAGTTTTGTGTATTTTTTTGTAGTGAAAATAAAATACTACATATAATAATATAATATAACATAACATAATAATATAATATACTAAACGAAGAGAACAAAAACTCTTAAAAGATAATAAAGATTATCAATATATAAAAAAATTTCCTCCAATTGTTTGTCGAAAATGAGGGAAAATAGGTCACAATCAAAAACTTGCTGGACCAAAAAGAAAATTAATAATTTAAATATTGATAATGATTTAAAAGAAACATTATCAAAAATTCTGTTAGAATCACACAGTGAAACTTCTTCGAGTGATGAAAACAATATCATCGAAGATATTTCATCGTCAGAATCTGAAGAATGTCAAAATTGTCAAATAGGACAATCTTGTTCTAAAAATATTAAAAGCTCAGAATCTGAATCAGAAGATAATAATTTATATCAAATTATATCTCAATTTCAAGAAATAAATGTTCTTGATAATAATCTTCTTTTTTTTTTTTTCGAAACGATAGCTTGCATTAATAACAAAAGATACAAGGCTAAATAGCCCAAGGGGTCTCACCGGTACATCGTTCACCGGGAGAACAAAGGCTCACAAAGGAGCAAAAACAATCCCACAAGGGGAAACAAACACTCCCAACATTGGGAGAAAAGAGTCAACAAGTGACAAAAAACCGACAGAAAACAGAACACCATTATCGACGACCAAGAACTAAAGAACCTATAACAGAAGAAGCGATTAAGCTAAATCTACTATACTCTTCACTTTAACTTAATCTTCGACTTCTAGGTTTTGTTTTCATCGGACTGAAAGCTCCACGAAGGGAGAAAAGGCTCTCGACCCGAGGGTCGGGAGAGACGAGGTCCCACAACGGGAAAACTCGAGGCAGTGGCGAGGGCGCGCGGCGGGCAGCGGCAGGCGGGCAACAGGCGGTGGGTGGGCAGCGGCCGGCAGGCGACGGCTGGGCGGCGGGCGGCTGCCCTTGACGAGCTGGGCGTTGGGGTGGTCGTGGCCGGGCAAAGGCGGAGGTCGGCGGAGGCGGAGACGGCTGCGAGCGTAGGCGGTGGACCGCAGTTCAGCGGCGACGGGGAGCGGCGACCGGCGGCGACGGCAGACAGTGGGGGCGGCATGGTGGGCGGGAGGGGACGGCAGGTGCGACGGAACGACCGCTGCAGGCGGGGCGGGTAGCTGGTGGGAAGCCGACCACGGTGGGAGGCGGGGCAGCCTGACTGGCGGAGGTGGGCGGGGCTTAATTAAAAAAAAATAAAAATAAAAATTAAAAACTGGGAAGAAATTAAAAACAAGGCTCCCCCAACCTCCAAGAGGTTGGGGGAGAAGCGAGCTACCGAGAAGGGGACGCTGGCTAAGGGAAGGAGGACTTGGAGAAGGTGAAAGAGATGAGACGATGGGTGGCGGCGATATAGTGTTAGGGTTTGGGAGGTTTTTTAGAGAGAGAGAAAACACTAACAACAAGTGTTGTCCAATTGACTTTAGTTGAATCTTGATAATAATCTTCTTGAAATGCTAAAACAAACAGAAGATCCAGATTTAAAAAATCATATAATTAAAAGATTAATTCAAAAAGAGGAAGAAATTTCAAAAGAAGTTATTCCTAAAACTGAACCCTATAGAATGTCAGAAGTAATGAAATTACTTCAAAATAAAAATAAATCTAAAATCGAGTCTCTTGTTAATATTAAAGATTTGACAATTGAAATTTCAAATCTTAAAACTGAAATTAAAAGTCTAAAATTAAGTCATATTGACTTAGAACGAAGATTTTCTAGATTAGAAAAAGGAAAAGAAAAAATTGAAGAATTAAAAAATTATGAAGGATTTACTAATATTTCCTTAAATGATAAAGATGATAATTTTCTTTCAACACTTGAAGTAATAACTTCGCAAAAATGGTTAGTGAAAATATCACTACTCATTGAAGGAAATTTTCAAAAAAATCTGATTGCACTAATTGATAGTGGAGCAGATTTAAATTGTATTCAGGAAGGAATTATTCCTACACAATATTTCCATAAAACAACTCATTCTCTTAGCTCTGCAAGCGGAGAAAAGTTGCAAATTAATTATAAAATTCCTAAGGCCCATATTTGTAAAAATAAGGTATGTATTCCTACTTCATTCTTGTTAGTCAAGAATATCACAAACCAAGTAATTCTTGGTACTCCATTTCTTAGGAAAATATTTCCTATAAAAAATATTGATGAATATGGATTTAAAGGAAGCTTCGATAACAAAGAAGTCTACTTTGAATTCATTACAGAACCTTTTTCTAGGATTCTTAATGAAATTAAGGATTCTATTCTTATCAAAGCGAAAGAAAATCAAGTAAATTATCTGAAACAAGAAATCAGTATACTTATGATTGAGGATAAACTCCAAAATCCTAAGTTACAAGAAAAAATAAAAGTACTACATAATGAATTTACGTTACAAATATGTAACGATTTACCTAATGCTTTTTGGAATAAGAAAAAGCATATTGTTACATTACCTTATGAGGAAGATTTTAGTGAGAAAAATATTCCCACTAAAGCCCGTCCTTGTCAGATGAATTCTGAATTATTAGAATTATGTAAAAAAGAAATAACTTCTCTTTTACAGAAAAGTTTAATAAAACCATCAAAATCTCCTTGGTCGTGTACTGCATTTTATGTTAATAATCATGCAGAAAAGGAATGGGGAGCACCAAGGTTAGTTATTAATTATAAACCTTTAAATAAAGTTTTAAAATGGATTAGGTATCCCATTCCTAATAAAAAAGATCTTTTAGATCGTTTATTTAATGCCATTATATTTTCAAAATTTGATTTAAAATCAGGTTTTTGGCAAATTCAAATAGCCGAAGAAGATCGGTATAAAACTGCTTTTACTGTTCCAATTGGACAATTTGAGTGGAATGTTATGCCCTTTGGTCTAAAAAATGCTCCTTCTGAATTTCAAAATATTATGAATGATATTTTTATTCCTTATAGTAATTTTATCATCGTATATATTGATGATATTTTAATTTTTTCCAAAGATATCGAGACTCATTTTAAACATCTTGATATCTTCAAGAAAATTGTTATTCAAAATGGTTTAGTTATATCCAGCCCAAAAATGTTTTTATTTCAAACTAAAGTTCGATTTTTGGGTCATACTATTGAAAAGGGTAATGTTAACCCAATTAATAGAAGTATTGAGTTTGCGTCAAAATTTCCAGATCAAATTCTTGATAAAACTCAACTTCAAAGATTTTTAGGGAGTCTTAATTATATTTCTCCTTATTATGAAAATCTTGCAATAGATACATCTATTTTATATGATAGATTAAAAAAGATTCCATGTCAGTGGACAAATAATCACACTGAAGCAATTAGGAAAATTAAGAATAAGGTTACGCATTTACCTTGTTTAATGCTTGCAAATCCTAATTGGCAAAAAATTATTGAAAATGATGCTTCTGATTTAGGCTTCGGAGGAATCTTAAAACAAGTTTCTCCAGAAGATAAAAAAGAATATTTAGTTAGATTCCATTCGGGGAAATGGAATAATGCTCAGAAAAATTATGCTACTATTGCTAGAGAAGTTCTTGCTATAGTTAAATGTGTGCTTAAATTTCAAGATGATTTATACAATCAAAAGTTTTTAATAAAAACTGATTGTCAAGCTGCAAAGTTCATGTTCCAGAAAGATTTCAAACATGATGTCTCCAAACAAATGTTTGCGAGATGGCAGGCTCATTTAGCCCCATTCGATTTTGAAATCATTTACAAAAAAGGGATGATAATAGTCTTCCTGATTATCTTACTCGTGAATATTTAACATGAATTTTTTACAAATTGCAGCGATGTCCCAATATGGGAGAGGTTTCACCTCTAATAGAGGTGGACGTGGTCGTGGTAGTGTTATCGCTCAAAGGGGTAACAAGAAACTTGTGAAAGAAAATCTTTCACAATTTTCTGTGTCTTCAAGCAATGCTTTGAATGAGGATGATCCAATTTACAAAGAGTTTCTTGAATACAAGAAACAAAAGGGGCAATCTCAAAATAAAGAAGGTACTTCCTATGCAAAAATTATTGCAGAAGACGACGAAGATGTCGATTATGAGAAAAAGAATCATACAGAGGTAATACTTCTGTTAGAATTTAAAGATCTAAAATGGTCTGACGAACCCTGGACAATAATGTCTAGATATTTAGAAAAAGCATCATTTGCTGCTCAATTTTATAAATCTCGTGATAATTACGAGAATATTTTGAAAGCTACTGGAACAGCTGACTTTGAGCATTTCAGTGCGGGCAATACCCAAACTGCTCAAAGAAAAGGTTATACTTTTAGTAAAATTATCATTAAGCAGATAATAACTGCTGAAAATTGGGCACTTCACCCTCTAAAGGATAGAGAATATCTCCATCCTGAATCAAAAATTTTATTTAAATTTAATTATTACGATTATATCGAAGCCTTTAATAAGGTATTTTTATATCAAAATGATAATAAAAGACATTCTTGGTGGATTAAAATCTGCTCAGACGTCTACAAAAAGGATATTCCTAATTGGTTTTATCAATGGTGGCTATTATATGGCGCATCTATTGAAATTTTAAAAGAACCTTTCTTTGGATTATACCAAGAATGGGTTAAAGTTTCTCCATTTCTAATAGAAGCGGAGCATAATAAACAATGTATAGAAGGAATGGCTTCTTTACATTTTTACATTGAATTTTCTATTCCTTGGATTTGGAGATGGACTCCAGAAATGGGTTATACCCAACAAAAAATTCCTTGTCTCCAGAGAAATTTTTATATTAAATTTTGGAAAAAGATGATTCGAAAAACTCAGACTGGTGAATATGAAAGCCAGCAAACGATTGATAAAATTGAAGAGAAAATTTCTCTATATAATGATGCGATTAATAATCGTCAACAAAGGGAAGCTCCTAGTCCCTTTGAAGCTATTTCTAGAAGAATTAATCTTCAGAAGGGAAAAATGAAGCCGAATGAGATAATTGATGTTTATCTCGAAGAAATGAAGAAGGATATTGCCAAAAATTTTGGTATGGACATCGGAGATATTTCAATGGAAACATCTTCAAAAATTGAAGAAGATGAAGACTTTTGCCTTGCTGGTGAAGGACAAGATCCGGAAGATCCGGATAATATTATTATTGAAGATATTGAAGATAATGCTATGGACCTGATTGAACAAGAAATTGCCATTATTAAAGACAAAGTGGCTCAAATTGTCAAGCCTTGTGGAGAAATCAAGGAGTCTAGAGCTAAAGAGGCTCAAAAGATTAAAGAAGCTATTGATGGACTCAAATAATGTTGATGGAGACATCAACGATGGAAAATGGATTACAATTAGCTTAAATAAAGCTAAAGAAGACTTTTTGGCCAAATTCATCACATCTGTCAAGATTCCTCGACAAAGTGGGATGGCCATGGAGAAAAATTTTCTTTACTTTAATTATTGTACTTTACTTTTTCCTTCTATTTATAGTGTCGAAGCTCATAAGTTTCAGGTGTGCCTTATTTTACATTCTCTTGTACTCTCTCTTCCATCTCTCTTGTAATTCCCTCTACTGTAAAATATTTTAAGGAATAAAATTTGAAGTTTGCTGTACGACTCCCCTCTCTAAAGTAAGTCTTTATTTTATTCTTATCTTTATTCAACTTTTATTATTTTAGCCTTAATGAAAGGCTAAATTCATAGTTAAACTACACCAAGATGCCTTAATACTTTAATCATGGTTTTATATCATATTTCTATACATATATTAATATGATGTATATATATATATATAAAAAAAAATCGATTAAAAGAATTAAATCTTAGATAAAGGTTATGAAAAAATTTGATTTTGATTAATTCTGTGTCGGCTCTTGGCAAAACCCGTGTTGCCGAAGTTTGGCGTTTGAGGGCATGGCTGTTTCCGATTGAATTAAGTCAAATGAAAATTTTATCATGTAAAAATCCTTGTATCAGATGATTTAATTCTAATAATCACAAAAATAAATTTTTATTTTCGGAATTGTGGTATATAGGCTGGAATACCTTGGGTCCGAACGGGATCAAACTGTTTACAGCTTGATAACTGGACTAATAGGTTTAACAACGCCACGTACCTTTTCCAATTTCTTTTTGATGTTTGGTATTTTGGTTTAACTACTTTTGAACAAAGCTTTCTAACGAAAGTTCGATTTTTGATATGACGGCTTGACTACCTCAGGTCCGATTGGACTAAACTGGTTAAACAAAGTCTGTGTATCATTATCGAGGTTCAATAAGTTGTTTTTATCATGTATCAAATCATCACTTTCTTTTTATACTTTTTAAACTTTTGTAAAGATCCTCACACAATGTTATAATATAATATGATCTATTTTAGTATAGTATAAAGTATTGTATATAACATATATGTAATAGTATAATATAATATAATTCAATACGATAAAATTTACTTTAAAAGAGTATTGTACAACATAATATAATAGTATAATATAATAAAATTTAGTACAAGATAATATAATATAATGTTAAAAAATATTATACTAGAATAAAATATATTACAAGTAATGTCACATGATACCATTTTATATAATATAAAGAAATACCACACAATATTGTTGCACAATATAATATGGTTTTCTCATAAAAAATATCATAGAGTATAACACACTATAATATTAAATAATATAATATTCTATAATAGTGTATGATATAATATAATATAATATCATGAAATGAAAGATAATGTGAATAGAATAACAAATCCCTCGCCAGAATATAAAAGCAGACCCTTCTCATATTGCAAACACATGCATCGTGTCGATTAGTGTATGCGCGGATTATGCAATTGAGGTGTACTCACCCTCTAAAGGCTTTCGCGTTCATGAACACAATTTTCAGCCAGTTCTTGAAATCGCTTCCTGTACTCGATGGATCTGCTTATCTGATCAAAGTGATGCCCTTGTTCTTCGAAATTCTATCCGATTGCCGTCTTGCAACTGGAGAGATGCGTCACCAACTCTCCCTATGAATGTGAACAACGTACATTGGATGTTGTGCACTATCTCTATCTTACACAACAACACTTTCTAATATTGGATTCAAATAGATCATTCGTGCAAATTCGCATTATTAGGTGCAGTCTTACAACGTCGCATGTGCAATCTGAGACTGGTGCGGTCCTCGATAACGATAAAATGAAGTATCAACCCAATGAACGCATGGTAGTGTGGCTCCTTCCTGTCGCTGGCGGATTGGACTGGGGCCCTCCCAAACCAGCTTCAGATTGTACCTAACTAATAAGACTGTATCTGAATATTTAAATTTGGTTGCAAAATATAAACCCTGCGTAGCACGGGCAACACCTAGTTATATTAGGAAAGATCTGACACAAAACTACAAATGTGAATGTGGGATTCTATTTCGTACACATTTTTTCGCTGAGATGTATTTAAAAAAGAATTCATAGAAAACAAAGCTAGACATAGAAATGCGGTATCGAACTGGCACTGGCTAGAGCTGTCAAACGGGCCCGCGGCCCTTTCGGCCCGCCCGCCCCGCCCCGCCAAAGTGGCGGGGCGGGCTGTTAATTTTTCGGCCCGCCAGAGGGCGGGCCTGAGCGGGCATGCCCGCGCGGGCCGCGGGCTTTGGCGGGGCGGGCCTGCGGGCAGGCCCGCCAAAAAATGTTATATTTTATAATTATATTAAATAATAAGATTTATATATAAATTATATTGATTTTGATATTTTTTGAGTTTTTTAATAACATAAATAATTAATATTAAAAAATAGATTAAATTAGATAAATTTTCCAGGTTGAATTCTTTAATTTTTTAATTTTCTCCTATTTTTTATATTATTTTATCTATTTTTATTATTTTTTCTCATTTTTTTCTATCTTTATTAATTTTTTTTATTATTTTTTTTAAAAATTGGCGGGCTAAGCCCGCAGGCGGGGCGGGCTTTCATTTTCCAGGCCCGCCAGTAGGCGGGCTTGCCCGCGCCCGCCCCGCCACTGGCGGGCTTTGGCGGGCTACGGGCCGGCCCGCCCCGCCGGCCGGTTTTGACAGCTCTAGCACTGGCAATGGCAAATAGCTAAAAATCATTTAAAAAGGTACAAATTTAAGACAAAAAGATACATGAATTCTTAGAACCATATGGAAAGCGTCGTTGCTCGGACAGAGCCACAATTTATAGGTCTTTTTAAAATATAGCCTTTGACTCGGTCAGCTTTAAAAAAATGGCCTCGTCGATTCTACCTTTTAAAAAATAGCCTTCAATTTAAGGGTATTTTCGTCTTTTTACAAGTGGGTCTCATGCTTTAATAGCACAGGTCCCTTGCCATATAGCACAGGTCCCATGAAGCACGGGACCTGTACTATACAGCACATGTCCCGTGCTATATAGTACAGGTCCCGTGCTTCATGGGACCTATGCTATATAGCAAGGGACCTGTGCTGTATAGTACAGGTCCCGTGCTATATATATAAAAAAATATATTTCATGGGACCTATGAGCAAGGGACCTGTGCTATATAGTACAAGTCCCGTGCTATATATATAAAAAAATATATTGGGGATTTGAACCCACGACCTATTACTTGAACGTCCGACTACACAACCACTGGACTACACCCCACCCACCCACTATACAGCACATGTCCCGTGCTATATAGTACAGGTCCCGTGCTTCATGGGACCTGTGCTATATAGCAAGGGACCTGTGCTGTATAGTACAGGTCCCGTGCTATATATATAAAAAAATATATTTCATGGGACCTATGAGCAAGGGACCTGTGCTATATAGTACAAGTCCCGTGCTATATATATAAAAAAATATATTGAGGATTTGAACCCACGACCTATTACTTGAACGTCCGACTACACAACCACTGGACTCCACCCCACCCACCCACCCACCCACCCAAACGCTCATTTAACATATTGGTTTTTAACGTGGGCACGATTAATAGGGGCAGTATAGTCACATTTGAAGGCTATTTTTTTAAAGTTGACCGAGTAGAAGGCTATTTAGTTAAAAAAACCCCAATTTATATCGCCGTCCGTATGCCAAAGGAATACTGAACTTGGGCACTCATCTCCAACTTGCTTCTATCGCCATCGTATTATTACTTCAGAGCCACAATTTATAACTAGCAGAAGAAGAGCTATTGCAAGAAAATCTCTGCCTCAACCACTTGGGTCAGTGCAATTTGAGACTTAATTTACTCTGCTTTAGCTGATTCTTTGTAAATAATTTTCAATATATCCAAAAGATAGCGTCTTTATAGTTTCTTTGTAGTTCCGAAAATTGGAGTCGATACGACCTCATTCAGCTCCAGAGATCTTAATCAAACTTGCTGTAATGGTTTGCCCCCTTTATTTTCAATGATACTGAACATTAGTGATACTCTCATGTGTGCTGTTGTTATTACATATATGCTATGCTTGCATAATATATTTCTTCCTCTATATGATTCAGTAAGTTCTTTGGTCTAATTTTGCAACATGTACAGGAATACCCAGTTAATAGGAGATCAGTTGTAGTATCAAGAATGGCCGGAGATGAAGGGACACTATTGAGTAGCTCAGAGACTAATAAGCCAGGGGAGATGATCTTCGAACCAATTCTTGAGGAAGGAGTGTTTCGCTTTGACTGTTCTTCTCACGATAAAGAAATTGCATTTCCGTGCATTTCATTCGTGAATTCTAAAGTTCGAGACACGGCGATTGGGAACGTGGAGAAAGCCCCTACCTTTATACCAAAATTCGAGTGCATCGATGGGCAACAAATAGTTCACATTGAGGTCACTTAGATAGCCTTAGAATTCTCAATAATGTTTCCTTTTCAAGAATCATATGCTTATACTTCGTAATTAATCTGTTCTTTTGTCGAAATAAATGATTTAGTTCCCCCCAAATACCTCATTTTATGGGACTGGTGAAGTTAGTGGACAGCTTGAACGAACAGGGAAGAGGGTAAGCAAAATTGAATATTCTGTTGTTTCTTGGCTTTTTTTATGTGAATAGTTTTATATATTATGTATTTGTGCAGATATTTACTTGGAACACTGATGCTTGGGGTTATGGTAGTGGAACTACTTCCTTATACCAATCACACCCTTGGATCTTAGTTGTACTTGAAAATGGAGAGGCATTGGGCGTTCTTGCAGATACAACTCGACGTTGTGAGGTAACTGTTGGTCTATCTTTCTTACTCTATTACGAAGGTGGATTCGAATAATTACAGTAGACATGTCATGAACCACACACAGATTGATTTGCGAAAGGAGTCTTCAATAAAGATCGTTTCATCCCTGGCCTATCCTTTGATCACATTTGGCCCATTTGCTTTGCCTACTGAAGTTCTTGTATCGTTTGCTCGAGCAGTTGGTAATGTGTTCTTTGTCCTTTGAGACATTAACCTTTGAGATATTGTTTAATTCATTGGGCCTATGCTTTTGGAAAAGTTATATAAATATATATATATATATATATATATAATATATATATATATATATATATATATATATACCTCGATTAAGGTAGTTAGGATTATCCATCTACCAATAAAATGCTGTGGCAATTTTTTGATTGCACTTGTAATGTATGATACAGAACGTTGACCGTAGTAGCTACCTTCAAGAATACGTTTTGAGTTTGTCAAAGTTGTCTTTTCTGACGAATTATTTGTAGTAAACATTTCTGAAAGTTGGTCGATGTTATTCTTAAATGACATGATTAAATATCTTTCTCAATTATTGCTTGTTTGCGCTGTATGTTTAGTTCTTGAGTTTGAATTCCAATGGATTATCTGATGGTCAATTAAACTGTGTTTTTTTCGTTTGTGTATAGGAACTGTGTTTATGCCCCCAAGGTGGTCCCTGGGTTATCATCAATGTCGTTGGAGCTATGCTTCTGATAAACGAGTTCGAGTGGTTGGCAATTTCTTTTGTTAACATTTCATCCATCATATCATACATAGGACAGTGATACGATTCTAAAAACAAAAAAAAAAGTCAATGGGTTGAGGCTGACTAAAAATTATCTGTTCATATCATTTCACCTTTTTTTCGCAGATTGCTAATACATTTAGAGAGAAAGATATACCTTGTGATGTTATATGGATGGACATAGATTACATGGATGGTTTTCGTTGTTTCACTTTCGACAAGGCAAGTTTCTTTACCTTAACATGATGGATAAAGAGTTTAGACCATTTCCCTGATCTTAAAATAGTCCGTTTTATTCCCTTAATTGATAATAAATGTTGAAAATAGCATAGATTGTGTTGACTTTTATTTAGGAGCGATTTCCCGACCCAAAATCTCTGGTCGACGATCTTCACAAAGATGGATTCAAAGCTATATGGATGCTTGACCCAGGGATTAAGAAAGAGGAGGGTTACTTCGTATACGATAGTGGTTCCCAAAAGGATGTATGGGTACAGAATGAAGAAGGAAAACCTTTCGTTGGTATGTGTATTTTTTCAGGAAAGGAATATATCAGAGGAAGTGAAAATAGACATATATTTGTCTAAATTTATCTTGAACAATTGATGTAAGAGATTGCTGATGTCATCTTCAGGCGATGTGTGGCCTGGGCCTTGCGTATTTCCCGACTATACGCAGTCAAAAGCACGTTCGTGGTGGGCAAATCTTGTGAAAGACTTCATCTCTAATGGCGTTTATGGCATATGGAACGACATGAACGAACCAGCCGTTTTCAAGGTGAATAAAAGCTCAATTCCGTTTTTTCTTCAACTCAAAAAAGGCTTCCCTTTATTCTTTATTACCTCTCTGCTAACTTTTTATGTTTCCTTAATCTCAGACTGTAACTAAGACGATGCCCGAGAGCAACATTCACAGGGGAGACGAAGAGCTCGGAGGCCATCAAAAGCATTCTCACTATCATAACGTAATCTTAGTTAGTCGTTCGCCTTTTTTCCTGAAAAAGTTCTGAAATGACATTGCTTTTATTTTTTTGAACTGTTTCAGGTTTATGGCGTGCTGATGGCTCGATCTACGTACGAAGGCATGAAGCTAAAAAATGACGAAAAGCATCCCTTTGTGCTAACGAGGGCAGGTTTTGTGGGCAGCCAAAGGTACGCTGCAACGTGGACGGGCGATAATCTCTCTACTTGGGAGCACCTCCACATGAGCGTTTCTATGGTGCTTCAATTGGTGAGTCTAATTTCGGCGATCATATATGTAAAAGGACTTTTGATATTCGACACTTAGATTCTTTTCTATGTTGCTATATAATCAGCTGTCGCTGTGTGTCTATTAGGGTTTGAGTGGTCAGCCATTATCAGGCCCAGATATTGGAGGATTTGCTGGCAATGCTACGCCTAAGCTCTTCGGTAGATGGATGGGAGTTGGATCACTGTTTCCTTTTTGTCGAGGGCACTCTGAAACTGATACAACTGATCATGAACCGTGGTCTTTTGGACAAGAGGTTTGTCTTCCTTGTCGTTTTTATAGTATAATCTACTTTATTCTCATGGAGACTTATCGTTTAGTCATTTCAGTGTCCTCATTCGCCTCTCTTGTGCAGTGCGAAGAAGTTTGTCGACTGGCTTTGAAGAGGAGATACAGGCTTATACCCCACATATATACTCTCTTCTACGTTGCTCATACGCAAGGAATTCCAGTCGCTACTCCGACGTTTTTCGCTGGTAAACTTTAAATTGTTAAATAAGCTTACGACTTTCATGTTTGGCTCAGAAACTTCGAATATTTGTTTTTCAGATCCTAAAGATTTGGAGCTGAGGAAGCAGGAAAATGCATTTCTCTTGGGCCCTCTTCTCGTATACTCAAGGTTTCGAACCTCTTCGACTAATTCTCATGTCTTGTTTGTACAGTTGAGCCATTTTCATTCAAAATCAATAAAAAAAAGTTTTTTTTTATCTTTTTTTTTTTCAGCACTAAAAAGGATGAGGAGCTATACGAAGTGAAGCACAAGCTACCAAAAGGCTCATGGATGAGTTTCGATTTCGAAGACTCTCATCCAGTAATATTTATTTCCTCGTCGTGGTTGAACTTATCATATCTTTAATTTAAGATTTCGATTTCCTCAATAGTTCACTTTTTCTTTCGCATAGGATTTGCCCGCGTTATATCTCCGAGGTGGTTCTATCATCCCAGTGGGCCCACCTCTTCAACATATTGGCCAATCAAATCCTTCGGACGACTTACTTCTCATAGTGGCTTTAGATGAACACGGTAACCTTTTGTTTCCATGGAAATGATTATGCAAATATTTCGTGAAATCGAAAATGTTTCGCAGATATGCCGACTTTTTAAAATTGCAGGCAAAGCCGAAGGAATACTATATGAAGACGACGGCGATGGATACGCATACACCAAAGAGGGCTATCTGTTAACAACATACGTCGCCCAGCTTTCGTCTTCTGTGGTAACTGTGAAGGTCTTAAAAACCGAAGGTTCTTGGAAGAGACCTAACCGTAAGTTGCACTTCCACCTACTGCTCGGAAAAGGTGCTAAGGTATGTTAATCCTTTTTGTATGGAGCTTAAAAAGTAATCAATAAATCACCTTAATCTACACTGATCCCTCGAATTAACATAAGCAGATTGATGCATGGGGCAGTGATGGCGATGTTTTGCAAATTCCAATGCCGTCTGAAGGTGAAATATCCCATCTTTTGCGGGAAAGTGAGGAGAAGTTCAGAACTCGCTTGGGTACGCTTCCGAATTATTCCTTCCATTTTTTGACGTAGTAAATCGGTTTCTGAGTAGATTCTTATTGGATTGCAGAAAGCGCCAAGCGTATCCCAGATTTGGACAAAGCTTTGGGGCACAAAGGAACAGAACTCTCAAGAATGCCCATTGAAATAAAAAGCGGAGATTGGTCTCTCAAAGTTGTGCCGTGGATTGGCGGTAGGATTCTTTCCATGGAGCACATTCCTTCGGGTAACAAATAATATTACCAAACAAGATTTTTTTATTACAAACTCTTTCTTTACTTAGAGGGCTATCTCTATATCTACTTAGACTAAATGTTTCCCTTGAGATATTCAATAGGAACTCAGTGGCTGCATAGCAGAGTTGACGTTAACGGATACGAAGAGTACACTGGAGTAGAATACAGATCCGAGGGATGCACAGAGGAGTACTCTATTATCGAGTAAGTTCAATTTACTACCGCAGATAGAAATTTCGAAAAGCAATTTTTCTACGAGTTAGTTCACTTGAAACCGTCCATTGTTTTTGGCATTTACGGGGCTGTTATTTATTTATTTAATTTTATTACGCAGGCGTGGTTTGGAGCAGGCTGGAGAATTAGAGTCTTTGCAGTTAGAAGGCGACATTGGAGGCGGTTTGGTCCTTAATAGGGAAATCGTCGTCCCGAAAGAGAACCCTGAAGTTTTCAAAATCAATTCGACCATCGTCGCTAGCAAAGTTGGCGCTGGTTCCGGGGGATTCTCAAGGTTTGTCTCTCTTCAGTAGATTAAATTAAAGGGTTTAGACAGTAAGTTTCAAAAAATTGAAGCAGAATGAGGACAATTATTGCCATAATTTTTAAACTTGTTATCTTCAAATTGCTTTAATTTTGAAACTTATTGTCCTCAAATTGTCTCCTTTTGAAACTTATTATCTTCAGATAGCTCTAATTTTGAAACTTAATGTCCTCAATATGTTCCCCTTTGAAAACTTCAAGTCCCCGAATTGCAACACCAACATTCAATTTAGATGTCTTCAAATTGCTTTGACGCCCTGATTTAGTTGTCCTTAAAATGGTCACACTACCCCCAAATGGACAGGACTCAAGATACAATTAAGCTATCCCTCTCAAATTGTTTACCAATAGGATTTAAAAAAAACTATTCCTATTTCGAACCTCGCATTTTAAGATTGAATCATCTCGGATCCAGTTTAGTATTATCGATAATTCACTATTATTTTCATTTCAGGCTGGTGTGCTTGCGAGTGCACCCCATGTTTAATCTCCTACACCCTTCCGAATCGTACGTAGCGTTCAGAGCATTGGATGGGTCCAAACACGAGCTCTGGCCCGAATCTGGCGAGGAGGAGCACATTTTACAAGGAGATGGTCGTCCTAACGGTCAGTTAGTAAGTTAGTTAGTTCGATAAAATTCAATTTGCTCGAAATCTATATATTTATGTATCATTATTCGACGAAATTTGTAACTATAGGCGAATGGATGGTTGTGGATAAGTGCGTGGGGGTAGCCCTTGTGAACCGATTCAGCGTCGATGAGGTTCCTAAGTGTGTGGTTCATTGGGGGACGGGAACGGTAAATCTCGAGCTTTGGTCTGAGGAACGGCCCGTCTCCAAGGATTCTCCTCTCGGGATTTCTCACGAGTACGAGGTTACGTCACACCACCCATAAATAAATTACCCCCCCCCCCCCCCCCCAATTAATTACTAACAAAAATAAGAACAAAAAGTTGTTGCTTCTGATCTTTTTTTTTTGGGGGTACATTGAAGATATATATACACTACTTGCTATGTGTTTGTTAAATATTTCCCTTGATGCTTTCCAACACCCCTCTGCTTTAATAATGCGTTGGGATCACTAGTTTTCTATGGGCCGTTGCATGCGAAAAAAAAATGTTTCTGATGTCCCTCCGACGATCGAGTCAGATGTAAATTCTTTTTTTTTTCTTTTCTTTTCTTTCTTTTCGGTTTTGTTTTAAGAGAATAATATTAGAGTATTGGAGTTGAATAAGATTGTGTGTGAAATACAGGGGGTTGAAGGAAAAACTTGGAATTAGGTATATTTTGACGATCTCTGAATTTGTTTCCTCGGAAAAATGTTGCCAGTCGAATGAATAACAAACTCATTCGAAACTCGTGTTAGATTGTCCTCTAATATCACGAGTGTCTACTCAAATTAGAGACATTGACCTTATATTATGGGTAAAAAACATTTGCTAAAAATATTATTGGTGAATTATTTTATTTTCTTTGAAAAAAAATCTTCACCCAACTCTTTGGAATATGGATCTCAATAGGGCGGATTGGGGACGGATAGGCTTGGCAATGGGGCGGGACGGGGGCGGGGGGCTAATCTCCATCCCCACTCCAACACATATCGGGGAATCACCGTCCCCATCCCCGTTAGCAAACGGGGAAAATTTTCTCCCCATCCCCATCTTTGCGGGGATTTTCGGGGATTCTTCCTCCACGGGGAATCCCCATCCCCATTACTTTTAATATATTAAAATTTTATTTTTGTACTAACAAAAAGGAAGGAAATGCTTTTGAATAAATAAAAACATAAATTAATATTCCAATGTAACCTCAATAATAAGTTTGCTCATATCCATAAGAAATAAAACTTAAACTAAATGTGGGGTGGACTAAAAATATCAATAATCAGCAATTCAACTGAAGAGTTATGTTGGAGGAATCAAAGTCCCATGCAATGTTCCACGCGATCTCCAACATATTTTATTAGGGCATTTTAGATATGAGGGTACTTTAAGTAATTATATATAGTGGATACCCACAGGGAACGCGCGCGGGGATCCCCACGGGGCGGGGACATGATCCCCATCCCCGCCCCATCCCCGCCAACGGGGAGAGAAGTTTCCCCATCGTTGCCCCACGAGGAGAGAAAGCGGGGAATCCCCGCCCAGTTCGGGGCGGATCCCTGCGGGGAGCAGAGAATCCCCGTCCCATTGCCAAGCCTAGGGACGGAGCTCTAATCTGTATTCACATCCCATTGTTCTTGAATTATTTTATTTTCTACTATATTAAATATTATTTAGAACAAATTATCAAAATATCTTCTAAAAATCATCAGATTGTGAGTTAAATGATTTCAATTATTTACATTTCTCTTACGCTTGTATATAATATATGTATATATATGTTGATTTATTTTGCTTTCACTATATAAAATATTAATTGACAAATGGGTATATATAGATCATGAAATCATGCATGCACTTTAATTAAACAATTTAAAAGAATTAAAACGGCTAATATTTAAAAGAATAAAAATAACTAAAAGATTATAAAAAAGAAAAAAAAAGTAATGAGTTAGAAAGAATAAAATTATAAAGAATCAGAAAGAATAAATAAATATATATATAAAGATAAAATAAAATCAAAATCAGTTAATCTATACTATTATATTAAGGAAGACGGGCAATGATAAACTGCTTTTTGATCTGTCAAATTAAATATTCCCTCCGTCCCGCTAATTTTATCACATTTTTCAATTTCGGACGTCCCAATAGTTTTATCACCTTTCCTTTTTGGGTAAAAAATTAAACATCATTTTAAATATAATTGGAGGAAAAAGTAGTGGAATAATTAGGAAAAAGTTATAAATTTTTGCAAGTTGTTTATCTCTAATCTCATTGTACTATGTTATTATAATAATGTCATCTTAATTTGCGTGCCCAACAACTTATGTGATAAAGTTGCTGAGACAAAAGTAGTATTTTTACAATTTTACCCTTATTATTTTATTTTTTTTACAATTTTATCCTTAATTTATAATTAACATAATTAATAATATAATAATATAAAATAACTTAACAAATTTGCACATACATTGGATGTGTCTCAATGTACTAGTAATGGTTATTGTAAAGGGAATTGTAATCGAACTCTTCGTATCCAGTAATATTCTAATTACACTTATGCACACACTATTGAATCTTAGTATTCTGAATTTTTTTTTCCGTCATTTATTTCAATAATAAAGTATATCTATTTCACTTCACCTCGGAGCAGTTATTAGCACCCACGGGTTCCCTCAGGCATGTGGATATCGCCATTACAGCAGCTTCAATAGATGCATCTTCACCCTATTTGATTTAATATATCATGACAAATTATAGTAAGATATTGGAAATATTTTTAAGATCATCCAATTTGATGAATGCTACCTTTTCTTTCCAGTAAAACATGTTTCCGTATTTGCCAGCCAAACGGTTCCAGAAGCTACGCGGTATGTCCAAATCCACCGAAGCTCCAACGTTAAAATTCAATATGTTACCTAAATTTTTCGGAAGAAATATTTTAAGAAGGTACACATTACATATAGTCAGAAACTTTCAGGCTTCGGACTAAGGAAATCGTTGAAATGTTGTTCAACATACCAAATGTGGGATCGGCGACAAACACAATGGTGCTGTCATCGACGTTCCAATAATCTTTTATTGCTAAACCTGAAAAAAAAAAATATTGCAATGTTCATGCTTTTCTCAGAATCTTAATCCAAGAGCGACTTTAAAGGCGTAAATAAATATAGAGCTATAATTTTTTTATATTGTCAAAATGATAATGAATAAACATATAAATGTATATACCCGGCGTATCAGGATAATTCTGGGCCAAGACTCGCAATTTATAACCTGTATCCTTTTCGAGGTCTGAAATTTCCAGCGCAATTCTCTTTTCCTGCATGGAATTTAGAAAACGAACCAACTTTTTATGAGTCTTTATGAACAAATATCGGTAGCTAAGCTTCAGAACGAAAACGATATAGATAAAGGAAGAACAACATGTTTCGAAGGTCTACTATTAATGCGAGGGGAACTGAGGGTTCGTCCCTCATAAGATATAATAATGTGATCCAATGTGCTAATTAGGAATAACCATTATCAATCTCGACGTGTTCTTTCCAATGTAATCTGATGTAAAATCAATGAAAAAGGAACAAATCATTTGGTGACTTAGGTTCAGCAATTACGCTATTGACCCGAGATTATATTAGCAAGTATTCGAAATGAGTTCTCTCTACATGTATTGATCATCGCATTGCACCAAAATCTGCATGATATTACACACTAAAAAATCGATCAAGAAAAGGAAAACCTGGCCATCAGACAAAAAACCAGCAACATCGATGACTGTAGTAAACTCCTTTGGTAGCAATTCAGGCTTATTCACCCCTGTTTTTCCCTCGGCAAATCCTACTCCTACAACGGCACTTTTTATATACACAGATTAATAAACCAAATAATAATAAAAAAAAGGGAAATGAGCTACATTTTTCTTTTTCATCCGATGATACAAAATCAGCTGTGTAACTCAGTAGGTATAAGAATCGGATATAAGCTTCAAAGACTAACTCAGGGAAGCCACAATAGTAATTGAACTAAAAATTGCCGAGCACAAATCTGATAAGACTCAATTTGCATTATCCCAGAAGCTTTTATTGTTCATTGTTCTATTTCAGAAAAAAAATTATCGAAAAACAAAATTAAAATAAGTGAAGTTTCACCTTAAAATAATAGAGGGAAGTCCTCAGAAGAACATATTCCTAAACTATACCTAATAATCGAGCTCATGGAACACGGGGAAAAAAAAGAAATAGCGATTACCAGTAAGAGATACAATGAGTGCAATAGAGCCAGAGAGCAAAAAGTTTATGGATTGGGAATGAGTAGAAGAGATCCATTTAGGCAACGTTAATGATTTGAGTAATGTTGGTCTGTTTTCGAACAGCGATGCTTTGGCGGGACTCCTGAAGATAGCTATAGAAGGTTTGTTGTTGTGTCTGAGAATTGGAAATGACGAAGATTGGAGAGAAAACGCCATTGTCGTGGATGCCGTCGAGGATGAAGCTCCCAATTCAATTGGATAAGATATAATTAATTTAATATTTTATTTTGTAGCTGCGAAGATTTTGGCCTATAAACACAACTCACATACTTATTTTAAACTAGTATTTTAAGCTACTAGTTATTGGATTACACGGTTGTTATCCTCGAGGTTTATAGCCAACGGTAAAATAATATCAAGTATCAAACAGCCCGCGGGTAGCAGGGCGCGAAGGGAATGGCAGAAGCGCAAAAGGAGGTCCCGATCAGATGGGGATAACTCGAGAAGGAAGGCCCCAAAAGTTGGGGAAAGGAGGCCGCAAAGAGGATGGTCGGGTCAGGGCGACCGAGCTCGAGAAAGGCCTGAAAGGCTCGATCAGACTTCCTTGGGGAAGAACCAAAGAATAGATTAGAGGGGAGTCCCTGAAAGGACTAGGGTGGTCGCTGTACCCGAAGAGGTTCACCCGAGGTTACGTGATGAGGGATGGACAAAGATCCGATCGGGGACCCGATCAAGGCATACGGACGCAAGCGAAGTGAGTCTGGTGCAAGCCCGATCAGGATGGATTCACCTTAGGGCTGGGCAAAGATAGCTCGGTCGGAATAGAAAGGAAGGCACGAGAAAATGAGGACAGGCTGAGTCGAGATTCCCCGAGCGAGACGAGAGCCCGAGTGGGGGGTGTCATTGAAAAGAGAATGAGTCGGAGGAGACAACGAATGATGGGAGAACGTGGGATGATGGAAGGGCCACGTTCTCTTCGTGAGGTTCGCGGTAAACGTGGGCCTGGGTGGAAGACTAGGTCATGGCGAAGTAAGACAAGGTTGGTATAAATAGTTGCGGTTAGCTCATTTCTCAGGTACGCGTACTAAGCAATCGAAAACTGATTCACTAGCCAATACACCTGTTTTCCACCCATTTTCTGACTTAAGCATCGGAGGGGATACGCCGGCACCCACTCCGGCCCCCTTCTGACGTTTTTCTGAGTTTTTGGTGCTAGGGATAGCTAACAGAGAACGGAGAACTCGAGCCAAGGAGGCTACGAGGGAAGAACAACCGCTTTAGTCGTCGTTTCAAAAGGTCGTTTTACGCGGTCCACATCATTGGCGCCGTTTGTGGGAAGATATATTAGTAACATGGTGGACGCCGCAAACGACATTCAACCACCACCGATGGAAGAAGTGCTAGTAACCGACTGGACGGAGGAGAATCAAGAAGAGACACGCAATGACGATCAAACCGAACTGGGGAAATTGAGAGCAGAAGTAGAAATGTTAAGGGCAGAGCGAACGCGGAGAACTCGCGTAGCATCACCACCACGACAAGAGACGGAAGAAGAGGAAGCGGAACGGTTGCGTCGCGAGGAAGAGCACGTTCGGGCCAAGGAGCAAGAAAAGGAGACAGAGGAAAAAACATTGAGG
The DNA here is from genome assembly GCA_027422505.1 of Craterostigma plantagineum. Lineage (NCBI taxonomy): Eukaryota > Viridiplantae > Streptophyta > Magnoliopsida > Lamiales > Linderniaceae > Craterostigma > Craterostigma plantagineum. The sequence continues at coordinate 17,946,639 of JAPQWV010000009.1, read as the reverse complement.
GCGGAAATCAACATCCTGCTGGCCGAGAAGAAGAGAGCTCTGGAAGAAAGACAGATCGTGGAATGGGAACGGATGAAGGAAGAGATTCAGAGGTGAAGGAACTGGCCAATCCGCAAGTGCCCCTCCCGATCCAGCGAGGCTCTCCCTTCTCGCGGAGGAGGTCCTTCACGCTCCCCTACCGAACAACTTTAGATTCCCGGATATGAACCGCTACGACGGATCGGGACCCCCCGAGGATCATCTGGCCAGCTTCGACGAAAATGCGGCACTCTACCAGTTGGGAGACTCGATCAAGTGTCGTGTATTCGCCACAACCCTCGCGAAAGGAGCCCAACAGTGGTTTACCATGCTACCCGCGGGGGAAATTCATAACTTCACGGACTTCACTCGGGCTTTCCTGAGACAATTTTCCAGTAGCCGAAGAAAACCTTTCTCGGCCGTAAACCTGCTGAACATGAAGCAAGGAAACCAAGAGAGTTTGCGAGACTACTTGAAGCGATTCAATCGGACCATGATGGAAGTCTCGACCGCCACCTCTGATTTGTTGATCGGGGCCTTCCATAATGGGCTAAAAGAAGGGGACCTCTATCGGTCATTGGTGAAGAAGTACACGACCACAGTGGAAGACCTGATAATCAGAGTGGAAAAATATGTGAGGGTGGAAGAGGCGCACATTTTCAAAAAAGGAGATAAGAAAAGAGCGATCGGGACAGTGGAGGTTGCGCGAGAGCCAACACGCCCCATAGGACCGAAGGAAGAGAATCCTCGAATGGAAGCCCAGAGAAAGTCCCGACCAAGTAATATTCAATGGAAGGTAAGTAAAGCTCGGGCGCTGGAGATTTGCGAGGGGAGGTACTACATTCGGAAACCGGCTAAAAGTAAATAAGGACCCAGGAATCCTGTCTCGAAGTCATATTGTGAATTTCATCGAGAGTATGGCCATACGACGGAGGCTGTTTTCACCTGAACGACGAGCTTGAAAGGATCGTGGCGGCCAATCCGGAAGCTCGAGCGGAGCTAGTGGTAGGCGGAGAGGCGGGCACCCCGCGAAAGTATTTCAGGAAGGACTTCGAACAAGGACCCAGGAGAGACCACCAGTACGCCAGAAATAGACCGCAAAACGGGTTCGATCGGTCTCCCGAACGGAGATGAGGGGAGTACCGAAGGGAAGATAAATCCAACCAAGAGCGAGGAAACGATCAAATAACACCAGAACGTAATCGGGCACCCGCGGAGCCATATGTGCCTCCACGCCGAATTAATATGATATCCGGAGGACCCGCAGTTGGGGACTCGAACAGAGCCAGAAAGGCAGAGGTAAGGAAGCTCGAGAGCCTGGGAGTGACATCGGTACAAAGGCGACCATGACCCATCATTTCCTTTGGGCCCGAGGACTTTCATGGAGGAGAAGATGCACATGAAGATGCCCTAGTCATTCGGGCGGAAATAGCAAATCATGATGTGGGCAGAGTCTTCGTCGACAATGGGAGTTCTGTGAACATCATTTTCAAAGAGACCATGGGCCAGATGGAATTGAGAGAATATCGTATGGACCCTGTGGAGACGGCGTTATTCGGATTCACAGGGCATGCCATCGAAGCGGTAGGACTGATTCAGCTACCCTTGACTCTGGGATCGGGGGAATTGAAGAAGACCCGAATAGCCCCTTTCCTGGTCGTCGACATGTCTTCCTCTTACAATGTTATATTGGGACGCCCGGCGCTTAGCTCCTTTGCAGCAATCGCCTCGGCTCTACATCAAAAAATAAAGTTTGCAGTGGGAGATCGGGTAGGAGAGGTACTCGGGGATCGGAAGATAGCGCGTAAATGCTATGTGGAAGAAGTAAGGATCGAGTTGAAGTCATTGAAAAGCCGTCGCGAAGGCCATCCCAGAAGCCGAGAGCCCTCTACGCCATACACGCCCTTCAAGAAGTGGGAACTGAGGGCGAAACAGAGGAAGTCGTGATCAGACCTCCATCAGGAACGGTCAAGATTGCTCGAGACTTATCCCTCGAGCTAAAGGCCGACCTCATCAAGCAGCTGAAAGAGAACGAAGATGTGTTTGCCTGGTCGGCGAATGAACTCACCGTGATACCAAGGAATATGATAGAGCACCGACTAAACATCTCCCCCACGGTCAGGCCAGTCTTCCAGAAAAAGAGACATCTCGGAGCACAAAAGGACGCGATAGTTAAGGAACAAGTGGGGGACCTTCTGAAGGCGGGGTATATTCGGGAAATACAGTTCCCGACCTGGCTGTCAAACGTGGTGTTGGTCCCTAAGTCGGCGGGAAAATGGCGCATGTGCGTCGACTTCCGAGACCTGAACAAAGCATGCCCGAAGGATTGTTACCCCTTGCCACGCATCGACCAGTTGGTAGATTCCACAGCAGGGCATGAGCTCTTATGCTTCCTAGACGCTTTCCAGGGCTATCACCAGATCGGGTTGGCCGAGGAAGACCAACCTAAAGTCAGCTTCATCACCTCAGAAGGAACCTTTTGCTACGTGGTCATGCCGTTCGGGCTGAAGAACGCAGGAGCCACCTATCAGAGACTAATGGATCGAGTTTTCGAGGCACAGATCGGACGAAACATAGAAGTTTATGTGGATGATATCCTGATCAAGTCCAAAACAGAAGGTAGCTTCTCGGGAGATCTCCGTGAAACTTTTTCTACGGCCCGAAGGTATGGCCTGAAGTTAAACCCCGCTAAGTGCACATTCGGGGTACGCTCGGGAAAGTTCTTAGGGTACATGGTCACCCGATCTGGTATCGAGGCCAACCCCGACAAAGTGAAAGCCATCGCTGACATGGCCTCCCCAAAAAATCTCAACGAGGTCCAGAGGCTGACAGGTCACGGCCCTATCCCGGTTTATTTCCAGGTCAGCAAAAAGGAGTGTGCCATTCTTCAAAGTGTTGAGAAGGTCAAGGATTTCGAGTGGACGCCCGAGTGTGAGAAGGCTTTTCAAGAGTTGAAGGAATACTTGAAGGAGTTACCAATATTGAACAAGCCAACACCCGGGGAGGAACTCCTCGTTTACCTCTCAGCCACTCCTCGGGCAGTCAGCTCCGTGATGGTCCGGGAAGAGGAAAAGGTGCAGAAGCCGGTCTACTTTGTCAGTCATCTCCTAAAGGGTGCGGAAGTTCGATACACTTCTCAGGAAAATTTGTTATTAGCCTTGGTGATCACAGCCAGGAGGTTGAGGCCTTACTTCCTATCACACCCGATCGTAGTACCCACCAACAGTCCGTTGGGGGTGATCGTGACTCGATCGGATATCTCAGGAAGATCGATCAAATGGGTAACCGAGTTAGGGGAGTACGACATCCAATTTCGACCTCGGGTGGCCATCAAAGCTCAGGTACCTGGCTGATTTCATTGTCGAGATGACAGAAGAGGGACCGGTCGAGATGTGGAAGATCTATGTGGATGGTTCCTCTTGTCAGTTCGGAAATGGCATCGGGGTGGTAATCGTTTCACCCTGGGGCGAGGAGACTAGCTTAGGGGTGAGGCTGGACTTTCGGGCTTCCAATAACGAAGTCGAATATGAAGCTCTCTTGCTTGGAATGAGGACAGCGATCAGGATGGGATTGGCCCGAGTAACTTTATATTCGGACTCACAACTGGTGGTCCAGCAAGTCGAGGGGAATTTTGCTATTAAGGAGGACAGGCTATCAAAATACGCGAAGTCTTTCAGAAAGCTAAAGGAAAAGTTCGAGGAGGTTAAGTTGGAGCTCATTAATAGGAAGGAGAACGAAAAGGCAGACAGAATCGCCAAGTGGGCCAGCACGTTAAGTATGCCCGAGGAAGGGATTAAGGTGGAAAAAGCGCCCCAGATCCACCAGATCGAGGAGATAAGAGAACTGGAACCCGAAGATTGGCGATATAATATCTATCGCTATCTTGAGAAACAGGTCTTACCCGAGGACAGGATCCAGGCTAGAATAACGCAAAGGAGGGCTGGCCGTTTTACCCTCATAGACGGAATCTTGTACAAAAGGTCTTATTCGGGCCCTTTGTTGAGATGCTTGTCGAATGAAGAAGTCGAAGAGGCCATGGTAGATATTCATGAGGGAAGTTGCGGAAGCCACATTGGAGGAAGAGCCTTGGCAAGGAAAGCGATGCTAGCTGGTTTCTTCTGGCCCACCATGAGGGCAGACTCGATCAGGGTGGTACGAAGTTGCCTTAGATGTCAGAAACACGCAAACTTGCAAAGGGCACCAGCGGAAATGATGAAGGCTGTGGTATCAGCCTTTCCCTTCGATCAATGGGGTCTGGACATAGTCGGGCCATTTGAGGGTAACGCCTCGCAGAAGAAGTTCCTCCTGGTCGCGATTGACTATTTCTCCAAATGGGTGGAGGCCGAGGCCTTGGCACGGATTACCGAAGCTGCGGTGATCGCCTTCTTGTGGAAGAATATCTTGTGCCGATTAGGGATCCCGAGGAGATTGATTAGCGACAATGGGAGGCAGTTCAGCGGACGCAAGCTAAAGGAATGGTGCGAAGGATATGGGATCGAGCAAATATTCACCTCTGTGGTCTACCCGCAAAGCAATGGCCAGGTGGAAGTAACCAATCGAACCGTCGTCCAAGCATTGAAGGTATGGCTGGACGGGTTAAAAAGTGCCTGGTTCAACGATCTGCAGATTGTACTTTGGTCTTATCGAACCACTCCTCGGGCCGGGACGAAGGAGACACCCTTTAGCTTAGTATACGGAAGTGAAGCAGTATTACCCGTGGAAATAGGCCAAGAAAGTGCTCGAGTTATAGGATATTCAGAAGAGAATGATCGGCTCTGGGCCGATGAACTGGACTTGATCGAGGAAGGGAGACAAAAGGCCGCGCTTCGGATGGCAGCCTATCAGAGAAAGATCACCCGAGCTTACAATCAGAAGGTGTGCCTGAGAAGGTTCGAGGAAGGAGAGCTCGTCATGAAGGAAATACAACACAAGGGGGAGCGAGGGAAGCTGGATCCCAAATATGAAGGACCGTATAAGGTGATCAAGAAGGCCGGAGAAGCCGCCTATTACCTGGAAGACTTAGATGGAAAGAAGCTGGAAAGACCACACAACGCGCGGCATTTGAAGAAATATTACCCGTGAGACGTTCTCGGGATCGTACCCTACTCATCTATCATATTCATGCTTTGTCTATTTTCTTAGTTAGGGAGTCTTAGTAGCACAAGTTGTTTGTCATTATTTCCGAACATTCGTATTTTTAATGAAGTCATTTATGTCCGAAAAAGCGCGGAAAGTGAAGAAAAGTCCTCGGATGAGGCCCGACCGCCCATGAAGGTGAAGAAAATCTCCAAATGAAAATGAAGAAAAGTCCTCGAATGAGGCCCGATCACCCATGAGGGTGAAGAAAATCTCCAAAGGAAAATGAAGAAAAGTCCTCGGATGAGGCCCGATCACCCATGAGGGTGAAGAAAATCTCCAAATGAAAATGAAGAAAAGTCCTCAAGAGAGGCCCGATCACTCAAGAGAGTGAAATTGAACAAAGTCCTCAAGAGGGACTCGATCGCTCAAGAGAGAGAAATTGAATAAAGTCATCAAGAGAGGCCCGAGAAGGCCCTGATTGAATTAGGGATAACGAAGTCCTCAAGAGAGGCCCGAGAAGACCCTAATTGAATTAGGGATAATAAAGTCCTCAAGAGGGACTCGATCGCTCAAGAGAGCGAAATTGAATAAAGTCCTCAAGAGAGACCCAAGAAGACCCTGATTGAATTAGGGATAATGTGAGCCTCAAAATATACCCGACAACTTAGGAGAACGAAAACGAGGGGAAGTCCTCGGAGGAGGCCCGACCACCCTTGAGGGTGGAGAAAATCTCCGGATAAGGGAGCAAGAACAATATCCAATATTAAGGAAAAAGAATAGAGTACAGAGTACAAATGCAAAAACACAAAGAAGTAAAGTTTACGAAAAGTTAGAAGCCCTGCAATCCACAGGACTAAATGATAAAAGGATAAGGTAAAGAAAAACGATATATGGAACAATATTTATCGTTTCATCTCTCGGGCATAAGGCGTTCCCAGATGCCGGATACCCAAGGAAGTAAAGGCCTCTTCGTCCCGAGAAACCTTCTTGCATCTTAACTCTGAGAGACCGCCCGAGTAGGGGAGAAAACATGATTCGAGCGTGTGGAGAACCGGGTCTGATTATTTCGGCCATGGAACCTTGAACGAGTACCTTGGTTCTCAACCCGAGAATCAGCCAACAACTCCTTCAGTTCGGCGATTTGTCGATCCTTCTCGTCTAAGAAGATGGTCAATCGGGCACAAGCATCCTCATAATAGTGGAGCAGGGCGCGTTGCTGAGTATAACGCCGAAGTCTCTCGCAAGAAAGTGAATAAGACTAATGAGGATATCAGATATGAATAAAAAGAAAAAATGAGGTGAGCCAAAGGGTGAAGGTCGGCGTGACTGACCCGATTCTCGCTTAAAGCCCACCAGTCCCAGAAGCAGGAATCGGAAAATCTCGCCAGACGCCGCTTCTCATCGGGCTCCAGAAAACTCTCCATGAATTGACGGGAGGAGGTACCATCGGCTTCCAAAACGAAACGAGGAGTTGGACAAAGTCCCTCCAAAGAGGGCGCCCCTCGGGAGGAGGGGGCTGCGATGACTTGGCCTTCCCTGTGCGGAAAATCCGCATTCGCGTTCGAAGCAAAAACTGTGGCCTCCTCCCATAAATCCCAAAGAGGGCGTGATGGGGGATCTGAATGGAAATTTCTCCTAATGTTAGAATGTGCCATCCTGGGATTTGTCAATAAGCTAGGTAAAAGTATACAAGACTCAGAAGATAGAGAAAAATCCCAAGATGGATAGACGAGATAAATCTGAAGGAAATAAACTCAGTGAGGTCTGAGAAGAGAAGTAGAGCTAATCGAAAGAGATTTTATAAGAAGACAAGCCCGTGAAGGTCGGACTGTTACAGAGACCGGATCTTGAGGAGAATTTAAAGATTTAAATTAGGATAGCGTGAGGAAAGGGCTTAAAGACCGTTGGCCCAAGTGGTCGGCGTTCAGGGAAGTTGGCGATTTACACGGCCTGTGAGCCCTGATTGATCGAGTCTGAGGTTCGAGTTTTTAAATTATGGAACGCTGGGTACCTCGATCTTTAAATTTGAGAAACGGTAATGAATCTTGATTCCGAGAAAAGAAAACAAACACAAGATGCCGGGGGAAAATATCTGATTACGCTAATATAATATGGTCTGAAAATGAAAAGACATACTAGAGTCAGGAAAAGAGAAAGACAGGAAAGGGAAAAACAGCCTATTTTGTCAAGCAAAATAAAATCTTCAAGATGGAGCGGCCGATCTGACCTGGGGGGACTCCATCGCCATCTCCTCTACCCTGGCCACTACCAACTCGACCGGGGGAAGTATTCTTCCCTCTTCATGGTGGGGAACCTCTTCATCTTCTGGAACGACGACCTTTGGAGTTTCCTCGGGCGCTTGATCCTTTCTGTTTGCTTCAGTGAGGGGCATGGGGGTTTCAGCGGGCAGCTCGGGAGCTTCGTCGAGAGAGCGGGGGGCTTCCTCAGTCTCCTCACTGGAGGAGGTGGCCACGATCTCCTCTGGGATGGTGTCCTCGGAACCTCCTTGGGCTATCGTCTCGGGTTTATAACCCCCATCGGGAGGACACTCGGCAAGGGCCCGATCGGCGTCTAGGAAGTCGAACTTCCACTTGGGACGCGCCCAAACTTGACGGAGTTAATGGAGGCACCCCAAAAGCCGTACTTGAAGTACGTGATGACCTGTCTCCCATAGTCCTCTCGAGATAGGTACTCCCGATCGAGGCTCTCCTCCAGATCGCGGAAGTTCCTCTCCGCCTCCTCCCGAGCCCCGGTCTCCTTAGAAAGGGCTTTTATCGCCTTCTCCGACTCGGCGCGAGCATTTTTCACCTGCTTCTTCAGCTCGTCCTCCCTCGACTTGGCCTCCTCCTTGACCCGAGCCAGTTCCTCCTTCAACTTCTTCTCAGAGTTGGTAAGCGCAATGCAGTTTTCGTGCATGAAAAGCATCCTCTCCAGGGCCTCGGCACCGCAAGCAAAGCTCTGGGAGACGAAAGACAAAAAAGGAATAGGGGAGTTTGAAGGGAGGTGGCAAATGGGGAGAGGAGAAGGAAAAGAAGGAAGTTGGTACCTGACCCATATGCTGGGCGAAGAGGGAGAAGAACCCCCGAGGGTTCATGCTCGAGAGATGAGACTGGTTGGCCTCATTCTGGAAACCTCGGAGAAATTCCACGCATTGAGTCCCACGGGGCCGGTGGAAGTAGTCGGGCTGCTCGACATGGTCCGTGGGAGGAGGGGAGTCCTCAGTGGCGCCCGTGCCTGCTCGGGCACTAGATTTAGCTTTCTTCGTGGCAGAGCTACTCAGGGCCGTTGGCGCCTTCCTTTTTGGGGCTGCCTTCGGGGACCCCGAGGAGGAAGCCGAAGCCTTACCCTTGCCCTTGTTGAGAGCCCGAGTAACAGAGGTAGGGGGAGGGGCCTGAGAAGAACCTCCCTTCTTCATCTGCTCTTGTATTTTGAGCAGACCGGCGAGGTCCATGCGTAAGTCTATCGGGAAGAAACCAAGTTAGAGATAAAGTTGAGGAAGAAAAGTAGAAAGCGGATAAGATATACCTAGGTTATCTACTTCTAGCCCTTTGGAACAATAACGAAAGTGACACAGCAAATCATCCTTTACAAGCTCAGGGGCGCTGAAGCTTCGACCCCCAAGGACTTCCATGAACCCCTCAACCTCTGAGTCCAGTTATCAATGGTGTTGTTCTCGGGACTTCCCTCGGGAGATCGAACGTAGAAGAACTTCTTCATCCATCCCTTGTGGGAGGAGGGATTCCCGAGAAGGAATTCCTTGGGAGCAGTGGAAGAGAAGAAGAATTTACCGGTTTCTTTCTGGTTTATTTTCAGGAAAGAAAGAAGAAGGGAGAGAGAGAAAGGGAGGTGGAAATATCTGATAAGAATCGCCGTAGAAAGGAGAAGACTGTAAGAATTGGGAGTTAATTGACTCGGGGATATTTGGTAATGGTTGCAAAGTTCGTCTATGAAAGGGGCAAGAGGGAGGCGGAGGCCCATATCTAGCTGGTCCAGCAAATATGTGTGAAAGCCTTCGGGAGGACCGCTGATGACGTCCCGAGGTCCAGGAATCCGAACCTCGAAATCAGGTCTATCCCAGCCCGATCAATGATCCATGGGACGTGGGATTCCCGAAGAGAGGAGACGCTCACTTCATGCCAGGGGAGCTTGACCTCCTCGCGAAATTCTTCCATTTGAGAAACCCAGTCGGATAGAGCTCGAAGATAGGCTCCCTCGCTATGGTATCCTATACGCTGAGGGGGGCGAAAAATATCCAAGTCAGGATAATTACTCAGAGCTTCCATGGCGGCGAAAAACGAAACGAAAAGGGACGACGAAGAAGAAGATGGAGATTCTGGCTGATCTAGGGTTGAAAACGAAGTTGGATGATTGGGGGAAGACGAAGTCGTAAGGCTGCTCATGGCAAAGGGCAAAATCCTAAAACCAAAACCCTAAAATAGCTGAAGGGGCGACCACAGAGGAAAATGGCGGAGAAAAAGGAAGATGAAATCTCAAGATGGCAGTTATGCGATTCGGAGGCGAAAATCAGAGCGAAGATAAACCGAAATGGCGAAATAAAAGGTGAGAGAAGGATAACTTACCAGTGACGGCGACGAAGAAGACGATTGGGGAGGAGCGAACGGAACGCCGATTTGAGAGAAGGAAAGAGTTACGCGCTAGAGTTTTCTTTTAAGTGAGGGAAAGTGAGAAATATGAAATGAGAAAGATGAAGATCGAAAACCCTAAAAGAAGGGGAAAAGGCACGGAAAATAAGAAAAGAAAAAAGAAAAGAAAAAGGAAAAGAAGGAAGGGACGTCGAACCCTTCAGTGAGAGCCACGTGTTGGGATCAATCAGATTATGATCTGATGGGGCGGCAATCTTCCCGCCCAAAGGAAAGCGCGACGTGGCCCGACGAGAGGTCACCAAGGAGCAAGAGGAGGGGTACTAAAGTACCCGAGACGGTTCCCAGAGAAGGACCAAATGGCCTGTGGACCGGCTATTTTACCGATAGCTAACGTCCAAATACTCGTTACACTCTTTTCGGACTATTTTAGGGGGGACTATTGTTATCCTCGAGGTTTATAGCCAACGGTAAAATAATATCAAGTATCAAACAGCCCGCGGTAGCAGGGCGCGAAGGGAATGGCGGAAGCGCGAAAGGAGGTCCCGATCAGATGGGGATAACTCGAGAAGGAAGGCCCCAAAAGTTGGGGAAAGGAGGCCGCAAAGAGGATGGTCGGGTCAGGGCGACCGAGCTCGAGAAAGGCCTGAAAGGCTCGATCAGACTTCCTTGGGGAAGAACCAAAGAATAGATTAGAGGGGAGTCCCTGAAAGGACTAGGGTGGTCGCTGTACCCGAAGAGGTTCACCCGAGGTTACGTGATGAGGGATGGACAAAGATCCGATCGGGGACCCGATCAAGGCATACGGACGCAAGCGAAGTGAGTCTGGTGCAAGCCCGATCAGGATGGATTCACCTTAGGGCTGGGCAAAGATAGCTCGGTCGGAATAGAAAGGAAGGCACGAGAAAATGAGGACAGGCTGAGTCGAGATTCCCCGAGCGAGACGAGAGCCCGAGTGGGGGGTGTCATTGAAAAGAGAATGAGTCGGAGGAGACAACGAATGATGGGAGAACGTGGGATGATGGAAGGGCCACGTTCTCTTCGTGAGGTTCGCGGTAAACGTGGGCCTGGGTGGAAGACTAGGTCATGGCGAAGTAAGACAAGGTTGGTATAAATAGTTGCGGTTAGCTCATTTCTCAGGTACGCGTACTAAGCAATCGAAAACTGATTCACTAGCCAATACACCTGTTTTCCACCCATTTTCTGACTTAAGCATCGGAGGGGATACACCGGCACCCACTCCGGCCCCCTTCTGACGTTTTTATGAGTTTTTGGTGCTAGGGATAGCTAACAGAGAACGGAGAACTCGCGCCAAGGAGGCTACGAGGGAAGAACAACCGCTTTAGTCGTCGTTTCAAAAGGTCGTTTTACGCAGTCCACATCAACGGTATAAATTATTTGTCTATGGATATACGAGGACTTTGTTGATATTGTATTTTAACATGTTTGATATGTGTGTATTAATTATTTGTGTAATGATATAAATTGTGTTTGATAGATGTGTTTGAGGTGTGTATGAGTGTGTATGGATTAGTGATACACACTTCATAACCAACTTAGAGGTGAGTATGCCTATGCATATACAAGTCCTATAATGAATATCCTTGTAATAGGCGTGTATAGTCATACAAGGTGTGGCTATACACAGATAACAAGCACGATGTAAGTTATTCATACACATCTCATAACCACCTATGATATTAAACTTGATGGTGGATGCGTGTGCCCAATACATATATAAATAATTTTTTATACATAAAAAGTTGATATTTAATTATATGATTTCACAATTAAATTTGATAAAAAAATCAGATAAAGATATAATTAAAATAAAATAAAAGGACTAAATGATAAATTATACCATAAAATTGACATACCAAATTGAGGGAACAGTTACTCTATGGTGTTCTCCCTTAATAAAATACTAGTATTTTGGCCCACCCGATGTGTGTGCTTGACTGTATTAATATTAATTTATATCTTAAATTTTAATAGGTCACACCAATCAATTTGGAAGCAGTTACGTTAACCTTCTCTCCCTTAATAAAATAGAAAGATCTAGTATTTCTGGCTCACCCTACGTGTGTGCAATATAATAAAGTTATTATTATTAAATACTATTAATAAGAAATATACTAAAAATAGAATTCGATAGTTATTATGAGGTATGGAAGGTATGTGGTTTATAAATTTTTTTATTTTTTAAATATATGTAGAAAAAATCTGATTGGTCAATTGATACAGACCAATTACGATTTATCCTAACTCCTCACCCTTAATATAACAGTCGTTGGCCGAGATTTTATGTCCCGACTATATTTAGAACGGATCTTCTACTTTTTGATGAATGTAAGGTCCTTCACGAATAATTAACTGTTCCAAATTTAAAACTATTTTTGTAGCTGGAAAACCACGGATACAAACTTAAATAATTTATTAATCATTTCTCAGAATCAAGCTCGAGGCCTAGAACTTTGCATGTCGATACTGCATAGCTAGTCAATGTTGACCAATTATTCTTGCTGGCGATTTTCAACGTAAGAAATCGAGTGTTAGGCAGATAATAGAGCAAAGATACAAGAGCTACCGACCTTTTAGAAGCTTATCTGCAACTCAAAAAAGTTGACGAGGATGTTCTCCCACGGGTCTCCCGATCTGGATCGGGAGACCTATTCTCCCTTGTTGGAACTTTTTCTCTCTTTGTGGAGCTCATTCCGATGAAAGCAAGATCCTCGTTGTCAAGATCGAAGAAAGTGATGAATATCATAGCTTTAGCTTAATAGCTATTTGTGTGGTAGATTCTTTAGTTCTTCGTGTTCAAGATCGTGTATTTGTTTTCTGTCGGCTTTTCTTTTGTTTGGGTTGTTCTGCTCCATGTGAGCCTTCATTGTCTTCCGGATAGATGAGATGTTACCTGATAGACCCCCTCAAGCTATTTAGTCCATGTACCTTTGTTAATGGTATTGAAGCGATCGTTTAGAAAAAAAGGTTGACGAGGATCAAAGGCAAGGGGCACAGAAGGCATTGGGGAAAGGACGATACTGATGCTCGAGGGAGGGAACTGTGTAGTGATATAAGCAACTTAGGCTGATTGCAACTACGATTTGCAACTGATCGATCATTCTCTGAAGCTGTTTCTTACGGCAATTTGCCAAGGTTTCCATTATTAGTTACGTCCATGAATTCAGGGTAGTCATGACCAATTGTGTGACATCTATGCTGATGAAATCCTCTGATAAACTTTCAGAACTTCCAATTTCTTTTGCAACATATGCTGAGAAATCGTGATAAAGCAACGGAAACAATCCTTTTGGCGTCATTCAAATGGATACACCGCACTGCAAAATGCTGACTCGTTCTTTATTTAGCTGCAGAGCCTACAAGCACAAGTTACAATCACGGTCCCTAAAGGAAAGGTTAAAAAAAAGTTTGAATTGCAAACATAAAGAGGTTAGTTAGTATATGTCATGTCCCCACACCTTGTTTTGAATTGAATTGAGTCCCAAAACCGACAGTGTGGTATTCAAGGTTCCTCAAGTTCAACTGCACAAGTGAAATTACCGACACGGGACACAGTTTTTACGACTGCTATATTAGAAACAGTGGACCTAGGAAAATGATACTAATGATGATAAACAAAGAAGTCAAATCAGATTTCAAGGATCTTGGACATGCCAAAACAAAACAACTCAAAATCTTCCAAATGAGGTGCCATGAAGGTTCACCATGCCATCATTTCTACTGAGTATATACGTTAAGTCCTGATAGAAGATAAAGATCTCATCATACCAGCACAGCAGTCCCTGTTTCAGCAAATTTGAGAATCGAAATGAGTCGTACGAGCTGCCCATCTGATCCTGCACTTCAGCATATCGATCTTTCTCTGGCTATATAAAAAACAGATAAACTCCAAACTACCGACATAAAAACTACGAATGCATACCCTGGATCATCCTAGATTCGTATTCGTCTTGATTACTGTCGACATTAAGTCTTTGGAGCCACATGTGACTAGGCTCACACGTTTTCCAAGACAAGAAGAATTAATTTTTTATTAATTGGTGACCTAAGGGCTTATGTAATTAAGTGCTCTCATTAGCCTATAAATAGGCTTGATCGAGGCAATGAAAAATACACCAACACCAACAGAAATAAGAGAGAGGAAAGGAATAGAGGGTAGAGAAAAATAGAGGGTATGTTCGGTATCTGCTCCGACTATAAAGAGAGATAGTGTGTGTTTTCTCCTTTATAGATTGAGAGGTTGTAACCCCTGTTTTTACCCCAGTAATAATATTTCTACCTCGCCCGTGGTTTTTTACCCCAAGTTAAAAAGGGGTTTTCCACGTAAATTCCCGTGTCCACTTAATCCTCATAGTCATTTCCAATTTCGTTAAGCTGTCCATTTCGCAACAAGTGGTATCAGAGCCAGCCCTGATTGATATTCCGATTATGCTCTGTGGTTGCAGCTTTGTCTGATCTTCCACATCAGAAAGGATATCGAAAAGGTTTATCGTTTCGGAAGAGTTTTTTGGCAAGTCGTGGTAATAGACTGTGTAAGTAAGTTCTGTCTAGGTGGCTGGTGCCAAGCGGGACACATAGTGACCCCACCAGATCTCATCTGGGAATTTACTTAGAAGGGTAATTTTGTCTTGAAAGCTGGTCGCTACCCTTTCTGCAAATTATCTGATCAGTACTATTTGGCTGGACTGTTGAATTTCTCCGACGATAGCGACGTGGGAAAAAATGGCAGCTAAAAATGAAATTGAGAAATTCAACGGGAAAAACTACTCACTGTGGAAAATGAGGATTAAGGCAATTTTACTCAAAGAAAATTGTCTGGAGGCGATCACTGGCAGACCAACAACTATTACAAGTGATGCCAACTGGAGAAAGATGGACGGGAGGGCCATCGCCAATATTCATCTGGCATTAGCAGATGACATATTATCAAGCGTTGAAGAGAAAACTAGTGCGAAAGAGATCTGGGACCATCTTGAGAAGCTGTATCAAGTCAAGTCACTCCACAGCCGAATTTTCTTGAAAAGAAAATTATATCATCTACGAATGGAAGAATCTTCTTCAGTGACCGAGCACATCAACAAGTTGAATACTCTGTTCTCTCAACTTAAAGACTTGCACTACAAAATAGAGCCAAGTGAACGTGCTGAGCTTCTACTGCAAAGCCTGCCAGACTCCTACGATCAACTCGTCATCAACTTGAGCAACAACCAAGCTGCGGGAAAACTTATGTTCGACAATATTGCAGCTGCGGTTCTCGAAGAAGAAAGTCGGCGCAATAACAAAGAAGACAAGTTGATAACGTCCCAACAGGCGGAAGCATTGGTAGTGACGAGGGCAAGATCAGGAGCACGTGGTCCAAACGTGAGCCGAAAACGGACAAGACCCGGAGAGTTTGGTCCAAGTGGGAGTCAAAAACGGCAAAACCTTGTTACGAAAAATAAGAAGGCTATAAAGTGTTACCACTGTGGCAAGAAAGGTCATCTGAAGAAAGATTGTTGGGCTCTAAATAAAAATCCCAATGCCCAAGGAAACGCCGCCAACACTACCGAAGATGGAATTGCCTTGGTGTGTGAAGCCGCAACCACTATCGCTGAAAATGGAAGATTCAACGACGTGTGGCTCATGGACTCTGCAGCTACTTTCCATATGACCTCTCGAAGGGAATGGTTTCATAAATACGAGCCAACCTTTGGAGGATATGTCTACAGCTGCAATGACCAAGCGCTGAAAATTGTCGGGGTGGGTACGGTCCAAATAAAGATGTACGACGGCACTGTGCGTACCATCCATGATGTGCGACATGTGGAGGGCTTGAAGAAAAATTTGTTGTCCGTGGGGCAACTGGATGATCTTGTTCAAAATTGAATTGGAGAATAAAATCATGAAGGTCTCCAAAGGAGCACTGGTGGTGATGAAGGGAGAAAAGATAGCTGCAAATCTATACAAGCTAAAGGGAGAGACTCTGCAAGAAGGGCACGCATTTGTTGCTACGACAAGTTCAAATGAAAAGTCTACAATGACTTGGCACAAGAAACTTGGTCATATGTCTGAACAAGGCATGAAAATTCTTGCGCAAAAGAATCTACTTCCTGGTCTCACGACGGTGACGCTACCATTCTGTGAGCATTGTATTGTGAGCAAGCAGCATCGCCTAAAGTTCTCCACTTCAAATTCTAGAAGCAAAGAAATTCTAGAATTGATCCACTCTGACGTATGGCAAGCACCGGTTTCATCCCTGGGAGGAGCCAACTACTTCGTATCATTCATAGACGACTACTCCAGGAGATGCTGGGTGTATCCAATCAAGAAGAAGGACGAAGTGTTTCCTATCTTCAAAACATACAAGGCGCGAGTTGAACTTGAAACCGGCAGAAAAATCAAGTGTCTCCGGTCAGATAATGGAGGGGAATATATTGGCAAAGAATTCACTGAATTCTGCAAAGATGCGGGCATCAGAAGACAGTTCACCACGGCGTACACTCCACAACAGAATGGAGTGGCAGAGCGGTTGAATAGGACCCTGTTGGAAAGAACAAGGGCTATGTTGAGAACTGCGGGCCTGGAAAAGAAGTTCTGGGCGGAAGCGGTATGTACTGCCTGTTATGTGGTGAATCGGGCTCCATCTACTGCTATAGAGATGCGAACACCGATGGAAATGTGGACTGGTGCACCTGCAGATTATTCAAACCTCCATATATTTGGAAGTTCAACGTACGCGATGTACCACAACCAAGAAACGACAAAGTTGGATCCAAAGTCCAGGAAATGTTTGTTCTTGGGGTACGCTGAAGGAGTAAAGGGGTATCGCTTGTGGGATCTCACTGACCACAAAGTGATTATCAGCAGAGATGTTATCTTCTTGGAGGATAGCGATCAAGAGCAAGTCGTTAATGATAGCAGTTCAAAAGGCGTGACAAAGACTACACCGGTGAAACGAAAATTGGAGCAATATAATTCTTCTGAAGCTGAACCGGCGCACGAAGAGCTCAACCCAGTCGAATCTGAAGTACCGGATCTCTGGCGGTCATCACGCGAGCGTAGAGCGCCCAGTTGGCACTCAGATTATGAGATAGAGAGCAATCTTGCATACTGTTTTCTAACGGAGGATGGAGAGCCAACCACTTTCCAAGAAGCACTGAATAATTCAGATGCGAGTCAGTGGATTTCAGCGATGCAAGAGGAAATGGAAGCTCTCTATAAAAATAAGACATGGGAGTTGGTACCATTACCGCAAGGAAGGAAACCCATTGGCAACAAATGGGTGTACAAAATCAAGCGGAATGGTGATGACCAGGTAGAGCGATATCGTGCTAGACTGGTTGTAAAAGGATATGCTCAGAAAGAAGGAATTGACTTCAACGAAATTTTCTCACCAGTGGTTCGACTTACAACAGTCAGGGTGGTCTTGTCAATGTGTGCTACATTTGACTTGCATCTTGAGCAGCTGGACGTGAAGACGGCCTTTCTCCATGGAGACCTAGATGAAGAAATATATATGCTTCAACCAGAAGGTTTCAAGGAACAAGGAAAAGAAGATCTGGTTTGCAGACTGATCAAATCTCTCTACGGGCTCAAACAAGCACCTCGATGCTGGTATAAGAGATTTGACTCCTTCATAATGAGTCTTGGCTACAACAGGCTATATTCAGATCCTTGTGCATATTTCAAGAGATTTGGCGATGACGATTTCATCATGTTGCTGTTGTACGTCGACGATATGCTGGTGGCAGGACCCAACAAAGGTCGTATCGCCGACTTAAAGACTCAACTGGCCAGTGAATTCGAAATGAAGGACTTGGGACCGGCAAACAAAATTCTTGGCGTGCAAATATCTCGAGACAGAAGCAAGCGGAAGATTTGGCTTTCCCAGAAGAATTATTTGAAGAAAATCTTGCGAAGGTTCAACATGCAAGATAGTAAGCCAATATCTACCCCTCTTGCTGCAAATTTCAAGCTATCCTCCGATATGTGTCCTACTGATGAAGACGAGAGGATAGAGATGTCTCGACTGCCATATGCATCGGCAGTAGGAAGTCTAATGTTCGCAATGATCTGCACCAGACCAGACATTGCCCATGCAGTGGGAGTTGTTAGCCGATACATGTCCAACCCTGGCCGGGAGCACTGGAGTGCTGTTAAGAGGATTCTCAGATATATCAAGGGAACCTCGGATCTTGCCCTATGTTACGGAGGTACAGATTTTACTGTCCATGGTTTTGTTGATGCAGATTATGCAGGTGAACTTGATAAAAGCAGATCCACAACCGGATATGTGTTCAATCTTGCTGGCGGTGCTGTAAGCTGGGTTTCTAAACTGCAGTCCATTGTTGTAACCTCAACAACGGAAGCAGAATATGTCGCAGCTACGCAAGCCAGTAAAGAGGCAATATGGTTGAAGATGTTGCTGGAAGAACTCGGCCACAAACAAGAGAATATTGTTCTCTATTGTGATAGCCAGAGTGCGTTGCATCTTGCAAGGAATCCAGCATATCATTCAAGAACCAAACACATCCGGGTCCAATACCACTTTGTTCGTGAACAAGTGGAAGCGGGGACTGTGGACATGCAAAAAGTTCACACTGCAGATAATCTGGCAGACTACATGACCAAAGCAATTCATGTGGACAAGTTTATGTGGTGTCGTTCCTCATGTGGATTGACTGAACATAAGTAACATGCAAAGGCGAGCTAGAAGAATGGTGTGAAGATCTGATTGAGCTTCAATCAAATCTTCAAGTGGGAGATTGTCGACATTAAGTCTTTGGAGCCACATGTGACTAGGCTCACACGTTTTCCAAGACAAGAAGAATTAATTTTTTATTAATTGGTGACCTAAGGGCTTACGTAATTAAGTGCTCTCATTAGCCTATAAATAGGCTTGATCGAGGCAATGAAAAATACACCAACACCAACAGAAATAAGAGAGAGGAAAGGAATAGAGGGTAGAGAAAAATAGAGGGTATGTTCGGTATCTGCTCCGACTATAAAGAGAGATAGTGTGTGTTTTCTCCTTTATAGATTGAGAGGTTGTAACCCCTGTTTTTACCCCAGTAATAATATTTCTACCTCGCCCGTGGTTTTTTACCCCAAGTTAAAAAGGGGTTTTCCACGTAAATTCCCGTGTCCACTTAATCCTCATAGTCATTTCCAATTTCGTTAAGCTGTCCATTTCGCAACAATTACAAATGAAATAGACATGAGGGCATGTCTCGATCCAAAACGGGTCTCTATCAGTAAACGGATAGCACCCTGCAAAAAATCATCTTATTTCTTCAACTGTTCTCTTGGTTCTCCACGGTCCCACATAATTGAAGTAAAATGAAATAAAATACAAGATATGGTGTTGTGGACATCTGCCTTTTATTACCTAGAGTACTAGGGGTAGTTGGTGCCAGGTGCCTCCATCTCAATGTCCGCTCCATAAATTCAGTTTTACTTTTTGCATCAGAATAATGTGAAAGATCGTCAATGTTTTGACCTGATGTCCCTAGAAATCTAAGAAGGAAAGAAAGAATAAACCAGCGTCCACCAGGTCGGAACAAATAACCTGATCATATACCATACCTCACATTGTCTACCTCAAAGGATTGAGAGTTTGTGCAGGATCTGAAATTATTGTACGTTGATGATCCAGGAAAAAGGCATCTGTTCAAAGGCTGACAGAGAAAGAGAATAATGGAAATTGCAGTGAATGCCAATGCATGCATAGACAATATACGGAAACCTGTTGTGGCAGCGAGAAATTGGCAGGGTCACTGCTTCCGGCCATTATATCTAACGGTACACCTGCAGCAATCTGGACATGCTTTCAGAACAGAAGCAAAAATATTACCCCAGAATACAGACTGCAGGGGGTAAGATATTACCTGGGTCAAAAGAATATCGAGTGCTTTTAATGGTTCGGATAGTCCAGACTGATCCTTGAAACCTGTGCTCTGCAGTTGTAGTGTAAAACAGATACATCAAGATAAGCAAAATCAAGGGTACGATATGAATGTTGAGCAAAATATTATGGAGTTTCTTGTGTGCTTTATTCTGTGTAAAGTATAGAAGTAGCTAGTAGAGGTTAATCAACAGGGAAACACTCCTAAAGGCAGGCCAACGCAACTGCAGAAGCAATATTGCATATAAACAGAATAGACTGTAACAAAAAACTGCCAACTTACCTGACCATTTAAAACCCCTCTAGGATATACAAGAGAATTCCCAGCTATCACAACTTGAACAAATTGAGCTGCCAAGGATTGCTCCTGGGAGCGCGTGTAAGGGATCGTTCAAAATAGAAGATTGGATCAATATTTAGGAACTTCAAAAACAAAACAGAGTATATAAGCTAAGAACGATGGAACCTTTTCATCTCCTAAATGTCCAGTTATATGGTCAACAAATAGCTGGAAATGGAGAGGATTAGCGACGATGCTCCCAATACTCAAGCCCGAAACAAAAACAACATATTTGTCTTCATCTGTTTTGGTTGAAGGGATAAGTAAATCATCAGACAGGTTTAAGGTGCATCCCAAGTACTGCTATGCATCCATAAGATATACTGCACTTTTATTAGTGTTAAAATTAAACATTTGCATACTAACCAAGTAAACAAAGCATAATTTAGGTTCCTTTAACATTAAATAAATAATCTCGGCAGAGACGCGAGTACCTTGCTTACGGTAGAATATATTCTGAAAACTGTAAAATTGTGGAGGAGAAGCTTGAAAAACAAAGCTGTAACTACAGTATTGCCGCATATAACTAAACTAACCATCTTAGTTAATGGAAGAACGGTTCAATGAAACACCCCGGCTACTTTTTAAAAGTTTTCATCAGTTTAAACCTCATTTCAACTACAATACATGAGCTAATAATCATGGTTGAAAACATAGATTGTTGCTCCGCATAGCATAAATATGCATGCAATATAATGCGTTAAAAAATTAACATGGTTATCATCATTCATCTCACAAAATACAAAATACTAATCAAGAAATGATTATATCACCAACCAATGGCAATATTGATGGTTAGAAACGTTCCAAGAATTTTACCAAGGCTACGAGGTAGCTCTATCTGGTGTGGAAGCTCAGCTTCTAATATTTCATCAACCATAAAATCTCCCGCCCCAGTTTCTTTTCCATGCAATGCAACCACTACACCTACAGATAATTATCATAAAAGATCAACTGACTGTCCCTTGACAAATCAAGTATACTGTACATATGTGTTGCGCTTTTCCTGTTCTGCAAATGCAACATTATGAGGCAGAGCTTGAAAAAGCCCGTCCATTAGTTATTTTTTCTCCAAAATTCCAGGAATACTAAATACATAGATTGGGAAATGTAGAAGTTGAATCAGCTGAAAGGTCACAAAAGTTTCAGCTAGTTAACGAAGAGTTTAAACAAATTATAGTGAATAAAGTTGAATACACACGTGAAAGTTTACCAGCTAAGTGGAAAAAGCAACAGTGAGAAAGCAGAATAAATTAGTAAGTTTTTGATACCTGTCAAAACAGAAGGTAAAAGGGGGGCACCACGGAGTTTTACTCTTCCACACTCATCTTCTAGAACGAGATAGTCATCAGGGTGAACAAAGTTATGTGGTTTGACAAGTGGGGTTGCTGACCTCTGAAAACCCATGCACTATGTTAGTCTTCAATATTAGAATAAGCAAAATAACAAGACCAGTGAAACAAAGGGGGTTGTTACCTCCTTAGAGTATTCATCAAGAATGGTCGGTTTAAGCTTCATGTGCTTGTAGAGGGTTCCAACAACAATTCATTCCTTTCCTTCTTCTAGCCCCAAAACAGTACAAACTGCATCAACAAAGGATAAAATAGAGCCAAAGTAAGGGCAACTTCATCCTCAAACCAGTGTTATCGATGGCGGATGGCGGGTCATGGCGGAAATGTTGCGAAATGGACAGCGAAACGAAATTGGAAATAACTGTGAGGATAAAATGGACACGAGAATTTACGTGGAAAACACCTTTTTAACTTGGGGTAAAAAACCACGGGGCGAGGTAGAAATTTATTCCTGGGGTAAAAATAGGGGTTACAACCTCTCAATCTATAAAGGAGAAAACACACTATCTCTCTTTATAGTCGGAGCAGATACCGAACAAACCCTCTATTTTTATTTATTTTTTTATTTCTCCCTCTCTCACTTCTATTGGTTTTTGGTGTGTAATTTCTAATGAACGTAGCAAGCTATTTATAGGCCAAATGTTGAGCTAAATGACAATGATGCATATGTCATTGCTTTGCTCATTAGTAATCATATTAAAGCCTATCTTATAATCTAAACTACGTGGCCATATATTATTGAGAGACTTGATTTCTTTTATCCTCATTCATTCGCCGACAATCTCCCACTTGAAGATTTGATTGAAGCGCAATCAGATCTTCACATCATTCTCCTAGCTCGCATTTGCACGTTACATACGTTCGATCAATCCACATGATGAACGACACCATATAAACTTGTCCACAGGAATTGCTTTGGTCATGTAGTCTGCCAGATTATCCGCAGTGTGAACTTTTTGCATGTCCACAGTCCCCGCTTCCACTTGTTCACTAACAAAGTGGTATTGGACCCGGATGTGTTTGGTTCTTGAATGATATGTTGGATTCCTTGCAAGATGCAATGCACTCTGGCTATCACAATAGAGAACAATATTCTCCTGTTTGTGGCCGAGTTCTTCCAGCAACATCTTCAACCATATTGCCTCTTTACTGGCTTGCGTAGCTGCGATTCTGCTTCCGTTGTTGACGTTACAACAATGGACTGCAGTTTTGAAACCCATCTTACGGCACCGCCAGCAAGATTGAACACATATCCGGTTGTGGATCTGCTTTTATCAAGTTCACCTGCATAATCTGCATCAACAAAACCATGGACAGTAAAATCTGTACCTCCGTAACATAAGGCAAGATCTGAGGTTCCCTTGATATATCTGAGAATCCTCTTAACAGCACTCCAGTGCTCCCGGCCAGGGTTGGACATGAATCGGCTAACAACTCCCACTGCATGGGCAATGTCTGGTCTGGTACAGATCATTGCGAACATTAGACTTCCTACCGCCAATGCGTATGGCAATCGAGACATCTCCATCCTCTCGTCTTCATCGGCAGGACTCATATCGGAGGACAGCTTGAAATTAGCAGCAAGAGGGCTAGATATTGGCTTACTATCTTGCATGTTGAACCTCCGCAATATTTTCTTCAAATAATTCTTCTGGGAAAGCCAAATCTTCCGCTTGCTTCTGTCTCGAAATATTTGCACACCGAGGATTTTGTTTGCCGGTCCCAAGTCCTTCATTTCGAATTCACTGGCCAGTTGAGTCTTTAAGTCGGCGATACGACCTTTGTTGGGTCCTGCTACCAGCATATCGTCGACGTACAACAGCAACATGATGAAATCGTCATCGCCAAATCTCTTGAAATACGCACAAGGATCTGAATATAGCCTGTTGTAGCCAAGACTCATTATGAAGGAGTCAAATCTCTTATACCAGCATCGAGGTGCTTGTTTGAGTCCGTAGAGAGCTTTGATCAATCTGCAAACTAGATCTTCTTTTCCTTGTTCCTCGAAACCTTCTGGTTGAAACATATATATTTCTTCATCCAGGTCACCATGGAGAAAGGACGTTTTAACGTCTAGCTGCTCAAGATGCAAGTCGAATGTAACACACATTGACAAGACCACCCTGACTGTTGTAAGTCGAACCACCGGTGAGAAAATTTCGTTGAAGTCAATCCCTTCTTTCTGAGCATATCCCTTTACAACCAGTCTAGCACGGTAGCGCTCTACCTGGTCATCACCATTCCGCTTGATTTTGTATACCCATTTGTTGCCAATGGGTTTTCTTCCTTGCGGTAATGGCACCAACTCCCATGTCTTATTTTTATAGAGAGCTTCCATTTCCTCTTGCATTGCTGAAATCCACTGACTCGCATCTGAATTATTCAGTGCTTCTTGGAAAGTGGTTGGCTCTCCATCCTTCGTTAGAAAACAGTATGCAAGATTGCTCTCTATCTCATAATCTGAGTGCCAACTTGGCGGTAGGGGTGGGCATTCGGGGTCGGGTATCGGGTACCCGACCCGACCCGATCAGGTTTTTTCCCATCGGGTTGAAACTTCGGGTTTAAATCGGGTATCGGGTTTAAACCCGATACCCGATTAGTTACTTCGGGTCGGGTTTCGGGTAGCAATTTGCTACCCGAATTACCCAATCGGGTACCCGCAGGCCAAATAAATAAAAAAAACCTAAGCCCAACCCACAGCCCCACAGCACAGTCACCACAGCGAAAAAAACACCCTAACCCACACCAGCCCAAAAAATACACACATGACATACGCTCCTCACCCTCACCTCAACCTCAGCTCAATACGGACAAACCAGAGACAGACACACAGATCCGCCGAGCCGTCGCTCACCTCAGATCCCTCCTGCCGTGTCATCGTCGTGCCTCGCCAAACCCTGCCTTCCGCCGCCGTGCCATCTAACGAGGAAATTTATAGGAGAGGCACAAGGACGCCGTCGACTGAGCAAATACAGCAGATCAACATCTGAGGAGATATGGAAAGATCGAAGGCAAAAACGTGTTTTACTGGTACCAGAATCACAAGGCTAGGGAGAGGCTAAACCGACGCCGTCGCTAGGTGGAGTCTTCCTTCTCGGACGAACAGCAACCACCACCGCAGAATAATTTAAGCTTATTAAATAGTAAAAAAAGAAAACCAAAAACAGAAACCCGACCCGACCCGCGGGTACCCGATTGTCGGGTACCCGAAATTTGATCGGTTCGGGATCGGGTTTGAAAATCAATACCCAATTTTGTCGGGTACCCGACCCAAAAAACCCGATACCCGAAATACCCGACCCGATCCCACCCCTACTTGGCGGCCTACGCTCGCGTGATGACCACCAGAGATCCGGTACTTCAGATTCGACTGAGTTGAGCTCTTCGTGCGCCAGTTCAGCTTCAGAAGAATTATATTGCTCCAATTGTCGTTTCATCGGTGTAGTATTAGTCACGCCTTTTGAACTGCTATCATTTTCGACTTGCTCCTCATTGCTATCTTCCAGGAAGATAACATCTCTACTGATAATCACTTTGTGGTCAGTGAGATCCCACAAGCGATACCCCTTTACTCCTTCAGCGTACCCCAAGAACAAACATTTCCTGGACTTTGGATCCAACTTTGTCGTTTCTTGGTTGTGGTACATCGCGTACGTTGAACTTCCAAATATATGGAGGTTTGAATAGTCTGCAGGTGCACCAGTCCACATTTCCATCGGTGTTCGCATCTCTATTGCAGTAGATGGGGCCCGATTCACTACATAACGGGCAGTACAGACCGCTTCCGCCCAGGACTTTTTTTCCAGGCCCGCAGTTCTCAACATAGCCCTTGTTCTTTCCAACAGGGTCCTATTCAACCGCTCTGCCACTCCATTCTGTTGTGGAGTGTACGCCGTGGTGAACTGTCTTCTGATGCCCGCACCTTTGCAGAATTCAGTGAATTCTTTGCCAATATATTCCCCTCCATTATCGGACCGGAGACACTTGAGTTTTCTGCCGGTTTCAAGTTCAACTCGCGCCTTATAAGTTTTGAAGGTAGGGAACACGTTGTCGTTCTTCTTGATTGGGTACACCCAGCATCTCCTGGAGTAGTCGTCTATGAATGATACGATGTAGCTGGCTCCTCCCAGGGACGCAATCGGTGCTTGCCATACATCAGAATGGATCAATTCTAGAATATCTTTGCTTCTGGAATTCGATGGGGGAAACTTCAGGCGATGCTGCTTGCTCACAATACAATGCTCGCAGAATGGTAGCGACACCGTTGTGAGTCCAGGAAGTAGATTCTTTTGCGCAAGAATTTTCATGCCCTGTTCAGACATATGACCAAGTTTCTTGTGCCAAGTCATCGTGGACTTCTCATTTGAACTTGTCATGGCAACGGATGCCTGCCCTTCTTGTAAAGTCTCTCCCTTTAGCATGTGTAGATTTGCAGCTATCTTTTCTCCCTTCATCACCACCAGCGCTCCTTTGGAAACCTTCATGATCTTGTTCTCCAGTTCAATTTTGAATCCAAGATCATCAAGTTACCCCACAGACAACAGATTTTTCTTCAAGCCCTCCACATGTCGCACAACATGAATGGTACGCACAGTGCCATCGTACATCTTTATTTGAATCGTACCCACCCCGACAATCTTCAACGCTTGGTCGTTGCAGCTGTAGACATACCCTCCAAAAGTTGGCTCGTATTGATGAAACCATTCCCTTCGAGAGGTCATGTGGAAAGTAGCTGCCGAGTCCATGAGCCACACGTCGTTGAATCTTCCATTTTCAGCGATAGTGGTTGCGGCTTCACACACCAAGGCAATTCCATCATCAGTAGTGTTGGCGGCATTTCCTTGGGCAATGGGATTTTTATTTAGAGCCCAACAATCTTTCTTCAAATGACCTTTCTTACCACAGTGGTAACATTTTATAGCCTTCTTATTTTTGGTAACAAGGCTTTGCCGTTTTTGACTCCCACTTGGACCAGACTCTCCGGGTCTTGTCCGTTTTGGCTTACATTTGGACCACGAGCTCCTGATCTTGCCCTCGTCACTGTCAACGCCTCTGCCTGTTGGGACATTATCAACTTGTCTTCTTTGTTATTGCGCCGACTTTCTTCTTCGAGAACCGCAGCTGCAATATTGTCGAACATAAGTTTTCCCGCAGCTTGGTTGTTGCTCAGATTGATGACAAGTTGATCGTAGGAGTCTGGCAGGCTTTGTAGTAGAAGCTCGGCACATTCACTTGGCTCTATTTTGTAGTCCAAGTCTTTAAGTTGAGAGAACAGAGTATTCAACTTATTGATGTGCTCGGTCACTGAAGAAGATTCTTCCATTCGTAGATGATATAATTTTCTTTTAAGGAAAATTCGGCTGTGGAGTGACTTGACTTGATACAGCTTCTCAAGATGGTCCCAGATTGCTTTCGCACTAGTTTTCTCTTCGACGCTTGATAATATGTCATCTGCTAATGTCAGATGAATATTGGCGATGGCCCTCCCGTCTATCTTCCTCCATTTGGCATCACTTGTAATAGTTGTTGGTCTGCCAGTGATTGCCTCCAGACAATTTTCTTTGAGTAAAATTGCCTTAATCCTCATTTTCCACAGTGAGTAGTGTCTCCCGTTGAATTTCTCAATTTCATTTTTAGCTGCCATTTTTCCCACGTCGCTATCGTCGGAGAAATTCAACAGTCCAGCCAAATAGTACTGATCAGATAATTTGCTGAAAGGGTAGCGAGCAGCTTTCTAGACAAAATTACCCTTCTAAGTAAATTCCCAGATGAGATCTGGTGGGGTCACTATGTGTCCCGCTTGGCACCAGCCACCTAGACAGAACTTACTTACACAGTCTATTACCACGACTTGCCAAAAAACTCTTCCGTAATGATAAACCTTTTCGATATCCTTTCTGATATGGAAGATCAGACAAAGCTGCAACCACAGAGCATAATTGGAATATCAATCAGGGCTGGCTCTAATACCACTTGTTGCGAAATGGACAGCGAAACGAAATTGAAAATACTGTGAGGATAAAATGGACACGGGAATTTACGTGGAAAACCCCTTTTTAACTTGGGGTAAAAAACCACGGGCGAGGTAGAAATTTATTACTGGGGTAAAAATAGGGGTTACAACCTCTCAATCTATAAAGGAGAAAACACACACTATCTCTCTTTATAGTCGGAGCAGATACCGAACAAATCCTCTATTTTTATTTTTTTCTTTATTTCTCCCTCTCTCACTTCTATTGGTTTTCGGTGTGTAATTCTAATGAACGTAGCAAGCTATTTATAGGCCAAATGTTGAGCTAAATGACAATGATGCATATGTCATTGCTTTGCTCATAAGTAATCATATTAAAGCCAATCTTATAATCTAAACTACGCGGCCATATATTATTGAGAGACTTGATTTCTTTTATCCTCATTCATTCGCCGACAAGAAAGCCAAAAACCCGCCATATTCCTATGGCGGATGGCGTTGCGGAAAATGGCAGAACCATGGCGGACGTAAAAATATATGTATATTTTATATATAGCAAAGTAAATAATACTTTAAAAACATTCCAAATATTGATTTAACAAGACACTAGTTTCACAAAATAACAAATAAACTTCAAGAGGTTCAATGAGCATATGCATGAAAACTAAAAAATACAAAGTCATGGTTCGCCATAACGGGAACGGACACAGGAACGGAGAAGAGCGCTCTCGTTCTAATGCATTTTTGCGGAACGCTAACGAACGTTCCCCTAATTTTATTAAATAATACTATAATTAGAAACATATTCATATAAAACATATAAAACAGTATAGAAAATTTTAATGACTTAAAAATATAAATTTGTGCCTTATTGATATAAATATAAGGTTAAGTATATCATACCATCGAAATTAATAGTAGGATATTGCTATTTATTTACTACTTTAAGAAATATATGATATTAAAAACTAGTAAAAATCTTCATGTATAGTTAGAACGGGGCAAAAACCCTAAACTTTTAATTTTTATCTAATTTTCTAAATTTTGAATTATGAAAGGTAAATGAAGAATCTAAATTATAAAAAAACCTGTAACATATGATAATACTAATTTAATGTATAATTAAGTAAAATTATGAACATGTAATTGAAAACATAAAAATAACCAACCATATCAAAGAAAGTTACTTAAAACAATTAAAAAAATTAACATTTACGATAAAACATAAAATAAGGAAAAAAATATAAGAAAAACAGAATAAAGAAAAGAAAGAAAACATTCTCTCTCCTAATCATCATCGTCTTCCCCATCTCCCGTGCTCCAACCCTCAAAAACTCCATTACTTCTTGGGCAGTGGTGGAGTGGCCGAGGCCACGATCGATACGCGAAGTTCGGGGCTTCTTGGGGTTGACGGGGTATTATAGGAGGTTTGTAAGGGAGTATGGCCTTATTTCTCGCCCCATCACGACACTGATAAAGAAAGAGGAGTCGAGCTGATTTGCATGGCCACCAAAAGCTGAGGAGGCATTTCAGCGCCTTAAAAAGGCATTGACCGAGGCACCCGTGTTGGCTGCCTCAGTTTGATCGGACGTTTGTGGTGGAGTTTGATGCGTCGGGCACGGGCATTGGGGCGGTACTCATGCAGGAGCATCGACCTATTGCATATTTCAGCAAATCCTTAGCTGATCGTACCCTCTCCAAATCAGCATATGAGCGGGAGATGATGGGATAGGCCTTGGCGGTACAACACTGGCGTCCATATCTTATTGGGCGACAGTTCGTGGTGTGCACTGATCATCGCAGCCTCAAACACCTCCTCACTCAACGCATCGCGACACCATCACAGCAGGTTTGGGTGGCGAAGTTATTGGCGTACGATTTTGTGATCATGTACAAGACGGGGATCACAAATGCCACGACAGATGCACTTTCGAGGAGAGGGGATGAGGCTTCTTTGGCAGCCTTCAGCGGTCCGGAGTGGTTGGGGTTGGCGGACGTGGGGAAGAGCAGCGTCAAGATGAGTTTGTAGGAGGCATTGTGCGGGCGTTGGAGATGGATCCCACTAGCCAGCCGGGTTTTGAGTTATTGGGAGGGAGATTGTTTTTTAAGGGTCATTTGGTGCTGATCTCGAACTCTAACTGGATCCCACGTTTGTTAGAGGAGTTCCATAATACGCCAGAAGGGGGCATGCGGGTGCATATCGCAACTATAGGAGACATGCACTGAATCTAAATTGGAATGGGATGTTTCGTCAGGTACAGAACTATGTCGCCGAATGCTTGGTTTGCCAGAAGGCCATGTATGAAGCGATGTCGCCTGCAGGTATTGCAGCCGCTGCCCATTTCGAAATTAATTTGGGAAGATATCTTGATCGATTTCATTATGTGTTTGCCCCGTGTCGAGGGGGTATACGTCGATCTTGGTGGTTGTGGACCGCTTATCCAGGTACGGGCATTTTCTGGCACTCAAGCCTCCCATTACAGCGCGTTCGGTGGCCGACGTGTTTGCTAAGGAAGTAGTGCGGCTGCATGGGATTCCGCGATCAATTGTCAGTGATCGCGACTGTTGTTTGTTAGTGCGTTTTGGAAGAGTTGTTTCCATTATCGGGAACCCAGTTGAAGTTTTGCTCAGCTTTCCACCCAGAAACTGATGGCCAAACAGAGGTGTTAAATCGGGTGGTGGAGACTTATTTGCGTTGCTGTGCTTGTGAGCAACCGAAGTAGTGGTTACGGTGGCTTCTATGGGTGGAATATTGGTACAATACGGAGTAAGGTGGCAGCCACCCTCAACCATTCACAGATTCTTACCCGGCGAAAGTAAGGTGGCAGCCGTGGCTGATGTTCTCGGCAGCCGTGACGCGATGATGGGGCGACTGAAGGGTAACCTGGAGAAGGCGCAACAAAGTATGGTCAAGCAGGCTAATAAACATTGCCGGAAGGTGGAATTCCAAGCAGGCGATAAGGTATTCTTGAAGGTGAGGCCACATCGGCAGTCTACAGTGTTTCGTCGTCCTTACCATAAGCTGTCACCCAAGTTCTACGGACCATTTTTTATCGAGGCGCGTATAAGTCCTAAGGCGTACCGATTATCATTGCCATCTTCCAACCGCATACATCCCGTGTTCCACGTGTCCCAATTGCGGGCTGTGGTGGGGAACCATCTCGTGGAGGCAGAATTGCCGGAGAGCTTGGAGTTACTAGTGGGACCGGTGTGGGAGCCCGAAGAGGTACTAGCATGGCGAAAAGGGCGTGAAAAGGGGGTGGAGGAGGAGCAACTGTTGGTTAAGTGGGAAGGGCAGTCAGGAGATGACGCAACCTGGATGAGTAGAGTCAGTTTCGAGAATCAGTTTCTGGATTTTAACCTTGTGGACAATGTTGTTTAGAAGGAGAATGGAGTTGATAGAGAGCAGGAGCAAGAACTCGGGTTGGAGGCAGGGGCGAGACCCTTGTTAGTTTATTGACGGGGGGACGGCCTTGAGCCCACTGTTTGTGGGCCGGGGAGTTGGTCTTTAGTTATATTCTTATATTATTATTGTTATTAAGAGTATTGAACAATGATTAGCCCATTAGTATGTATATTTAAACCCCAATTAGGGTTTAATTGAGGATTATGTAATAAAGTATATTGGTTTTAGCCGTGGGGCTTGGGCAACGGAGTAATCCGTTGATTTTTCGATTTCAATTTCTAACATAATGGTAAGCGAAATTTGAGTCACATAACAGATTCTGCATGTTATGCTGGTGATTTTATGAATGCTTTTAACGGAAGAAACTTGCAAAACAGAACATACAAGAAATATGCTAAGAAAAACCGAGATGAGACTGGTTTCTTGTCAACATTATAACTCTTGTAATTGACATGATTTGATGAAGGCTTAGGTCCTCATCTTTCTAAGCTTGGATGTTATAAAGTCCTTGCTTATGAATAAAGAATTACTTTATCGGATAATGTGTTACCAAGTTATGTTCCTTTCGTTTGTCTGTCCTTACTTCATTTCTCCGAATAGGAACAATATTCGCATACGGCGTCACCACAAATGGGAAGACTCACACCATGCATGTAAGGGAGTTACTTCCTAGTTTGCCGCATTTTCATGCTTTTGACATACATAGTTCGTGGCTTTCTGCACATCGTCAAGCTTCACCTTTTGTGTGTGTGTGCGCACGTGTGTGAGCTTTGCCTTTTGAGAGATCCAAAAATTATTCTTCTTTCGGGAAGCTGGCATTTTCCTTATATTTCTGCCCATGTTCTTCTGTAGCAATTAATAAATTTATTTGGTTTCGTTACTGCTTTGAAGGGTGACCAAAGGTCTCCAGGGATCATACCATTGGCTGTTAAAGATGCTTTAAGTATAATTCAAGAGGTAGATGTACTGGATTGCGTTATATATTCGTTCTCAGATTTATGATCTGATAACAAATGACTTCTCTGTCTAATATCTACTTCAAACTCCAAATCGAGAATTTCTCCTCCGTGTCTCCTATTTGGAAATCTACAACGAGGTGAGACTATAATTAGTCTCAAAGAATTGATATGGTGAATCTTTTACTGAGAAAATGCACGCAGGTCGAGATTGCATTCTTTTTTATCATATAGTTTTGCTTACCTGCATAGCACAGACATGTAGGTTCAACAAACTTCAGTTCAGTCAGCAGTAGAAGTCACACGATTTTCACTCTGGTCTTGATTTATTGATGAAAACTGTCAATTACTTTCACAACAAAGCCGTTTCAGTTATAACCTCCATGGTTTATCTAGCATCATTTTCATTTATGTTTGTTGTTCAGACCATAGAGAGCAGCCCTTGTGGAGAGAATTCTGAAGGAGAAGCTGTTACTTTGTCGCAACTGGTATTAATCTCAACCAATACCATGTTTTCATAAATGCTGCAGTTGTTCGTTTTACAGTTTATATAGTCTTTCTCTCTTACAATTTAACGACGTTTTGGCTATTGACGTTGCTCTTTAACTTCCACAGTTCCATCACATTGCAGAACCTAATTGACTTGGCTGGTTCGGAGAGCTCTAGGGCTAAAACAACTTATTTGCGAAGAAAAGAAGGATCTTGTATCAATAAGAGCTTTTACTCTTGGAATATTAAGATACAAATCATTATGACCTTATAATTTCTTTATTTCTTGTTCCGAACATTTTATGATTAAAGCTCAACTTGTTAACTGTTACAATCCCAAAGC
The DNA here is from genome assembly GCA_027422505.1 of Craterostigma plantagineum. Taxonomy (NCBI): domain Eukaryota; kingdom Viridiplantae; phylum Streptophyta; class Magnoliopsida; order Lamiales; family Linderniaceae; genus Craterostigma; species Craterostigma plantagineum. Next base: position 17,914,180 of record JAPQWV010000009.1, on the reverse strand, counting down.
AACACACACCGAAACTCTTTTGTTGAGAGTTCTGCTTTGTTTCAGCCTTGTTTATATTATATTAAGTAAGGTCCCAAACTAGACCGGTTTCTTATTTTTATTTCCGGGACACATTTCTAGGAAGAGAAATTAATGTAATACTAGTTTGGTTTGAAACTTAATCTTAATCCTGCTCCTCGATTATTCTGATGTTTGTACATGTCGAACCTATAATTTTTTCTAGCGTCATGGTTTTTCGTAATTCTTCATTTGCATGTTGCGTTTGATTGCACTAATGATAATCTAATTCCTGGTCCCAATAGGTTATTTCCAAATTGACTGACAGGAAATCTGCCCACATACTTTACCGGAATTCTAAAAATGACCAGGCTTCTCCAGTCCTCTCTCAGCGGCCATGGACATGTCTCAGTAAGATTTAAATTATTCCATTTGTGCTTGCATGTTCTTTGATATCGTTTAAAATTTTTTTCTCAGAGAAAAACCAAATGTTATTCAATGGAGTAGGTCCGTTGTATATATATTGTTTTTTTCCAACGTTTGATGATGTTCTCGACATTCCCTCACTTTACGTGATTTTAAGAGCCAAAAATGTTGATTTGAAATAATTGATGAAGATGAGTGAAAGACCCACAATAACAGGCTTTGGTTGGTTCCATGCTAAATTTGATGGTATCCTTCCAAACCAATAGGTGTTATGCGTGGTATCCTCTTCTAGTGAGTCGGATATATATCCTTTTTCAATGTGGGATGATATTCACTCCCTTCATATTTAGTGATTTTTGATGAAGTTAGTTGCTCCAAGTATTCACATGTGTGTATCTGTCGTCACTTATGTTAAAAGGTGGGTTTCTGCTTGTATTTCAAAATCTGTTGGTTCCGGTGTTGGGCGTCTGGTCGGTGGCGCTCGTAAAACTCGGACAGAGTTTCGTCTTACTACGTCGAAGTCGAGGCACGTACGTCGTACGCTTTCCGTAAGACGTTATTGCCCCGTATTTCAGTGCCTCGGGTTGTCGCAATACGTCTCGAAGATACAACGACTTCAGGAATTTCGAAACATCGCACACCGTAACGAAATTATCGGGCGAATCTACTAAAGACTCGAGCCTTTCTTGCTTTATTAGTGCTTTATTATGCTTAAGGGATATGCTGTCAACTTTTTCTAAAGTGCAGAACTTAATTGAATGAATTTCCAATCTGCCAGGGGACCTATTTATAGCTTCTGAAAAGCTGCAGGGGTCAATTCGTGAAGAGTTGCAACTTTTCTGTTGACCTGCTTTGACTGGGCCGAATCTGTAAATAGACGTAACCTTTGGCCAGTGGTCAATCTGGGAATAGTCACAACTCTTGGACTGATACCCAATACCCCTTTAGCCAGCCACATCACCATGCCCTGTCAGCGCCAAATCAGCGCCACGCCGTCCACGTGTCAGTGACACGTCATCAACCCGCCACGTCATGTTTTTTTGTAAATTTTTTTAATTTTTTTATTTGGGCTGGCTTTACTAATTAATTTCTCATTCACCCGGTATCGGTGTTGAGCAAATTAATATTCGTTAGATTCGTCTCGAAACGTAGATTCGTAATCTTTCAATGATTTCTCGTTTCGGCGACCGACGTCTTCTCGATTCAATAAAATAGTTTCAGCTCTTCTCTTAGTGGGCCAATTACCCACACTTGAGCCCAAGGCCCATTGGGCTTAAAACCCAACAATCCCCCACATGAATGGAAATTAATGTAAATGCAATGCATGCTGACTCTTGCAAGAAAGTCTCGATGACGCATCACTGCATCAGGATAGGTAGCTTGTGGCTTTGAACCTTTCCTAGTGAAATTCTATCGGATTACTCGATGCTCAGTGAACATAATGTCTTGAACTAGCGGCTTTTTGTGTAAACCAAGACAACAGTATACACACAGTGATGAATCTGATCTATTTTCGATTCTCACATTGTGTCCTTTTCGGCCGTGGACCATATCTCCGATTCATAAGTGTTTTCCATTGAAGCGGCCCCACTTCACACTTATATAGGTGACCGACTATTAGGACTTAATCCTAGAGTAGCCCGATACACTCCACCAATTTGATATAGTCATTATTAAAAGCATACGTGCTTACCCTAACCACACGTCATCGAGAAATTACTTGGGCAGCTATCGAGAATGAACTTTTTTAGTTTCCTAGTATACTACTGATCCAATCACAGCTTAGTTGTCTCATTGAGCCTAGCTCGTGGGATCTCTACTCATCGAGGTTGAGTTACCACTGTTTTCGTTCTTTGGTGTGTGGAATTTTAGTCCCATTCCCCTTATTGCGTTTTCTAACTGATCTCTAGCTATGCCTTTTGTCAGCGGATCCGCAATATTTTCCTTTGTCTTTACATAGTCGGTGGAAATTATTCCGCTAGAGATAAGCTGTCTTATGGTGTTACGTCAGCGGATCCGCAATATTTTCCTTTGGCTAAGTGTACATTAGTATCAACAGGTGTCTTAGCCGGAGAATAATCGAAGGCGTTAAATTTCTTTAACACGCTCTCAACATAGTGAGATTGTGTAATCACAATTCCTTCGGACGTCTTAGAGACATTTATTCCCAAAATGACGTCGGCCAAGCCCATATCCTTCATACTGAAATAATTTTTCAGCATATTCTTTGTATTCACGATTATTCTTTGACTGCTTCCCATGATTAACATGTCGTCTACGTAAAGATAGACAATCACAAACTCATCGGGTGTGCCTTTTATATAAATGCATTTATCACACACATTATTCTTAAACCCATTCGACAACATCGTCATGTCGAACATCTCGTGCCACTGTTTTGGCGCCCGTAAAGTGACTTCACGAGTCGGCACACTTTACTTTCCTGTCCGGGTGCGATAAACCCTTCGGGCTGCTTCATATATATTTCTCCCTCGAGTTCCCCATTTAGAAAGGCCATTTTCACGTCCATCTGGTGTATCTCGAGGTCATACAACGCTGCTATAGCGATCAAGACCCGTATAGATGTAATTTTTGTCACGGGCGAGTATGTATCGAAGAAATCGTACCCCTCCTTTTGGTTAAACCTTTAGCTACTAAACGAGCTTTATATTTTTCTATTGATCCATCAGTCTTATGCTTCCTTTTAAGGACCCATTTGCATCCTAAAGGCTTGCGTCCTTTTGGGAGATCTACCAGCTCCCACGTATGGTTTTGCATAATGGACTCAATCTCGCTGTTCACAGCTTCTTTCCAGAACGGAGCTTCTGGACTAGACAATGCCTCTTGCAGAGTCCGTGGTTCATCATCTAACATATACGTTAGGAAGTCAGGCCCAAATGATTTGGCCACCTTTTTTCGTTTACTTTGTCGTGGTTCCTCGTTTTCTTGAGGTGTACTCTCCACGGCATTGTACGTTCGCTTATTATAGCTTAATTCTTATTTTCCTTATTTGGAAAAATATTCTCGAAGAATACCGCATTCCTCGACTCAAATATCATCCCTATGTTCATTTCAGGGTTTTCTAATTTGTGCACAACAAATCTATATGCACTACTGTTATTAGCATATCCGATGAAAATGAAATCAACAGTCTTGGGTCCTATCTTAACCTGTTTAGGTTTAGGTACTTCGACATTTGCTAGGCACCCCCACACTTTCAGGTAATTGTAGGCCGGAGCACTACCTTTCCATAGTTCGTATGGAGTCTTTTCTCTCTTTTTGTGTGGCACCATATTTAGAATGCGGTTTGCCGAGAGGATTACTTCCCCCACAAGTTCTAAGGTTGCCCAGAACTGATCAACATAGCATTCATCATCTCCTTAAGAGACCAATTTTTCGTTCAGCAACGCCGTTTGACTGAGGTGAATAAGGCGCAGTTGTTTGATGAATAATGTCGTGCTCTTGGCAAAATTCTTCGAATGACGCCACGTATTCTCCTCCTCTATCACTTCGAATTATTCTAATTCTTGAGTTTAGTTGATTCTCAAATTCACTCTTATACCTTGTGAAGGCGTCAAGAGCCTCGTCCTTGCCACTTAACAAATATACGTAGCAAAATCTCGTGCAATCATCTTTGAAAGTAATAAAATACTTCTTTCCACCTCTAGTCCGCACGAACTTCAGATCGCATATATCAGTATGGATCAGTTCTGGAGGCGCACTACTTCTCTCAACAGAGAAGAACGGTGCATTGGCCATTTTTGCCTCGACACAGACTTCACTTTTTTTTTTGTGAGTCGACTTCCATTTGTGGAAGCAGGTTTAAACTTATTAACTTTTTTTATTTTATTTAAACCCACGTGTCCTAATCTATGATGCCATAAATTGGAACACTCAACCAAGTAAGATGAACTTTCTATATTATTATTAGCGAGCTCAATCTCGCGTTTTATAGGCATTACATTCATCTTAAAGAGCCCCTTCTCGAGGTAGCACTTTCCTACGAAATGACCATTTATTTATCACTTTCAAACACCTGCCTAAATCTGTCTTTGCTCAACAGGGAGCCGGACACCAAGTTCTTGCGGATGTTGGCACATGCAGCACGTCCACAAGAGTGAGTTCCTCGCCGGAGGTCATCTTCAGCACTACCCTCCCTAATCCGACGATGTCAGAGGTGGCTGGTTATGTCTAGGTCTGGTGCTTGTTCTTTTGGTGATGGGGATAGAAATAATGGGCTTATTCACATAAACATAAGCATCTGAAATTTCTGGTATAGTCTGGTTATTTATGGGAGTGGGAGACGGATCTGTGGGTTGTATTTGCTGGTCTAAGATGTCAACATTCGCAGACAGTGTGTCAAAAGGATCTCCAACTGAGAAATTATGGAGAACAATATCAGTATTAGGCATGGAAAAAGAAGGAAAGATAGACTCATGAAAATTGACATCTCGAGAGACAATTGTTTTCTGAAGGTCAGGGCAGTAAATTTGTATCCCTTTTGTCCCATGGCATATCCCACAAAGACTCCAATGAATGATCTAGGGTCGAATTTGTCCCTACAAGGGCCATTGTCACTTGAAAGGTAAGACATCCATAGTTTCGAAAATATGAGTAGGTTGGGGCATTTTGTTTCAGCAACTGGAAATGTGATTTCCAGCTCAAGATTTTTGAAGGCAATCTGTTTATATGTGAATTGTCGTGAGGACAGCATCACCCCATAATGATTTGGGCAACTTCGACTGTAATAGGAGAGACCGACCAACTTGAAGTATGTGTTTGTGCTTTTGCTCGACAATCCCATTCTGCTGGGGGTGTATGGGCATGATTTATGGTGAAGAATTCCCTTGGATAGGGAAAGTTTTTGGCAATCTGAGCTAAGGAATTCTTTATCATTGTCAGTCCGAACGATCTTGACAAGGCTATGGTATTGTGTATGGGCATATTCAAGAAAGTGTTGAAGGGTTGTGAGGACCTGACTTTTATGCTTCAGCAGGAAGATCCAAGTGAACCTGCTAAAATCATCAACAACGGTTAAAAAGTAGTGACAACCATTGTGAGTGGGTATTCTGTAAGGACCTCATATATCAATGTGTACAAGATAAAAAATATGTTGGCTTTGTATGAGGTGAATATGAAGGTCAACAATTATTCGTGATTTTGTTGTATGATGAGCAAAATGATTGTATCACGGAATGTATAACATCATCCCAAACACAAAAAAAAAGGTTTCCCACAACCTTCCATTTCAACCAAGTCGGTTACTTTCGATAGTAAAATACCCAAATCGTGACGAAAAATGCCTGATTTGGGTGCCAAAATACCGACATTTATGAACGAAATACATGTCAATTGGGGCTATACATCTCTAAAATGTTTAGTTTTCATCAAAAGATGTATCGTGGAATGTATATAATCATCACAAACACAAAAAAGAAGTTTTCCCACAACCTTTCATTTCAACCAAGTCGGATACTTGATTTCGATGGTGAAATACCCAAATCGTGACGAAAAATACCCGATTTGGGTGCCAAAATACCGATTCTGATACAAAAATACTTTTTAAAGGGGGGAGATACATTCCACAAAATTGTTGTTTTAATGAACCATATCAAGTGTTAATGACATGAATCACCAAAAACACGAAAAACTAGTTTTTTCTACTTGCCCAACATAATCAGTCGAATACCTGAATTCGAATACAAAATACTTATATTTCGACTTCAAATACTTGATTTATCATATGAAATATCGATTCTGATACAAAAAATACTTTTGAAAGGGGGCGAGATACATTCCACAAAAATTGTTGTTTTAATGAACCATATCAAGTGTTAATGACATGAATCACCAAAAACACGAAAAAACTAGTTTTTTCTACTTTCCCTACATAATCAGTCGAATACCTGAATTCTAATACAAAATACTTAATTTCGACTTCAAATACTTGATTTTATCATATGAAATACCGATTCTGATACAAAAATGCTTTTGAAAGGGGGCGAGATACAAGCATCGAAGAACTATGTTGTCTTCTCCATTCATATGTAATCCTTTGCCCCACGAGTTTCTATCTTTCATTATCTTTAGCGAGCTTATTCAAGTCAATATCAACCATCACTCTTGCAAATTGTAACCAACCGTTCAAACTATAGACATAATACGTTTACCAATCATGCTCAGATCATCTTAGGGTTTTGGAGCCACAATACTTGTTGTGGGAGCTCTGTCAACCGCCACCTCATTCAACAGAGCTTCGGAGTCCTCAAAGTTAACCATGAACAACCCAACGCACACCTGCCATCCTATCCCATTTACGCTTCAAAAAAACCCGTTCTATCACATCGTATGTTGGATTGACATAGCACATTAGTGCTGTTCCACCTTATCTTGGATTTCTTCTGTCACCACTTGACCAATTTCACTGCCACTAGATGATAAAATAGCCTTAGCATATATCAATAGAATATCCGAATTTCTCAACGATTTAAAATACCCCCGACCATTGATGTTTGTCTCACAGAACAAGTGGCACTAACCTTAGCTAGATGAGAACTCAAAATTCCCCTTCAATCTGCCCTATTTCAAACTAATTTGGCTGGGGTGAGGAATCATGAATGATCTGCATATGGATTTTAGGTTGTTTCCACTTGTAGAGGATGGAGATGTTGAAGGAGGCTTCGCCAGCTTGTGCTTGGTGTTTTCTTCGTCCCAACCGTAGCAAAGACAGGGGAAAGAAAAAGGGTTCTATAGTAATTTACGTACAAGGGAGTTAAAATTAATTTTTTTTCCTAAGGGCTAGTGTGGCGACCCTCGTTTTCTAATTAAGGTTAATGGCGGATTTTCGCAACGTAAGTCGCGGAAGACCCGTCTAATAAAAACTTTTTCCTAAAATAATATACACTAATATAAAAATTCGTCTGCATCGTTATCTCTGTACACGGGCCGAAGCCCCAAAAATATCAAAAGAACCAAAAGTCCTAAAGCCGCTCCACAGGTCTTCATCCATGTACCGCACCGCCCTCAAAAGTCCGTGGAGCACCGCCACCAGCCACCTCAGTCTTGACGCGCATCAGCGTCAGACTCAGTACCTACAACACGTAAACACTGAGCAATTTGCCCAGTAGGTGAATAAAGTGCATGTATGCAAGTGTGCACTCAACCCCAATCCCAATATCTCACAACATGATGTAATGCACACTCTTCTTTTCCCACATTCCTATTTCACACAACACAGGGCCCTAGGTTAGGCTCGACACCTTCGCGCGCAAAAGACTACTGGGAGGCCACCCCCAAGTCTCGCGGCAGCCTACCCTGGTAGTGCACTGGACGATCACGCCAATGGCCTCCTACCGGGTCGCTCCACACCAAAAGCATACACTGATAGTGCACTGGACGATCACGCCAATGGCCTCCTATCAGGTCGCACCAAAATCTCATCCGGCGGTATGCACCTCGGGACGGTCACGCCCGAGTAGACAGATCGATCACGCCTGTCTCCGCCAGGTGCCCAGTGAGCCCAACCTCGACTCCTCTAAGAGTCACCAATCACAAACATCTCATTCTACCCCGTACGTCAATATCTCATATCACTACCGTCTCAATACGGTACAATCATCTCTCTCCCTAACGTGGTATGCATGTGCTATGCATATACATGAAATTTCATAAAGCATGATCCACATAAAAGAACGTAAAACAGATAAACATATAAATCACATAAGTCACGTAAATCACATAATCACATGAAAACACATAAATGTGTTACGTATTGTAGATGGATGATCCACCTACCTGTCCTCCCGCTATAGTCAAATACGAAGTCCGGTGTAGTGCCTATATATCGATCCCCTGAATAAATAAATATTATCACCTCACTATTTTTGCTAAGTTACGTAAGTCTCAAATTTCCAAATCTTAAATATCGAAAACCCTAGAAATAGCAAAACCCTAAAATTCCTAAAGTGCTAAAATTACGAATTATCGAAAATTATTATATTTCGAAATCTTTGTATGATATAATTATCACATCTCGAAATCTTTCTATAATAATATCGAAACTTAGGAATATTATCATTATATATTATATATTAAATAGATATCGAGAATTGAAATGTCGAAATCCTTAAAAATGTCGAGACCCTAACATAATGTCGAGAACATAGTATTGTAGAAAGTATCGAGATCTTTGGTTGAAAATGAAATGTCGAGACCTTCTCATATAAATGTCGAGATCCATTCTGTGATAAATGTCGAAACCTATAGAATGTCGATATCTTATAAAATATATCTCGAGATTATTATATTACCCACTTCAAATTCATTTGTCGAGAGCTTCTAGAAATCGAGATTCTCCTTCTCAAAACCCTAAAATGGTACCGTCGAGATTATTTTCAAACTGTGTTATTTCCAAAACACGGTATCCTTAACATACTAAATTTCTGAAGAACATGTATAACCCACAAATCTTTAAAGCTCATATAATTTATCCTAAGAGCATGCGACTACACATCTGCCTCGGAAACTTCACCGTTTAAATATGAAGGCATGTTTAACATAGCTTATTTCAGACTTCGGATTTCACTAATCAAGGCATGGCTTACGAAAAGTGTTACACAACTTATTTAAATCTAAGGTTGGAGTTATGTGAATTATCTTATATATCAGATAATCATAATACTTATAAAACATTGACATATTTCGAGGTCTCCCTCACGAAATATTTTTATGACTTGAAAACATGGTAACGAATTGAGAACCTTAGTATACCTTACCTTGATATTACAAGTTTCGAGCTGTTAAACTCCTTGTGTTGCTAAGTTCTAAATTTTCTTTTAAACTCTCCTTCTGCTCAACGATTCTTCAAGGTTTTTCTTACTACTTGACCTTTTCTAAGAATTTTAGGATAGATAAGTGTCGAAATTTTAGAGTATCAATGATGGGACCTCATTATGATAACTACCCTTTTGCTTTAAGCTTACGGAAGCTTGGCCCATATCATACTCATATAATTTGGGCTTTTGGGCCTTTTATAATAATTCATGTATAGCCCATTACCAAAATAAATTATTAATTTTGAGTAATCCCCTAGGTTTCCAAAATAATTCGGTCCTTATATAATTTATATTTTTATTCCGAATCTTAATTTCCGTATCAATATTCTTAATTCAATAAATTCACATAATTATTACATCAAAGTCCCCTATTAAGTTTTACAGGTATTACATCCTCGCCCCTTAAAAGAATTTCGTCCCCGAAATTACGTCGACTGGAATAACTCGGGATAACGAATTCTCATATCATCCTCACGCTCCCAAGTGGCTTCCTCAATTGATTGATTCCGCCACAAAACTTTAACTAACGGAATAATCTTATTCCGTAGCCGTTTTGACTCGTACATCAAAATTTCTACGGGCTTCTCTTCATAACTCAAGTCAGGCTTGAGCTGTTGATAAAGAAGCTCGTTCTGAATTACATGGCTCGGGTCCACGACGTACTTTCGTAATGTCTATACGTGAAATACATCGTGAACTTGCGATAGGGAAGTCGGCAATTCTAATTGATACGCAACCTCGCCAACTCGTTTGACTATCTTGAAGGGGCCTATGTATCTGGGACTTAGCTTGCCCTTCTTTCCAAAACGCTTTACCCCTTTCATTGGAGAGATCTTTAGAAATACTTGGTCACTTTCTACGAACTCCAAGGGTCATCGTCGATGATCTGCATAACTTTTCTGTCGACTCTGAGCTGTTCGCATCCTTTCTCGAATTTTCGTCACTGCTTCTGTTGTTTCACGGATTATATCGGGTCCCAATAAGGCTCGTTCGCCGATTTCATCCCAATGGACTGGGGATCGGCACTTACGCCCGTACAATGCCTCGTACGGTGCCATCCCAATCGTAGCATGGAAGCTATTGTTGTAAGAAAATTCGATCAGCGGCAAATATTTGCTCCAATTTCCCTTGAAGTCTAGCACGCACGCTCGTAACATGTCCTCAAGGGTTTGGATCGTCCGTTCAGACTGCCCATCGGTCTGGGGATGATATGCAGTACTGAACGAGAGTTTAGTTCCCATCGCTTTCTGTAAGCTTTGCCTAAAGTTGGATAGAAATCTCGAATCTCGATCCGAGACAATAGAGATTGGAATTCCATGGAGTGGAACAATTTCCTGAATATACAATTCAGCATACCGTTCCATGGAAAAAGTATAGCTGATAGGAATGAAATGAGCTGATTTGGTTAGGCGATCAACAATCACCCAAATGGCATCGTGGCCTTTCGTCGTCTTGGGTAAACCCACGACGAAATCCATCGTGATATTGTCCCATTTCCATTCAGGAATTGGTAAAGGCTGTAGAGTTCCAGCAGGTCGCTGGTGTTCAGCTTTGATCAGTTGGCATGTCATACATCTACTTACGAACGTGGCGATATCCTTCTTCATTCCCGGCCACCAATATATGATCCGTAAATCTTGGTACATTTTTGTCGCGCCCGGGTGCACTGAGTATGCTGTTGCGTGCGCCTCTGTCATTATTAGTCGCCGTAATTCTTCATCATTGGGTACGTACAATCGATCTTTGTATAACAACGTTTCATTTTCTCGAATTCCGAAGTCTTCAGGTAGCGCGTCCTTTACCTTCAGATAAAATTCATCTTCTCCTTGTGCCTTCCTGATTTGATCTAGCAATGTAGGCTGTAGAGTCAGCGCTGCTAGTTTCATCTCGACGTCACCTAAATTGACTATCTCTACTCCAACTCTGTGCAACTCCGTACTCATCGCTTTTCGACTAAGCGCGTCTGCGACTACGTTTGCCTTGCCCGGATGATAATTAATGACGCAATCGTAGTCTCTTACGAGCTCCAGCCATCGTCGTTGTCGCATATTTAACTCCTTCTGGGTGAAGAAGTACTTCAGGCTTTTATGATCTGTGAAGATTTCGCACCTTTCTCCGTAAAGGTAATGTTAGGACCCCTAATATCCAACCTAGATCGAATTACGAAGAATCGGATAGTAAATCTGAAGAATTCGAACACTTACGATTGAGATTTACCAACGTTGAGATTTGGAGAGAAATGACGTTGAAGAACACAAAGGCGCTTGAAGTTTTCTCTCTAAAATTCCAATTCTTCAATTTTTCGATCCGTAAACCATACTAAGCGCACTCGTAATTTTCTTAGGAGTTCACTTATATATACCACATCGTGGTATATTTACACAAGTAGTCCTACAAAATGACTAATTACAATTTAGCTCAAGACTACTAATTTGCATAGCAAGACTAAGCCAACTATATTAATTGAATACAATTAAATAGTTCCAACAATCTCCCCCTTTGTATTCAATTTCCAATATAGCGCGGGTTGTCTTCGTCTTGCAATTGGAAAGAGTCATCGAGTCATCGTAATCTCCTCTTTAGAATGTCTTCAAGCTCACCTGGTCTTCTAGGCATCGACTTTTTCTTCGAATCTTTCTTTGAAGTTGATCTCCTAAATGCCATAAGATGTACGAACTATTCTTGCCGGATTAGGAAGTCCGCGTTCCATTTCTCCCGTTGAAAGCACACGAAACTCACCCTATTTGGGTCAACCTTGTGTTGAGATCAGGGAATCCGATGTGAGGTTTGGAGAGGTGAACACGGTTGGCAACTTCGATCATTGATGCAGTGGACATAGTCGGCAACTTTGGTCCCTGATTCAGTGGACATGGTTGGCAACTTAAATCCTTGATGATGCTTGAGCCATGTGTCATTCGGTCCTCGGTCCTTGCTTCTTCTTCCGGAAGCAAGGGGGCATGAGAAAGTCTAGGAGGGGGCTCGGGGTTTTAGCCATCTTCTCCGTTTCGCCAGATTCGTCTTCTCCGAATGGAAGTTGTTTGGTTCGGCCTCGAAGAAGCGTCTCTAGTTCCAGAAGAAAGTAGGCCGTCTCTTTCTTTGATTTTTTTCTTAAATTGTACGAGCTTCCTTTGAATGTGGCGTTGTGAGAGAGCTCGGTTTCAGAGTGGTAAGCACGGCGGAATTTGGTGGGTGGACCGACCGATTGTGTATGCATAGCCCCTTCTCCCCCTCATGGCGAATCGTGTGAACGATGTCGGCATGTTAATTTGGAGGTAGAAAAGGACATACCAAAAGGTCGGTGAGGGTAATAACCGGACGGATCCACAAAGGCAATCCGTCGAAATGAGTACCGGGGCCACATAGGCATCCCGTTGACATCAACTAGGAGCAAAGCTCGTAGAGGATGGCCGAAACCGTTGTTGCTTTAATGTTGCAACGGTCGGACTTTCTTTCGATCCTTGAAGCATGTCTTTTCAAAAGAACATGTCTACGGAAGTTCTAACGTAATCACAAAGATTAGGTGTATTAAAAAGTGTATGTGTCCTAGAAATTTAAAAATTTTGGGGAGTGAGACACACTAGACGCGAGTGAATCAATAAAAGCGTGGTACGGGGAGGAATACCACTTAGTTCAATATCTCCCGTTTCCGAGTGAAGCGGTGATAGCATACGTGGTTCCCCGTGATTTATGAAACAGCTATCTTTTGAGAGATAGACGAGTGGGTAAGGCTCGGTTGTGCATGCGCCGTTGGACCTAATGCGACGACTTCTACCCGGGAGCTAATTAAAATTAGCACCTGTACCTATGAGGGTTGGTCCGAAAATTATGTGAGATAAGGGAGTAATGTATCTTCAAAGACGTCCTAGGCATCATCGAAATAATCTTGCTTGGTCTCAAATGCTCGAACGCGTTCCGGGGTTAGGATCAAGTCGGATTAGACTGAACCATAGGAACATGAAATCCGTGCTTCCGGGATACGTGAGAAGTGTTGCTCTTCTTGAATTAGCAAGCCGGAGCCGGTCGATGAATATTCGGAGCATTTGATCTTCATTTCGATCGTCACCGTCGTCTTTGGAAAGTTGTATCCGTTTGAAAGCTCGAGATTCTTCGTGGTACGTCCATCTTTGGATGTGGGAGAATAAATCCGAGAAGCATATCGAAAAAATTTGATTTTTTTTTGATTTTCTTTTTTTCTTTTTTTTTGTTTTCTTTTTTTTTCTTTTCCTTTGTTTTTTTTTTGTTTTTTTTTTCGATCATCACCAACAATTGAGAAGAAAAAAAAATTAAAGATTGGGCTCACAAACTGAACTGTGTAGCTACACAATCTTTGAAAAGTAAGCATATAAATAATATGAGGCAATAATATACTTTCCTCTCTTTTTTCTTCTTTTTTTTTTATATATTTCCTTTTTTTCATATCTCACTTTTTTTTCATATTTCCCCTTTTTTTATCTCAATTTTTTTCATATTTCCCTTTTTTTTCTTCTTTTTTTTTCATATCTCACTTTTTTTCATATTTCCTTTTATTGTTTTTTTAGATATATGTATATGTATATATATATATATATATAAATGTACATTATTAATATAGTAGTATTATATTTATATCTCCCCAAAAAGCAATGCTTCGAAAATAAATTTTCTCCCCCTAGAAATTTGCGTAGTTAGCTTGACAAATATTAAGAATCTCGTTCCCTTAAATCGCTCATTGTAAGTTTTCTCCCCCTCAAGAATTAAAATTTGTGCTTCCTTAAAAATATAAAGGTTGCTCTCATTAAAATAATGAGTAGCTCCCCCTCAATTAAAGCTCATTTGAAAGTATTAATCGAAAAATGATATTTATCGTTTCCGTTCGTAATATGCATTTGAAAATTTTAAAACCATCTAAAGCGATGAAATGCATATCGAAAATGTATCATTTGAAAAGTTTTGAAAGGAAATAGGTATATTTTGACGAAACTCATATGCATATGTAAGTTTGAAATATACCTCGTTGAAACTTATTTGTAGTAGCTCACGCTCATCCCTTTATCATGTACGTGGAGCCACTACGTCGAATTCCATACATGAGGGAAATCTGCAAAACTATCGGGACTTTGGTACCCATTGTCGTATGGGTCCTCCCTTATTAGCAGAAAACGGTTAGTCGTAAATCGTGTAAAAGTAGAATATGAGCTTAAGTTGGTTGAAGATGTAGAGGAGTCCATATTTGACTAGGACTTTGTGACTTGATATCCGACTTAGGAATCCATTTTTGCTTGATTTTACACGGATAAGTAATTCTAGCGTGTGAATATGTGCTCCTAGAATGTGTACTTGTAAAGGTCTTCTCAGTACCTAGTCGTAATAAATGCTTTTCGGAACGAATATTGACTGGGTACTTCATGTAAGAATACGAGCAAATAGAGTGATAAGCATGTAAAGTAGAAGTGTCGTAATTCCTACGTGGAGAATGCACATTTTTCACATGAGAATAAGAATTTCGAAAATTATTTTCAAGTCTAGGCTTTTTAAATGAAAAATTAGTAGAATCATTTGAAGCACACGATGAAGTTTGTGCGCTAGAGCTTGAAATATTTTCATAAGAAGATTTCTTTTCTGAATCAGGAGAGGAAGGCTTTTGATCTTTATCATTCCGTTGTGGAGCTTTTCCGTTCTCCCATTTCCGCGGGACTTGTTCCTTGAGTATAGAAAGTGCGGGACTTTTACTATGAATTTCAGCTTTGGACAAGATTGACGTAGAATTAGTAGAAGTCATGTCGATGATAGGAACGAGATCATCCGTTTGCGTCCCTTGATCGTGTTTTGAAGACGATGAAGCTTTGAGACTAGATATCTCCGTTAGAAGTGTATTATTTTCTGCTTCAAAATTCTTTCTTTCCGTTTCTAATGTAGAATTTAAATCCTCTATTTTCTTAAGAACATGAGATATATCTACGGAATAAGAATTTTCAGAATGATGAGATTGTGCTTCCTTGGTCTTAGAAATCGCAAGAAGCTTTTCTAATTGATTAATCTTAGAGTAGAGCTTCCCACGTTCTTCTCTTAAGAAAGCATAGTTATTTTGAGCAGTGCTCTTCTCGGCTTGATAGGCGTCGAGACTTTTTCTCAATTCACTAATCTTAGAATTAGATTATCTATTTCGGCTTCTAGACTAGTGGCGTTTTTGCTCTCAACTTCTAGTCTACACTTAAGTAGACTTTTCTCGTCTAAATTCCTAAGTAGACACTTATGGTTGTTGTCTAGCCTGTCCTCAAGTTCCTTCACTATAGAACTATGTTTCTCTAAGGAAATATACTTAGTCTCGCTAATATTGGGGCTCTTAGATAATTCTTCTATTTTGGCACTAGAGCTCCTAAGCTTAGATTCGAGACTAGCTATTTCCTTCTTAGACTTAGTTAATTTGTCCTCTAACTCTCTAGTACTTTTCGGCTTATTTTTCATGTTAGCATACCTAGTTTGTAAGGATTCTAACATGTTAAACAATGTAGAGTTAGAAATCAAAGCCTCCTTAGAGGATGTGTTAGTTTCATCTTCGTGGTGTGCCATCAAAGCCAAGTGCGTCGTTTGTTCGGAGTTTGTTGTCTCTTGCTTCTTTGAGCGTGATTTGGTCTTTGTGGTCTGCTTGTTTAACTCCTTCTTGATTAATCGTAGTTGACGCCCAAGCTTCTTCAGCGCTTCATCAGTGTCGGAGCTAGAGTCGTCGGATCGAATAATCGAGTAGGTGTCCATTTTGGTTGGATAATTTGATCGTTAACGTGTTTTATGGATTTGAATTTTTAATATTGATTAAAGTATTTGACTTTTAAAATTTCAGTTTCGAAAAGGTTTTGGTTTATAAGTTTTGATTTAGAAATTTAATAGTATAAACCAAAAGCTGTTTCTATAATGTGCCAAATTGTTACTGTTTTCGATCGAAAATAATTCTCGAGTAAAAGTTTCTAATGAAAATGTAGAGAACTGTTTTCGATAGTTAAGTTTTTTTTCGATGTACTGTCTTTAGAAAATAGTTTTGAATTTCAAACAGTTATGTATAGACTTACGATCAGAGTGCTAAACTAACCGTGGAAAATAATTACGCTCTCCTAGGTGAGGAACGCAAGAAACTATATGCCAAAGTAAAGAAATTAGACGATATAGTTACGCGTAGGGGACAGTCCGAACAGACGATATTTTTGAACAAGCCCAAGGATATAGAGTTCTATAATCCTATAGAAGGCATAGGTTTCACTAACCCGTGTGTTTTACAAAAGAAAGAAATATATGATGTTAAACTCATGCGCTTAGGAATAACCTCTCTTAGAGATTTTACTGAATCGTCTTATGAAAATACTTTCGATTAATCCATTAGACAAGGTCCACATGGTCCACAAATCCCCTTTGACTACAAAGAACTAAATGAAAGGGACAAAAATAGGAAAGAAACTCTAACACCTGTCTGCAATTTAGTTCAAATTCTACCTCCTGATTCTCGAACATACCACGAGGAAGTTAAGACCATTAATTATAAAAATTCTCTCTACAAACCCCCTATCATAAAATAGATAGAGGAGTCACAGGCAAAGTTAGAAAAAGAATGAGAGAATTTCGAAGCTGAAAAGAAAAAATTCTTTAAGGAGATGGAAAATCTCAAGGCTTCCTCGTCTCCCCAAACTACCTCTCACGCTATTACAAAAAGCGTGAAAAATGAAAAATCGCCTTTGAAAGATAAATATTGTAGAAATAATTCTGGTAAGAATGCTATGACTAATTTCACTTTACCTACGTCTACAGGGAGCGTAGCGTCAGCACTAAAAACAAAGGCAAGACTGTCTAGCACTAAGATAAAGAAGGAGCCATTAGACTTAAATGTTTCTGAGCATGCTACTCCTTCTGTTACAATAAAAGACACTCGTAGAAATAAAAGATCTATTTCCACTTTTAAGATAATTGCTTCTACTTATTCACTTCAGCCGATCACCTTTAGAAGTACCAACTTCGAAATAGGCTCTACGTCAAAAATTAATCATTCTGAAACAAATGCCACAAGAAAGACACGTAGGAAACAAGATCCAGCCATAAAGAAAGCTTATGGCGCCATACATTAATGTACTCACCTAAGGTATCCCGTAGAAATTAAATCCCCCAAGCACCTTAGGAGACTATCACAAGAAAAGAACTTTTCCTCGGTCAAACCCTCCAAAGCATTTGTACGTGCTGAAATTAACCTTCCCTGTAAGGTTCAACCCAAATGGGTTCCTAAATCTCCGCCTAGGACGACAAAAGCCAAAAGGGCGAGTCTCATATAGAGGCAAAACACAAACCCACTTTTTCAAAAGTGCAATGGGTTATGAAGACTCTTCCAAAAATAGATTTAGGAGTCATATCTGAACCCAAAACTAAATCTGCTAATCCGAGAGGACCCATGTTTAAGTGGGTACCTAAAGCTCTCTAAATTGTTTTTGCAGATCCATCATGTGTGGTACCTCGACTCTGGTTGCTCCACACACATGACTGGTAGTCAAGAGCTGCTGAGCAACTACAAAGACCGACCAAACGGCAAAGTCAGATTTGGGAACAACGATTCAGCCCCGATTTTAGGACTTGGGGATATCACTCTGAAGAATCTGACCATCAAAGATGTCTCGTACGTCGAAGGCCTCCGCCATAACTTGTTCAGCATAGGCCAATTCTGTGACAAAGGCTTCCAGGTGGTCTTCCATGCTGACCGGTGCAGAATTGTGGATAGTCAGGACACAGAACTCCTTCAAGGACTTCGGAGATCCAATCTTTACACGATCAACCTGACGTCTGTGTGGCCCTCGACAGCTGTATGCCTCATTTCTCAGACTGATTTACAGAGGAACAGCTTATGGCATAAACGACTGTCTCATCTGAATATGAAAGCTCTCCAACGTCTTTCTACGAAAAAGTTGGTTCACGGTCTACCAACTATACAACTACAAAGGGAGCATCACTGTTCGGCATGTCAATTAGGAAAAATGAAGCGAGCATCTCATCACGTCAAGCAAATTGCATCTACTTCTCGACCATTGGAACTAATTCACATGGATCTCTGTGGTCCGATGCAGACTCAGAGTATCAATGGAAGAAAGTATGTCCTAGTGATTGTGGATGACTATTCTCGCTACACGTGGACTAAGTTTCTCCGAACGAAAGATGAGACTGGTGACTTGATCATCAATTTTGTGAACACAACTCAAAATCTGCTGCAACAGACTATTCAAGTTGTTCGAACAGACAACGGCACTGAGTTCAAGAACAATCACCTCAGTGAGTTTTATCAGAAACTTGGAATAAGTCAACAATTTTCAGCCGCCAAAACACCTCAACAAAATGGGGTCGTTGAAAGGAAAAATCGAACACTAGTGGAAGCCGCTCGTACAATGCTGATCCAATCGGATCTTCCACACTTTCTATGGGCTGAAGCAGTCAATACCGCTTGTTTTACTCAAAACAGGACGGTGGTTCACAAACGGTTCAACAAGACTCCGTATGAGATAGTGAATAATAGAGTGCCCAACATCTCTTTCCTTAAAGTCTTCGGGTGCAAGTGCTTTGTGGCGAACGACCGAGAGCAACGTGCAAAGTTCGACCCTAAAGCATTCGAAGCTACATTTGTCGGGTATTCTTCAACATCAAAAGCGTACCGAGTATACATCAAGTCCAACCGAACTATTAAGGAAAGCTATAATGTCACTTTCCACGAAGTGGCAGATATGGCTTCTGGTCAATTCAGTCCAGGACCCGTGCCTAACCCGTTGGCTTCTGAAGACAACATTTCAGAACCCATAATCACAGGTGTGTTGGCACAAAACCAACAGAAGATGGCAACAACTTCAGGATCAGTGTCAGACGAAGCAACAAGACTTGCAATAGACGACTTGGATTCTCTCTTCGAACCGGTATATCAGTCACACACGCCTACACCAACAATGGATTATCTACCGAACGAGACCGACGTACCAAGTTCATCTCACACCTCTACCCCACCCGATTCAGAATTGCCACAGAACACCGAAGAACCTACAGTGGTCATCGAGGAAGTATCATCTGAGACGATCAATCCAAGTGCAGTATTGGAACTTCCTCAAACAAATGATCAATCTGAGACTATAGGCAATCTAGATCCACAGATGACTGACGCATCGACTTCAACCTTGCCTCATGAGCGCAAGTGGACGAGAGGCCACTCGGTTGATCAGATAATTGGCGATCCCTCGGTTGGTGTGAGGACACGTCGTCAACACAGTCTTTTCAGTTGCTTCCTGAGCCAAAACGAGCCTACCAAAGTAGCAGACGCACTTCGAGACCCGGATTGGACAATTGCAATGTAAGAGGAAATCAATCAATTCGAACGTCTTCAAGTGTGGACCTTAGTACCCCGTCCACATGGGAAAACAGTGGTCGGAACTAAATGGGTTTTCAAGAATAAGAAAAATGAAGATGGTGAAGTGATCCGGAACAAAGCAAGGCTAGTTGCTAAGGGATACAATCAACAGGAAAGCATCGACTACGACGAGACTTATGCTCCTGTTGCCCATATCGAAGCTATCCGCCTCCTGCTGGCTTATGCGGCTCACAAAGACTTCAAAGTCTATCAAATGAATGTTAAAACCGCCTTTCTCAACGGCGTGTTAAAATAAGAAGTCTACGTCGCTCAGCCTTAAGGTTTCGTTGATCAAGAACATCCCAATCATGTCTATCGCTTGGACAAAGCTCTCTATGGACTAAAACAAGCCCCACGTGCTTGGTACGATGTCCTGAGTGATTTCCTCGTGAAGTCTGGATTCATACGAGGAACGATAGACACAACCCTCTTCATTAAATGGCATGACAAAGATCTGATGGTCGTCCAAGTATACGTCGACGACATCATCTTCGGATCAACAAATCCTCGGCTCTGCAAGAAGTTTGGAGATCTCATGAAGAGCAAATTCGAGATGAGTCACATGGGAGAGATGCAATTTTTCTTAGGACTCCAAGTCAGACAGCTCAATGATGGAATTTTCATCAGTCAGACAAAATACATCAAGGATATTCTGAAGAAATTTCATCAAGACCAGAGCAAGACTCTCAGCACTCCTATGTCACCAAGCTGCAAGTTGGATGCCGATCCCTCTGGCAAGTCGGTCGACATCACACTGTATCGCAGTATCATTGGATCTCTTCTCTACCTTACTTCGAGCCGGCTGGACATCATGTTTGCCACGTGCTTGTGTGCCCGTTTTCAAGCCGATCCCAAAGAATCTCATATGCTCGCGGTCAAAAGAATTTTACGCTACCTTAAGGGCACCTCTACCCTTGGCCTATGGTATCCAAAGGGTACGAATTTTAAACTTATCGGCTACACTGACGCTGACTATGCAGGTTGCCGAATGGACAGGAAAAGCACGTCCGGTGGCGCCCAATTTTTAGGCGAAAAGCTGGTTTGCTGGTCATCCAAAAAGCAGAACTGTGTGTCAACTTCGACGGCCGAAGCAGAATACGTAGCTGCTGCCAGCTGTTGCTCACAGATGCTGTGGATGCGAACACAGCTTCGCGACTATGGGTACAATCTGAATAATATACCCATATATAGTGATAGTCAGAGTGCAATCGCCATTACTTGCAATCCTGTTCATCATTCACGCACAAAACACATAGACATTAGATATCATTTTATCAAAGATCACGTAGAAAAAGGCACGATAGAGATGTACTTTGTGAACACGGAGTTTCAACTAGCCGACATTTTCACCAAGGCATTGGATGAGAATGATTTCAATTCCTTGTCGGAAAATTAGGCATGTTGAATCTTCCGTAATATGTGCATTACCTGATCTTCTGTGCTATCACATGCTCTATTCTATGTGTTTTCTATGCTTATTGGTTCTTATCTTGCGTGATAAAAATAATATATAAAAATAAATATAAAAATAATATATAAAAAAATAATAATAATAACATATATATTTCTATATATAATATAAAGGGGTATGACGAAATCCTTTAGGATGCTTTGATCTAAAGTCACTTAGAATTTTACCCCGACATGCGATCGATTTAATTGCTTAATTTTGTCAGTCTAAGTCGCATTCTTGTGTCTAAAGGTCATTAGGTTGCTCCACTAGACACAAAGCCACTATAAATGTGAGGATTCAAGCCTTGTTATTTTTTTTCTTTCTTTGGATCTATTTCTCGAGTGAGTCACACATAAAATGCTTGTCTTAACTAGTGATACTTGGCTTCATACTCATCTCGTGTTAGATCGTGAGGAAAATGATAAGGGAGTTTAGGATATTCCTCATTCGATCTTATATAAATTTCCCCACGTTAGCCCTTAGTCATCCACTTTGAGCTTTCTCTGACGTCCTTTTCTTCATTTAAAACTCATTCCCAGCCTTCAACCGAACTTTATACTCTTCGAATGGTTGTTCAAACGAGAAAAGGAGGGGGAGATAACAAAAGATAAAGTAAGATGATGACAAAAGAAGGCATCGCTCAACGCGCAAAAATCAGACTAAAGGAACCGGCCTTCCGTCTACCCTGTAGAAAGTGGCATGGATCCTGCTGTGAACTTCTCCAACGATAATCTCGTACGCTCGTCAGAACGGCTGGAAGAGGAGCACCACGAAGTGAACTTCTCCAACGATAATCCGGTCTTATATCGGGAAACGAGAAGAGGAGTGCAGCCTCGGGTACGAATTCCATAACCGAGAACTTCTCCAAATTGATAATCTCTGAAACTTCAATAGGGATTAAGAGAAGAGGAGCTCAGTATCGGCCCGAGAACCAACAAGAAGAACTTCGCCTACGATAATCTCCTAGAGCCTCATGGAGAAGCGGAGCTTCAGCTTGAGCATAACATAAAAAGGGATAGTTCTTAAAAGAGAAAGAGGGAGAAAAGATTGAAAAGAAGAAAGACACCGAAAAAAAAGGGGGAGACGGACGAAGGATTGGAAGACGGTGAAGAGATAAGCTCATTTTCCTTTAAATTCCTTCCGTTCTAAGTCCTAGCCAAATTATAACCCTTACAACCCTTTGATTCCACATAGACGGTCTCTCGCTTAGGTAAAATGCTTAAAAATGCCTCTATCACAGGTAAATTGACTTAAAATTGTTGTGATGACTTGAGTAATAAAAATATAAAAATCCCAAGATAGCTAATTGAGAGCAAGAGCGAACCTGGTGAGAGTTGTCGAAATGGACCAGTCTATGGACCTAGGACTTTAGTTTGACGACATGACTTGACGGCATTTTCTTCTTTCAAATGTCTCGTAAAATTTTAGGCGTGACGATTGATCGAAGAAAATAATCTGACCCCATAAATGAAAAAAAATATATGAAAAAAATATATATATACATATATATAATAAATAAATAATAAATAATAAAATTCGCACATTTTGACATGAAATATTATGTTTCATATGCGTTGAATTGAATAAATGCGAATTTCTTTAGTGTATCGCACATTCTAAATGCAATTATACATTGCATTGGTACTGAATTGTTTAAATGCGATACATTTCTCATTGCTTCTACCCTCACACAAAACTTTAAAGTACATGTTTTCGGGGACCATGTATACATGCTTACTTGGTAAATTTGTGTGCTCGTGACTTGAATTGATTTCATATGCTTGCATAATTAGTCAATTCCTGTGCATCATTTAGGGGGAGCAAATATAAGACTTGTAGATTTGCTCCAAATTTTTTGACGTTTCCCTGAGTATTTCAGATCTTTCAAAATTAAAGAGCGAGACGTCGACACTACAAAGAGAGGAGCTAGACACAAGACCAAATATTTCAAAGATAAAACTGCCAAAAATAACTGTTGATTAACTCCATTATTTCTAACGCTTATCTCTAAGTGGTACAGATTTTTAAATTTCTGCCAGGGGAGCTAGACGTTACTACACGGAAAATACAGGGAGTTAATTGCATTTATTTTAAATACTAAGGGGGAGTCTTACAAAGGGTTTTATTTTGAAACAGGGGTCAATCTGAAAAATTTTAGAAGTACTATCGAGAAACTAGATAGCAGACTTAATTCACGATCATAAGTTTCTCGATCGTAAACAGTGTTGGGAACGATTTTGATTAGCCGCGATAATTTGCGATCGAGAAAATTGAATTAAAGAGCAATTTTCGAATCGAAAATTTCTCGAGCGCAAATAGTAATGGGCCTGTTCCATTGAATCGCAAAATGTCAAATCGTAAACCCATCATCGACTTACAGCGAGTAAATAAAAGTTCAATTTTATGTCAGCCGAAAAACTTTTTCTCACGCAACCCTAAATCGCAAAAATTTCTCTCGCGAAAAACTTTCACAGACAGTTCAAAATTGCTCAAAAATCTTTAGATTTTCAACACGAAATTGTCTGTTTAAGGTAGAAATGAAAATCTGTTGCCATTTGCGTGTGATTTAACTTCGTTAGCATCTGCATTTTGTTGTTTTTCGCATGATTTATGTTAGTTTCTCGACTGTTCTTCAAAACTGAGAAAATCGTATACTATTTCATAGTGTTTTAGGCTTGATTTTGAACTTTATCTGAGTTTAATGCCTGCACTTAAGATAGTTTCGATATTCTCTATGAATCTGGTGGAATGGATCATCGGAAAATCTGCATCTTCGACTGTAATCTGAGTTTTGATGAAACTGGGTATTTGAATTTTTAAAGCCATCGAAGAACTTTGTTGATCGCAAACAGTCTTAATTAAATTCCGATTTAATTGAGATACTGTTTGTGTCGAATTAGTTTTTCGATCAATAAAATCTGATTTAGTCGCCACGATAGAAGATTTTGACCGAAAAAATTACTTACCATCGAGAAATCTAATTAGGATTTTTATGAGCGAAAAACTTACGCACTGATTAGACAATTTAGATGCAAATTTTATCGAGCGTAAAACTTACTATCGCAAAATAGAAATTTTCGATTCAATTTCAATTTGATCGCAAAAATTTAGCAGCGAGAAATTAATTTTTCAACACTTAATTTTTCGATCGAAAAATTCGCCGCTTGAGATCTAATTGATTGAAAATTTCTCGACGATTGACTTAGTCTTTCGTTGACTAATTTCTCGATAAAATTATATCGCAGCGAAAATTATTTTACTTACAATCGAAAATCACATTCCGCTCGACAAATTTCAAATCGAAAATTTTATTCAATCGAGGAAAGTTTCTCGATAGTAAATTTACACGGAATTTTTCTCGATCGTAAAATAGGTCGACTACAGTCTCAATTTCAACTTCAATACTTAGAAAATTTTACTAAGTCTTTTACTCTGTAGCGGACCTTTGCGTATAAAATTTTCTCGATCGAAAAATCGAACTGAGTCATTACAATTGAAATCAATGCTTAGGAAATCATTTTCAAAATCAATTTTATCGAGCGAAAAATTTCTCGGCATGAACAGTGTCCTTTTTCACGATTCAACACTTAGAAAAATTTCGAACTCCTTTTCACGCATTACATGTTTAATTCGAAATTACAATCATGCCATTATGTTTTTTTTAAAAACAAGAATTCTATATGCATATCATACGATTTCAATTCAAAATTCATCAAACATGTTATCACTTGTTACAATATTATAGTTTGATGAAATTAAATCAATTTTCGACTGAAATCAAAATTATGAACTAATGAACTTTTATATCTCTTATTTTTCAGATGGATCGCTATCCTACATATAACCACATATACGAGAAGACATTATATCTCAACGTCCACGACACGAACTTTCAATTGGACCTGACCACCTTCCGGTGTCCAGACGACATAATCGTGTCCATTCTGCAAGGCCATCCACTATGGCATGCACTTACAGTGACGGCATCAGTGCCGATGGTCTACCTCCAGCAGTTTTGGGGGATGATCAAGAGCCTCATTTTGGACGGGGCATACCATTTCACGACGGTTGTAGGGACGAGGCACATCTGCATGGGCAAGAACGAGTTCAGAGCTCTACTTGACCTCCCTCACAGCCAAAACTACGACCCCCTCCCATCAGATGAAGAACTGGTGGCTGATTTCCTTCAAATGGGTTACCGTCCGCCGCTCACCAAGCTCGCTCAGGTTCAGAGCAACGGTATCCCTCACCTATGGAAGACACTATTCGGGATCATGAACAAGTGTCTATCCCCGAAGCACGCCGGCTTCGACAAGGGCAACGGCCACATCCTCCGGATTTTTCACGGAGTCGTGTTCTCGCGAAATTACAATTTCGCCCAGCTGATTTGGAACGACCTTGCAGAACAGATCAGACAAAAGGAGAACAAGCGGTCCAAGAACGTGCCGTACGCGAGATGGTTCTCCGTCATCATCCGCCAACACATGGAGATGTACGCACAGAACATTCCTCGCCTGCCACCGGGAGGAAACTATCAGCCGCCCCGGCTCAAATTCTTCCACAACCCAAGGCTGGTGGACCTTACACAGCCTTCAATGGCCATATCTCTCAACCTTCTTCGGCTCGCTGACCCCGCAGGAGCTGAATATCAGAGATACTGCCGGGAACATCACCTCACCGAGGAAATGATTAGAGGGCCCCCGGCAAATGTACATATGAGCCCTCCACAACCGCGACAACACCAAAGCCCAGAGGCCATGTTGATTGATGAAGTGGCTCTGGAGCTCGAGCAAGAGCCTCCAACTCAGGATGATGCCACCTTGATAGATGTTGTGGCCGCTGAGTTGGAACAAGAGGCTCCAACAGAAATGCTTCAAGTGGAAGTGCTCGTACATGTAGGCGTGCTCGAAGAAACCATTGAGGAGGTTCTTCTACAAGAAGCACAGCCCGAGACAGAAATTGGGCAAAGCTCGCTTCCACTGGTGACGGATCAGGCTCTAGGGGATGTTGAACGTGATCCCACTCCGCACACAGCTACACCATCCGACACGGAGTCAGATGAGGAGATTAGCCTGATATGACGGACTCCCAGACGACTTAGTATACAAATGGAGTCCCTCTTCCCGGCCGTCATCAACGCCCCAGATACTCCACTGACCACAACGACAAGGGTTGACGGCACTTCTTCGCTCAATCTTGACCGCAACCAACTCAAGTGGTATCTGGTTCGCAGGCGCAACCCGAGCCTGCAACAACACCCATAGAGACGAATCCTCAGGATTCGACTCGAGGATTGGGTGGAAGTCTCATACAGTCACAACCTCAAGTGACTGTGAGCCAACCCACAGAGTCGGTGTCTACTCAAGGGTTGATAACAGGCGACGTCAGTCGTCCTGGTCCATCTAAGGAGGCGTCCGCACCCTTCGTGACGACAAAACAGTTCCAGGCCGCTCTCTCTGCCGCTGTACAGTCAATGGAAGAAAAGATCACAGAGAGAGTACTCCAAGCACTCGAGGCATCCCGAAGAGATACCGGGAAAGCACCTGCCTCTGAAGGCCCTTCGTCACGAACCAACCCCACACCTCCACAACCCACACCCACCGACCCTCTAGGTACTTCCTCCATCCTCATCAACCCATACACAATCCCCATCACCGAGCTCCATGACATTCTCCTCGCCCGTCTGATAGGCCTTTCCATCCGATCGCCGCAAGAAGAATCCCTCTATAGGCGATTGGTGGACCACCCTGAGCCACCGACTGACACCTGCCGAGGCCAAAGCTCCCACTCACGGCGCAGACATGACGATCCTGACAATCAGGACCCTCATGAGGGGGAGAAGAGGCCAAGGACATCAACAAGTGGCCAAGGACAAGGCTCGGGCGCCATGCAGACAAGCGCTTGAGCTGGTGAAACCCAAACACAAACCCACCGAACCCAAACACAAACCCACCATACCCAAACGCAAACCCACCGAACCCAAACACAAACCACCCACCAAGCCCAAACTACCCACACCACGCACCGCACCGCCCACATCGACCCACCAACCTTTCACCTCAGGACGCCTCCGTCTACACCACTGATCTACTCAAGCCCCTTGCTTCCGGAAGAAGAAGCAAGTACTGCAATGCTTGTAGCTCTAGCAGCTACCCAAGCTACTCCCTCAGCCGCTCCAGACCAACCAGGACCCTCTGGGCGTGGTGTCAATCCACACGAAGCCCTAGACAAGTACATCTTCGAAGGACAGTGGATGACCCACTCCATGCCCGAGGAGCATCAAAGACAACGGCTTCACGTCGTTCGGCGCTTTCTACAACAAGCGTCCATAGATCTCGTAATCATAGAAGACGACGAGCGAGTTATCTCAAGGCTACCAGAGTTAATAGCTCAACAGGCGGTTCCCTCTCCAAGGCTAATGCCAGGGACCGTCCGGATCGACACGCAATGGGAAAACATTCAAATTGAAATTCCCTTCCTCGAAGAAGTTTGTGAGAATATTTGGAGGTCTCCGGACAGAGTGAAGAAGCCGAACGAGTTCGAGCTGAGAGGGATCTCTCATTGGGATCAGCAGGAGAGGATGACCTACCTCTGGATGCTGACCAAACTAGGACCTGATGTTAGGCTGGGGATGACTAAGACACAAGCCAAGAGCCATTATAAGAGTCTCTCCCCACCTCACTGTAAGAGTCTCAGCGTCTGCTGTGACAAAGGAGGACTTCCAACACCTCACTACATCATCGATCGAGTGGACATGACCCGAGAGGAACTGAGCGAGAGTGACCTGCCGTACCTCCCTGCCGATGAAGTGTACCGTCTTTATCAGCTATATGTGGAGAAGTACAAAGGTCCTCAGGGCTTCATCAAGAAAGAAGGCCTCGAAGGGCTCTACCGGTTCATGATGCGCCAAGTCAAGTACTATGCCGCACACGATCTTCAGATGGCTCTGGAGAGCAATATGAAGAAGGTCAACATGACCGCTCCACTCAACAAAGGACCTGAGATCGAAGGGCTTCCCAACAATCACGTGCACATCAGCTCAGTCCTAGGCATCACCTACCACAATCCAATAGCAAAGAAGAACAGGTTGATGCTGAAGACTGAGATTCATAAGTTTTGCGATGGGACGCTCAAGGTCATCAGGAAAAACATCGAGCAGATGTTGGAAGAAATCAACAGAGACACTATGCTGAGGATCCACAGGTTCGTGAGAGAACAGCCGCTCCTAATGGAATTGCTTGAAGATATCGAGGAGCGACTGGAGCTTAGGATCACTCTGAGGAACTACGAGCATGCGCTGGGCTTGCGCAGATCATATTACGCCCGACGAGGACAAACGGCGCGGAGACGCAATCAAGCACAAAGGGGGAGATTGTAGAATACTATTTGTAATTGTGCTTGATTTCATTAGTTGTCCTTGTAATTAGGGGGCATTTTGTATAGTAGTCCTTAGATTAGGACTAGTTTGATATTTATATCAAGTTTGTTTGGTATAAATACATGTAAATCAATTGAGCTTAATAGAGAAAGTTTTGAGAATTGATCCGAAGGGCTTGCAATTTGATTCTAGAGAGAGAAACAACAGTAACTTTCTCACTCTACTCGAATTCTCTCTTTTGTTCTTCATTTGAGTTTTTCGACCGAATTCAATTGCTTATCTAAACGATCGAATTACTATGAATTCTAGCCTAGGATCGTAGAGTTGTTAATCGTGGACCTAACAGGTAATGTCTCCAGATTTTTAGCGCGAAAACCACAGCTGCTAATTCTAGATCGTGGGTCGGGTAGTTCTTCTCGTACTCTTTAAGTTGTCGTGAGGCGTAAGCAATCACTTTACCGTTCTGCATCAACACGCATCCTAGTCCATTCTTCGAAGCGTCGCTATAAACTGAGAATCCTCCTGTTCCCGATGGAATTGTTAGAATGGGAGTAGAAGTGAGTCGCTTCTTCAATTCCTGAAAGCTTTGTTCGCACGCTTCGGACCACTGGAAATGTACGTTCTTTCTGGTCAAGTTCGTCAGAGTCGAGGCAATGCTTGAGAAGTCAGCTATGAACTTACGGTAATATCCTGCAAGTCCTAGAAAACTTCGGACCTCGGTCGGAGTAGCTTGTCGTGGCCAATTGTTCATGGCCTCAATCTTACTCGGGTCCACAGAGATTCCATTCCCAGAAATCACGTGTCCCAAGAAGGCTACTTGCTCAAGCCAAAATTCGCATTTCTTGAATTTGGCGTAGAGTTGTTTCTCTCGCAGGATTCCTAAGACGATTCGTAAATGATTCTCATGTTCCTCCTTCGTCTTAGAATAGATCAGAATATCGTCAATAAAGACGATTACAAAGCGGTCGAGATAGTCTTTAAAGACTCGGTTCATAAGATCCATGAATGCAGCTGGAGCATTAGTCAGTCCGAAGGGCATGACCAAAAACTCGTAATGACCGTACCCCGTACTGAAAGTCATTTTAGGAACATCTATCTCACTGATCTTTAACTGATGGTATCCCGAACGGAGATCGATTTTCGAGAATACCGTAGCACCCTGTAGTTGGTCGAACAGATCATCGATCCTCGGCAACGGATATTTATTCTTGATCGTGATCTTATTCAGCTCCCTATAGTCGATGCATAGTCGCATCGACCCATCTTTCTTTCGCACGAATAGGACTGGTGCTCCCCACGGGGAAAAGCTAGCTGAATAAACCCTTTCTGCAACAGGTCTTCTAGCTGTTCTTTCAACTCCTTCAGTTCATTCGGCGCAGGCGATAAGGAGCTTTAGAAATTGGGGCGGACCCCGGCATCAGATCTATCGTAAACTGTATTTCTCGATCAGGGGGTAACCCTGGGAGATCATCGGGAAATACATCGGCGTACTCGTTGACTATCGGTACATCTTTCAGTTCTGGCTGAGGTAACTCCTCCGCCTTCACCGCATATATGAGATAAGACTCGCAACCGGATCTCAATAGTCGTTGAGCCTTCAGTGCATAGATTCGTGGAATATGATTCAAAGTAGTTTTTCCCGAAAAAGTGAACACCTCTTCTTCGGGCAGTTGAAATTTTACGACCTTCTTGTTGCAATCTATGATGGCTCCCTATCTCGAAAGCCAATCCATCTCAAAAATAACATCATAGTCGTTCATTGGGATCACAATCAGGTCGACGCTCAGATTTCTACCCTCAATGTTAACGGAGCATCCTTCCAGCACTTGGTTAGTGCGCGTCGGATCACCGTGTGGTAGGGTAACTATGTAATTGCACTCAGATAAGGTAGGAGAAACTCCCACCTTTTCCACATATTTGGCCGACACAAATGAATGTGTGGCCCCAGAGTCAATTAACACAGAAGTGGGCACGTTATAGATAGCCAACGTACCCATTACTACGGAAGGATTTGCTTCGGCCTCCTCATTTGTCAGAGTAAAAACTCGTGCTGGCACCGGAGGGGGTCGAATCAACGGTCGGTTCGGAACTTGAGGCACACTCTCATTGCAGTTCCTAGCATAGTGTCCGATCTTCCCACATCGGAAACATTGTGGGGTCGGGTTTGGTCTTGGTCCATAGCACGTACCAGAATGGAAACGCCCACACTGTCGGCATTGAGTCGCAGCACCTGAGGGCCGGTTCGGAACGTTAAATGGCCCTTGGTTCGGTCTTGGCCTCCAATTCTGCTGGCCTGGTTGATTTCCACGATAGTTTGGTCACTTGCCGAAGAATTGAAGTTTTTGGTTCCCTCCTCCTTGTTGTCCTTCTATTCTCCGCTTTGCATCCTGTGCCTTTGCGACCCTGCTCTCCGCCTGCTCAGCTAGGATTGCCCGTTCAGCGAGACGGGCATAAGTCTTCCCTTCCGTATCGTACATGCTTACGCTCCGAAAGATCTCGGGTTTGAAACCCTCCAAGAAACGTTCTATCTTCAGCTCGTCAGTGGCCACGATATGTGGCGCAAACCTAGACAACTGCTCGAACTTACGGATATAGTCTGCTACAGACATCCCTCCTTGCTTCAGATTAATAAATTCATTTAGCTTCTGCGCTCGATCTGGCGCCGTGAAGTATTTTCCTCGGAAGAGTATCTTAAACCTCTCCCATGTCATCATAGAGGGATACTCGAGCACCTGAACGGTATCCCACCAGTAGCCCGCGTTCTCACGTAACATGAAGGTGGCACAAGTCACCTTCTCAGTATCGGGTAGGTGGCTAACGCGAAACATATTCTCGATGGTCCTAAGCCAATCCTCCGCATAGGTGGGATCAGCAGCTTCCTCAAATGAAGGGGGGCTTAATCTTCGAAACCTCTCCCCGGCAGCTTCTGCACGTTCTAAGCCAGGGGATGAGTGACGTTCCGAGGAATTTTGACGATGGATGAGATCATTAATCTGATCGGACTGCCACCGAATCAGATCAGTTAACTGATGGATGGTAGAGCGGTCCTCATTCGGTGCGGATTCGGAACCCGCCCTACGACTAGTTTCACCCACTTCTCTACGTGTCCTCGGCATTTTCAACTAGTTCTACAATCCGTCATAGAAAGCACATATATCAAATAACACGTAATCATATAACAAATCTTTAAACTTACAGGCCAGGCTGGTTCTCCAGGCTTTTGAGCGGCCGTACATGGACAGTCTTCAGGATCTAAAGCCTAAGCTCTGATACCACCTGTGGCGACCCTCGTTTTCTAATTAAGGTTAGTGGCGGATTTTCGCAACGTAAGTCGCGGAAGACCCGTCTAATAAAATTTTTTTCCTAAAATAATATACACTAATATAAAAATTCGTCTGCATCGTTATCTCTGTACACGGGCCGAAGCCCCAAAAATATCAAAAGAACCAAAAGTCCTAAAGCCGCTCCACAGGTCTTCATCCATGTACCGCACTGCCCTCAAAAGTCCGTGGAGCACCGCCACCAGCCGCCTCAGTCTTGACGCGCATCAGCGTCAGACTCAGTACCTACAACACGTAAACACTGAGCAATTTGCCCAGTAGGTGAATAAAGTGCATGTATGCAAGTGTGCACCCAACCCCAATCTCAATATCTCACAACATGATGTAATGCACACTCTTCTTTTCCCACATTCCTATTTCACACAACACAGGGCCCTAGGTTAGGCTCGACACCTTCGCGCGCAAAAGACTACTGGGAGGCCACCCCCAAGTCTCGCGGCAGCCTACCCTGGTAGTGCACTGGACGATCACGCCAATGGCCTCCTACCAGGTCGCTCCGCACCAAAAGCATACACTGATAGTGCACTGGACGATCACGCCAATGGCCTCCTATCAGGTCGCACCAAAATCTCATCCGGCGGTATGCACCTCGGGACGGTCACGCCCGAGTAGACAGATCGATCACGCCTGTCTCCGCCAGGTGCCCAGTGAGCCCAACCTCGACTCCTCTAAGAGTCACCAATCACAAACATCTCATTCTACCCCGTATGTCAATATCTCATATCACTACCGTCTCAATACGGTACAATCATCTCTCTCCCTAACGTGGTATGCATGTGCTATGCATATACATGAAATTTCATAAAGCATGATCCACATAAAAGTACGTAAAACAGATAAACATATAAATCACATAAGTCACGTAAATCACATAATCACATGAAAACACATAAATGTGTTTACGTATTGTAGATGGATGATCCACCTACCTGTCCTCCCGCTATAGTCAAATACGAAGTCCGGTGTAGTCCCTATATATCGATCCCCTGAATAAATAAATATTATCACCTCACTATTTTTGCTAAGTTACGTAAGTCTCAAATTTCCAAATCTTAAATATCGAAAACCCTAGAAATAGCAAAACTCTAAAATTCCTAAAGTGCTAAAATTACGAATTATCGAAAATTATATTTCGAAATCTTTGTATGATATAATTATCACATCTCGAAATCTTTCTATAATAATATCGAAACTTAGGAATATTATCATTATATATTATATATTAAATAGATATCGAGAATTGAAATGTCGAAATCCTTAAAAATGTCGAGACCCTAACATAATGTCGAGAACATAGTATTGTAGAAAGTATCGAGATCTTTGGTTGAAAATGAAATGTCGAGACCTTCTAATATAAATGTCGAGATCCATTCTGTGATAAATGTCGAAACCTATAGAATGTCGATATCTTATAAAATATATCTCGAGATTATTATATTACCCACTTCGAATTCATTTGTCGAGAGCTTCTAGAAATCGAGATTCTCCTTCTCAAAACCCTAAAATGGTACTGTCGAGATTATATTTCAAACTGTGTTATTTCCAAAACACGGTATCCTTAACATACTAAATTTCTGAAGAACATGTATAACCCACAAATCGTTAAAGCTCATATAATTTATCCTAAGAGCATGCGACTACACATCTGCCTCGGAAACTTCACCGTTTAAATATGAAGGCATGTTTAACATAGCTTAATTCAGACTTCGGATTTCACTAATCAAGGCATGGCTTACGAAAAGTGTTACACAACTTATTTAAATCTAAGGTTGGAGTTATGTGAATTATCTTATAAGTCAAAAGTATCAGATAATCATAATACTTATAAAACATGGACATATTTCGAGGTCTCCCTCACGAAATATTTGTATGACTTGAAAACATGGTAACGAATTGAGAACCTTAGTATACCTTACCTTGATATTACAAGTTTCGAGCTGTTAAACTCCTTGTGTTGCTAAGTTCTAAATTTTCTTTTAAACTCTCCTTCTGCTCAACGATTCTTCAAGGTTTTTCTTACTACTTGACCTTTTCTAAGAGTTTTAGGATAGATAAGTGTCGAAATTTTAGAGTATCAATGATGGGACCTCATTATGATAACTACCCTTTTGCTTTAAGCTTAAGGAAGCTTGGCCCATATCATACTCATATAATTTGGGCTTTTGGGCCTTTTATAATAATTCATGTATAGCCCATTACCAAAATAAATTATTAATTTTGAGTAATCCCATAACTAGGTTTCCAAAATAATTCGGTCCTTATATAATTTATATTTTTGTTCCGAATCTTAATTTCCGTATCAATATTCTTAATTCAATAAATTCACATAATTATTACGTCAAAATCCCCTATTAAGTTTTACAGGTATTACAGCTAGTCATTCACAAAAACAAACGGGTAGTTTTCTCTAAAAATCTCAATTAATTTTTTATACGTAAAAAGTTGATAGAGTATAAACTCTATAAATTAATACTCGATAATTTAATAAACTCTTTAATATAATATTTCCGGCCGGTCCCGACTCGCGGATAACGTACTAAATTAATAATTCTCTAAAATTATAAGATAATATACTTTTGACGAAGAAACTGGATTATCAAGGATGGCACAACGGTTCCCGAACAAGTGCTGAAATCTTTCGACGGATTGTAGAAGCTTCAAGAAAATCTGGAAATGCTCCACATTTGGTCTTTCTTGGAGCGAAAGATTTATCGATAACAAGGCTGCCTCTACAGCCGAGATTGCACTCAGTCGCTGAAGATTTTGAAACGTTGAGGAAAACTTAGAATGAGCCCTAATCGATGACAAGCTGCGCCGTACAAGAGTAGTAAATTTCTCAGCCATCGATCAACGACCCTCAACTGACTTCGATATTAAGCAGTCAAGCAACCAGAACTCAAGAAGTGTGTGCTAGAATGAGGAAGAAATGGGGAAATCAAGACCCGCTTCGGAAAAACTGTTGCTGAAGTTTTCGGGCAGATTGAGCAACGACTGGAAAAAGTGGAATAACTTTACGCTCAGATGTTCGAATGCTGATCCGCAAACTCCGGAGGAAAGTAGACTTATAGGCGGTTGCAACGATATATTTCTCACTGTCTAGTTCTGCCTGAAGGAAATCAGTTTACTCGGTGAAGTTCAGACTGACGTTGCTGGAGCAGCTGCACCGGAAAATGGAATATCATGGCGCTCGATTGTCTGAACATCAAGTCGACTCTCCTACACAAGTCGACTCTCCTGAGGAAGAGCAGTTCATTCTCCGAAGTACAGCCTATTGCGTTGCCCCGGTTTGCAATACTCAACTCTTGCTTGCTTCTATTTTTTCCCATCTCGCTCGTATGCGCTCTCACTCTTCACACCTTACATATGTGCTCTCATTATTGGATTATAAATATTCTGAAGTCTAGATATGTTTAGGGGGAGCATCATCTATTTTCGATAGGGGGAGAAATCTATTAGCACTTGCATGCTCCTTTGTGAAATCATATGCTTAAGTGAACCCATATTGATATATTATGAACTGAGTTACTTTCAGTTGGGGCTAATACTGAAATAATAAGGGGGAGGAAAAATTATTTTGATTATCACAAAAATGGGGAGAAATATGTTAGTAAATGTTCTTATATGTTAAAGTTTTGTGTTAATCAAAAGGGGGAGATTGTTGGATTTAAATATATAAGCAATCCGATTTGATGAACACAAAACTTAGTAATTGTATTACTAACATATTTATTGAGTGTGCAGAAGAGCTCTGTTTGTAAAACAGATATCAAATATGAGCTCAGGGCGAAAAACCGGGTCAATCAACTGTTGGTCAATACTGGTCAACACGGTCAACTATCGGTCAACCCGGTTTCGGTTTGGTCAGACTGGACTGGACTGGTCCGGTATCTGTCTGGACTGATCCGGTTTCAGACTGACTGGTCGGTTTTGGACTGGACTGACCGGTCTCGGTCTGGACTGGTTCGGTCAGTGACTGGTCCGGTCAATGACTTGTCCGGTCAATGACTGGATTGACTGGTCAACTTTGACTGGTGTACAAGTCTTCTACTGCAGCAGAGGTACAAGCAGATAAAGCTGACAGCTTTGACCAACGTCAACAAAGGCTCCCAACGACTAGTTTATTGAGTCTAACGGCTGTATCAAGGTGGGAAAGCCTATAAAAACAACAGAGAAGGCAGAAACAAACTAAGGATCCTAAAGCAAACATATACACATTAAAAGAGAGATCCAAGAGAGAAGAACAAAAGCAAAGAGGAAAGAAGAAAATAAAGAGAGTTCTTCAAGTGTGTGGGTTACAAAAATGAGAGAGCTACAACGTTCAAACCCACACACCTCACTCACACATTAGAGAGATGAGCTTAGGTAGATAAGTTGAGTTAGAGTCTTAACACATAGACTATAAACAAGTGTATGTAGTCTTTGGACCGAGACAAGAAAGAATGGTGCCGTCTTTAGCTTAGAGACGTTAAAAATCTAGCCGGTTGTGAGGTTGCAGCCTACAACATTTACGGTTGACCTTGCGAGGTGCCGTAATTACCAAGGGACTGTAAAAAGCTCTTGAATTAGGTGGATTGTTATATACGACTGCCTAGGTGATTCACTAGATTAAGCTGAGGGCAGCTGGGTAGGTTGTACTGTGTATTGTATAACTGAAGTCTAGTGAACCTTCCTCTTGAGGAAGAAGGGGAGATGTAGGAGAGTTAACTCCGAACTTCCTTAACAAATATCGTGTCTCCTCTTCTACAAATCGTAGCCATACACTGTCCAAATACCCACACTCAAGGTGTTCGACAAAATGCCTCAACCACCTCCATACACCAAAACCGGACCAAGTCACCCACATACACAAACCGCCACACATAGTTCACAATCGAAGCCCATAAGTATTCCGCACTTGGCAGTGATTGAATATTGGAAACCGGTTCACTCTCTAACCGGACGTGAAACCCATTAGTGAGCGAAAAATGGTGACCGGTGTTATTCACCCCCCTCTAACACCCGGTTTACGATCCTAACAAGTGGTATCAGAGCAGGTTGTTTCCAATCAAGAACTGCTAATGGTGAATATGGTGAAGATTTCCAACGGAGCCGAATGAATATTCAAATGTGGGCAACGAAGAGGTGCATGGCAAAGAGGTAACTTCAAACAATAAACTGCTTTTTTGGGCTGTGAATCTGGAGACATGGCCTACATCATTGGAAAGCTCAAGAAGTCTAGTTTTCGGCAAATTTACGGAGCTCAAAAATATTAAGTACGGAGGGAGTTATGGTCGTTTGACTGAAGACTGCCAGATCAGAATCTGAGACGAAAGATGAAACCGACAGCTTGCGGGAAGTTCGAAGAATAAATTTGCGCTCAAATGTCCAAAATCCGGTCTGAAAGATCCTCCAAAAACTAGACTTGCAGACGTTCGTAACCATGTAAGATTCACCACCCAGTTAGGTTTCAAAGAAGACTACCGAAACTTCAAAGAGAGAAACCGGGTGGTCAAGACTGGTCGGCTGAAATCTTCTGGCAGAAGGCGACAACCTGGGAAAACCGGAATAACTGTGCGCACAGATATCGAAATTCCGGTCTGTAAACTTCTGAGCAAACTAGACTCATAGACGAACGACCGAACAACGATGGCACAACGATGCCCGAACAAGTGCTGAAATCTTTCGACGAATTGTAGAAGCTTCAAGAAAATCTGGAAATGCTCCACATTTGGTCTTTCTTGGAGCGAAAAATTTATCGATAACAAGGCTGCCTATACAGCCGAGATTGCACTCAGTCGCTGAAGATTCTGAAACGCTGAGGAAAACTTAGAATGAGCCCTAATCGATGACAAGCTGCGCGTACAAGAGTAGTAAAATTTCTCAGCCATCGATCAACGACCCTCAACTGATTTCGAGATTAAGCAGTCAAGCAACCAGAACTCAAGAAGTGTGTGCTAGAATGAGGAAGAAACTGAGAAATCCAGACCCGCTTCGGAAAAACTGTTGCTGAAATTTTCGGGCAGATTGAGCAACGACTGGAAAAAGTGGAATAACTTTACGCTCAGATGTCCGAATGCTGATCTGCAAAATCCGGAGAAAACTTAACTTATAGGCGGTTGCAACGATATATTTCTCACTGTCCAGTTCTGCCTGAAGGAAATCAGTTTACTCGGTGAAGTTCAGACTGACGTTGCTGGAGCAGCTGCACCGGAAAATGGAATATCATGGCGCTCGATTGTCCGAAGATCAAGTCGACTCTCCTACACAGTAGCCTCTTAGATGGTTGCAGCTGTGTGAAATTATCTGCCCAGTAGTGGCTGAGGAAGAGCAGTTAATTCTCCGAAGTACAGCCTACTGCGTTGCCCCGGTTTGCAATACTCAACTCTTGCTTGCTTCTGTTTTTTCCCATCTCGCTCGTATGCGCTCTCACTCTTCACACCTTACATATGTGCTCTCATTATTGGATTATAAATATTCTGAAGTCTAGATATGTTTAGGGGGAGCATCATCTATTTTCGATAGGGGGAGAAATCTATTAGCACTTGCATGCTCCTTTGTGAAATCATATGCTTAAGTGAACCCATATTGATATATTATGAACTGAGTTACTTTCAGTTGGGGCTAATACTGAGTTAATAAGGGGGAGGAAAAATTATTTTGATTATCACAAAAATGGGGAGAAATATGTTAGTAAATGTTCTTATATGTTAACGTTTTGTGTTAATCAAAATGGGGAGATTGTTGGATTTAAATATATAAGCAATCCGATTTGATGAACACAAAATTAGTAATTGTATTACTAACATATTTATTGAGTGTGCAGATGAGCTCTGTTCGTAAAACAGATATCAAATATGAGCTCAGGGCGAAAAATCGGGTCGATCAACTACTGGTCAATACTGGTCAACGCGGTCAACTATCGGTCAACCCGGTTTCGGTTTGGTCAGACTGTACTGGACTGGTCCGGTCTGGACTGATCCGGTTTCAGACTGACTGGTCGGTTTCAGACTGGACTGACCGGTCTCGATCTGGACTGGTTCGGTCTGGACTGGTCCGGTCAGTGACTGGTCCGGTCAATGACTGGATTGATTGGTCAACTGTTGACTGGTGTACAAGTCTTCTACTGCAGCAGAGGTACAAGCAGATAAAGCTGACAGCTTTGACCAAAGTTAACAAAGGCTCCCAACGGCTAGTTTATTGAGTCTAACGGCTGTATCAAGGTGGGAAAGCCTATAAAAACAACATAGAAGGGCAGAAACAAATTAAGGATCCTAAAGCAAACATATACACATTAAAAGTGAGATCCAAGAGCGAAGAACAAGAGCAAAGGGCAAAGAAGAAAATCAAGAGAGTTCTTCCAAGTGTGTGGGTTACAAAGTGAGAGAGCTACAACGTTCAAACCCACACACCTCAGTCACATATTAGAGAGATGAGCTTAAGTAGATAAGTTGAAGTCTTAACACATAGACTATAAACAAGTATATGTAGTCTTTGCACCGAGACAAGAAAGAATGTGTCGTCTTTAGCTTAGCGACGTTAAAAATCTAGCCGGTTGTGAGGTTGCGGCCTACAACATTTACGGTTGACCTTGCGGGGTGCCGTAAGTTACCAAGGGACTGTAAAAAAGCTCTTGAAGTAGGTGGATTGCTATATACGACTGCCTAGGTGATTCACTAGATTAAGCTGAGGGCAGCTGGGTAGGTTGTACTTTGTATTGTAGAACTGAAGTCTAGTGAACCTTCCTCTTGAGGAAGAAGGGGAGACGTATGAGAGTTAACTCCGAACTTCCATAACAAATATTGTGTCTCATCTTCTACAAATCGTAACGATACACTGTCCAAATACCCACACTCAAGGTGTTCGACAAAATGTCTCAACCACCTCCATACACCAAAACCGGACCAAGTCACCCACATACACAAACCGCCACACATAGTTCACAATCAAAGCCCATAAGTATTCCGCACTTGGCAGTGATTAAAGATTGGAAACCGGTTTCACTCTCTAACCGGACGTGAAGCCCACTAATGAGCGAAAAATGGTGACCGGTGTTATTCACCCCCCTCTAACACCCGGTCTACGATCCTAACATAAACCCTCGAATGTCGGTCGATCAAAGAAGCTCATATTCAAGATTCTTGAAAGAGATAAAGAACTAGAGATAAATAACAATAAAAATAATAATTATTATTTATTATATATATATATGTATAAATTTATGTTTCAATTGAACATTCATACACTTTTTATGCCGTCATTGTTTTGATGTTATTGTTGTTATAAGAAAAATAATGATAAAGAAAAGTGGGGAACACACATTGTTTAGATTCAAACAAAATTGAGGACAATATCCATACTCAACTTATACGTGTGAAGAAAACGCACATTTACTTAATTTTCAGGTAAATGCTGTTCGTGTGGTAATAAAACTCCCTGCGACTTTTCCATATCCAAAAGTATACACTAATGTCTTAATTTATATACTTTCCGAAATATTTTTTCTTAGTAGTGATAGAAATTTCTAATATTCATTTCCTTACATTTTTTAAATAAAGAAATGTAATAAAACGAGACAGTTGTGTTATGAACGTACATGTGCACGTCTTTATTGATTACAAATTAGCTTTTCGTGTTTAGATTAATAACGAATTTTTAACTAAGGACGTCAAAGACAAGTGCTTTTATTAAAGATAATCTCCCCACAAAGTAAAGATTTTTAATAGTAGGGAGGTTTCTTAACGAAGGGGCAATGAATTGCTTTAATATCACTCATAACTTTAATTATTGATTATTAACGCCATCACTAATTAATTGTACTCCACTTCTACATTTCTTTTGTTTACTTTTCTCAAATCACATGCAATGTCCTTGTCGTTTGCATTTCTGATTAATTAA
The DNA here is from genome assembly GCA_027422505.1 of Craterostigma plantagineum. Taxonomy (NCBI): domain Eukaryota; kingdom Viridiplantae; phylum Streptophyta; class Magnoliopsida; order Lamiales; family Linderniaceae; genus Craterostigma; species Craterostigma plantagineum. The sequence continues at coordinate 17,873,487 of JAPQWV010000009.1, read as the reverse complement.
ATTCCTTTCATTTCCAGTTTTCTCTACTTAAGATTGCGCTTAAAGATTTGATTTGCAACTAGGGTTGCAAACGAATCGAACTTTTTTTGTTCCATTCGCGATTCAATTCGAAATTTTAATATTCGAATTCGAATATTTCTAATATGAATCCGAATAAAAAAATTTATTTTAATTCGAGAAATATACGAATACGAATATGAAATCACAATATTGGATTCGAAAATCAATCGAATTATTAAAACATTAAATATAGTATACTTAATATATATTCACATATAATATATGATAACTCACTAAAACATTTAAACATAATATGTTATAATTCAATATATGTTTAAATATAATTTATTATAATTCAATATATATTTTAAATATAATATTGTTTATATTTTATTAAATAAAAAATGAAAGATGACTTTGAATACAAACATTAATCGATTCGAATATTCGAGAAAATATTCGAATTTGAAAAGAATCGATTTTATTATTCGATTAGATATTCGAATATTCGTATTCGTATTCGATTGTCTCCGAGTACGAATAGAATATTGCGGTATTCGACTCCATTTGATTCGTTTGCAACCTTATTTGCAGCTAATTTTTTTTCCGGATATTTATACAATTTATACTTAAAAATGCTCATATGTGTTGCTCAAATTCTTTTGGTTTCCAAAACTGAAAAAAAGTGCTCCTTCAAATTAAACTAAAGTCAAGATTATAGTTTTGGATCACAAAGGACATTGAGTTCTGATTTTAGATCGATATATTTGGCCAATTATAAAATGGGGTCTTTACACATAAATACTTCCTCTATAAAAAACTTGTAATTTAGTACCCTGTCAGCATTTTTTATATGTATGTACCTAACAGAATAAATTTTTGCAGATAGGTTCCCGAATCCACGTATGCCATACAACGCTTTGGGTACCCTATATCAACGTATTGTGGTACGTAATACGTTTAGAAAATGGTACGCCGTATTAGCACATTTAGGTACGCCCTATTTACACATTAGGTACGCCGTACAAACACATTTAGGTGCCATATATCAACGTGTTATAGTACGCACTACACACAGGAAGATACGTCATGACTGAAGAGACTGGTACAAATTAAATCGGGTACCTATCTGTAAAATTTCTGACGTATGCACTGATCTGTAAGTTTTTATTCAAATAGGTATTTAAGTGTAGATACCCGTTGTAAATTACTATGTATCTCAGAAAAAAATCGAATTTTCGGTCGTTTTTTAACAACAAAAGTTCGGAATATCATCTCCCGTCTACGATTGATTTTGGTGAAAAAAGGGTGCTACTATTCACACCACCAGTGAATACAATATGCTATTTACACCCCCATTACATTAAATACTTAACATAAATAATGTAACATGTCATTTAATACATTAAATACTTAACATATAAGCCATACACGATTTTTATAAAAACAAAATAGTGCAATAATTCTTTAACAATACTAATTTTGCTACTTACTTTATTTTTCGTTAACACATTGCATTTATAACATTTTATTTTAAAATTAATCTAAACTTTACACTTTATGAAAAAAAAGTTACATTTATAAATAGTAATAATTAAATTATTTTAATATAATCATATAACAATATTTCCTATTAACTTATACAATTAAAAAGAATTACTAGTTAATTTAGTTAATTGCACATTATATATAAATAAGACAATATATCTATGTTGTAGATAGTCTAAATAATTCGTATGACAAAAAATCAATACTTATATATTTGTTGAATTATAATATAAAGCTATTATAATTTTGAGAGCTAGTAATATTGTTGGTTGAAAATTAGTAATTATTTACGTTAAAAAAATTTCTGTAATACTTGTAGGCAATAAATATGAGAGAGAATAATAGAATTAATTAAACTTCAAAGCATACTATTTTTAGTAGGATTTACTTTGGTAATAAAGAGGGGGTGTATTTAGTAAATAGGGGGTGTGAATAGAATTACCCTAAAAAATTATCAAAGTTTAGATGTTGTCGTAAAATAAATATACGTTGGGACGAGAATGTTAGTGATCTAAATACATATATATTTCTCCCTCTTGATAAATACGAATTCAATCAATATGCATAGGGCTGCTAATTAACCCGACCCGCTAACCCGACACGAACCGAACCTGAACATAGCAGGTTTGGGTTAGCATTTTTGACCCGTTTAAGTAAATGGGTAACCCGAACCCAACCCAAATATTAAGTGTGTCAGATCAGGGTTCGAATTTTCAGCCCAAGATCAACCCGAAACCAACCCGTTTATCAACCCATTTAACCTTATATAATATAAATTATTAAAACATCCTAATATAAATAAAAAAAGGAAAATGAATCATATGCTCGATGAATTATGCGGAGAAGTCATGAAGATGAGGGTGGAAGATCAAAATGGAATAACATGATCGAAAGTTCGAGTTAATTATCATCAATTTCGATTGATACCCGACGACTATGAAATAGCTTGATACTTAACTATGTTTTGTGAGACTTTTGTTAGTTGAAACTTTAATTATTTCTAATTATGTTGATGCTTCAGAAAAAAAAAATCTTTGTTTATCTATTGTTTTTTGTTTAATTTGGATTTATATTTCTATTTATTTAGTTTTTTTGCTTTTCTTTTCAAATTTTAAACGGGTTGGCCGGTTAATGAGTTAGATTTGGGTTAAAACTGACCGGGTTAGGGTTCAATATTTCAACCCGTTTAAGTAAACAGGCCAGGGTTGAACCCGAATATGACCCAACCCAACCTGTTTACCACCCCCAAATATGCATTTGCTTTATTTTTTCTCGTAAGAGTAAGAGCAATAGATTTAACATCTAAATAGAAAGTACGTGAGAACTACTCCCAAATTTTTGTTGTTCCAAGCAGGGGTGAAAACGAACATCACTCGTGAACTGCTCGCAAGCAGCTCGGTCAAAGCTCGATTCTAGTTCGGTTTGACCAAAGCTTGGTTCGAGCTCGAGTTCGGTTCATTAATAAGCAAGTCAAACTCAAGCTAGGTGATGTTCGGCTCGACTCGGCTCGAAGCTTGATTAAATTATATATTAATATATATATTATATCTCATAAGATATAAATAAACAGAAAAATTATTGATTTTGATTTCCACCATTATCAAATAAATCATTTGATCTAAAATACTTATTATAAACTGCATGAGGAATGACCGAACATCAAATCGAGTATTATAATAGTTTAGAAAATGTCAAAAACTCAAAGGGATATATGAATTGTAGATAGACAGTGTGTTCATTCACAGCTCGCGAGCAGCTCGGCTCGGTCAACGCTCGACTCGAGTTCGAGTTGACCAAGCTCGGCTCGAGCTCGAGCTCGGCTCGTTATTTATCAAGTCAAACTCAAGCATACCTAAGTTCAGACTCGGCTCAGCTTGTTTCACCCCTAGTTCCAAGACACGATAGTTACTTTATTGACAAATAATAAAAAGACAAAGGAAAGATAAGAAGGTCAAACTTGTGTTCTTGATTTTCAATAATGCATTATATAAGAAACAAAACTCCTCATAACTTTATGATAACAACGTCCATCGAAGAGGAGAAAAGTACAAATGTTAGTAGTTACATATTACATTTAATAATGATAATATTTACATCTACATGTTCTCGAATTATTAATTTAACATTTTTTATCGAATAAATGTTCGAAAGCCTACACATGAGCTAACACCTACTTTTTCAATCATCGAAGATAGTGAGTCACCCAAATTTATGATTTTGCGTATAACAAACAACCTTGCATAATAACAACTTCCACTATGCGCAGAACATTAAAATAATAACAGTCTCGTATTATATTTAATAATAATCATGATCATATTTTCTCTTCAAATTAGATAAATTAATGTATGTATAGTTGTGACATTAATGTATGTATAGTTGTGACGTCACATATATATCGGTACAAATATTAGACCATCTCCAACCAATATCAATAATCAGACGTAAACATAAAAAAATTAACTTGAACCAACACTCAAACACATACGAAAATGTGTTTGGGTCCTACTATTCACACCCCTTCTAGGGGTGAAAAATACATGAAATTTGTAAAAATTAATATCATCCTCATTAATCTTGCAAATTCTCAGGTATTTTCAACATCTATACCATATTTTTAACAATAATTAATTGTTAAATTTATTTTACATTAATTCATTGGATTCAACATCAAGTATTTAATCTTTCATTTTTATATAATATATACTAATATAAATATTATGCGGCGGAATTTAGAGTTAACCAAGAATGTCAGTATTATCTCATTTTAATATGAAATTCATATAATACGACTTACTTGTGTATCCAAATAGAAATGAAATTTGATTTAAACTATCGACATTTCTTCATTTCTTTTTTTTTTCGTTAGTAAACATTATAACAGACATATATAAATGAATGTTTCTCCTGTAACTTTTTCCTATATAATAACATATGTACATATTCCAAACCCAAAAGAGAAAGGACATAGTCCATGAGTTTTATTTTCTAAATTTCCATATACAAAGAGTTGAGATAAGGTAAGTAGTACTAAAGTCAAAGTAGAGTAATAAATAAACGGTGATTATAAAGGAAGGTGGTGTAAACAGTAACTTAGTGGGTGCCAATAGAATTACCCAATGTGTTTATGTCATTTTCTCTCTCTTATAAACCCATACATGTGTTTTCATTTAACACAAACGTATAAGTTTTTATCTCTCACAAAACAACTCATACTAAATTTAGTAATTAACTTTTATTACATAAATTAATATAATTAGGTTTTTTATTATTTATTTAATTGTTTTTATTAATATACCACATGAATAATATTCAAAATTGTAAGTAACATATTTACAATATTTATTACAAAATTTAGTTCTATGAAAATACCATTTATTTATTTATTATGTGAGTAATATTGAAAGTTGTAAAATATGTAGGTCGTATTGAAAAATTATAAAAGTTGATGTGAAACGGAATATTGCAAACATATCATTTGAGTTTGTGAATGAGTTTAATGGTTTGAGGAGAATTACTGCATCATGAATTTGAGAATGAGTTTGCATTTGAGAATGAGTTTTTCGGTTGGAGATGACCAAGAGATAATTGAAGAAAAACAGTGACGTATGCATACCAATATATATGTTTGTGTAAGCAACAAGATCCATAATTTTCGGACAAACATGGCATACAAAGAATTAGGGGTGGGATCGGGTCGGGTTTTTCGGGTCGGGTACCCGATAACATCGGGTAGTGAATTTAATACCCGATCCCGACCCGCTCAAATGCGGGTACCCGATTTTCGGGTATCCGAAACCCGTCGGGTACCCGCGGGTCGGGTTTTCGGGTTTTTTTTATTTTTTTTTCATTTTTTTAAATTAGTTAAAAATGAGCAGATGTGGGATTCGAACCTACATCACATGGGGACAAGCACTTATGAGTTGTGCTTCAACCGCTGAGCCAAACGAATTTCTGAGTAATATCTTACATAAGCTCCACTAGAACTTAACTCGGTCAGTTTATTTGGGAAATTCCATTGTCCCACATCGGTTGTTCACCCAAATTGTGGGTGAAAATACTTCTATAAATGCATATACTACTACATAAATTTCCATATTGGATTAGCTAAGTAGCCATTTAATTTTCGTGGCACCTGAATTTTTTTAGTTAAAATATTTATATAATAAATAATTTTAACTGCAGTATTTTATTAAAGTGGCCGAAGGTGAATTAATATTTTTTATTTTTTTATATGTCGGGTACCCGATCGGGTAAATCGGGTAGCAATATGCTACCCAATACCCGGCCCGATATACGTGGTCGGTATCGGGTAAACCCGATACCCGACATTTAACCCGATTTTTTTTCCGATCGGGTTTAACCCGATCGGGTCGGGTCGGATACCCGAAACCCGAATCCGAATGCCCACCCCTACAAAGAATGATAAATCCACGTTTGTTGTTTATATGGCATATTTCTTAGCTATGTTACACTATAGTAGATTTTGCAACATGAGAACAATGTTATCATAAGCACCTAAAGTCGTTTAACTAGTTTTTCCATTTTCTTATCATCATTGGTTCCACCTAATAAAATCCCATACACAAGTAGATTAACAAAAATAAATAACTTACAATATTTTAGATGAACGAATGCATGTATTAGTATTTCGATCGGATTAACCAGCATTGCCTAAATTTTGTTGGAGATTCGGGATAATCAAGATAACTCTTGATAGAACAAAAATTAATAAACGTAAAAACGAATTGCCATACCTAACTAATTATATTACCGTGGTCCGTGGGCAGAAGAACAAAACAGTGGGTAAGTTATAAAAATCCCTAAACTGAGTCTCATCAGATATTGGTTGTAAGATATTTAAAATTAAGTACTGGTTGCTCTTTTGTATGTGTAGATGATTAGAAATATTCAATGCTTGACTTATTTTCTATTTTAGGAAATGTCAGTTTCCGAATTAATGTAACAACACCCCCTCCTCGGGAACGTCGATTCTGTTCGGCCTCGTCTCCCCTGCCCCGCAGGTTAATCTGTTCGGGCCGTCCCTATTTTCCCTCCTCGCTGTCTCTTAGGCCGTTTCGTCGAGGTTATCTTTCAACCCTCTCGGGCCTGATCCCTCGGGTCGTTCCCGATCCTTATCGTGAGGTCATCTTCTCAGGGTCCATCCCTCTTCCCACTCGGGTCCCTCTCTTTTCTCGGGCGCCTTTCTTCTAATCTCCTTGCTCCTTTCCTTCCCGTGTCTCCAGCCGCGGGTTATTTCGAGTCGCGGGTTATTTTACCGTTAGCCGAGAATCCCGAGGGTAACATTCGCCTGGCTTTTCCATGACCTTTTACTTGGAAGAGAAATCAGCTTACATTGTAATGTAATTCATGTTTCGTAGATTGTTCGATTCCAAAGAAACTGGGGCATGGATCCATCCTTCATGCCTAGCACAAAAAATTTCGAATGGGCAGGTAAAATATATATAAATTTTTGCATCTTATGTGAAATCTTGAAAATAGAATCGTCGGGGACATCATATATTATGACAGGACGTTATGATATTACACGCGCGTTGGAGAAATGGGGCGGATTGCATGAAGTATCTCGCCTTCTCTTGCTCAAAGTGAGGCACCCCAATAGACAGGCTACTACAGCGAAAGAAACGAAAGCAGATACTAATAGCATAAAAAGCCAAGAGAAGATACCGTCTAAAGCCCCTGTTTCACAAGATACGCAGAAGTGGCTATTGAAGCTGAAAGAACTCGATATCAACTGGGTAGAGTAAACATTACACGTCTAATAATCTAATTTTAATGATGTAAAGATGTAATGCTGTACATTATGAAGTTAGTACCAATACAATCACCGGTTAGTTTCAACCGGCGATCGACTTTACTGTAGTCTTCTTCTTTCCCAGTGCACTGGCCATCTTTGCTCGCCTATGGTGCTTTACCAATTTCAACCAATTCGATTTCTTCAGAGTCGTCTTACTACTTCTACACCGCGGTCCGCCTTGACCATACTCGCCCATCGTTTGCTTTTGTTTAGGCTTCTTAGCATGCCTTAAGAAACCTCCCATGAGTGGGAAAACTCGAACGGAGCGGTTTCACGTTGGGAAGAAGAGATCATGGGGAGTGTCGAAGAGAAAAAGAAGAACGTGGGGCACGTCCCCGTCCGAGGTCCGCGGAAAAGGCGGGCTGGGCGAGGAACATGTCAAAGGCGAAAGAAGATCACACAAGTATAAAAGGTGACAGTAAAATCATTTTCCAGGTACGCAAACTTAAGCAAAAAAACTACCTTATAAAGCCTAGCACCTACCTTACCCTTTTTGAAAGAAAACTGACTTAGGCATCGGAGGGGCGTCGTCGGAAACCACCCGGCCCCCTCTAACCTGTTTTCGTTGGTTTTGGGAGTGATAGGTTCGATCGCTGACAGAGATTGTCGGTTCCAGAAGTAGTGCTAGAGTTCGTTGCAAGAGAGCCGTTTTCGCGGAACACATCATTGGCGCCGTCTGTAGGAAGACATATTACCAACAACATGGTGGATTCCGCAAACAACTCCCAATCGCCGCTGGTGGAAGAGGTGCTCACGGTGGAGTCGATGGAAAGAAGACTGAGGGAGACATTAAGTGTCGAGCTGGCTGACTTAGGAAAACCAAAAGCAGAAGTCGAGATGTTGAGAGCTGAGCAGATGCAAAAAGTCCGGTGTGAGTCATCAGAACGACCAGAAACTGAAGAGGAGGAAGCGGAATGGTTACGTAAATAACAGAGATTCCTTACGCTGAGGAGCAGGACCAGGAAGCCGAAGAGAAAACATTGAGGGCGGAGATCAAGGCCTTGCGAGCCGAAAAAAGAAGAGAAACGGCGGAGAAACAAATCGCTGAGTGGGAACAAATGAAGAAAGAAATCCGAAGGTTGAAGGAGTTGGCTGTCCGCAGGTCCCCTCCCCGTGCAGAGGGCATCCCCATTCTCAGACGAGGTTTCTCAGACGCCCTTCCCGAGCAACTTCAGGTTCCCAAACATGAACAAATATGACGGCTCGGGACCACCCGAGGACCATTTGGCTAGTTTTGAGGGGAATGCCACACTCTACCAGTTGGGAGACGCGATCAAATGTCGAGTATACGCCACGACCCTCGCAAAGGGAGCTCAGCAGTGGTTCACTATGTTACTTGTTGGAGAAATTCACAATTTCTCAGACTTCAGTCGTGCCTTTTTGAGGTAGTTCTCAAGCAGCCGAAGGAGGCCGTGCTCGGCCGTGAATCTACTAAACATGAGACAAGGGGACCAAGAAAGTCATCGTGATTATCTAAAGAGATTCAACAAAGTCATGATGGAGGTGCCCTCGGCTACCCCAGATCTGTTGATCAACCTTTCATAATGGGCTGAAGGAGGGAGATCTCATCAAGTCCCTGGTAAAGAAGTACCCGACCACAGTGGAAGAGCTCATAGTTCGGGTGGAGAAGTACGTAAGAGTAGAAAAGGCACATGGCTTCAAGAAAGGAGACAAAAAGCAAGCCATAGGAACGGTGGACATAGCCCGAGAGCCGGTCAATCCCGCGAGCTTTAAAGAAGAAAATCCCCGAAGGGGAATCCAGAGGGATCTCCGATCCCGTAATGTCCGATGGAAAGTGAACAAAATGAGAGCGCTGGAAACATGCGAGGGACGATACTTCATCAAAAGACCCTTGGGAAGGAGAAACGGACCCAGAAACCCCATCTTGAGAGATTACTGCGAGTTCCACCGCGAGTATGGTCACACAATAGAACGATGTTATCACTTGAATGATGAGCCCGAGAGACTGGTGGAGGCCAACTCCCGAGGCACGAGCAGAGTTAGTGGACGACGAGGGGGAAGACGCCCCCAGAAGTATCATAAAGGAGAGTTCCAACGAAGGACGGGAATGAGGCAACCATTGGGAACGATAGACCCCCAGAAAGATATCGACGATCTCCCGAGCAAAGACAAGCTGGGTCACGAGTGGAGGCTAAAACCGATCATGGACGAGATAATAATCGATGCACCCCCGAGCGCGCCCGAGTGCCCGAAGGACCTCATGTACCCCCACGAAGAATCAACATGATATCGGGCGGACCTGGAATCGGGGATTCAAACAGAGCCAGGAAAGCTGAAGTAAGAAAACTAGAAACCTGGGAGATGATGCCCGCAAAAAAGCGCTCGGGACCAACCATATCATACCCGAGGATTTCCATGGAGGAGATGATGCTCATGAAGACGCTCTCGTTGCCCGAGCAAAAATAACCAACCACGATGTCGGGAGGGTGTTCGTTGATAATGGAAGTTCGGTGAACATCATAATTAAAGAGACGATGAATCAGATGGAGCTACGTGAATACCACATGGACTCGGTAGAAACAACTTTGTTTGGGTTCACGGAACATGCAATCGAGGCCGTGGGATTGATACAATTACTCTTGACCATGATTGGGAGAACTGAAGAAAACGAGGATCACTTCTTTCTTGGTGGTCGACATGTCCTCGTCCTACAACGTCATACTAGGCCGACCAACATTAAGCTCGTTGCAGCTGCCTCGGCATTACACCAGAAGATGAAATTTCTAGTAGGAAACCGAGTGGGAGAAGTACTCGGGGATTGAAAGATATCATGCAAATGTTACGTGGAGGAAGTAAGAATCGAGTTGAAGTCCTTGAAGAACCGTCGGGATAGTCACCCTCGGAACCACGAAGCTTTCTACTCCATACACATCATTCAAGGGTTAGCGGCCGAGGAAGAGATGGAAGAGGTCATGATCAGAACCCCCCTCAAGAATGGTCAAAATAGTGCGAGATTTACCCCCGAATTGAAAGCAGACCTCGTCAAACAACTGAAAAGGAGCATGGACGTGTTCGCCTGGTCAGCGAATGAATTAACGGCGATACCCCGGGATGTTATGAAGCATCGACTCAATATATCTCATACGGTCCGACTTGTTTTCCAAAAGAAGAGACACCTGGGAACCCAGGAGGATGCTATAGTAAAGGAACATGTCGGGGAAATGGCGAATGCGTGTGAACTTTAGGGACTAAAATAAGGCATGCTCGAAGGACTGCTATCCCCTACCGCGGATCGACCAGCTAGTGAATTCCACAGCCGAGCACGAGTTGCTATGCTTTGTAGACACTATCCAAGGTTACCATCAGATCGGACTGGCCGAAGCCCAAAGTCAGTTTCATCACCTCGGAGGGAACTTTTTGTTATGTGGTCATGCCGTTTGGGTTGAAGAACACCGGAGCCACATATCAAAGGCTGATGGGCCGAGTATTCAAGGCCCAGATCGGGAGAAATGTGGAGGTATATGTGGACGACATTCTAATGAAATCAAGGATGCAGAGTAATTTCTCAGGAGATATTCGGGAAAGCTTTTCCACATCCTTGAGGTATGGCTTGAAACTCCGCTAAGTGTACATTCAGGTGCGATCGGGAAAATTCCTGGGATACATGGTAACCCGATCGAGCATCGAAGCCAACCCCAATAAGGTAAAGGCCGTCATCGACATGACATCTCCGAAGACTCTCAACAATGTTCAACGACTTACCGGAAGATTGAGAGGAGCATGCGGTTCTTCAAAGTATTGCGAAAGGTGAAAGAATTCGAGTGGACACCAGAATGTAAAGGCCTTCCTAGAACTGAAAGAATAGTTGAAGGAACTGCCGGTACTGAACAAGCCAAAGCTCGGGGAAGAGCTGACCGTTTATCTCTCAGCCACTCCCCGAGCAATCAACTCGGTCTTAGTCAGGAATTAGGATAAAGTGCAGAGACCAGTCTACTTCGTTAGCCATATCCTAAAAGCAGCAGAAACCCGATATTCTTCTCAAGAGAAACTGCTATTGGCGATGGTGATAACTGCGCAGAAACTACGACCTTATTTCCAATCACACCCGAACGTGGTGCTGAACAACAGTCCGTTGCGAGAAATTGTGACCCGACCAGACGTACTGATAAACGTACATTAGTATGTGAATTGTAGAGGTGATTTAAGATATAATAGAGTGTTATTCATTGATTTATGCAATTATTCGTTCTATTTACACATATTTACACTTTGTAGGACCTTAGGATGACTACTAGGCGAAAAGGAGCGAAAACAAGGCAAAACGAAAAAGTTATGAAGCCACAGAATAGTATCATGGCCGTGACACTTCTTGCACCAGGCCGTGACGAAAGGCTGAAAGTGAAGCCAAGCGATGCAGAGTATAGTCACGGTCGTGAACGTCATGCACGAGGCCGTGACAAAAGTGCAAGACCTAAGTTCAATCAAGTCGCGGCTGTGAATGGTCTAGCTCCTGGCCGTGACAAAAGGTCGAAACCAAAGTAGACTTGAGTCACGGCCGTGAAATGATGAAACGATGAGAACATAGCGTAAATAGGGTTCACAACCACGAGCAAGGCTCATCACGGTCGTGAAGTCCGCTGCAAAGTAGCAGCAGCTTCAAAAAATTCATATATCCCAATCTAGACCTCGGATTGAGAATCCCTTTGGTCGGAATCAAAATTGCTGTTGAAAGTGTCATGGCCGTGACACAAGCTGCACGAGGCCGTGAAAACAAGCAGTAGCCGAATTTCTCCCTCCCCCAAACCTTCACAGCCGTGAAGACCCATGTACCAGGCCGTGAAGGTTGCGAATGTCAGTATAAAAGCCCAATTTCAACTCAGAAAGAAGAGGAACCTATCAGAACATAACCCTAACACATCATAGATGAAAGAGCCGTGAAAAACAGAGAAATACGTCCCAGAATCGCAAGAGACGGATCAACGAAAATTTCACGCCCAATTGAACGAGGAACAAGGATTCTACTACGAGATCATCCCATATCCATCCGTAGTGAAGATTATGAGTTCTTCCTCCTTGTTCTTTATTTATCGCTTTTCCGTTAATTATGAGTAGTTAAATTCTCTCTGTGTTTGGGATTAGATGAACGCTAGGTCGATTCGTACTTAAGACATATATTTATCGTGACTCGTGTTTATGACTATTTATCTATCTATGAAATTGTTTCTTCGCTTTAATATGTATATGTATTAAAGTGATCGTGGAAAATCGTTGGGCGACAGCTAAACAACGATTAGGCCGTTCATAGAGGATAGGATTCGAGTACAGGGAGAAAGCAAATACTCGATCCTCGTCGCTAGTAATTATTGAATTTTAGATCCCCACGAGCGTTTAGGGCGACAGCAAATTCGTGAGTGGGTAGGAAATTACTGCGATAGTCTGAATCACGTAGGAGCGATAATTTATTATTTTAGAACGATAGTACCTAGAGGGATTCGAATCCCGAATACACTTTTATTATCTGAAAGCACTCTCACAAGTTTCAGTCGTGTTCTCTTAATCTCTCGTTGCTTTAGGATTGGTCTGTTAGGTTAGTTCTTAGTATAAACAATTTGCGCACTTTATTTAGGCTAGATATCGAGTCGATATGTTATTACTAGTAATCAGTTTATTCCTCATGTTCGATACTCGTTTACTCACCTTACTCCACTACAAACGATAGGTCCACTGCCTATCGCACATCGGTGATAGTAATTACGTATTCGTTTTATTCATCACTTGTCGCACTGCGTGTCGATCAAGTTTTTTGACGACGTTGCCGGGGAATATATTGATATTAGGAACACCGTACTACTTTAGCCATTTTTATTTGACGTTTCTTTGCCTTTTACTATTTGCGTTATTTGTGTTTCTATAATATTTTTCATTGCGTTGTTTCTTCGACGTGTTTATTTGTTTCTTCGCTAACTCTTATCCTCGCCTATTGTTGACGCAGACCTAGATTTCGAGCATAAGTTACGAAGGCAACTTAGGTACGATACCGAAGGAGCGAACACTAGCTCTCAGGAACCGTTAGTTAACTACTCAGAGGACAGCTGTCAGGAGTCGACCCAGAATTCTCGAGTAGAAGCATCCGTGGATAGCCCAGACACAGAAGTAAGGATGGCGGTGTTGGGGATGTGCCCTCGGAATGCCATTCGAGGATGTAATGAATAGGGCATGTATTTAATAATCGATGTATTATTCGCTATATATTTGAATAATGTATTCTTATACTATGAATGGAATTTATATTTTATTATTTATTATTTCAAAGGCATATTATTTATTTACCTATTAAGTCTTACTAGGCATCCGGTGAGACGGTAAATAAATAAATCCTAAATATCGTGAGTTTAGTCACCGATTCTCATAGGATGATAGAAGGGCATCGATGAGCTATTAGCCTCCGATATTAACTTAGTCCATAAGTCTTAGACCTCAGTAGGGTGACTGAGCGTCAATTACGACTTATTTGTTGACGACTCTTATATGGTTGTGCCAACCGTTCGCTTGGAAAGCGGGTCGTAACGTTGGTATAAGTTGAATTAGGGAATTAACTTGTACTTGGACACGACTCGCAATCGACGATCACATGGGCCTTATCGTTACTCTGGCTAGCGTCAATGATCGATCGATTGACTATAGTAGTGTGCGTGGACCTTAGACCGAAGGGTTTTTGACGGAGTTGACTTTGGGGTCTTGACATGTCACTAGTTTGCTAGGCCCACCTTGTTCGGGGACGAACATGGGTCGGTAGCGACATGTGGTCTTGACAACAAAGGGTAACTATCGTGCTTAGACTATCTTGAGGGATTCACTGTCTCGTTGGTAACCGAGATATGTGTCCTATGCATATTTGGGGACGGGAAATTACGAAGTCTTCGGCCGAAGCAATAAACCGACTCACGTGGGACGTGGAGAGAAGTTTAGTAATTTCGCCAGTCACGAATTAGTCATAGAGTCGAGTCTAGTGAGTTTGACGTAACCATGACTCTCACTCGATCGGGACATTTCTGAAGGGTCTATACGTACGACGATAATCTATAGTCGGTTCGTAGATCGAAGATCGTACTCAACACGGGATCTATTTGGTTCCGCGGGATTGTCTAGGCGCTTACCAAATTCTTGGATTCCTCCCTTGCCGGGTTGAGACGAACCAAGAGAGTCGGGCTTAAAAATGATCACTGTGATAGTGCCTAACTAATATGAGATGTAAAATGATTTAACGATCTTAGAGACGTCAATAAAAATGTTAAATATATGTTTTAGAAACTATATTTACATGGACGGAAAGTTACGGAACGGAAATGGTGAAGAATGAAGCGTAAATAGGGTTCACAATGACAAGCAAGGCTTGTCACGGTCATGAAGCCCCTCTGCAAAGTAGCAGTAGCTTCACAAATTCATATCTCACAACCTAGACATCAGATTGAGAATTTATTTGGTTAGAATTAAGATTGGTGAGTCTTTTAACTATGGTTAAAATTTCAGGTCAATCGGACATCGTTTACCCCTCGATCGTATCGAAATACGAAACTGCCGCAAAGCTGTCAGGGGCTGTCACTTGCACGTGGCCGTGACGACCGGCAGTGGCGAGCAAAAATGGTGCCCGACAGTGTCACGGCTGTGACGCTTCATGCCCAGGCCGTGACAGCCTCCAGAAGATGGTCACGGCCGTGACTTAGGCCGTGACGAGCGGCAGAAGTCGTCCAATGATGTGTCACGGCCGAGACAGGTCATGTTAGAGGCCGTGATCGACAGTTTTTTGGTCAAATTTGATCCAAATCAAATCGAATTTCATTCATTGTTCTTTTGTTATGATTTGTGGGACAATATCTAGTCATTATATGATAAAATAACAAGAGAATCAAACTAAAATGATCATGTAGTACATGATCTCATTTAAACAAATCTAAAGTCTATTTCATGATTTAAAAACTTGGTTTTACACTTATGAGACTTGGGATTTTCGTCCATAACAAGTTCATAAGCTTTCTCACACTAAACTTAGAGTTTTAGATAGTGGTGAGAGCACTTGGGTTTGATCTTTGAGAATAACCCAAGTGTAAGTGAGTTTATAGTAAATCACACACACATCCACATCTCTTAAAATATTCCACACTTCCTCTAGCCATCCGTGGGGAGGTGTTGGTTTGCGACACATCACGGGGCCGACGTGACTCTCTTCGGCACAGTTCGTGAGCTACGGGAGCTAAGGATCTTCGCGACGAGGGTAAGATCCCTATTCCTTTATACGTGTCGAACGTGTTGTTTTCTTTATTTAACCGAGTATACTGAGGAAACCGTATGGGGAACCCGGGAAAATTTTTTTAAATTCCGCTGCGTCCGGGGCAAGGCCTCGGGTCACCCGGGGTTTCCCAACAGGCGGACCATAGAGTACCTATACAATAACGTTCCAGAGGAGGAACAGTCACTACAAGATCTGCTCAAGAATGCCGCACTAGGCGGTACGGAGTCGGCGATTGTTATTCCGCCGATCGAGAACAACAACTTCGAACTAAAGCATTCTTGGCTTCAGATGATCTTTCAGATGGCTCAGTTTGAGGGAAATCCAGACGACGATCCCTACTCACACCTGAAGACCTTTCTGATGGTGACCGACACTATTAAGATCAACGGGGTCACGGGTGATGCAATCAAATTGAGGTTGTTCCCATTCTCGCTGAAGTTCAAGGCGAAGGATTGGCTTGAGATGTTGCCACCCCGATCACCACATGGGATGTTCCTATTCATCGGGCACTACTTCCCATTATCAAAGGTCGAATGACGAAATTGGAGGAGTATATGGAAGCAAATGACATACGTGCTCAAAACACAAATGCATCGGTTAAGAAGTTGGAGCAACAAGTGGGCCAATTAGCAAACCAACTGGCGGGGCAAAATCAAGGATCACTCCCGAGCTACACCGAGACAAACCCTAAGGAGTACTGCAACGCGGTAACTCTAAGGATCGGGAGAGAATTGCAAGAAGTTCCCTCCAAGCAGAATTCAGAGGAGAAAGTCGATTTCGAGGGCCACGACGAGCCAGAAGTGAAGGAAAGCAAGGGCGATGGAGTCGAGAAGGTCAAGGATGACAAGGGAAATGCACGACCATTCGTGAAGCCGTACCATCCAAATATTCCGTACCCACTTCGGTTGTGGGAACCTGAAAAAGAGAAGGTCGAACCAAAAAGGAGGAAGCCGCGCCTGAAAAAGAAAAGGCGGAGGAGAATGCACGACAAACGGGTATTTGCAAAAACGAGGCACTATTTTGAAGATTTATGGGTATGTGCAAAGACGAGGCGCTATTTAGCAGATTTATGAGTCTGTGCAAAGAATTACATATTAACTTACCTTTGTTGAACCTATTACGCAGATGCCCAGTTTCGCGAAGTTCCTGAAGGACTTGCTGACAAATCGACGGAAGCTCGAACACGTCTCCACTGCATACCTACGAGGAGAATGCTCGGCGATACTCAAGAGCAAGATACCGAAAAAGCTCAAGGACCCAGGGAGTTTTACTATTCCTTGTCATATAGGTGACTTAGTAGTGAAGCAGTTTTGCCGGTGGAAATAGGGCAAGAAAGCGCCCGGGTGATAGGATACTTAGAAGAAAATGATCAACTTCGCGCGGATGAGCTCGACTTAATCGAGGAAGGAAGGGAAAAGGCCGCGCTCAGGATGGCAGCCTACCAAAGAAATATGACCCGAGCCTATAACCGAAAGGTATGTCTGAGGAGATTTGAGGAAGGAGAGCTAGTCATGAAATTAATACAACATAAGGGAGAAAGATGAAAGTTGGATCCGAAGTACGAGGGACCTTATAAGGTGATCAGGAAGACCGGAGAGGTTCCCTACTATCTGGAAGATATGGAAAGGAAGAAGCTAGAAAGGCCGCGCAACGCTCGGCATTTGAGGAAATACTACCCTCTTATATTATAACATCGCACTCTGTTTGCTTAGTTTGATAATTTGCTTAGTTCGTTTGGTTGTTTTTATTCTCGAACATACTTTTGAATGAAGTTATACGTTTCCATAAAGAATGTGATGCACGAAAAGACCTTGGATGAAACAACGAGAACGATTTGAATTAAGTCCTTGAGAGAGGCCCGACAAGACCTTGGATGAAACAAGGAAAACGAAATGAATTAAGTCCTCAAGAGAGGCGCGACAAGAATGAAACAAGGAGAACGATTTGAACTAAGTCCTCGAGAGAGGCATGGCAAGACCTTGGATGAAACAAGGAGAATGAAAGAATTAAGTCCTCGAGAGAGGCCCAACAAGACCTTGGACGAAACAAGGAGAACAATTTGAACTTAGTCCTCGAGAGAGGCATGACAAGACCTTGGATGAAACAAGGAGAACGATTTGAATTAAGTCCTCGAGAGAGGCCCGACAAGACCTTGAACGAAACAAGGATAACGATTTGAATTAATTCCTCGAGAGAGAGGCATGACGAGACCTTGGATGAAACAAGGAAAACGAAATGAATTAAGTCCTCAAGAGAGGCGCGACAAGACCTTGGACGAAACTAGGAGGACGATTTGAATTAAGTCATCGAGAGAGGCATGACAAGACCTTGGATGAAACAAGGAAAACAAAATGAATTAAGTCCTCAAGAGAGGCGTGACAAGACCTTGGATGAAACAAGAGCAGGCGAGCCCGTGAGAGAACGAGAATAATTTGAAATGTCACAGAGAATGAGACGAGAGTTGCGACCGAGAACGTCAGGAAGCAAAGATGATGAATGAGAAATTAACATAAATTCTTTGATTAATAACATCGCCAAAATAGAGAAGAAACACATGACAATACGAACGAGAGACCGAGAAATACTAAAATAGAAAGGCTTATCGCAGGTTGCCCCGAGCGTAGGGGTGCCCGGATGCCTCACCCTCGAGGAAGTAAAGACTTCTCTATCCCCGGGGGTCTTTTTTCACCTCAAATCCGAAACCCCGCTTAAGCAAGGAAAAAAATGCGCCGCGCACGCCTTGAAAACCTCGTCCGGGTCTCTATTTCGCGAGGTCCAAGCCCTTGATTTACTGCTTGGGATTCGGCCAATAGGTCCTTTAGCCTAGCAATTTCCCGGTCCTTCTCACCCAAAAAAGTCGTCAATCGAGAAAATGCATCTTCGTAATATTGAATCAAACTACGTTGATGGAGGTAGCGCCGAAGTCCCTCACAAGAAAGTGAATAAGACTGGAGGAAATATTAAAAAGAAGAAAGAAAGAGAAAGAATGGGAAAAGCTAAGGTGACCCACCTGACTCTGGGATAATGCCCACCAGTCCCAGAAATCTAGATCGGGGAATTTGGCCAGACACCGCTCCTCGGCGGGAGCTAAGAAACCCTCCATGAACCGGCAGGATGAAGCACCCTCGGTCTCCAGCATGAACTTTTAGGGCGTGGTCGGTCCACCCCCAACGAGGATATTCCCCGAGAGAGGGGGCGCATGAGAGCAGAGTCTTACGCGAAAATCCCGCATGTGAAGTAAAACATGTTGCTTCCTCCTATAAGTCCCAAAGTGGACGGGTTCGAGGATCTTTTTTAAGGGTTGGAAAACGAGAACTCCCTCCAGGGTAAGGGTGAGCCGCGTTTTTATTCATTGACGAGCTGATTATAGGGTAAAGAAAAAATGAGAGCAGAAACGCAGAAACCCAAACAATAAGAAGAAGTGGCCGCTTCAAGCGGTGATGAATAAAGGAAAATAAACTAACGGTGAGGAAATAGCAGTGAGACTGGGAGTGCATAGAGTGAAAGACGATCCTGAAGAAGGTTAATTTATATAGGGTTATTAGGAGATTTGAAGTTTGAATTTGAAAGTAGAGTGAGGCGGATCGACCGGACATGCCTTAATTATCGGAGTTTTGAATTCGAAGATTTGAAACTATGCGGAAATTATGCTCGAGATCGTAAAAGTCAAACTTGGGAAATTGAAACGTGGGCCGAGAGGTTATGTTCAATGAATTCCAAACGGGAAATCTTTTAGTTGAGAGTGCTAGATCCCTAACGATAAAATTCGAGAGATAAACAGGTCGTGAGACGCGGAATAGAAAACATGCATTCCGATGATGGTAAACGCGACGATAATGACATCACAAGCAAGATGCCGAGTAAAGATACATGATTAAGCTAATATAATATGGTCCGAAAAAGAAAGAAACATATTATAATAAGGTTCAGAAAGAAAAGACATAATTTTGTACTTAACAACCGGAATAATTAAAGTTGTTTGGCCGAACCGGCCAGATCGGGTTTTGCCACATTCGCTTCACAGCCACCACCGACTCAACCAGGATATCCTCTCGAAGGGGGCCCTCGGGAACCTCCTCATGTGCTTGCTTGGGCGCTTCTTGATCAACGGCGGGCGCGGAGATCTCGACATGCACTTCGGGAATCTTGGCCGGGAACTGAGGGGTTTCTTCGCCTTCTTCACTCGAGGGAGTGGTCACTATATCCTCCGGGCGATATCCTCGAAGCCTCCTTGAGCCACGGAATGGGGCTTGTACCCCTGACAGGGCACTCGGTGAGTGCCCGATCAGCATCCAAGAAATCGAGCTTAAGTTTTTTGGCGGACAAAGCCAGCCTTCCGAAATTGACGAAGGCATCCCGAGAAGCCATACTTTAAAGAAGTGATGACTTGGGCTTCATAGGTTTGTCAGGGCAGATATTCCCGAGTGACACCCGCTTCGAACGTCTTTCTCCTCAGCCAGGGTCTCCTCGCCCTTTGCAACTCAGCTCGCACATCGCTCACCTGCTTACGCAAGTCATCCTATCGCGACTTGGCCGCCTTCTTCTCTTGGTCTATCTCCTCCTTTAGCTTCGCCTCGATCTGATGGAATTCAACACAGTCTTCATGCATAAAAAGCATCCTTGCTAAGGCCTCGACAGCGCAGGCAAAACCCTGTCGAGACAAGGAGGGAAAAGAATGGGAAGAGAAACACCCAGAAAGAAATGGGGAAGATAAACGGGAAAGGAAGAAGAAAATTGATACATAGCCCATGTCCTGGGCGAAGCTTGAAAAGAACTCCCGAGAGTTCATCTTTTGAAGATGAGACGGTTAGCCTCATTCGGCAAACCGCGAAGAAATTCCACGCACTGGGTACCTCAGGGACGGTAGAAATAGTCCGGCTGCTCGACCGGATCGGCCAGAGTAGGCGAACCCTCGTCGGCGCTCGTGCTCGTCCTAGAGCTGGGTTTAGCTTTTTTGGCTGAAGAGCTGCTCGGGCAGCTGGCGGTTTCCTTTTGGGAGCCGCTTTCGGAGGCCCCGAAGAAGAGGCAGGAGCTTCTTCCCTTTGTTAAGGGCCCGGGTGTCAGGAGGAGGGGCTTAAGAAGTGCCGCCTTTCTTCATTCTCTCCTGAGTAACGAGCAGGTCGGCTAGATCCATGCGTGCTTCTGGCATAACGAGAAAATCGATCAATGATAAAGTAAGATAAGAAGAGGAGGAAGCAAGAGAAAGAGAGACCCCGCTAAATATACCTAAGTCGTCTACTAATATTCCCTTTGAACAAAAATCGAAGTGGCACAACGGAAGCACTGAAGCGTCGGTGCCCGAGAGTTTCTCTAAATGCTTCTACCTCTGAGTCAGGGGCCAGAGGAAGAGGGTCGAGATAGGAACGGAGTTGGGCCACTCTGTGGTCATGTCGTTCTCGATGTTACCCTCGGGAGACCGAAGAATAAGTATTTGCTCATCCACCCTTTGTGAGAGGTGGGATTACCGAGGAGGAATTCTTCGGAGGCAAGAGTAGAGAAGAAGAATTACCGGGTTCTTTTTTGTTGATTTTTAAGAAAGACAGAGGAAGAGGGGAAGAAAGGGGCAATTGGAAATATTTAATAAGAATGACCAAAGAAAGGAGTAAATGGGAAGGAGGGAGTATATATTTTATTTTAAATATTTTTAATATTATGTATAAATTAACAAAACGTGTCTTTCACTTATTGATATTTTTATTCTAAATAAAAATATAACAAAATAATATGCTAGTTATTAATTTAATTATATTAATATTTATTATACAATGATTTGTTCATAGTTATAATATAAAGTCCATTAAATTAAATAGAAATATTAGTTTTAATGTATAAGGTAAAGTTGTTAGGTTGGAGTAAAAAATTTATTTCGAAATAAGAGCCAATTAATTGGAGTAAAAGCATTGTAACTCTATTTTTGTATAAGATAAATGTACCACTGTTTTGTGGGTTGGAGATGCTCTTAATGGTTAAAAAGATTTAACTTGATTTTGAAAGTTATCACCTAAAATATCACCTCTAAAAGATATTAATTTAAATTACAAACTAATATGCAAATGGGTAAATATGACACGCATACGATATCAACTTGCATATCATGATAATAAACTAATGTAATAACTCAATATTAATTGATATGGAAAATTACAATCATCCATATTACATCACATTATTCTACATTATGATATTCACTACTAATGCCTTGATAACCTCAAACATGTATGTAACAACGTTTTTGCATTCTACTATATTTATGCTTTTCTTTAAGGTATATTTGCATTGGAATAAAGTGGCTCACTACCAAGCAAATCTTTTTTGTTGAGAAAGTATTCATGAAAATTATCAATTCGCACCAACAGTAACATGCTACCTAGCTAAATCTTCGGGATTTAATGGAAAATGTGTGTTCCTCGTACCCACAGATGACAAATATTTTGTATTCGGATTGTCATTAATTAAATCCGATCTCTTCCCCAAAACAATGAGAATTAACTAATATACGGTATATCGATGTGGGTTTGGAAATGTCAACTAATAACACATTTGTAGATATTTTGAATTATTATTAGAAGGTCGTAAAATAGAAACGACTAGCTCCATTATTATTATTGTTGTTATTATTATTATTACTATATTTCAAGAACTGATTTGGATGATAAGGACCAACTGTTTGAAATTCTTACAGAAAAAAAAATCATTTAGACGAGAAATGACATATTCACCCTCCGATTTTTGCCACAATTAGCTGAGAATACCATTGTCTTCAACAGCCGATAGAAATGCGGATCACATTAAAACTTGGGTAAAACATTGTGTTGCAGATCTAATAAGGAGGAATCAGTGTCAATATAATGTTGCAGAACTCGTTAACGGTTATGAGTGCTGGGCTTATAAACCCAGGCATCTTTGGATGCTAATTACAGAAAAAAACTGAATCATTGAGATTGTAGCCGAAAATATCAAAGTTCATGACCGAGCTAATTTTGAAGCTCGATTTCCGCCTAAAATCTCGACCTTAGTGAGCAGACGACAATTAAATCGATCTCAATTTCTCATGGTCGTAGTAATTAAGAATACTTATTAAAGATTATAGAAAAATAATGCTTCAAACACAATATAATAATATCTTTGAATAACGACGAAATTTCAACTCTAATGGTCGAATGATGTAATTGACTCAATTTCATCACGGATCTTAATAACGGATGTGAGCTATCGATGTTAATAATGGAAAATTAAGATTTTTGACACAAGTCAATATTGTATTGCTAATTTACACGATTCCTGGGTAACGCATTCTAAGAAGCATATGACACATCTCTTTCAGTAAGTAATGCATCTTCACACTAAAACCACATCTTTCATTAGAAATAACGATTAATATATTGTTAATAACACAACATGTACACAAGCAAGGGACCAAAATCGCATAAAAACCGCTATTGTTAATATCAACCGTGAGTAAATCGCATAAAACCGCGAGTAAAATCGTTTTTAAATACGACATCTTTCATTAGAAATAACGATTCATTATTTTCTAATACCACATCACTCATCGAAAATAACTATTAATGTATATTTGATGCCACATCTTTCAAACGATTCATGTATTATTAATAACGATTCACAATACGCTAAAAACCGCATAAATCTCGGTGTTATTGGCCCAATTGAGTAAAATCACGATGTTAATGTTGAACCGTGGTGTAAATAAACTCAATCGTGCATCTTAGCAGTAGACAATTATTTACTGAATTTGATTTGAATAATTACATAAATTAGGTTTCGTGATGATTGAAACGTTTGAGATGAATTACCACTTGATGCACGACGAATAACATGTAACGTGTAGCTATTAACATATGTTTAGCCGATAATAACTTCTCATAAGAAGTTATTACCACTTTAGTCTGTAATGGTAACATTACGTTCACAAACAATAACAGATGTTGGTCATGGAATGACAATTAACGTTTTTATTAAATCTTGTACAAATAACCAGCATTTTTAAACCTTGCCAAATCCCTAACACCCCAAATCTCAGCTCCCAAGAGTAATAGAAACAAATATATTAACACCCTTTTTGAGCTACCATTACCAATAAATTATAAGAATATATGAGTTTATGTATAAGTAATAACGTTAGTTTCCACTGTGATATCGTATTGATGCAAAAAAGTATGAAATACCTTCAATATAATAACATTTTATTTTACAGTCGTGTTTTGCAGGTTAACAGGGTAACACTAACGTATAGTTTGATACTATGTATTTGATTTTATATAACTGTAAATACCATAACTATACCT
Organism: Craterostigma plantagineum; assembly: GCA_027422505.1. Classification (NCBI taxonomy): domain Eukaryota; kingdom Viridiplantae; phylum Streptophyta; class Magnoliopsida; order Lamiales; family Linderniaceae; genus Craterostigma; species Craterostigma plantagineum. Next base: position 17,849,564 of record JAPQWV010000009.1, on the reverse strand, counting down.
GTTTCCGAATATATGATAACGCAAATTATCTTTTGTTAACATATTTATCAAAATAAGCATCAACAACCTTCATTATAATAACACTTTCTTTACATTTCGTGGTTCGCGGGGTAACGTTGTTTAGTTTCGCATCACGTTTTTTACTTTTTAGTCTTTATATTACGAAAATCTCCAAGGACAAAAAACATAAGCCTCCTCCGTGATTACAGAAGCCCTAAATTCAGAGACAAAAATCCCAATGAAACCAAGGAAGAACTTCCCTATTAAGCGACCACGAGGTCGACAGCCATTAACGAAGCTGCTGAGAAGGCGGGTGTGGAGTCGATTGGGGATCCTCTTTGCCGGTGAAAGGCTCCAGCCGTCGGGAAATCGAGATTCCTAGAAGCCGATGTCAACCAAAATTATTCAGGGACACAATGAGGAAAATCTTTAAAGGAGCAAGCGAGGCACATAAAAATGCAGTGAAGGGGACCCCGTTTAATTCTTTCCTCCGCTTAAATCCGTGTCAAATCCCCAGCGAGAAACTGGTAGGGTTGATGAAGCGTCTCAGACCAGATGTGTCGAGTTTCAGATTCAGGTCATCTTCTTTCGTACCATTTTCGGTGAGCGAGTTTTCTGCTATGATGAGTCTGCGGGCCAATGGTACTTATGAGGATTTTGAATTCAAACCTGAGGGACAAAGTCCACTCCTGAAAAGATGTTTTCCCGGTCAGAAAAAAGAGAGGGGTCGATTGTTCCGCGATGAAGTAGTTTGTGTTATGGGAAAGTTAGTGAAAAAACCAGATATGGTTAGTTTAGAATATTTTGCCCGTTTATATATACTGCTGGAGTTTATTTGTGTTTTGTTTTCTACGTCAAACTACTGTTTCCCGTAGGCCCTAATTGCATACGTTGAACGCCTTGAAGAAGTCGATGATTATGCCTGGGGTTAGGCATGTTATTCGTTTTTAGTGAAATCGATTCTTCAGAAGCCCACATATATTGAAGGGTGCACAGTTGGTTTGTTGGTAAGTCAGTTGTATTGGAGTTCAAATTTACTGCATTTCTCTTGTTTTAAATTTTTAGTGGCGAATTTTCAGGTGTGGGTTTACGAGCACGCCCCTTCGTTGGGCAGGAGAAAGAGTCTACACGGAATTCCTCGCTTCACTAGGTGGAGTACCCAATGACGCGACCTAGTGAAGAAAAAGTCAAAAGAGAGATCGAGAATACAAAGTCGTACGACATTCCCCATCCCATTGCTCTCCGTAAGGAAGAGTATGCCCAATCAATCTCTCCGCCGGTCAGCCTAACTGTTATGAGGAGAATACTAAAGACGAGGCCTGATATATGGAGTGGAGATGGTGGATGAGGCTGGGATGATGGATGTTGAGCGAATGGCTGACAAGGATGATGGTGTTGGTGTGGATGATGTGAATGAGGGTGGGGAGGAAGCTGAGAAGCAGGCTAAGGTGATGGTTAATGAAGCTGGTGAGAAGCAAGCTAAGGTGATGGTGGATGAGGCTGAGAAGTAGGCTGAGGTGATGTTGGATGAGGATGAGAAACTTGAGAAGGGTGATGAGGTGAATGTAGATAAGGCTGAGGAACTTGAGAAGGGTGTTGAGGCTGGGAAGCTTGAGGAGGTTGCTGAGAGGAATGTAGATGAGGCAGAGAAGGGTGTGGAGGATGAGGAGGCTGAGAAGGCTGTCGAGGATGAGAACGCTGAGAAGGGTGTTGAGGATGAGAATGCTGAGGAGGCCCTCGATGCTATGATTGAGAATTTAGTTAGCCAATATGTTGGAGGCGCTCTGATGGTCGATGCGGAGTACAAGCAGCACGTGTCTACGGCTAATGCGTTGATTGCGCAAAGTGTGATGGCAAGGGCCGATAGGACTCGAAGAAGCAACGAAGCATTTGTTACGCCTCCTGGGAGTACTCCGCCTCCTACGGAAAAGGCCCGGATCAAAATGGATGCAGCAAAGAAAACTGGCAGGTCAAAAAAGACGGTGACAGCTCCAATTGCTAAAGAATTCCTGGAAAATTGTCACTTTCGGTGGGCGAAAGAGCACTTGTGGACCAGTTTATTGAGAAAGGCGACTACGAGTAGGTGTGTGGCCACGTTCTTCGAATTATTTTGGCTTTTTTTTCTTTTCTATTACTAATAGTTGTTACAAATTCAGGTGTGTCCTTTGGGAAGGCGAGTTGATGACTTGAAAGGGCTCGCATTGGTCTGAAAAGTTGGTAGGACATGCTGTCATTTCATATTTAATCGACGTGTGCTTCAAGTATATTTCTTCGGCGTTTTACGAAAGACGTTATGGTGTTGGCATAGCGATATATTTTCTTCCTATGCATGTAGCAGTGAGTGTGTATATATAACTTTCCTTGTTATTTGACAGGGCCGGATTTGGGCATGTGCATCCAGGCCTACTGTACAGGGCCACAAATCCGGCCAGTGTATTTGAGGGCCACAACCATATATAATTTTAGTAACAGGGCCCCATATTTATTAATTTGTAATGGGCTGAAATTTATAAATATATATAAATTAATAAAATAGGCCCAATATTTCTTAATAAGGCCACACAAAAGAAAAGAAATCTTAAATGGGCCCTTATATTGTTTGCCAATAGAACAGGGCCTCCTAAAATAAAAATCCGGCCCTGTTATTTGATGTTCTCTAATTATTTTGATGTATTATTCAGCAAAATATTGAGGGCGTCTTGTCGAGCGGGCAACTGAAGTTATCGACAAAAAAAGGTATCGAGGAGTTTCTCGCGAAGCTGTCAACAATGACGAAGAAGGAACTGGACAAGCTAAACGGGACATTGCAAGAAACGTATAAGTACATTGTGGTCCCGTATGGAGGCTTTCACTGGCATCTGCTAGTCCTAGACGTCGTCAAAGATTGCTTCGTCCATTACAACTCCATGCCGAATCCGGGTACCAATGCTGTCGCGAATCACTGTGTAAGTCCTTGTAAATTATTCATTTGATGATAATGTCTATTTTGTAATGAACTTATTTTGATCCATCTAGGCAACGGTGATAAACGTATTTTAATACGTTTATTGTTGTATTTATTGGGTTATAATAGAGTATTTTTGGTCATTCCATACATTATTGGCTCTATTTACACCCATTTTATTATTGTAGGACCTTCAAACGGTTATCGAGCGAAAAGGAACGAAAACGAGGCGAAAACGACGTAAAAGGGACCAAGTATAAAGATGCTAGGTAGTGGTCACGGCCGAGAATCACCTCGAAGGAGGCCGTGAACGTGGGCAGCAAGCTTAAGAATCATAAATCTCAAGTGTCACGGCCGTGACGTCCTTTGCGATAAGCCTTGAACTCGGGCAGCGTGGTTGAGATGTCGATGAGCTTAGGTGTCACGGCCGTGATAGATAAGCACGTGGCCGTGACTCTCAGCAGAAACAAAATTACGCAACACTGTCCACAGTCACGGCCGTGACAGATCATGCAAGAGACGTGACTCGCGGCAGAGGCTAAAGAAACTCATTGATGTCCAATGTCACGGCCGTGAAACTATATGCAATAGGCCGTGACTCGTTGCAGAAAGTCAAGATTTAGGGTTTAAGCCACCGTCACGGCCGTGACTTCTTATGTAAGAGGCCGTGAAGGGTTTAAGAAAGGCGAAAAGTCAGCCTAATTGCATCTGTCACGGCCGTGAAGGCCAGTTAAGTAGCCGTGAACGTGCCAAATTTCAGGGTTAAGGCCCAAATTCGAAGCATAAAAGGGGAGTTCTTCTCAGAACTCAACGCTAACATTGGAAAGCCGAAACCTAAGAGAAAAGACGAGGAAGAAGAACTCTAGAAGCCGCTCCTTGATTCGGAGACGATCAAGGGACGATCCAACAACGTAGCCACGCCCATTTGATCGAGGAACGAGAGCTCCACCTCAGAAACGCCATACTCACTTCTTAGGGAAGATTTTATGAGTTCTCTATCCTCGTTTCCTTTGAATCTCGTTGTTGTTTTGGCTAATATGAGTAGCTAAATCTCTTGTGTGTTCGGGAGTAGATGAAAGTTGGGTTATGTCGTAGTTAAGGCGTAGGACAATCGCGAACACGTGTATTCGACTATTTATCGTTCTATGATATTGCTTCTTTGTCTCAACATGTCTATGTGTTGATGTGAATGTGTGGTACATCGTTTAGGGCGACAGCTAAATAACGATAAGGCCGTTCATAGACGTTAGGATTCGAGTATATGGCGAAAGCAAATACTCGATCCTCGCCGTTTGGTAATTGCTAATCTCAGATCCCCACGAACGTTTAGGGCGACAGCAAATCCGTGAGTGGGTAGGAAAATTACTGCAATTTAGTTGATATTCACGTAGGAGCGATAATCCGTAGCCTTAGCCGACAAACGCCTAGCGGGATTCGAATCCAGAGCACATTTTTGTCATCTTAAGTCACTCGTATTATTTCTAGTTGTGCTTCCTTAGTCTTCTATTCGATTAGGTTGCTCTGTTAAATTAGTTCGTAGCAAAAACAAATCCCGTCATTTTATTTAGGCTACATATCGAGTCGATAGGTTAATACTAGTAATCAAGTTCATTCCTCGTGTTCGATACTCGTTTACTCACTTTACTACGCTACAAACGATAGGTTCACTGCCTATCGCACATCGGTGATAGTAAATACGTATCGTTTTAATTATCACTTGTCACACCCGCACTTAATAATAGTACATCGCGTGTCGATCAAGTTTTTTGGCGCCGTTGCCGGGGAATAAAAATTGATATTAGGAACACGTAGTTCGGTATATTTGTTTAATTTTCGTTTCAATTATTTGTGTTTTAAGTATTCAAGTGGATTAAGTTAGTTACTCGTTCTTTGATCACTCGTTGGCGTTTCCAAGTAATTATTATTTGCTTTATTCCTTCGACTTGTCTGCCATTCCTTCGATAATTTTGCTCCCGCGCATTGAAGGTACTGTTTGACAGTGGATGACCCGAAGCCACCCATCGGGTCCCATTGTTGAAGGAGATCCAGATTTCGAACGAACGTTACGAAGGCAACTCAGATACAATTCCGAAGGCACGGCTAGTAACTATCAGGAAGCGCTAGTTAGCTACTCAGCGGACAACTCTCAGAAGTCGGCAGAAAATTCTCGAACAGAGACATTCGTAGACAGTCAAGAGACAGAAGTCGAGATGGCAAACAGCAAAGTACCCGTCCACCATGACCAAGAGCGCCACGCTAGGCGGTACCGAATCGTCGATTGTTATTCCACCGATCGAGAACAACAATTTCGAGTTGAAGCATGTTTGGCTTCAAATGATCTTTCAGACGACTCAATTTGAGGGGAACCCTGATGATGATCCATACTCCCACCTGAAGGCCATTCTGATAGTAACAGACACCATCAAGATTAATGGGGTCTCGAGCGACGCGATCAAGCTAATGATGTTTCCATTCTCACTCAAGTACACGGCGAAGGACTGGTTGGAGATGTTACCGCCCAGATCAATCACTACATGGGAAGAGCTGCGAGCAGCATTCATCGGCCATTACTTCCCATTGTCAAAGGTGTTAAGGTTGAAGATGGAGATCTCCCTTTTTCACCAGAAGGATTCAGAGAATCTTTACGAGGTGTGGGAGAGGTACAAGTCCCTATTCAAGAAGTGCCACAACACAGGATGTCAAAGGCCGCCATGATCAATCGATTTCATGAGGGCCTCAATGATCAAACCGTTCATATGCTAGACAGAGCCGCGGGAGGAGGGCTCGTGAAGCTCAATGCCACAGACGCCTGGTATATAATCGAAGACTACTCAAGGAATAGCTTCATGAGAGGCCATACGAGGATAAAGACTCCAGGGGTATTTGGAGTGAGCGAGGAAACCGCTACAATTGCCAATTCGAGGCGCTGCAACAACAGATTGCAACTACCAATTCCCAGCTCCAAACGGTGATCAACACACTACTTCCAAAGGCCGGGCAAACACAGCCCGTGCATGCCGTGATGGCCACCACATCACCTCAGAAGCCATACACACCACAGTGCGAGATTTAAGGCGCAGCTCACGAGACCTCAGAGTGCCAAGTCGGACAATCACTGGAGCACGTCGATTATATGAGGAATTACCAGGGCCAACGTAGTTACCAACCTCGAGCACATCCAAATCTGGCGTATGGGAACCAAAACCACCATGGCCAAGGGCCACCAGAATTCCAACCTAGACCATCTGGTTTCCAAGGAGGAACATCACGTCCGTATCAGAATGCGTCTGCGGAGTCGGGATCCGTTGGTATGAGGGAGATGAAGGATATGATGAAGACGCTTCTCAAAAATTTCAGCAACACCACTCAAGCCCACGAGAGTCGAATGACGAAGATGGAGGAGTACATGGAAGCCAACAACGTACGCGCTCAGAATACTGACGCCCCTATCAAGAAGTTGGAGGAACAAGTGGCCAGATGGCGAAGCAGTTGGCAGGGCAAAATCAAGGATCACTCCCAAGTTATACCGAACCAAACCCTAAGGAGTACTGCAAAGCGGTTACCCTGAGGAACGGGCGAGAGTTGCAAGAGGTACCTTCCAAAAAGAAATCAAATGATAAAGCTGAGGTCGAGGTCCACGACGAGCCAGAAGTGGAGGTAAGCAAGGGCGATGATGTTGAGAAGGCCGAAGCTGAGAAGGAGAACGCCGAAGCTGAAAAGGAAAAGGTCGAGTCCCAAAGAGAAAAGACAAAGGAGACTGTGCGACCACCGGTGAAGCCGTACCAACCGAAGATCCCTTACCCAGCTCGGTTGAAGAAAGACAAAGATGAGGCGCAGTTTGGTAAATTTATGAACATGTGTAAAGAATTACATATTAACTTACCGTTTGTTGAAGCTATCACGCAGATGCCTAGTTTTGCTAAGTTCCTGAAAGACTTGTTGACAAATCGACGGAAGCTCGAACACGTCTCCACTGTATGCCTACGAGGAGAGTGTTCGGCGATACTCCAGAACAAGATGCCAAAGAAGCTCAAAGACCCAGGGAGTTTTACTATTCCATGTCTTATAGGCGATTTAGTAGTTGATCGCGCTTTAGCCGATTTAGGAGCTAGTATAAATTTAATGCCGTATTCCATGTTTAAGCGCTTAGGATTAGGTGAACGACGACCCACTAGGATGAGCCTTCAATTAGTTGATAGATCGTTAAAGTACCCTCGAGGTGTTATAGAGGATGTCCTAGTTAAGGTAGGCAAATTCGTGATTCCCGCCGATTTTGTTATCTTAGATATGGAGGAGGATGATAATGTCCCATTGATCCTAGGTAGACCATTCTTAGCTACAGGCGAGACCATGATAGATGTTAGGAATGGGACGCTGACTCTGACGGTAGATGGCGAGAAAGTTACGTTCAATATGGCTGAATCGATGAAGAAAAGTAATGAGCATGATGATAAGTGTTATTACTTAGATGCCTTTGAGCACGATTTCTCTTTTCTGTGCAAGGTCTATCACAGGTTTTGAGCGAGGAGGACAACATAATGATTATGGCGATCGATGAGTGTGGGGAGGAAGTAGACGAGCCTATCACAACCATCGACGAAAGCAGCGAGGAGGACAAGGAAAAGAGCTCAGTCGAGGAGCCACCGGTCCTAGAGTTGAAGCCGCTGTCCGACCACCTCGAGTACGCGTTCCTTGGCAGCAATGGAGGGCTACCAGTCATCACCTCATCGAGCCTCGACGACGGACAGAAGGGCCAGCTCTTGGACGTGTTGAGAGCCCATAAGAAGGCGATAGTATGGAAGATTTCCGACATCAGGGGAATCAGTCCGAGCTGCTGTACGCACAAGATTCTGATAGAGGACGAGTTCAAGACAGTCGCCCAACGTCAAAGGCGACTTAACCCCAACATGAAGGATGTCGTGAAGAAAGAGGTGATTAAGTTGCTAGACGCAGGGATGATTTACCCCATTTCAGATAACGCTTGGGTAAGTCCAGTCCAAGTGGTCCCAAAGAAGGGAGGAATGACGGTCGTCACTAATGACAAGAACGAGCTGATTCCAACAAGGACAGTAACTGGGTGGCGCATGTGCATCGACTACGAAAAATTAAACGACGCCACGAGAAAGGACCATTTTCCTTTACCGTTCATCGACCAAATGTTAGAAAAATTATCTGGTCACTCATTTTACTGTTTTATTGATGGTTTATCGGATACCTGCAGATCCCTATAGCACCTGAGGACCAGGAGAAGACCACATTCACCTGCCCCTTCGGCACATTTGCGTACGGAAGGATGCCGTTTGGTCTATGCAATGCCCCAGCCACATTCCAACGATGTATGATGGGTATATTCGACGAGTTGGTAGGCGAGGTAATGGAGGTGTTTATGGATGATTTTTCTGTGCTTGGGTCGTCATTCGATGTTTGTCTTGCTAATCTGAAGCTCGTACTCGCACGTTGCGAGGATACGAACTTGGCACTTAATTGGGAAAAGTGTCACTTTATGGTTCGAGAGGGTATAGTTTTGGGACACAAGATTTCCTCTAAAGGAACCGAAGTGGACCGAGCTAAGTTAGAGATAATAGAAAAATTACCTGTCCCCTCGAACGTGAGATCAATTAGGAGTTTTCTAGGACGTGCTGGGTTCTATCATAGGTTCATTAAGGATTTTTCTAAGATTGCACGACCCATGTCTAGATTACTTGAGAAAGATGCTCTGTTTGAGTTTAACGATGAATGCTTGCATGCTTTTAACTTGCTTAAGGAGCGACTGATCGCAGCACCTATTTTGGTTGCTCCCGACTGGGGGTTGCCATTTGAACTAATGTGCGATGCGAGTGATTACGCAGTGGAGCCGTGCTAGGGCAGCGCAAAGACAACCATTTCAGGCCGATTTATTACGCCAGCAAGACGTTAGACGCAGCCCAAGCCAACTGAAACGACCACGGAAAAGGACCTTTTAGCTGTCGTGTTCGCCTTCGATAAATTCAGGTCATACCTTATTTTATCGAAAGTTATTATTTTCACTGACCACTCTGCCCTTAAGTATTTACTAGCAAAGCCGGACGCCAAGCCTCGGCTAATCAGATGGATCATGCTCCTTCAAGAGTTCGATATAGAGATCCGTGACAGGAAAGGCGCAGAGAATCTGGCGGCGGATCACATCTCTCGACTAGAGGAGTCCGAAATTTATTACAAGGACGGCAAGGAGATTCAGGATACGTTCCCAGACGAGCACTTGTGCGCGATACAAGTGGTAAGTGACGATATTCCTTGGTTTGCAGGTTATGCTAATTATCTTGTCGTGAGGGTCCTTCCAAAAGGGTATACAAGTCAGCAAAAGAAGAAATTCTTTTACGATTTGAAGTACTACTTTTGGGAAGATCCGTATCTTTTTCGGCGATGTGCAGACCGGGTGATACGACGATGTGTCGCTTCTCCCGAGACGACAAGGATTCTCAGTCATTGCCACAGCGGACCAACTAGAGGGCATTACGTAGCCAACTGAACCGCTTAGAAGGTTGGAAAAGCGGTTTATACTGGCCAACGATTTTCAGAGATGCCCAACGGTACGTTGACATTTGTGATCAGTGTCAGCACGGAGGTAATATCTCGAGACGCGATGAAATGCCTCAAAACTTTATAGATTTCATGGATCCGTTTCCTAGACCGTATAACAATAAGTACATTCTGGTTGCGGTAGACTATGTGTCCAAGTGGGCCGAGGCACAAGCTTTGCCCACGAATGATGCTACGGTGGTCGTTAGATTTTTGCGAACATTATTTTCACGATTTGGAGCACCTAGATGCATTATTAGCGACAGGGGTACACATTTCTGCAACACCCAATTTGCACGTACATTAGAGCGTTATGATGTTAGACACAGCTATCCACCCCGTATCACCCTCAGGCTAGCGGTCAGGTAGAAGTAGTGAACCACGAGTTAAAACGTATCCTAGAGAAAACTATAGACGGGAACCGTAAGGAGTGGACGAATAAGCTTAATGATGCACTCTGGGCTTATAGGACTGCATACAAAACACCAATAGGCACTACACCGTATAGATTGGTCTACGGAAAGGCATGCCACCTCCCCGTAGAAATCGAGCATAAAGCCTACTGGGCAATAAAGTCATTGAATATGGATTTGGGGGTAGCCGGCGGAAAGCGGCAACTCCAAATTAATGAACTAGACGAGTGGCGTTTATCAGCTTATGATAATGCTAGAATGTATAAGGAGCGCTCGAAAGCCTACCATGACAGTAAAATTAGGCACAGGCGAGAACTTCAGGAAGGGGACCAAGTCCTCCTCTTTAATTCTCGACTTAGGCTTTTTCCCGACAAGCTTAGATCACGTTGGTCGGGACCGTTCACTGTTACTCGTGTTTTATCATACGGTACTGTTGAGATTTCAGGTATGGGGCAGGGTACTTTCAAGGTGAACGGACACGCTTGAAGCATTACCATGGAGGCGAGGAAGACTTGGTCGACAAGGACGTATTATACCTCGACTTTCAGCCAGCATAAGAGCATAAGAGGTACGTCCGGCTAAGACGTTAAAAGAAGCGCTTCTTGGGAGACAACCCAGGTATTTTCGTTCATGTTGTAGGCATTACAATATATTTAGATAATAAAAAAAGAATAAAAAAAATAAATAAAAAAATATATAAAAAAATAATAAAATAAAATTATATATTAAATTAAAATAATAATAATACTATATATAATAATAATAATAACAGTAAAAAAATTGAAATAGTAATAAATTTATTGCGAATATTGAGGATGGTCACAACCCAGAATCTAGAGACGAGATGGGAACGATAGTTTTACTTCATAAAAGATGGTTACATACCATTACAACGTGCGAGGGTCCAACACAAAAGCAATTAAAACTGCAAATAACACAAAAGACAGAACAATAGTTTTTTTTTGCTTCATAAGGGGGGTTACTCACAAGTACACCTTGTGAGAACCCAACACACGAAAGCTAGTAAAACTCCGAACAAACCCAAAATAAGAGCAAGGTAGAGCGATAGCATATCTAAATTACGACGAATCCCTCGCATATTCTTCACTCTCATTCTCACGGCCTTGCTGCTGTCCCCAATTCATAGTGACTAGCTAACCGAGAATATCGAAAATAATATTGCTGAGGACGTGTGATCTATGGTAGATGGTGCTATTGTGTTATTCTACCAATATCTATTTATAGGCATGAAGGGCACAAAAACATCATTATCAAACCCAGCAAATCACATAAATGATACAGAAGAATTTTTTACTTGGAGATTTGACGCCGCGTGAGAAAGTGATATTTCCTTGGTCGATTATCAGATTTTTCGGCTCGCAAATCGTTCTCGAAAAACTCGTCGATTGCGCGTTAATCATAGTTAAAATATATATTAATTAGTAATAATCATAATATTTAAAAAAAAAAACTGTCATGGCCTCAAGAACCCAACTCACGGCCGTGAGTGTTACATGCTATGTACACTGCCCCGTCTCACGGCTCTTTGTAATCAGAGTCACGGTCGTGGTTTCAACTACGAACATTCTGCTCTAGTTCACGGCTAGTAACCTTTAAGGTCACGGCCGTGAACTAAATAGACTTAGCCACTGCCCCGAGTCACGGCTTGTTGATTCTCAACTCACGGCCGTGGCATGTACTTATTAGTAACACTTCCCGTTTCACGGCCCAATGTGTACAACATCACGGCCGTGACTCGTGCGGGCCATATAAAAATAATAATAATAATAATATATAAAATAAAATAAAAATAAAAATAAAAATAGTAATAATAAATAAAAATAAAAATATATATCTATATATATATATATATATATATAAATGTACTTAGGTTGTCACGGCCCGTGTCTCAGAAGTCACTGCAGTGACATTGACGGACTTAACTCACTGTCCGCAGTCACGGCCCATGACCCAGGAGTCACGGCCGTGACTTTGACGAATGGAGCCCTCTGCTTCAATTCACGGCCTGTTGATTGCCATTCACGACCGTGAAGGATGCGATTTTCACCATTTCAACTCCTTTCATCACTCTCTTCGTCTCCTTCACACCGAACAAAACACCATCGAAAATTTCTCTTGTCTTTTTAACCTCAAAACCACCACACATCTGGCCACTTCCGCCTCTTGCACCTCCGGCGACACCAAAAACAAACCATTTCACATCTATTTCAACGTGATTAAACTTAAGAGGTATGTCATTTTCTCCCAAAGTTTATACTCGACGAATTTCGAATTTGGGTTCGAATTTATTGTTTATATTGATGATAGATTTATGCTATAAACACTTTGAGCTTGATGGATTTCTTGATTTAGTCCGTTAATTTTTTATTTTGTCATGATGAACCCTAATGTCGGAATTTAGGGATTTTGGAAAATTTGGACGAAATTGATTGCGTTAATGGTTTATTTGTGTTGATTAATCATTTGAAGTCGAATAATGTGCTTGGTTGATCGATTATTGCGATTAGAAGGACTATTGTAGCTTGTCTATTATGTGTTCGACAAAATGCCACATTGAACTTTTCATATGCTTCTTATCTAAGAGAAGTCTGTTTTGTCGCTACGTTGGTCGAGTCAAGCTGTGTGGATTATCTTCTTCTCGCAACTCACATTTGGATTTCTAGGTACTATGGGTCGAAGTCGTTCAGCTGCATTACTTGATAAGGATTCGCGATCGCCAAATCGTCCACGACGACTCCCAGGTGCAACGTCACTGCTCACCTCTGTGCAGCAGTTTGACGATGAGACACAGCAGGCCCGATATAACCGGCTAAAGGACATGCAGTTCATCCCAACCGATAAAATTGACAATGACACGCTGGCGAAGCATCACATAGACCAGCAAGTGGCTGGGTACCTGTCACTCGGTGGATGGCTCGAATTCTTCCATATTGAAGAGCCGGCGTACAAGGAGCTGACCCTGGAGTTCCTATCCACCTTCTCTCTCGAGGAATACGGGCTGAACGAAATCAAGTTTCGGGCATTTAACGAGGAGCACACGGTGGACGTAGACGACATCTGCCAAGCGATTGGAGTATCGGTACCATTTTTCGGGCGCCAAGGACCTTTTCCCGATATGCATTACAAGGATTATCTTGCGAGTTCGATGGTGTGCCAGGCCTGTTGGGCTGAACTCGCTAGGCCCGGTGAACCCGACTTTAGTGTGAAGACCTCGAAGACGTCTTCGCTTCGGAGCCTGGGCCTGCGCTATATTCACCGTCTATTGTTGACCTCGCTCACACCACGGGGCGACTCACACGGCGTGATTGGCCTTCGGGATCTGTTCTACTTAGCCAAGATGCAGCGCGGCCAACAGGTGCCCTTAGGGATGGCCATGGCCTACGCCTTTGGCGGCCAGGCGGATGTTCGTAGTCACGGGAAGCTCGCAGTTGGACCTTTTGTTACGAAGGTTGTCAAGGGACTCAACCTGTGGCTAGCCAATCCACCAGATGACGATCTTGGGTGGGCGAAATCTCGTGAACGAAGAGATGATGCTAAAGATGAAGATGCTGATCAAAGCTCCCACCTGGTCCCGCACGAGCAAGGTTTACGTCTGGCACGAGGTCTATCGTGGGCAGACGGACTTGGGCGATGCATTCCCGAGCCATTGGCTATCCACAGCCCGGGGCAATTTTCGGTTGACCAAGACACTGCCGGACCTTCCTATTCCTCCGGCTATCACGAGGGCGAGTCATCAGGTGTCGCTCCTTACGCATCAGCCGCAGAGCTTCAAACATTGCGCTAGGAATGCTACGCTACAATGAGGAGGCCCTACGACGCGATGAGGAGACACGGCGTCGACAGGATCCGTATGAGCGTCGAAACGAGAAAGCCCACCGTCGCTATCGCGAATAGCAACAGCGATATGAACTGGCCCTTCAAGCCATGGAAAACGCGATGAAGCATACACAAGAGTCCGTTAGGCCTGCTCAAGAATCGATGGCCCATCTTCGCCCGCGGCCACCCTCGCCCCCACCATCATCTTAGTGTTGTTTATTTTCTCATTTGTTTCTACTAGTACTCTTTTTGTGTTTGGTCTAGTAATCATGATACTTATGATAACTATGACTCATTTTGTTCTCTTTTATTATTTCCTCCGTGCGATTAATTGTTTTTAGTGTTTTCAGGAAACGTGTCACGAATTTAGTCACTTCGACCCACAAAAGTTCAAAATCAGTAGAAACAACCATGTTCAACTACATCAAATGCTCGAGGCAGGAGCACGCCACTTTTCTTCAGGGGAGTCACGTTCTATTCAACTTCTCTTACCTTCCTTTCATTTATTTTACACGTTACAACGTGAATCTTAAGTGTGGGGAGGGGGAATTTTGTTTGGGAATTTTGTTGGAAATTTACGTGAAATTTTTTTCTACGAAACTATGGCATGATTGTTTGCGTTCATCTCGAAGTCGGATTGCATGCTAGGGAGTCTTGTGAGCGATAAAGACATGCATCCGTGATTTAATCTTCTCAGCATGAATAGACATAGTGTTACTTTGAGAGATGCACACACATAACCCATGTTCCGTTGTGAGAGTTTGAGCTGACGAGCTTTTGCTCATTTTCTTGGTTGTGTGAGTAGTGCATAATTTACGTCTCTCTAGAACTTGCTCGTTTGATACGCATTGAAACTGCTTGTAGTATGTTTGCATGAATATGACGAAGGCATTAGGAAATAAGTCCATGGCCAAAGTTCCCGACCACGACTGATCACCGTAGTTAGCCACTTTGAGCCTAAGCCTTTTTATTTATTAAACCTCACATTTTCATAAGCCGCTAACCTGAATAAGCCTCCAGAGATCATTTGAACCCGAGTTAAGTAGAAGTGAAGGTTGAATGTCAAAGTCGAAAAGCGTAATCGGACGACCCCGACACCTCCAAGACAACGCCGAAAGCAGTGGAGAACTCCTCAACAAGAAAAAAAAAGCAGCACATTGCCGCAATGCGAAGAGTTTTTTAAAAACAAGGAGTGAAAAAAGAGAGAGAAATGGCGCTGTAAGGAGGAAAAGTAAAGCAGGAAGATGATAAGCTGTTGCGAAAAGAGTGAAAAGAACCTTTCCTTCGATAATCTTCCAGTCTCGTGAATTCCACATCATTCTCTCATTTTGAGACTTGGAAGAAGAAAGACTTAGTGGAACGCAGCAGAAATAAGAGAAATATGAAGACGGCGTAACCAAAAGGGTTGATCATGGCGCTTTAGACAATGACATGAAGACCGACATGACTGCTACTCATATATGATTCTACTACCACCTCATTACTATCGAACCTATTTAACCCGAAAAAGACCCTCTGATTCATGCTAACTGCTTTAAGTAGTAGACGTGCGATTGACTTGCAAGCATATGGTATAGACTAGATTATTGAATGAATTGAGCGATTCACCGATTTTTTAGCCTATACACTGAGTGATTTGAGTGAATCCCTGCGAGGTGTGGATCTCGATTAGTAGTGCTAAGGAAATTCGTGTCGATAAGTGCTGATTATTTTTGCAGTGTCCATAATTGGTTGCTTGATTTCATTTTGTGTTTTCCATCTGCGTTGGTGAATTGTGAATGGTCATTCCACTATCTTGTTACCTCTTCTTGTTGTTAATTTGCTCGTGTTGGCCCTTATATTACCAAACAATGATCAAAAGAAAGGTTTGAATGTCAAAAACATGAAGAACACCTTGAGTGCGAGTTAGTGTGTGTTTTTCTGAGGAAAAGTACAAGGTGGCTTACCTTTTAAATTCTTTTGATAAAACCCTAATTAGGGTAAGTGGGGCTTTATATACCACAAGTATTTGGTATATTAAAGCCCAATACAAAACTCTTACTAAATATCATAAATCACCCCAAACTACTACAACCCACTAAATTAATACATATTCACCCAAGATTACATAAATTAAAGGATGCTACAAAATATTCCTAACAATCTCCCCCTTAGCATTCTTTTTCGCTTTGGCGTCCTTGGTGTCTTCTTCTTCTTGGGTTTCTCCACTGTATAGACCGATTTCCTGAGTCCATGTCTGAACTCGTATGATCGTATCATTCTTCGTAAGGATATTCGATCTGAGATGATGTTGATCAGCTTCTCGTACTTCTCATGTACTTCTGCTTCTTCGAAACTTAGCTGCTCCAGAATCCTTCCGAGTTTGCTCCGAATAATCAGCAGCGTTCCATCGCTGAATTTGGCAATCTCGGATGTTTTCATCAGTCTCTTTTCTCCTTTGTAGTTGATGTAGACCACTGATGGATCGTTGTCTTCATTGATTATGTGGCCTTCACCAAGACTTGGGTCGGGGACTTCGAAGGATGGCTTTGTGAGGTTCACCCTTTTCATGTTGCTTTCTACCGCCATTTGAAGATCGTGAGTCGAATTGAACTTGATTTGGCGCATCATGAATTGCTTAAGAGCGACGTATCCCACTCTTAAGTCTGGATTCTGGAGTGTTCCAAGAAATCTGAAGCTTCCCAGTATCTGATCAACGTCTTCACCTCTGTTGTATGAGAGATCCCCTTCAGTTAGCTCCTCGACCGTTCCATCTTCTCGCTGCACTTTGTAGATAGGATACTCATAGAAGTCGAGACGACCTCGCCGTACTCCTAAGATTTTGCTGATTCTGGCTCTTTCCTTCACTTCTCTTCTAAGAGTGTCAACATTAGTATCTTTTCCCCTCCACACAAGCCCTCTACGAAGAGAGAGCAGGTATCATACAGCGGTTGGTCTCGGGAGATGAGTTAGTCCTCTTAGATCAAGCTCGTCTAACTTCTTGATCCTATCTTCCTTCCTCCAGATTCTTCTCCGTATCTCTTCTTGATATGGAGCGATCACTTTGATATTTTCCCACGGTGGCTTCTGTTCTTCTCCTATCTTCGACTTCGAGGGGGTCACTCCTCATTGACGACGGCGTGTTTGAGAAGCTCGAGAAGTTCTGGAATGTCTGCTTCGTAGTCTTCACCTTCCTCGAGTTCATCATCGTCGATAAGGGCCAGGCTAATGTTTGCCTTCATCAAGAAGTATCTGGCATTGTCTAGTAAGCCCTTGGCCAAGGCTGGATGCATCGGCTTCGTTAACCAGTCGTCGTTGAAGATGTATTTCTCTACAGTTGTGTGTGGGTTGTAAGGTGTTTCGAGAGATACGATCGGTTCATTTGACTGAAGGGATAGAATGGGAGAGGATGAAGATATCAAAGGGGTGTCTTGGCTTGTGGGAAGAGGAGGTGATAGGCTCATAGCTGGTGAGGAAGGCTGTTGGGTTGTTTGGGTGGTAGTTCGGGTAGATTTTTTTGTTGGTGTGGGTGTAGGTGTTTTTGTTCTGGTGGGTGTTTGGGTGGCTCTAGGCTGTGACTGCGGAGGAGGCTGAGGCCCTGTCTCTCGTGTCTTCTCCCCCTCGGGACGATCCCCACCGTCAGGGTCGTCACGTGGTTGTCGAGATGACTGGGCCTCGCCGGGGTTAGGCGGGTTGAAAGAAAGCTTCAGACGTCTGAGGACCTCCGCTTTATACTCAGTTAACTTGGGTGCGGTACGGAGTCTTTCCAGCAGAACATCGATGAGTTCCGTGATTGGGACTTCCACGGGCCGCCGTCAGAGTCTGGAGATGGGTCGGTTTGAGGGAGTACTTCTTCGATGATGGGGGCTTTGCCTTTGTCTCGAGAGGAGGTGCCAAGTACGCTGTATACTTGGGTCATGATGTTGTCCTCGAGATCTTTTCTGAGCTCAGCGAGTCGATCCTCCAGCCTCGCCTCCATCACGAACGAGGAAAATAACCTTGATAGAGTCACGAAGACGTTCTGTCGTCACAACATCAGTAGAAGGGACTGATGTGCCGCCTGTTTGCACATGACTTGAAGAACCGAGGCTACTTAGGCTCACCGTTGACATCAAAGCTGAGACAGGCTCAAATCGATGGCCCAAATGTAGCTGCGGTGATGTTGACTACGTTGGGTCTTCCGCTCTGTTTCGTACTAGACTCTAATACGGAGACATCATGGAGCGTTCTGTCTAGATCACTAAGATCTAGAGGTGCAGAAACTAGACTAAGTGTCCTAGATAATGGAACAATTATGGATGGTGAGGGCACTAGACTAATCGTGATCAAGGAAAGTGCAGTCTGAGGCTGAGGACTACTTGATACATCAACCCCCTCCGAGCGAGGTGGTGATGGATGACGTGGCACCTCGTGTGTTTGTGAAACAATCATCTGTTGGGAGATGATTGAGTGGCTGGGGAGGGTAGTTTGCGCGATTGGACCCGATGTCGCGACTTCTACTCGGGAGAAGACAAAGTCATCCCCTGTACCTATGGGTTCGGCCCGGCTTGTTTGTGGACTAGTTGGCTGAGGAATACGGTCGTGTTTTTGTTTTGTACGCCGTTCCTATTGACTGCCTCTGTCATACCCTTTGGATTTTCTCTTTTGTTTTGGCTTTGGGGCTGAAGAGCTTCCTTGACCTACATTTGGCTGTTGGGGTTGGCTTGTCCCGGGGTTAGGTTCAACTGGGATGTGTTGAACCACGGGAACGTCATCAAGGTTGTTGGCTCGTAGGTATTTGAGGAGCTCTGGCTCAGTTGGATCGAGGAAGCACCGGCTTCGTGGATCCGAGGCCTCGCCTTCGTAGTTGATCAAGGATGTCCGTCCAGATTAGTTGGGCGACATCATAATTCTTGTTGAAGACGATCCCATGGAAGATTAGCATGATGTTGCGGTTGCATTTGTCAGACCCCGCATGTCTTTTGCATTGAAGTCAGGAAGGTGAATGGTGTCTTGGGCGTTTGGTTTGTGGCCCATGAATAGGAAGTCCCTGATGAGGTCGTCGTTGGAAGGGTGGGGATCATATAGTAATGAGTATGGAAGGTTTAGAATAGAACGAAGGATGGTTGGGGTAAAGACAACTATAGTGTTGTCGATTTTAGCGGAAAGGGTGGTTGTTTTGGGGTTATTTGTTGGGTTCTGAAGGGTGGACCAAAATTGTTGGACGTAGACTTCAGGAACAACCTCGGTGATATTTAGGGCGGTTTTTAGAGGGTGGTTTGCTAGGATTCTGACAATTATAGGATCTGGGCACGAGGTTTTGGCAAAGTCAAGTTGGAAGTTATTTGGTGGCCTCTGTGCCCAGTCCTTTGAAGCGAAAACCTCATCTATCAGTCGCACCATTTTAGTATATGTGTAAGATAAGAGCAAGGGATTAGTGGGAATCAACCATTGTGACTTGGAGATTTTGCAAATGTTGTCAACACATTGTTAACACGTTAGGACTTAGAGAAATTTTGCATAAGATATGAGTAAAGTTCGTCGATAGGAACAAATAGTGAAATTGAGTTAACCAATCGGCCAAACGAAGCATAGTAAATTACATTGCTAATCAGTTTCGATCAAAGTTCAAATTCCAATTCAAATTTCAGTGTTATTTGAGTTTCGAGCAAGATTGTGTATCGTGCGATTCAATTCATAATCAAATTAGAAGGTCCAGTTTCGATCGAAAGTGGAATTCAATCGATCAATTCAATTTGGACTTCAGTTTCGATCGAACGTCAGTTTCAATTTAAACAGTTTCGGCCGAAAGTCAAAGGCAAACAATTGAAATCATTTGTAATTGGTAAAAAACCAGTTTCGGCCGAAAGTCCGAAATTGGGCGATTGAATCAAAGTAAAATTGAAATAGTCAGTTTCGATAGAAAGTCATGAACTGCAAGATTTAAATCACAGGATAATTAAAAATTGACAGTTTCGGCCGATTTAAATGTGAAATTGAATCTGGGGTTTAGTTTCGGGCGAATTTAAACAAAATTTCAACGCGATTGAAGAACGATTTGCGCGAACTCACTCAACCCTAATCTGCGCAACCTGCAAGAATCGAGAAAAATATCAGTTAAAAGTTGCTGATAATGCATTTATCCTTACCAATAGTGAAATTTGTGCTGCGGAAATCGTGAAAGCTTGGTTTGAGTGAGACTTTGAAACGATTTGTGTGCGATTTCTGAGAGGGTTTGAAAATGAATTTTGAGAATATATGAAAAAGAACAGTGTTTCGGGCGAAACGCTATAATATAAGTTGAGTTTCTATCGAAACTGGGTCGAAGTTCAGTTTCACCGAGAATAATTACAAAGGGTTAATTTTGAGTGTCGATCGATTTGATTTAGTTTCGCCGTGTTATCTTATAAAAGAATTTCAGTTTCGATCGAAACGTGTTTCGGGCGAAAGTCAGTTTCGCCGATGAAATTATAAAAGGATTTTAGGCAAATTTCCAATTTCAATTGAAGCGTGTTTCGGGCGAAAGTCGGTTTCGCCGAGAAAATTATAAAAGGATTTAAAGAAAATTTTCAATTCCGATCGAAACGAGTTTCGGGCGAAAGTCAGTTTCGCCGAGAAAATTATAAAAGGATTTAAAGAAAATTTTCAATTCCGATCGAAACGAGTTCCGGGCGAATGTCAGTTTCGCCGAGAAAATTATAACAAAATTCAGTTTCGATCGAAACGTGTTTCGTGCGATTGTCAAATCAATTTTAAAGGAGTTTCGGGCGATACGTATTTCGCCGAGAAAAGATTTCAAATACTTGAATGTTTAGTTTCGATCGAACTTGAGCTGAGTTTCAGTTTCGCCGTGAAGAGATTTTAAATATTTGTAGATTCCAGTTTCGATCAACTTTTGGGTTTCGCCGAGAGAAAATTTTGTAAGGATATAGAAATGATAAGATTTATAAAGTTATGGAAATGTTTATCTCATAAGTTTACCCCTCAATGTGATTTGAAATTTAAATTTGACGAAAGATCATAAGAAAAACTCCCCGTTAATTTGTGCAAAGTGTTCAATGACTCCCCCTAGATTAGTGCGTAATTTCCAAAGACTCCCGTAGATCCATACATAAATTTTCTTATTAGACTCCCCCTAGATACGATAGTAGGATTTTTTAACATTCAAATGAAAATATATAGAGAAAAATTAAGTGACCTATTTACACAATATCAGGTTCATGTAGGGACAATCGATCATGTCTTGTGGTACAACATGCCTAACCTAGATACCAAGAATTGGAATCGCTTTTCATCCAATGCCTTAGTAAATAAGTCGGCGAGTTGAAGATCTGTGTGAACAAAATGCATTTCGATTGTACCTTGTTCCACATGTTCCTTAATAAAGTGATATCTAATGTCTATATGTTTTGTGCGTGAATGATGTACTGGATTACTTGTTATAGCTATAGCACTTTTAGAGTCACTAAAAATTGGAATACGATTTAACGTTATGCCAAAATCTCGCAGCTGGGTTCTCATCCACAAAATTTGTGAGCAGCAACTCGCAGCAGCGACATATTCTGCCTCTGCTGTCGAAATTGAGACACAATTTTGCTTTCGAGACGACCAGCTTACGAGTTTACCCCCGAGAAATTGACT
Source organism: Craterostigma plantagineum (assembly GCA_027422505.1). NCBI lineage: Eukaryota > Viridiplantae > Streptophyta > Magnoliopsida > Lamiales > Linderniaceae > Craterostigma > Craterostigma plantagineum. The sequence continues at coordinate 17,828,213 of JAPQWV010000009.1, read as the reverse complement.
CCAGAAGTGCTCTTTCTGTCCAGCTTACATCCTGCGTAATCAGCGTCGGTGTATCCTACGAGTTCGAAGGTTGACTCCATCGGGTACCATAGACCTAGATTTGGTGTTCCCCTGAGGTATTTGAAAATTCTATTGACAGCGAGCATGTGAGACTCCTTTGGATCCGCTTGAAAGCGAGCACAGAGACACGTGGCGAACATGATGTCAGGCCGACTGGACGTAAGATAGAGCAGGGATCCTATCACGCCTCGATAAATCGTCTGGTTAACAGATTTTCCTGATGAATCTGCATCATTTTTGCATGAGGTGGACATGGGAGTGGTGGCAGCATTTGAGGTGTCCAAGTTGTACTTCTTGAGTATGTCGTGAATGTACTTGGATTGACTGATGAAGATTCCATCGTGAAGCTGCTTAACTTGAAGGCCTAAGAAAAAACTTCGTTCGCCCATCATGCTCATTTCAAATTTCTACTTCATTAGATCCCCAAAGTTCCTGCACATTCTTGAGTCCGTCGACCCGAATATGTTGTCGTCGACGTAAATCTGCACTAACATATTGTTTGAGCCGTCCTTCTTGATAAAGAGAGTCGTATCGATCTTCCCTTTTTGAAACCAGAGAAAATGAGAAAATCCGAGAGGACCTCGTACCAGGCTCTGGGAGCTTGTTTAAATCCATAGAGAGCTTTATCGAGTCTGTAGACGTGGTCTGGGAGTTGTTCGTTTACAAAACCTTCAGGTTGAGATACAAAGCCTTCTTCTTTTAGTATTCCGTTGAGGAATTCAGTTTTGACATCCATTTGGTAGACTGTGAAGTTCTTGTGTGCAGCGAAAGCTAAGAAGATCCTGATGGCTTCAATTCTTGCGACTGGGGCATATGTCTCATCATAGTCGATTCCTTCCTGTTGATTGTAACCTTTCGCCACCAGCCTTGCTTTATTCCCGTTAACAACTCCTTGCTCGTCCTTTTTGTTCTTAAACACCCATTTAGTCCCTATGATTGTTTTCCCAGCTGGTCTAGGTACTAGGTTCCAAACTTTCAACCTCTCAAAACTGATTGATTTCCTCCTGCATTGCGATGATCCAGTCTGGATCGGCGAGTGCTTCAGCTACTTTGCTGGGCTCCTTTTGACTGAGAAAGCAGGAATAGAGGCTTTCATTTATCGTTGATGCTCGAGTGGTTACACCAGTGGAAGGGTCCCCAATTATTTGTGAGTTTGGGTGTGCTCGGGTCCACTTTCTTGTACCAGGTTGTGATGATCCAACTACATTTGTATCGTATATTGCTTCTTCACTCTGATCAGCCTGATGTTCCGTTTCTTCTCCAGGTTGAGGTATTACTGACTCTCCTGAAGAGATTTCTATTGTTGAATCTGATGGCTGAGGAGTTTCAGTGGCTGAGCTGGAGATAATCTCGGTATCAGTTGGGGATTCACTGTCGTCATCAAGGTGAAGATTTTCCATCGTTGGAGGGGAATTGTCATTGCTAGTCTCTGCAGGATCATTATTTTCTGGTGCTGCAGAAGTTGTTGGAGCAGTGGGTGGCGTCGGCTTAGAAAAGAGATCCTCGAATAGGAGATCAAGTTCCATGTCGCTCAAAGTGTTTGATTTTGAAGTTTCGCCCACTGAGGAGGTGCTTGTTGATCCTTTGTCAATTCTTGTAGAAGTCCTGGTTCTGGACTGATTTGTACAGAAACTACTCGGTCTACTTCATCAAACGTTACATTAATGCTTTCCATAACAGATCTTTTCTCCTTGAGGTATACTCGATAGGCTTTTGATGTTGTCGAGTATCCCATCAGTATCCCTTCAAATGCTTTTGGGTCAAGTTTGCCTCTATCTTCACGATCATTTGCTACGTAGCACTTGCACCCAAAGACTCTCAGGAACGAGACGTCTGGCACTCTGCGATTTATCAACTCGTAGGGAGTCCTATTGAATCTCTTGTGAAGGGAGCCATGATTTTGTGTGAAGCAGGCTGTGTTCATTGCTTCGGCCCACAAGAAGTGAGGTAGTCCAGAGTGAATGAGGAGTGTACGAGTTGCTTCAACTAAGGTTCTGTTCTTGCGTTCAACTACCCCGTTTTGTTGAGGTGTTTTTTCCGCTGCGAACTGTTGGGTGATTCCAAGAGATGAATAAAAGTCACTGAGTTTTCTGTTCTTGAATTCTGTCCCATTGTCAGTTCTGATGATTTGTACACTTATGGTAGAGGTTTTGAGCGGTTTTGATAAACTCAATGATTAGGCCTGGAGTTTCGTCCTTGGTTCTCAGAAATTTGGTCCATGTGTAGCGTGAGAAATCATCCACAATAACCAACACATATTTTCGCCCATTGATGGTCTGAGTACGCATGGATCCACACAGATCCATATGAATGAGTTCGAGAGGTTTGGAAGTTGAGGCTATGTGTTTGGTCCGGTGAGATGCCTTCCTAATCTTTCCCATTTCACATGCCGAGCAAAGATGCTCTTTGTGATATCTGAACGAGGGAAGTCCTTTGACCAAATTTTCTGATCGCAGTTTGTTAAGGTCTTTGAAGTTGAGATGGGAAAGTCGCTGATGCTGGAGATCGTTCTGATGAAGAGAGGCTCGAGAGATGAGGCACGTCGGTCGGACAGTCTTGAGGTCAATGGAGTAGAGATTCGTCTTCCTGTGGCCAGTGAGTAGTTCTCTTTCATTGTTATCTGTGACACTACATTTGTTGGTCTCGAAGTTCACCTTGTAGCCTTTGTCACAGAAACGTCCAATGCTGAATAAATTGTAGCTCAGTCCTTCGACATAGGACACTCCCTTGATGGTTAGCCTGTCATGGATGAGATCACCTATTCCTAGCATGGATGCAGATTGACCGTTTCCAAAGTAGACTTTTCCGAGAAATCCTTCAATGAAGTTGCTCAACAGCTCTTTGTTTCCAGTCATGTGTGAGGAGCAACCTGAATCTAAGTACCACACATGACGGACCTGCAAAAAGAATCAAGTAAGTTTAGGCACCCATTTATAAATGGGCCATTCTTTGATAGCAGGTGTATAAGCTAACTTGTTCGTTGCTAGATTTGATGCTTTGCTAGGTTGTTGGATACCCGGTTTAAGAATCCAAGCGTGACGATTTCCTACAGGATGCAGTTGGGATTTCGGAATCCAAATCTGTTTTTGACTTAATTTCTTGTTCGGCTTGGCCTTGGAGGTAGTGTGTTTCTTTATTTTAGATTTGATAGTATGATTGGACGGCGTGGGAGTTATGCCCTTAGATCGAGTGCTATGTGACGTGGAAGCGTTTTTTTTAAATGACTGTCACGAGGATGGGAAAAGACAGTGTTTTGATTTTAGAGCAAGAAATAATAAAACACGTTCTGCGACATTACAAGAAGTCACTTTTGGAAATGCAAAAGATTTCGAAACATGAGAAGAATGGTTTGAGACTGGTCTCTTCTTCTTATCAGGAACTGTTGTCTTCTTTGCTGAGCCAGATCGAACCTTCTTCGCTTCCTCAGATCCACGCCTTTGTCTGTGGGTACATGTGATATAAGGTTATTGTGAGATAAAGGAATTTTCTTCGTAGTTTGCTTGCATTTATATGTAGAGGACTCTGGAACAGGACGGGATGTGGAGGGTCTATAAACGTCGGGAAAGTTTTCAAGAGTATAAATTTTGCTTAACAAAATAGTTCTCTCTTCTTCGTGGGCTTTCTTTTCTGATTCTAGGGAGGCTGTCAACTCACTGATTTTGCGAATAATCTATGGAATATAAATAGATGAACGAATGAGTTTAGCCGTCTCGTCAGTGTTTTCCTGAGTTTCAGGTCCAAATGGTAATATATAGTCATCAGAAAGTGGTATCTCTCTCGTTTTATCGCTATTATTGAGTTCTGTGTAGTCATACTCAATTTGAGCCCATTCTTTATTCCTCCGTTTCCGTTCTTCAGATCCAGTCACCTCACTTGATTCTATGTAGGGCCTTAGTTGTTCAAGGCTCAACCCAAACCGCTTAATGTTGTACAGAGAATGTATCTTATCTTTTTCAGGGTTAGTGGTGGGTTCAAATCCCAATCCTTGGCGAGGATCATAGAATTCTACATCTTTAGGTTGGCTAAGAAAGATGGTTCGTTCAGATTGACCTCTTTTGGTGTTAATGTCCTCTAACTCTTTGACTTTCTTGTATAGACGAACGCGTTCGTTGGTGATTAGTTCATATTGGGACAATACATTTGCTAGTTCTTCTTCGCTGTCTTTCAAGCTTCTACTCATATCGTTAATTTGTTTTTCCTTGCTTTCTATATGCTCTTCTAAAGTCTTTACTTTAGTTTCAGACAACGTCAATGATTCATTAAGAATAGTTATCTCTTCCTGTTGTTTGTTTAATAAGACATAATTTTTGTCAAAATTGCTTTGGAGTTCTGAGTAATCTTTACGATGCATGGAGAGTTCACCTATCCTACGTTGAAGTTTAACGAAATCATCTAGGGATGGAGTGTATACCTCCAGGTCTGATGAAGAGACATCCGTCCTGTCTGATCCGATGGCTGGCTCATCCTTGTCGGAGTCATCCTTGCGCTGTGAGAGCTGAAATTTTTTCTTGTAGTATTCAGTGTTTTTCTTCTTAGGTCTGAAGCATTCAGAAGCAAAGTGACCCGGCTTGCCACAGTTGAAGCACTTCTTGACTACTTCAGATTTCTTAGTTTCAGCCTCGTCAGGGCAACGAACTTCTGTTTCCCACTCGAGGTTCGTTGTTTGTTGAAGGAAGACGTTGATTTCTTGGCGCTCATCTTATGACCGTCTCTGAGATCATAGCCAGTTTCTTTCTGATTGATTCGAGTTCGTCCTCAGATTCTTGGTCAGATTCGCCGTTGTCAGAGGTGTCAGATTGTACGACCTGCTTTCCTTTAGAAATTCTCGAGCTCCTGTTGGTTGACTTAGAAGTCACGAGTGCAATTGGTTCCATGTCGACATTTGTTTTCCCTTCGTTCTTGATTTCTTTGGCATACTGCGAGTATTGTGAGAGATTATCGTGTAGGGAGTGAATATCCATAGCGTCCAGATCTTTGTTCTGTTGCTTAACCAGTACTGCAATCCGTCCCCACTCAGGTTGAAGTATGGAAAGGAACTTGATGTTGTGTTCGAGATTGGAGCGTTGGATGTTGATTTTTCTCATCTCATTGATGATAGTCAGGAAACGAAGGTAAATCTCGAAGTTCCTCCCCCTCCTTAGCTTTGAAGGAGTCATAGGCAGTGAGAATGCTGGACTTCTTAGATAGGTTGCTAACTTCTGTCCCAACCATCATTTTGCAGACTTCATCCCAAATTTCCTTTGCAGTGACCATTGCGTCGACTTGCTTGTAGACATCATTTGGTAGAGCCCGTCGGGCAAGCTTGTCTGCTCTGGCTCGTGCTCTCTCAGCATCTTTGTATCGACTAGGGTCCTTAGGAGTTCTCCTCTCTGGAATTGCAGGAACCGCCTCGGGTTGAGCAGGGATGATGGTCCAAAATGGAGCAGGTCCTTCAAAAATGGAGGAAAGCATGTCGTTTGCGAGGTCTGCATCCTTGATTTCTATGAAATTGATGAATCGTTGCTTCCATATGCCGTACTCTCCCCATCTTAGTAGTGGTGCACGGTTGTCAGATCCAATAGCAAGACCGTCCATGATTGTGTTTGGTAATAATCGTTAGCGCGTGTTATATCTGCGAAATGAAACGCTTTTGTTTTGAATGCGATATAGTCAAGTTTGAATGATTTCGAGTGTCGAGTCTAAGTAGGTAAATTCTCTTAATGAGTTCTATCGCAATTTAAAAATTTGATGAATTTTGTGTACTGCTTGAGGATCAGACGATTGGAGTTATGTGCGATTAAAATTTTGGTCTACCCAATTTGAATGCTTGATCGATTCTAATTTTATATCGATTGGTCCTAAGTGTTGAGAATCGAGCAATTGAAATTGAATTTTGTGTTCTAGAATTGGGCGAAGGTGTGAATCGTGCAGTATAGATCCCAAAGGCTAAATTCGAGCGACTGTATGTGAATCGGGCGAAACAGCTTAGATAAGGAAAGTTTCGATCGAAAGAGGAATTTCAATTTCGATTGGGATAAATCGTTTCGATTGTCTAATATTGAAATTGGCTAATTGGATGATTGAGTTTCAGGTGAAACAGTGAGTAAATTGGACTTTCGCCGAGATATGAATCGGGCGAAACTTATCAATTTGTTGCTGTAGACTTTCGGGCCAAACAGATTAGGCTTTTGCCGAGAATTGTATCGATCGAAACTGTGAAATTGGGTACTGTAGCCTTTCGGGCGAGATGGATTGGGCTTTCGCCGAGAGTTGTATCGATTGAAACTGTGAAATTAGCGAAAAATTGCCCCGAAACTCTAATCGATCGACTTTCGGGCGATATCGATTGGACTTTCGCCGAGAAATATATCGGCGAAACTGTGAAATTGGCGAGAAATTGCCCGAAACTCAAATCAATTGAAGCTTCTCATAGTGGGTTTCAGTCGAAACCTTCAACTCAAAGGTACTGTTCTATCGGTTACTGATGACAGTTCAGTAAAACCCAGACTTTCAGACCCATTTTTGCTCAAATCCTACTCAAACTTGACTAAAATCGACGTGAAAGTGCATAAATGTACTCAATATCAGTTTTCTAACGTCTTAGGGGTAAGAAATCACTGAAAACGATTTAAAAACACCTAAAAACAGAAAAAAATTGAAAATGAGTTTTCAAGCAAAAAACTTCTTCAAATCACGTCGGAATCGAGCAAAACTGGATTCAAATGGAAGATATTGATCCGCGTTAGGCTCTGATACCACTTGTTGGCCCTTATATTACCAAACAAGGATCAAAAGAAAGGTTTGAATGTCAAAAACGTGAAGAACACCTTGAGTGCGAGTTAGTGTGTGTTTTTCTGAGGAAAAGTACAAGGTGGCTTACCTTTTAAATTCTTTTGATAAAACCCTAATTAGGGTAAGTGGGGCTTTATATACCACAAGTATTTCGTATATTAAAGCCCAATACAAAACTCTTACTAAATATCATAAATCACCCCAAACTACTACAACCCACTAAATTAAGACATATTCACCCAAGATTACATAAATTAAACGATGCTACAAAATATTCTTAACAGCTCGAGGACAAGCAAAAGCTCAAGTGTGGGGAGGTTTGATAAACGTATTTTAATACGTTTATTGTTGTATTTATTGGGTTATAATAGAGTATTTTTTGTCATTCCATACATTTCTTGGCTCTATTTACACCCATTTTATTATTATAGGACCTTCGAACGGTTATCGAGCAAAAGGAATGAAAACGAGGTGAAAACGACGCGAAAAGGACCAAGTATAAAGATGCCAGGTAGTTGTCACGGCCGTGAATCACCTCGAAGGAGGCCGTCAACGTGGGCAACAAGCTTAAGAAGCATAAATCTCAAGTGTCACGGCCGTGACGTCCTTTGTGATAAGCCGTGAACTCGGGCAGCGTGGTTGAGATGTCGATGAGCTTAGGTGTCACGGCCGTGATAGATAAGCACGTGGTCGTGACTCTCAGCAGAAACGAAATTACGCAACACTGTCCACAGTCACGGCCGTGACGGATTACGCAAGAGACCGTGACTCGCGGCAGAGGCTAAAGAAACTCATTGCTGTCCAATGTCATGGCCGTGAAACTATATGCAATAGGCCGTGACTCGTTGCAGAAAGTCAAGATTTAAGGTTTAAGCCACCGTCATGGCCGTGACTTCTTATGTAAGAGGCCGTGAAGGGTTTAATAAAGGCGAAAAGTCAGCCTAATTGCATCTGTCACGGCCGTGAAGGCCCGTTAAGTAGCCGTGAACGTGCCAAATTTTAGGGTTAAGGCCCAAATTCGAAGCATAAAAGGGGAGTTCTTCTCAGAACTCAACGCTAACATTGGAGAGCCGAAACCTAAGAGAAAAGACGAGGAAGAAGAAACTTAGAAGCCACTCCTTGATTCGGAGACGATCAAGGGACGATCCAACAACGTAGCCACGCCCATTTGATCGAGGAACGAGAGCTCCATCTCAGAAACGCCATACTCACTTCTTAGGGAAGATTTTATGAGTTCTCTATCCTTGTTTCCTTTGAATATCGTTGTTGTTTTGCCTAATATGAGTAGCTAAATCTCTTGTGTGTTTGGGAGTAGATGAAAGTTGGGTTATGTCGTAGTTAAGGCGTAGGACAACACGTGTATTCGACTATTTATCGTTCTATGATATTGCTTCTTTGTCTCAACATGTCTGTGTGTTGATGTGAATGTGTGGTACATCGTTTAGGGCGACAGCTAAATAACGATAAGGCCGTTCATAGACGTTAGGATTCGAGTATAGGGCGAAAGCAAATACTCGATCCTCTCCGTTTGGTAATTGCTAATCTCAGATCCCCACGAACGTTTAGGGCGACAGAAAATCCGTGAGTGGGTAGGAAAATTACTGCGATTTAGTTGATATTCACGTAGGAGCGATATTCCGTAGCCTTAGCCGACAACGCCTAGCGGGATTCGAATCCCGAGCACATTTCTGTCATCTTAAGTCACTCGTATTATTTCTAGTTGTGCTTCCTTAGTCTTCTATTCCATTAGGTTGCTCTGTTAAATTAGTTCGTAGCAAAAACAAATCCCGTCATTTTATTTAGGCTAGATATCGAGTCGATAGGTTAATACTAGTAATCAAGTTCATTCCTCGTGTTCGATACCCGTTTACTCATTTTACTACGCTACAAACGATAGGTTCACTGCCTATCGCACGTCGGTGATAGTAAATACGTATTCGTTTTAATTATCACTTGTCACACCCGCACTTAATAATAGTACACCGCGTGTCGATCAAGTTTTTGGCGCCGTGAAAGTTTGTGTTTTATTGGTGAAAACTATGATTAAGCAAACAAAAAAAAAATTATTGAATACTACATGGACATATTGTCATGACGGATTGATCTATACTAATAACACATAGTTCGGAATTTTCTAGAAGCTTCGTGATGGTTCTTGATGGTTCGGGGTGGTCAGTGAATACCACCATGATTGGTCAGCTATGTATTACCACATTTTCAGAATAAAATACCTCGTCACTGTGTTAGCGAAATCTAGAAAAACTTTCGTTGTAACACAAACATGATAACTGATAACGGATTGTATTGTTGTCAATAATACTTCACAAGTTCGATAGATTTCGATTGTTGATGCACTTATTCCAGGAGGTGTAAGATTTTCATAAAAGAAAATATATAATTTGATGAATTTAAACCAACGAACGAACTTACAAATCATATTTTATTTACGTTGAGGTTAATGGTCCAATGTTGTGGTTGTTTGTCATGTAACCAAGGTTCCCTTCGTTGCAAAGATGGACTATACTTCATATTGTGAAATGTAATATTAAGAATTATATCATGAAATATATCTAAGTTCAACATTACATCACAAACAACGTTTATAAAACTTGAACCCCAGACCTAAACCCCGAACCCCAAAACCCCAAACCCCGAACCCGAATTTTTGTTAAGCTTTTATCCTGTAGAAAATAAGATGTAGATCATATAACCAAATCCTGAGGTGTAAACCCTTAAGCTAAACCCTGAAACCCTAAACCCTAATTTAAAAACTATAAACACTAAACATAGAAACAATATTCTGAAAACTCAAATTGGTAATGCTTTACTGAATAATTGTACCACATTATTTTATGGGACCCTTTAAGCAAAAAATTGATATTGCCGCCAATAGTCCTCTGAAATTCCCGCCCAACAGCACACTGAAAATTACGAATCCCCCCTAAACTATAAACGCAAGTGTTTCTAATAACAGATACAAACTTACTGGTACCACTTTATGCTTTCCCGAAATTAATTATGAGGCCCGCACCAAAACACAACCCGATAAACACATATATTTTGGAAGCAGCGCCATCGTTAAGCGCACGATTGCAGACATACTTCCAAAACATCCTTCAACCCTCTTTAATGGAACGAAATCGAAGGACCCCACAAATCTGACCCCACAAAATTCGATGATGACCCCAACTAGACAACACGAACACGATGGGATTCTTTATTATTGTTACCGCTACAAATTAAACATCATTTTGCAAGTGCAGACAGTAACTCCATCTCCCTCAAGTACAAGTCACCTCTTAGTAACTCAAAAACATCGTTGCTTATTGATAACGATGCCAAGTTCATGGTGAGGCTGCACCGTGAGTTGAAATTGAAGGTCATTGATATGGTTGTATCGGACAAAACAGACACAACAGCTGCCAGGCCATCACAAGTTGAAGACTTAACTTATCGATGCTCACCTACTACAAACACAATCGATTGTTGGATTCGTGTAATTGAAGGTGAATGTCAAGTAGTTGATGGTGATACAGACTTTCGTAGCAAGCTTAAAAGGTACGCAATTGTGATAAGGAAGTCATTCAAGTACATTAAAATGACCCTCAGAAGATCATCACAGTTTGCAATGTGGAAGGGTGTGAGCGGAGGATATACGCAGCTCGAAGAAAAAATGATGGTCTATTCAGCATAAGAAATTGCACCCTCGACCACACATGTGGGGTCAAGTCTGCTAACGCGGGACCACCCAAAAGCAGATGCTAGATTGATTGCCGAGTTACTTCAGCCTAAGCTGGGTATCGAGCCTCTTTACAAGCCACATACTATGAAAAATGAAAAGCTGCGAGATTATGGAATTGAAATTCCATATCACAGAGCATGGTCAGGGAAAGAAATAGCCATAAAGAATATTTAAGGGATTCAAAGAGGTTCTTATGATAAATTGAGGTGGTATTCCCATGCTGTAAAGAGTACAAATCCAGGTTCTGTTGCAGACTGTGAACATCATGCCAGTACAAACAAATTTAGGAGAATGTTTCTGAGTTTCCATTCTTGTATAGTTGGCTTTATAAGGGGTTGTAGACCATTAATCTTCCTTGATCAGTGTTGATACTTTACGAGCATTAGCGATGTTAATCCGAGAAATCGATATTATATTTTCCCTAATTTGTGTAAAAAAGAAATACTTATAACATCGCAAAAAAATAACAAATGTCTTATTGTTAATAACAACTTTTGACTCATAAGTAACAAATCAATGAAAGGAAATAACGTTTTTTTGTCGTCAATAACACATTCTGTAGACAAGCAATGGATCGGGAGGAATAGAACGAAAATCACAAACGACACTAAAGAACATATGAAAACTGCATAAATCTCTGCGTTATTGACTCAATAAGATAAAATTATTGGGTTACCCGGTGTGTACCGTAGACGCCACATATTGCACGTAATAGGACAGGTCAAACCCGTATAGAATTACCAGTTGAAGCGACTGGCAGCTCATCATCCTTTTCTTCAACTCTACGGCGATGGTGGTGGATAACACTAGATTGTCATGCCGACCTCGCGGTGCACCACGGGCCAGTTCGCTAAAGATGGCTAGAGAGAATCGATCCGTTGCTTCCGGAGAAGGTGTGTGCGTTTAGTGTGTGTTTTTCGCCTTAGCTTTTTCGAAAAAACCAACTCTTCAATATGCACTAGGGCTGCCCTATTTATTAAGGTTGATCTCGAAATTTTCATCCCTTCTCAAGGTTTGAACTTTCGATTTTCCTCCTCAAGATTTGAGAGATCTTGCCATTTTTATCTCTCACTTTTGAATTCAAAATTCATATAAGGATACTTACCATAATTAGACAACTAACTTAAATAATAAGTCAAACAAAGTATATTTAAATATGGTACTAAAATTCGAAACTTAATCCTAGATTAAGTTCGAAATTTTCAACTTAAAATAATATTTCAAATATATTATTTCCATACTTATATTTAATTTTCAGAATTACTTCCCAAGGTATAATTCGAAAATCAGCTTTAAATTACAATTTTACCCTCAAGCCTTTTAAGCACTTGGTCAAGCCCAAGTCTCAAAGTTAGTTTCATACAAAGTCCGACTTCGGTCCATTAAACGGCCCAAGGCCCACTAAGGCGCGGCCCAACGGCCCAAGGCCCGTTCAGGCCCAAAACACTTCCTCTCCTCATCAGCACACGTTGATGATCCTTTTTAAGCCCGACTCCCTAGGTTCGACTCAATCGGAAAGAGAGGAATCCAAGAGTCCGGTAGTTACCTAGCCAATCCCGCCGACCGTAACCCGATTCGAGTGCGAATACCCAGTCTTTATTCCAGAACCTTACTATAGATTATAGTAGTACGTATAAACCCTTTAGTTGTGTCCCAATCGAGTGAGAGCCATGGTCTATGTCAAACTCACTGAACTCGATTCGGAGACAAGGCAAATTACTAAACTATCATCCACGTCTAACATGACTTAGTTCAATCCTTGGCCAAGGATTTCGTAATTTCTTGTCGCCGTCCACATAGGACACTTTTCTCGATTACTTATGAGACTTTGAATCCGTACTTGGCAGTCTGATCTCGGCAATTACAAATCGTCATCAAGACCGCATCTGGCCCGCTGACCCATGCAACAGCAAATCGGGTCGAGGGGAACCAGTGACAGTCGAGACTTCGAAGTCAACTCTCACAGCCCCTTTCGGTCTAAGGTTCACGCAGACTCTATAGTGTTGTCGTCGGTCATTGACACTCCTTAAGTAATAAGCCATGTTCGACTTTACGACCCGTGATTCAGTTTCCATGAAACGATTCAATCCCTTGATTCGACTTGTATCACAAGTCATGACCTCCGCTTCCAAGCGGGATATCGGCACAGATAGGTCATCGACAAGTAAGCCGTAATTGGTTATCCAGCACCCAACTGGAGCTTAAGGCTTACGGACTTTTAATTTTCGAGGTTAAGAGTCCATTGGTGCCTTTCTCTCCCGTGCTCATCGAGAAGAGTGACTCAACTGGCACATTTGGATTTGTTCATTTATTGCTTTACCGGATGCTAAGTAAAAAACTAATGTATCCAATAAACGAACAATGCCTTTACTAAACACACGAAAATATCTTATTACGGAAGAAGTTGAATGATAAATAAGCTAATGCCCTATACAACTAATCCTCGTATAGCTTTCGAGTGCATATTCCTAACAAAAATAGACCTCGATTTCTCATGGGTATTAATAATAAAAAATATTGATGTTTATCTCATGCAAGAGATGGCGGAGATTTTATAGAAAACCATAAGTGACAACCAAAATGCTGAAAAATCATTAAAATCTCAACGTTAGTAGCAACTGGTTAACGTTCAAACCATGGGTACCTCGAATTTATACCGATTACTTGCAATTTATGTCGAAATCTAGATTGTGCATCGTCAATATCATAACGAATCCAACTTGACATGTCGAAATCGGTTGGATGGGGCAGTCGAATATTTTTGTGCTCGATTCAGTGTAAAAAATGAGTTCAATCATTAAATATAAAAAATTTTCTGTTGATAACATTTTGCAATAGCAAACTAACACAATATCATTGAAAAATAACGTGTTCGTTTTCTAAAGTAACAATATATTGTAACTGAGTAACATAAAATGAAGTGAAAGTACCGCTCCATATAAGACCACGAACAACACGTATAGACTTTCTCTGGGAAAAAAGTGCATTTTAGTAAGGATATTTCCATCAAATCATATTTTTGGGTCCTTTACTCGGATATTACAGACCGTACGGTTTATCCCGAGTCCCAGGCTTAATAAAAAAAGTACAGATAATAACATATTAATAACTAGTATTTCTGGCACGCCCTACGTGGGTGCAATAAAATAAAGTTAATTATTATTAAATAGTTTTAATAAGTAATATACTAAAAATAGAATTTGGTAATTAAGTTATTATGAGGTCATGGAAGACACGTTGTTTAATATGTCTTTTTTATTTTTCCAGTATATGCAGAAAAATCTTATTGGTCAATTGATACAGATCAATTGACGGTTTATCATAACCCCTCACCTTTAATATAATAGAATAGATGATAAGGTGAATCAACATTTAAACAACCAAAAAGTATAAAAAGTTATCATTTTATTCCCTTATTAGAAACTTTTATATATATGTACCTAAAATAAAGTTTTTACATCTAGGTACCCGCTTGGTTGAAATATCATTTTTTAGACCATCCCCAATGGAACTGGAAAATCCACAAAAATCCTAAAATCACTGTAATCGAATCCTAAAATTATGCCCAAAATGGATTTTGTATTTTCTCTCTCTGTTAGGGTAGTATATTTAATATTATTATTTTCTTATTATTTGTATTATTTTATTTGAATAAGATTTAGTTAGTAGTAGAGAGATTTATTAGAGATTTGACTAAATTAGTATAGAGAGATTTATTAGGGAGGTTTTCTCCTATAAAAGGAGAGGGGTCTCTAATATCACTTTTAGGTCTTGGTTCAGGATATTTGAGGGCCGGAGTCTCTGACTTTCGGATTGTGAGGGCCAGAGTTCTTGAACTCTCGGATTTAGCTATTAGGTCGCTATTAGTATCTTTTATATCTTGTGATTCATCCGTCGTTATTAATAAAAGCCATTTTATTCTGAATTTCTCCTCTACCATCGCCCTCATCTCTACAAATTGGTCCGGCCTGCCGCCGAACCCCCGCCTAGGATCGCCGGGTTTTCGACTGTTCATAGACGCCGAGTTACTGTTCATCGCTGGAATCACCGTTTTATCGCCGATATCATGCTCACGTCAACGGCTTTATTCATGGCGAGAATATACTGTTCATCGCAAGCGTGCCATGACTCTTTCAACAGAACAACGAGTGGAAAGGTTAGAGAAGAGTGTTCGACAGGTTAGAGAAGAGTGTTGGAGGGTTAAAGAAGACGGTGGAGGATTTGTCGGAGAGCATATACAAACTATCCATTCTCGTCTACGCCAGATCGGGATTTCAAACAGCAGCTGTTTGAGACTAACATTTGAGGAGTGGAAGCAACAATATCTAGTAAAAGTGCCATCACAAACCACATTGTTGACTGATGTTCATACTCGGGCCGAGTCACTAAGCGTTCCTTCTCAGCCACTGACTCAATTGATGGCTCAACGACAGCCTCAACGTTCTCAACAACTCACGGAAATCATCACAGCAGCCCCTTCATCAACAACGAACGCTCCTCCAAGGGTTGCCCTTTATTTTTATGGCGAAGGAAAAGCTCGCAGACATGAAAGAACGTCGTGGTAAGTGTAGAAACATCAGGCAAGCGGAAAGATCGAGAGAACGTGTTGAAGAAAGAACATATTGCTAAAAGAAGCACGTCAAGCAAAGCAAGATATATTCAAATAGCTTTTCCGTTGTGTCAACAACCAAGAGATGTAGCAAGGAAGACGTTCTCGTGCGAGCCGCCCAAGGTATAAGCTGAACGAGTTTCAAGATATGGGACCCTAGTGCCATTTTTTTACCGCCTTGAGGAGACGTGATAGACGTATATTAATGCGTTTATTGTAGCAATATTGGGATACAATAGAGTATTCTCCATTGTTTCTCGCTTTTATATGCTATATTTACACTTATTTGCACATTGTAAGACCTTAGGACGGCTGTTGGGCAAAAAGGGGCGAAACGAGGCAAAACGGACAAGTTATGAAGCTGCAGTAGAGTGTCACAACCGTGACAGTATTGCACCAGGCCGTGCCAAGAGGTAGAAAAGGAAGCCAATCGATGCAGTGCACAGTCACGGTCGTGACCCCGCCTGAAAAGTAGCAACGGACTAAAAAATTAATACCTCTCAATATAGACCTCTAATTGAGAATCCCATTGGTCAGAATTAAGATTGGCAAGTCTTCTATCTATGGTTAAAATTTCAGGTCAATCGGACATCGTTTACCCCTCCATCTAAGAGAAATACGAAACTGTCGTAAAGCTATTGAATGTGTCACGGCCGTGACACTACTGCACGAGGCCGTGACGCCCAGCAGTGAGCTCATTTTGTGTCCCGAGAGTGTCACGGCCGTGACGGATCATGTCCCAGGCCGTGACAGTGTCGAATTTCACTATGAAAGCCCAATTTCAACTCAGAAAGAGAGGAACTCCTTCTAGAATTCAACCCTAACATATCAGAGATGAAAGAGAGCCGTCAAGAACAGAGAAACACCCCGAGAAGTGCAAGAGACGGATTAACAACACTTTCACGCCGAATTGGACGAGGAAAGAGAACCTTCCCCCGAGACCATCCCACAATCAGAAGGGAAGATTATGAGTCCTCTACACTTGTTATCTATTTCTTTCGATGTTTTCCTGTCAGTTATGAGTAGCTAAATCCCCTTTTGTGTTTGGGATTAGATGTACGCTAGGTTATTTCGTATTTAAGACATATGTTTATCGTGACTCGTGTTTAGACTATTTATCGTTCTATGAAATTGCTTCTTCGCTTTAATATGTCTATGTGTTAAAGTGAATGTATGAAAAATCGTTTAGGGCGACAGCTACACAACGATTCGGCCGTCCGTAGATGATACGATTCGAGTATAGGGCGAAAGCAAATACTCGATCCTCGTCGTTAGTAATTATTGAATCTTAGATCCCCGCGAGCGTTTAGGGCGACAGCAAATTCGCGAGCGGGTAGGAAATTACTGTGATTTAGTCTTAATCACGTATGAACGATATTTCATTGTCTTAGTCGATAACACCTAGCGGGTTCGAATCCTTAGCACATATTTATCACTCTGAACCCACTCATATCAGTTTAAGTCGTGTTCTTTCATTCTCTCGTTGAATTAGGAGTGATCTGTTGGGATAGTTCGTACAAAAATTTGCGCACTTTATTTAGGCTAGATATCGAGTTGATATGTTATTACTAGTAATCCGTTTATTCCTCGTGTTCGATACTCGTTTACTCACTTTACTGCACTACAAACGATAGGTCCACTGCCTACCACACGTCAGTGATAGTAATTAGGTATTCGTTTTATTTTATCACTTGTCGCACTTGCAGTTTACATTAGCACACCACGTGTCGATCAAGACGATTTTTCGAGGGGTTGATAATGTTAGGGTAGTATATTTAATATTATTATTTTCTTATTATTAGTATTATTTTATTTTGAATAAGATTTAGATAGTAGAGAGATTTATTAGGGAATTTGACTAAGTTAGTAGTAGAGAGATTTATTAGGAAGGTTTTCTCCTATAAAAGGAGAGGGGTCTCTAATATCACTTTCAGGTCTTGGTTCAGGATATTTGAGTGCCGGAGTTCTTGAACTCTCGGACTTAGCTATTAGGTCGCTATTAGTATCGTTTATATCTGTGCGATTCATCCGTCGTTATTAATAAAAGCTATTTTATTCTGAATTTCTCGTCTACCACCGCCCTCACCTCTAATAGCTTTTATTAATAACGACGGATGAATCACATAGATATAAACGATACTAATAGCGACCTACTAGCTCAATCCGATAGTTCAAGAACTCCGGCCCTCACAGTCCGAATCAGAGACTCCGGCCCTCAAATATCCTGATCCAAGACCTGAAAGTGATATTAGAGACCCCTCTCCTTTTATAGGAGAAAACCTCCCTAATAAATCTCTCTACTACTGACTTAGTCAAATCCCCTAATAAATCTCTCTACTACTAACTAAATATTATTCAAAATAAAATAATACTAATGATAAGAAAATAATAATATTTAATATACTACCCTAACATTCTCTTTCACTGAACACAACGCTCGTGAGTTCTCTATTTAGTAATTACATTTAAAATCCTTTTATTTTTTTAAAGCATACTCATAAAACTAAAACAATAAATAGAAATCCATCAAAAGTAATTAGAGAGTTTTTTAAAATTTTTAAAAAATAATAGAATACTTTTTTTAGATGATTATTTTTTAAGGTAGAATAAATGTGGGCAGTATTGAAAAGTGTTGATGTAGAAGTGAATATTTTGAAAATAATCCTTTGAGTTTTTTAACGGGTGGAGAAGAATTACTTATTTTGAGTTTAAGGATGAGTTTGAGTTTGAGAACGTGTTTCTCGATAGACACTCTTATATATTTTACGTACCATATTTGTCGTATTGTACCCAAATATTTTATGTGATACCTGGTAAGCATGATATTACTTTTTTAAATATATCATGTATCACAATATGTTTGTTATACTATCTAAATTAGCTAATTTGTTAGTAATAATGAATATAAGAATAATAAAAGGAAAAAATAAAATAAAATGAGAACCAGCTAAGCCTAATAATGTCCACTTCCCACCTACGAAGACCACCACAACACTGAGTTGGCCTTTTGATTTTCGATTTCCGTGTCAAGCAAGTATGTATCCATAGGACGAACCAGACTTTCTCTCATTTCCTTAGCCCACTGGTAATGAATAATTACCAACCCAAATAAATAAAATTAAATAATATTACATAAACAAGCGAGGAGTATCTTTTTGCTAATTCAAGCCAACCTTTACTTGTCTTGTAATCTTCCCCTCAAAAGCACCCATCTTTATCAATTATGTATGTGTGTTCTGCTTATCTTTTACCATATGGGTTTTTCTTTCTGACACGAACCAAACGGGGCTCTTTCTCATTAATTTTTTTCCTAATTCTCCTTTTCTCTTTTCATTTTCCTTTGTTGCAGTAAGAATGGGAGGTCAAGAGGCGATGATTGCTTCGCCGGCGACGGCGACTGCGGCGGCTCCAGTTGCGGTGGCGCCGACGTTGCTGGCGCCTGGGTTCAGATTCCACCCTACCGACGAAGAGCTGGTTAGGTACTACCTTAGGAGAAAAGCTTGTGGAAAACCCTTTAGGTTTCCAGCCGTGACTGAGATTGATGTTTACAAATCTGAGCCTTGGGAGCTCGCTGGTAAAAAAAATCCATCTTTCTTGCACTCCATATGTTCAATCTTTTTATAAGGCTCATGTTGTTTGAATGGTGCGATTTGGTGCTTTTCTTGGTTAAAAAGGCTCGTTTTTTTGTGATAAAGGTGTGATCTTTGAGTTGTTTTTCTCTTTCTTTTTTCCTTCTTTTCTTGATTTTCCAGCTGGGTTTTGCTAGTGTCCAATTTGAGTGACAACTGAGTGGTCTTTATTGAAGATGGTTTTTAGCTCGGAAAGTCGAATTCGTTTCTCTTGTGTTCTTCAATGGCTTCTTCTGTGATAGATGCTTGATTTTCACTTGTTCTTGTGGAACTAGTTCATTCACCGATCCTCTAATTTGTAAGCATTCATTTGTGTCTCTTTTTTTTTTCTATGGTCATTAAAAAAAAAGAGCACTCTTCGCTGAAGACGAGGGACATGGAGTGGTACTTTTTCAGCCCCGTGGATCGAAAATACGGAAACGGGTCCCGCCTGAACCGCGCGACGGGAAAAGGGTATTGGAAGGCGACAGGAAAAGACAGAGCGGTTAGGCACCAAACTCAGACGATAGGTATGAAGAAAACCCTCGTCTTCCACAGCGGACGCGCCCCAGACGGAAAGAGGACTAATTGGGTCATGCACGAGTATAGGCTATGCGATTCCGAGCTAAAAAATGCCGGCGTTATACAGGTGTTTTTCTCTTCGACGAAAAAATGATGCCTTTTCGTATTCGTTCGTTTATCATGAAAAAAATGACGTCTTTTTTTTTAGGATGCTTTTGTGCTGTGTAGGATCTTTCAGAAGAGCGGGTTAGGTCCGCCCAATGGGGATCGATATGCTCCGTTTGTGGACGAGGAATGGAACGACGACGATGCATCCCTTTTCATTCCAGAGGATGATGCCGTCGCTAATGGTGATGAAGCGCGAAATATTGAGTTTGATGAGGTTTGCCATTTCGAAATATTCTTCCCTCTTTGTTACCCATTTAGCGCGGAAAAGATAACATATTCTTCTCGAGTATTTGTTGGCTCGATTTGTAGACAGATTCATACATGTCGAATGACCCTTCACCTAAAAGCTTAAGCTTTAGTGCCCTGTCCTGCCTGCCTCTACCCAAGTGGGTTTAAAATTGGACATGTGCACTAGTGAAACGCATAGATGAGTATTCAAACATAGATGGGATAGGGTGTAAGGTGCTCACTTGTTTAATTTTAAGCAGGTGAAACCAGTTTGAAGGGAGGTATCGTATTTCAATTTATATTATCTCCAACGATGCTACATTGACTCCGATATACTATTACTTAGATAGCGTTATTTTTTTGTTTTGATATATCCGGGGATGTTCTTCGGTTGCATCATGTTTCTCTTTGCGAGTCATAGTGTAGAAGGCGCGAGGCGCAAAAAAGCAAGAAGGGATTGCATTTTCTCCCAAAACCGCAAGTTGAAGCTTGGGCGGTCTTGGGGCAAAAAGAAAGAAACAAAAAAGAGATCCTTTGTTGCCATTTTGCCCCAGAATCAAGGGGCAATTTGAAGCGTGGGCCTAAAATCGAGGCGCAATTCGAAGCATAACCGACTTACCCTATCGACTATAGTCGGTCGACATTAAAAGCTACTTCACAAAAAAAAATTTATTTCGTTATCAGAATGTTTATTATTTTTCTTTGCAGGACACTGGCCCGCTCACCATAGCTCCGCCCCAGCCCGAAGGCCCGATAAAACCCCAACCGCTTCCGTTAATGTGCAAAAGGGAAAGATCGGAAGAAGAGCCGCCCGAACTCTCCCTATCTCATAACACCAAAAGATCGAAGCAAAAAGACGATCCAAGCTCAAACCAACAACACATCCCTAACGGCTCAGAAGATTCCATCACCACTGCTACTGCTATTACTACTACTACTACTAAGATAATGACGAAAAATTTCGCTAATTCTTCGTCGACGATCGTCGAGTTTCCTCTGCTCGAACCGCCGATCGTCGATCAAGACAATAAAAAAGGCGGCGAAGAGTCCCTCAATTTCGGGTCGTCGAACTTGGAGAAATCGGTGCCGCTGGGCTACCTAAAGTTCATAAGCAACCTCGAGAACGAGATTTTAAACGTTTCCATGGAGAAGGAGACGCTGAAGATCGAAGTTATGAGGGCTCAGGCAATGATCAACGTTCTTCAGGCACGAGTCGAGGTTTTGGCCAAGGAGAACGACTATTTGAGGAGGGCCCATCATCATCGTAATGGTGTGTGATCTCTCTCTCTCTCTCTCTCTCTCTCTCTCTCTCTCTCTCTCTCTCTCTCTGAGTTTTGTAGTTTTTCTCATGGTGGTAAGAAGCTCTGTTTCTTATCTTCTTCTGAATGGTGAAGAAGATCAGAAAGAGAAAGAGGAGTTTTGATTATGTAGCAGTGTTTACTTGGCTGCTGTGTAATTATTATTTTCTTCTCTTTAGTTATGAACATTTTTTGAATCTATCGGCTATGCTATGCTCTGTTTATGCTATGTGCTGCTACGATACTAGTGAAATAATGGTGGTAATTAGAGACCTTCCTTCAATGAATCAATTATCTTTTTCTTTTATTCATGTGTGCGTTATTTTGTGAACAAGAGTGTTTGTTATAAGCTTCTTTAATGGTGTTGGTTTTGTTGGTGGCAATGCGAATGGGTTCTATCGAAATAAACTATTAACTTGTGACGAAGATGCATAAAGTTACAAAAAAAAAAATAAGAGAAAATTGTTAGGTTGGGACTATTCGACTAAGTATTTTAGCACGATTAACGTTCCGATATGTAGACGTACATGTATTGCGGTATTATCGTATGCAAAATATTGTAATTAAGTTAAAGGATTCATTCGGTGATCAATCAAATTTAAGTGGGGTTGTCGCCATTAAATAAGATGTGTGGAGTTAATTAATATTTGTGTAGAATTCCTAGGGGCTGGAAAGTAAATATTGGATGGGCTTATTAACGGACCAGCCCATTATGACATCTATATATATGAGTGTGGTCTCTAAGTGCTGTACAACGAAACATACAGCCGTCGCTCTCGTAAAATCCTAGTGACTGCTCTAAAGATCTTTGGGGTACCCATCTTCCGAGCTAAAGGTTTCACGTACGCGTACTTGGAAGATCACATACCCGATTCTCGCTAAGAACGTTATGGAATTCTCAGGTACGCTTTCTATTTCTGCTGTATTTGATTTATCGCCTTAATTAATCCAATTAAGGTTAAGGTCTTTTTCGGATCCATACGGTCGCGGATTCTAGCAAGTGGTATTAGAGCCACCTTGATTTGGATTAATTACGGTTATATAATGCAAACGAAAGATCTGCTCGGCTGCGATCCGATCTGCACTGCAGCGCCGTCGGGCGTCGCGTCGGTAGTTGCAGATCGGGGTCGTCTGGCGCTGATTAGGGCTGCAAAAGATGCCGAAGGACAGCGCCGTTGGGCGCTGCAGGTGGCTGCGCAGCTACAAGGCCAAAAGGTGTTTGAAACAGCGCCGTTTGGACGCCGACTACCTTGCGGTCCAACGCTGTTGGGCGCTACGTCAGCCTGGCTGTGCACCGTTGGGTGCCTTGCTGTGTGGCAGCGTTAATGGCTGGTGTGAAGGGGGGTCCCGTATAAATGTATGTAACACACTAAGCTGTAAACTGATGTTGGACATGATGTTGGGCTAACACTCACACTCACTTAGAAACACACAGCGGAAATGATAATAACTTAGTGATCAAGCGAAGCGAACACGAGAGATGATTTTGTGCAGCAAGTCAAATAACTTGCTGCGTGCCTCAAGGCGCAAAACTCCACTATAAAGATGGATGACAAACTATCAAAAAAGGATAATAAAAAATAAGCCTAGCGTAAACTACGAACCAAACTGATTCTGCAAACTACAAAGTCTTTTGACCTTTGAAAAGCTGACTAAAAACTCTCGTCAAAGATGATACTTGCTCTTAAAGATGATACTTGCTCGAACTCGCTCTTAAAGTCTCTCTCTCGCTCGTTAAACGTTCGTACCTCGAAATGGTCGTGGAAAGTCTCTATTTATATGTCTTCGAACTTAGTTAACTTCCCACAATGACTTGGCAACGTCCACTAACTCCCACTAACGTCCACAAAGTGTATTTGATCCGTTAGTGACAGTTAGCAGTCGACTTGGTCAGCTCGAAAGGCTCGGTCTTCACTTGAGCCAAGTCTTCTATTTTTGGTATGCTCCATTCCTCAATTCGCTCTAGCTTATCCACACTTCTTCCACACGGTTTGATTGTTTCCAACACTTATCCATATCCTGCATAATGCTAGAAAAAATGCCACGTCATCAATAAAGTAAGTTTTGTGCATGAAAGATAAAACTGAGATAGGGAACATTCTCGGCCAACAAATGTTGACTAGAATGTTACCCCATCATTGCGAATGCTGAAGCCTCAACATTAACAATCTCCTCCTTTTTATCTTTCTTCCCAAAACTAATGCAGAAGTTAGACGTCGCAAAACTCCCCCTGAAGGCCATGTCTACTCAACCACAAAATATTAAAAAATGGTTAGAGTTAGACGAACAAACAGAGTAGCACTAAAAACCATTCAAAGTACTAGAAAATAGTACACGCCTTAGAGGTCATGAAAAAGACATCTGCAAAAGAAAAAAATTTGTCCATAGGCAAAAACACAAAACACAAACGCAGGCATAAAATCAAAGGCAGGCAAGCACGCACATAGCAACAAAAGTAAGCATGCATAAAATATTTAGACAAGGGTCTAAATATTAAGCTCTCAATCGAGTCCTCTGCCTCAACATCCTGAGCTCCAGCTTCTTCTTCTGCGTTCGCTTCTCCAGCTCCAGCTTCCCCTAAATCTGCAGCTCCAGTCGGATCTGCCAGTCCTTCATGTTCACTCGTCCCAGCTTCTCCCCTTGCAACTTCTGCCTCTCCCCCTTTTTGGGAAGAATGTAAATCCTTCAGGATGGTCAGTTGAGAAGTCAGAAAAGCAATGGTGTCCTCGAGACACTTAATTTGTCGCTCTAAGCTGGAATGTGGAGTCGATGTTGAGGCAACATTTTGCTCAACATCCACAGCAGGGGCTCGCCATGGCAGATCAACAACTTTGTTCGGCCCTGATAGGTGCATGTAGGAGACAGGGTATGGAATCTTGATGGTCACCACCACATCTTTGCGCATTGGCTCGAATCCCCCACGAACTAACATCCCATAAATCAGGGAGGGGAATGGAAGAATCCCTGGTGACACCTTCTCGGCCTCCTTGGCTAGTTGATCCAGCACCAATTTTCCCAGGTTTAAGGGCAGATTCTTTCCAAGAGCGTACAGAATATGAGCCATATTCTCCGCTACCCGTGTCTCAGTGGCCGTGGGCCACCAATTAAAAATGTCAATTTTGAACAGCACGGAATACAGGGAAGTTAAGAAACTGACAGAAAAGTTCCCATCCCATTCTCTTATCCTACCCCCGGTCAAGAAGGACACCACCTAATTATTATCATAGGTCTCATCCATATTCACATTCGGTGTCCCCAAAAACTCATTAACAGCTCTAGCCGAGAATTCATATAACCTCCCCCTCAAAAAAAAAACTTACCATATTTCCTAGAGCTAGGGTCATTTAAGCTAGGGAAAAGGTTAGAATATACCTCACGGACAACTGTATCATAGTATGTCCCAAACTTTGTCACGGTTTTGTCGAACTGCCGTGATTCCAAGAATTGCATCACTCCGTATCGGCGGAAGCTGACTACGTCTGCAGTCCTCTCAACTCGTAGCACTCTTTGTGCAAATGTGGCCAGAGCTCTTCGTTGAACGGGGCGTAGAACTTCCCCCTTGGCAGTGGAGCCTCCCAGTCTGACTCAGATGTTGGGTCAACATCCTCCTCAACATCGTCACTTGAACTGGCCAACGGCGACAGAGCTTGGCTGCTGGCTGCTTGTTGAGGTGCTTCAGCTCGTCGAGATCTATTGGGAGGTCTTTCCTCTGAACTCATCGGCCTTTTTCCAGCTTTCTTTTGCAATTTGTTCCTCCACGTGGCTAGGGTCTCGGCTGCGCCAAATTCTTCATCGCTGTCACTCTCAGAGGCAGGAGAAACTGGACCCGTAGATTGTGTCTCTCCCCCTAGACTCACAGCCACTGTCTCTAGCCGATGTAGTGGAGTCAATAATCTCTTCTGTGGAAGCACTCGATGATGACGAAGGGGCTGATTCTTGGATGGGGCTTTGAGCTTGTGCTGTAGCAGCACTGGCCTCCCCCTGAATAGGAGCTTCGGTGGCGATTGGAACAGCCTCATCCTCAGACGTTTCCTCAGAGGTATCGGAGGTTGAGCTCGAGATCTGGATGGGTTTGTCTGCAGTTGTCTCCGGACCCTTTGAAGTACCGCCCTGTCGAAGGCGGTTGCTCTGACGTTTCTTTGGCAGAGAAGCACTAGTTTCTGTAGGTGGTCGGAGTCGAGACTTCTTGGAGGTGCTTTTCTTCTTCGGCGACTTCTTGGATGTTTCCTTCGCGGCTTTGGGAGGTGGCGCTGGGTCTGAAGTTGAAACCTTCGTCGCTTCTTCTGTCTCAACCCTGTCAGAAACAGGGGTTTCTCCCATCCTTGTAGGAATTGTGTCTTCTGCGCTGTGAGTGGGAGGATTTTGGTTCGGTGGCGGAATTGGCACGTTAATCGAGCCTCCAACCACTCTGGTCTGGACTGGACGTCGTCGTTCATTCATCTGGCAAAGAGCACTGAGCGGAATATGGTCGATATCTTCAATCAGCGCAGGGATCATCTGAATTGGAGGCACATCGTACACTGTTTCGCTCGATGTTGGGCTGACATTCTCGATTTCTACATTATGAGGTGAGTTCGACATTTTGACAGCACAAATCGAGCAAATTGGGTGAAAAGCTGTGTGTAATAATCACGATTAACCACAGAGGAGCAGAGAGAGATGAAACACTCAAAGTAACAGTGTGTGAAAATTAGGGTTTGTGAATAGTAAACATCGATCCATTAAGTCAAGTCGAATAAACTGGTTCCAACGGTTACATAATAATCGCAGATAGTGGAGTAAATGGAACACTCAAAGTAACAGTTGGACAGAAAAGCTTATTTAGGCATAATGTATTATTAATTCGAAATAATTTCAGAAAGTGCCTAAAAGATCATGGAGATAAAATTAGTACATGTGTACATGCGAGCACATAAGAGCGAATTGAGACTTAGCCATGCGAGTAAATCGGTGCAGTTCAGACCACGATTCCACTAAAAAGACAACTAAGTCCAAAGTCAAGGTAGAATCAAGAAATACTAACCGTTTGAGCGACGTTGATGACCATTTGAGACAAATGTAACAAGCTGTTCTTCGAGAGTTCTAATGCAAATCTGAGAGATTTCTAAACTAGACACACTACTACTAATAAATGCAGTACTAAAGACAGACACAGATAAATACGAAAGCACAAAATGTAGCAATATCAAACTGACAGTCACACAAGTTGCCCTAACATTTGACTCAATATCCTAATTCCGTAATCCTAGACTTTTCTGCTTAATCCTTCTCAAAATCAGTTCCCTTTATTTCTACCCTCTCACCTTACTTTATCCAACCGAATTTACGCACTGCCCTTATACCCTCAGCCTCAAGGTTCGGCTTTTTGTCGCATAGTATACATCGTCACCGCGAATGCCGTGTACCTAAGGAATCTTGTTACCAAATACCTATATCTAGCAGAGAGTTTATGAGTATGCTTATTCACAATAAGGATTGGCTTTTAGTCGCAAAGAGTACATCATCACAGCGAATGCCGTGTACCTAAGGACGT
The DNA here is from genome assembly GCA_027422505.1 of Craterostigma plantagineum. Classification (NCBI taxonomy): domain Eukaryota; kingdom Viridiplantae; phylum Streptophyta; class Magnoliopsida; order Lamiales; family Linderniaceae; genus Craterostigma; species Craterostigma plantagineum. Next base: position 17,801,674 of record JAPQWV010000009.1, on the reverse strand, counting down.
ATTACCAAGAGCCTTTAAGAAGGGATCGGGTTCATTCAGGGACCAGTCAAGAAGAATCAAGTCATTTCACAGGAAAACAAAACAGAACATCTACCCAAACATCAAAGTAGTAACCATCGAATTTGACATATGCTATGCTGATCCAATTGTTGGACCAACATTTAAACTAACATGTACAAACCTATGGATTCCTTCAGGTCCGAGAACCTTTCATAATCCAATGCTTTCGTGAAAATGTCTGCTAACTAATGCTTAGTGTCTATATGCTCAATGCGGACTAACTTTTTTCGACCATATCTCTTAGAAAATGATGCCTAATATCTATATGCTTTGTACGAGAATATTGGATGGGATTCCTAGAGATGTTTATGGCATTAAGGTTATCACAATTCATGAGGACAGATTCGCATTCTAAACCAAAGTCACACAACATGCTATTTAACCACATTAATTGCGTACAACAACTACCCGCAGCAACATACTCAGACTCAGCAGTAGATAAAGACACACAATTCTATTTCTTATTGTACCATGCAACGAGATTATTACCTAGGAAGAAACAGCCGCCACTTGTACTCTTGCGATCATCTTCGTCGCCTGCCCAATCAGCATCGCTATAGCCTACAAGACTCAAGTTAGTATCTTTGGAAAATCATAGTCCTAGGCTACACGATCCACTCACATAACGAAGGATTCGCTTAACAGCATTAAGATGGGACACTTTAGGTTCAGACTGATACCTAGCACATACGCAAACACTATACATGATGTCAGGTCTACTCGTAGATAGACATAATAGGCTGCCAATCATAGATCGATATAATGTTGGGTCAACATTCTGGCCAACATCGTCTTTACTTACCTTTTGCGTAGACCCCATGGGCGTTTTCATTACCTTGGCAGTGTCCAGCCCAAACTTCTTGATAGTTTTCTTTGCGTACTTCTCTTGGGACATAAAGATCCCGTCGCTGTTTTGCTTAATCTGCAATCCTAAAAAATAGGTTAATTCACCTATCATACTCATCTCGAACGTAGTGTTCATCGCCTGCACAAACTGATCTAATAAAAACTGTGAGCTCGAGCCAAAAACAATGTCATCAACATATACTTGAGCAACCAAAATATCATAACTGACCCTCTTAACAAAAAGAGTACGGTCTGCCTCACCTCGTGTGAAACCAAACTCAAGTAAAAATGTCGCTAACCTTGCGTACCAAGCTCGAGGCGCTTGCTTCAATCCATATAATTCTTTCTGCAGCTTAAAAGCATGGTTAGGATAATGGGGATCTTCGAACCCTTTAGGCTGTTCGACATAGATTTCCTTATCAATATACCCATTCAAAAAAGCACCCTTAACATCCATTTGATGTAAAGTGATGTTCAGCCAACATGCTATAGCTAACAAAAGCCTAATCGATTCTAGCCTAGCAACAGGAGCAAACGTCTCATCAAAGTCTATCCCTTCTACTTGAGTATAACCCTGAGCTACTAACCGTGCCTTGTTTCTAACAACCCTACCAAGTTCATCAGATTTGTTCTTGAATATCCACTTAGTGCCTATGACATTAATGTCCTTCGGCCGTGGAACTAATGACCACCACTTGGTTTTTCTCGAACTGCAAGAGTTCCTCTTGCATTGCATTTATCCAAAAATTATCCTTGAGAGCTTCAAGGACATTCTTAGGTTCTACCTCAGAAACATAGCAATTGAAGCGTACATTAGCGTATACCGTGTTCATGCATACGTTTCTTACCATAGACTTGTAATCTTTGCGTGGTTTGTCTCTGGTCTTCCTTCCTTCGTTCATGTTTCCAATAATGAGATCGATAGGATGATCTTTCTGAATCTTGGCTGGCGGATCTCATCGCACTTCACTGGGTCCTTCGTCATTGTTCTGTTCTGGCACAGATGTTGAGTCAGATGTTGGCTCAACATTGTCCTCAGGTTCCGCCTCTGTTTGCTCCTCTGGTTCATGAACCGCTTTGAATTGATCTGTAATATCAACTTGAGGAGCATCTCTGCTAGCATCATTAGTATCATCAAACATAATATTAATGGACTCTTGAGCAGACTTCAGACGCAAGTTATACACACGATACGCACGACTATTAGACGAGTATCCTAGAAAAATACATTTATCACTTTCCGAATCGAACTTAGTCAAATACTCACGATCATTCAACATGTAACAAGAACATCCAAAGACATGAAAGTATTTAACCGTAGGCTTCTTTCCATTCAACAACTCATAAGACGTTTTCTTAGTACCATGCCTAAAGAACACACGATTCGATATGTGACAAGCAGTATGCAAAGCTTCAGCCCAAAAATGCTTAGACACATTCTTAGAAAGTAACATAACACGAGCCATTTCTTGTAATGTCCTATTCTTCCTTTCGGCCACCCCATTTTGTTGGGGCGTCTTAGGAGATGAATACTCATGCACAATGCCCTTCTTATCACAAAATTCATCAAAGTACTGATTTTCAAACTCTCTACCATGATCGGACCTAATACAAAAGATAGATGCATTGAAATTGTTCCTAATCATAGCACAAAAGTTCTTAAAGGAATCGAAGGATTCTGATTTTTCCCTAAGAAAAAATATCCATGCATATCTAGAAAAGTCATCCACGAGCACATAAGCATATTTCCTACCTCCTATACTTTCTACTTCCATTGGACCCATCAAATCCATGTGAATTAACTGAAAACAGTGAGCAGTTTTAAAATGTTGGGCAGCATGTTGATCAACATTGTGGCTAACATATACTTGCTTACCCTTCAAGCACGACTCACATACAATCTTACCAAACTCCTTAAGTTTCGGGATGCCTCTGATTGCATCATGCTTAATAAACTGCTCCAAGGTTCGGTAGTTGACATGGCCCAATATGAAATGCCAAAGAACCACATCATCCTCGGCTTTAGACAATGGCACACGTCCTTCACATCGGATTTGTCGCCGACTAGGTAGCAGTTGTCACTCGATTTTTTACCTGCCATCACTCGCACAGAATTGCTGTTAAAAACTTCACAACATTCTTTATTAATCTTACCTCAAGGTCGTCGTCACACAGCTGGCTGATGCTGATCAGATTGGCAACGAGAGCGTCTACATGAAGAACGTTGCTTAGCTTGGGAAAGTCGGGCACGTTCAATCTGCCTCGGCCGAGAATCCGCCCTTTAGCACCACCTCCAAATGTAACTGTTCCACTCATTAATGGCTTGTAGTCACTTAGATACTCCTTGGTACCCGTCATATGTCGGGAACACCCGCTATCGAAGTACAAAGATCCTGTCATGTTAGCTCGCAAAGAGGTGTATACAACAAGGCATGTATGACCAGATTTCTCAACCCAAACTTTCTTAGACGACCCTACAGCATTCTGTTTACTGGAACTTGAAGATGAGCCAGCTGAAGTTTCTCCAGACACACTATTCAACACTGATTTCTCAATGTCGAGTGCGATGTTGGATGACATTTCAGCCGACATCGATTTCTTTGCAGAAATCTCCCTCTTCAATTTCCAGCAAAATGGCTTTAAATGTCCAGTTTGCTTACAATGATGGCAAATATATGAGCTATCCTTACTCTTGGGGAAAACATGTTTAGGACTGGGATTGGCGACTAAAGTCTCACTATGCTTACTTGATGCATGTGATTTCTCTTTTACAAAGACTATTTTAGGCTGTTGGACCGAGTTTCACCCAAACGAACAACTTCGGACGGATTAAACACGTCTAATAGATCAGAATCGAGAACGGGCGTGGGGCTTGGTGGTGTTCTTGAGGAGACTCTCTCACTCTAACATATGTTTATTTTATCTACACACACAAGCTCCTGCACTATGTGCTAGGGTTTTTCCTATTTATACCACAAGTTGGTATATAATAGGTGGGCCTCTTGTGAAGGCCCATTACTTGAATAACTAAGAACTAACTCAATTAAGAACTAGCCCAAAGTTTAATAAAGCAAATCAACAAAGATAATACAATTGAACACTACAAAATATTTCCTAACAATCTCCCCCTTAGTGTTCAATCTTCAGTTCAGCGCGGGATATCTTTGTTGGGCATATTGGAGATCTCGATTCCTAGCAAACTCCCCCTACAAGGGATATCTCCTCTTCTTGCGGAGGCATTGATGGCTCGGCTAGGACTCACTTGTTAAGATTCTCCAATCTTCTTCTTCTCGACGCCGGATTCGTCGTCTTCGAATGGAAGTTGTCTGGTTCGGCCACGAAGTTGACTCGTCTGGCTCCAGAAGAAGGTAGGCGTGGGGCGTAAGAAATGTGCCAAGGCTCCATTGAAATGTGACTTTCAAGAGCAGGGAGCCCGGTCTTCAGAGTGGTCAGCGCAGTAGTGGCGGAATGTGGTGGATGAGATGTGCCATGGCTCCTTCGAGTGTTCCATTATGAACATAATATCCTGACACATAAGGATGTGCGCGGAGGTAGTGGAAGCCTCCGGCGGAGCGTAGTTGGTGGAGGTGGCGTGGATGATGGTTGCTGATGATGCTGCTGTACGATCTTCAACTCATTTCTTCTCCTTTACTCCCCCTTGAGATGATCTCCGTCTTCGGGATCGTCACGTCGTCCGTGGGACGAGTCTGTCTCTGGTATTGATGGTGGTGATGATGGTGTGGTGTGGTGTTGAGTGAGGCAATCAAGTGAGATTCTCAGGAGTAGCAGCAATTGGTGTTCCTCCGGGTTCAGTTTTGAACACTGGAGAGACGGAGCAACATGTGGTGGCGTAGGCGTAGGCGTGGTGGAGTGGTGCCGGTGATGGGACCTTTTCCTTCATAGATCCTCGTTGAGCGCGGCATGGAATGTGTAAGTTCCTCACTGATTGCTATGAGTCGGGGCTCCATCACGAACGGGGTAACTAACCAGACGGAGGTCACAAAGACGCTCCGTCGTCACAACATCGAAACATGTGTCCGATGTGCCGCCTGTTTGCACAGGTCAGAAAGAACCGGAGAGCCACAAATGCTTTCCGTTCGCACGGACGATGAGACAAGCTCGTATCCGTGGCCCATCGACAATTGTGGTGAGGGTGGCTGTCGTGGGTCTTCCGCTCTATGTCACAAGGACGTCATCAAGCGTTCGTGCAAGTTCACGAAGAACCTACGGTGCGTAAGGAGTGTTTGTGTCCTAGAAAGTGGAAAATTTCGGTGGGTGAGGACACTAGACTCTATGTGAGTGGAAGAGGTGCAGGGAGAGGCGGGGCACTACATGTTCAACATCAACCGTCTCCAAGTGGGGCGGTGATGGCTAACGTGGTTCCTCTTGTGCGAATGAAACAGCTATCTGCGAAAGGATAGCTGAGTGGTTGGGGGGTTAATTGCGCGGTTGGACCAGATGCCGCGACTTCTACTCGGGAAACGAACGAGTCGTCTCCTGTACCTATGGGCGAGGTTCGGGTTATGGTGAGATATGATAGAGGAGTGTGATCATCTCGTCGTTGGTTCGCAACTCCTGCAAGCGACTTACATCATCCTCCCGAGATCGTTGATTGGATCTTTGCGTGGAGAAGGATGTCGCGCGACCTAGACCTAGACTAGAGAGGCTAGGGTAGGCTCGTTCCTGGGTTAGGATCAGGGGGGTTTCACTGATCCATGGGAACTATGGTGGCGTGGCGTGATCGCGTTGAAAGGCGACCACGAGTGATGTCGACGAGGGTAGCCCAAAACTGTTGATCAGACACTTCTGAGACTCGTTAGGTGGTGGTGGTGGTGAGGGCGTAAAGAGGATCATGGTGGCTTAGGACGTCTCCATGTAGCGCACCATGGTGGAATGGATGGCAGTGGGTGGACGGTGGAGTCTGGTACAAGAGATCCACATCGCCTAAGCATCAAGATTGGATGGCGCGCCCACTGATGGTTGGTTGAACTTTTGTCAACCCTTCTTTGTAAGTCTGGGTTCTGCACGGATTTGTACAGAAGTCATGATGGTTGCTCGCTTCTCTGACATCCCTTCTTGCACGTGGAGCAACCCGTGTAACGTGCATGATGGGGTTGGTTGCTCGCAGTGCATACCGGTCATGAATGTGGAGCAACCCATGTACCATTCATGTCGGGGGTGGTTGCTCACGTCGTGTACCAGTCATGTATGTGGAGCAACCCGGGTACCATACATGCTGGGTGTGCGAAATTGGCATTTGGAAATTCCGCTCCGAAAAGTTTGGGGGTGACCTAAACTTTTTTTTTATAATGTGCCAATACCGTCCTAGGTCGATCGTTGGGTACGGTGATCGTTGCCGCGTTTTGGATTTGCCTTCAAAAATTTCACAAAAACGTCTATACCGAAAATTTTTTGGGCCCGGAAAATTTATTTCGAAAATTTTTAAGAAGTGTAAAATAGACAAAGTCCAATGGGCTTAGAAAAATTTTCTCTATCCAATGTTTTTTTTTTAATCCGAGGGGGGGGGCAGAAATTTTTGGTGGTCGAAAACGTTTAAGTGTATTTTTTAAAGAGTGATTTTGCAAGATTTGAAGCTAAAAGATGGGTTTGGATCAAGTTTAAAATTTCTCAGACTTTGAAAGTTTCTCAGGTTTGAAAATTTTCTCAATTTTTAGAAAATTTCTCGGATTTGAAAAATTTCTCAGTTTAGCAAAATTTCTTGGATTTGAAAAAATTTCTCAGTTTAGCAAAATTTCTCGGGCAGCGAAAGTTTCTCAGGTTGATAGAATTTCTCGGGCAGTGAAAGTTTCTCGGCCAGCGAAATTTTCTCAGGCAAACTTTCTCGGCTAAGAAATTCTCGGCCTGCAAAAAAAAAATTTCTCGGTTTCGAAATTTCTCAGCCTGAGAAAAAAAATTTCTCGGATAGAAATTTCTCAGCCTGAGAAAGGAAATTTCTCGGTTTCGAAATTTCTCAACCTAAAAAAAAAGTTTCTCGGTTTCGAAATTTCTCAGCCTGAGAAAAAAAATTTCTCGGCTATGAAATTTCTCGGCCAAGAACAGTTTACTGTTGCAAAGGCTGCGCGACTTTTACCAGAAAAATGACTCGTTTTCGCTCAAATCTCACTCAAAATCGACGAAACTTGTTCCAAAACTTCAGAAAAACATTCCTAAACACATAATCAACCTTTGGGATGTCTAAAAACAACAAATCAAGGTCGAAATCGCCCAAAAATTGAAAGTGACGAAAAGTATTTTTCCAAGCAATTTTCACTCAAATCTTGCTCAAAACACGCAAATCTGGTCGCGTTGGGCTCTGATACCAATTGTTGGACCGAGTTTCACCCAAACGAACAACTTCGGACGGATTAAACACGCCTAATAGATCGGAATCGAGAACGGGCGTGGGGCTTGGTGGTGTTCTTGAGGAGACTCTCTCACTCTAACATATGTTTATTTTATCTACACACACAAGCTCCTGCACTATGTGCTAGGGTTTTTCTATTTATACCAAAAGTTGGTATATAATAGGTGGGCCTCTTGTGAAGGCCCATTACATGAATAACTAATAACTAACTCAATTAAGAACTAGCCCAAAGTTTAATAAAGCAAATCAACAAAGATAATACAATGAAATTGAACACTACAAAATATTTCCTAACATAGGCTGAACATGGATCATAGGTTTTGGGACATCACATGCAGATTGAGAACTAAAGCCAAGACCTTGTTTATCATAGATACCAAGAGACAGTACCTCATCAAGGGTAGATTTACTCTTGTTCAATTTCGTGAAGGTCTCATCGGCCTCGTCGACTCGCTTTTGAAGCTTGTCGATCTCCTTGTCCTTTCGTGTCAGTACGGCTTCCATCTTGTTCATTCCATCCACCAAGCTTTCGATCAGTTTTCATTCTCTTCATTCTCTTCGGTCAGAACTTTCACCGCGGCTCTGAGTTGCTGATTTTTCGCCTTCTCTATTTCGAATTGTGCGGACATCAACTCAAAGGATTCGTTCAACTGAAATTCTTCTCAACATTCTGCATCTGCATCATCATAACTCAAATACCCATCACAACAGTTTGAGTCATCCTAATCGAAAATAATATGCTTTTTCAATGTTGAGTCAGATGTTGGCCCAACATCTGTTACCGCTGTGAAGCCTATTTGATGATCTTCATCTTCGCCATCAGAGAATGACTGAATCGTCACTGATGATTGCATGTGTTGTGTTGGAGACTGCTCTTCATCTTCATCATCGGATAGGTCCACCCAAAGCGATTTCCCGCATTTCCGAAGTGTGTTTGCACATTCGTTGGCAAAATGGCCCCATCCTTGACATTCATAGCATCTAACCGAGTCATAGTTGATATTATTCTTCTTTCCATCTAGCTTGCGTTTGATGAAAGGAGGAGCAGAAGTAGGTTCTCCTTTGACATTCTGGCCCTTCCTGAATGTTGGACCAACATTCTGCCCAACATTCTTCTTCTGGAGAAACTTTTTGAATTTCTTCACTATCATAGCCATGTCATCCTCATCATTGGGGTTAACCTAGTTTCCTCCTTGGATGGCTGACTGACTAACGCAAGACTTTTGCCGCGTGAAGCTTTGTTGTACTTCGAGATTGGTCTCGTAGTTCATGATGTTCATCAACGTGTTGAGATCCAACGTGGACAAATTATGGGCTTCCTCGATCGCAGCTACCTTCACATTAAACTTCATGTTTAGTGTACGAACTGCTTTAGAAATTAATACCTTATTCGCGATTGGCTCTCCGAGACTGGCGCACTCGCTTGAACTTGACAGAATTTTGCCGAAGTATGTGGTAACATCCTCATCATCCTTCATTCTGAGATTTTCAAATTGGTTGATGAGTATCCTTAGACGTGTCTGCTTCACACTTGCATCGCCTTCACAGTATCGCTGAAGTAAATCCCACGCATCCTTAGCTGTGGAACTATTTTGTATGATCTTGAACATGAAGATGTCCACCGAAGAGAAGATGGCATTTAGGGCCTTGTCATTGAACTCGGCTGCGTTTCTCTCTTGAGGACTCCATTCTGTGACCGGTTTTTCATAGACTTCACCGTCTTCATCCTGGGCAGTTTTTGGAGTAGAATACCCATGGAACACAGACTCCCACGCTCGCACATCTATGGATTTAATGCACTGCCGAACACGAACCTTCCAATAGGCATAGTTAGAGCCGTCTAACACAGGGATTTTGCCGATGTAATTTGAACTTGGAACATCCATTGTAGAGGATTTTAAGCGCTTAGTAACGTCAAGCGTAAGCTCTGATACCACTTTGAAGAGGGGTCCCGTATAAATGGATGTAATACTAAGCTGTAAACTGATGTTGGACGTGATGTTGGGCTATCACACTCACTTAGAAACACACAGCGGAAATGATAATAACTTAGTGATCAAGCGAAGCGAACACGAGAGATGATTTTGTGCAGCAAGTCAAATAACTTGCTGCATGCCTCAAGGCGCAAAACTCCACTATAAAGATGGATGACAAACTATCAAAAAGGATAGTAAAAAATAAGCCTAGCGTAAACTACGAACCAAACTGATTCTGCAAACTACAAAGTCTTTCGACCTTTGAAAATGTAGACTAAAAACTCTCGTCAAAGATGATACTTGCTCGAACTCGCTCTTAAAGTCTCTCTCTCGCTACGTTCGTACCTCGAAATGGTCGTGGAAAGTCTCTATTTATATGTCTTCGAACTTAGTTAACTTCCCACAACGACTTGGCAGCGTCCACTAACTCCCACTAACGTCCACAAAGTGTATTTGATCCGTTAGTGACAGCTAGGAGTCGACTTGGTCAGCTCCAAAGGCTCGGTCTTCACTTGAGCTCCAAGTCTTCTATTTTTGGTATGCTCCATTCCTCAATTCGCTCTAGCTTATCCACACTATAATGTTACCCCAACATTGCGAATGTTGAAGCCTCAACATTAACATGGCGAACGATGAAAAAAAATTAAGGGCTGCCTAGGGCTGCGTGACGGCTATGACTGTTGTTCTTTTGCTGTAATGCAAGGAGCAGTTAGTGTTTCTCTAGATGGGCCAAATTTAGGCCCATTAATGATTATTTAAGTTCCTAGATTCTTTTTATGCATGTTAAGTTATTCCCCTAGGTATTGCTGGAACATTACAATCGTTAGGCTGCTTTAGTGATTTGTTAATGGGCTTAGTTTTGTTTTGGCCCACATTAGGTTAGAATTAGAAAAAAAAATAATTGGGCCATTTTAGTTTTTCTTTTGGGCTGGTTGGGTTTTAGTAAATGGGCCATATTAATTTTAGAGTAATTTTAGGCTCACTTCAGATTTGGACTAATTTAATTTTATTAGGTCCAATAAATGTGTTATTGGTTGGCTATTTTCCGTGACTAGTCGGGGTGCTTTTAAAGTCAGAAGTATTCGGAAAAATTACGACTTTTAACAGAGTGGTTATTAAATTTAATAACGGCATAAAGATGCTTATTTTAGCATACCGATTATTAGAGATATTTTATTGAAGCAGTATAGTCACCTTCGTGACCTCTGCCGTGGAGATTTCATAAATCTAGTAGTCGGGACGGTGGCGTAACATGACGCATGCGGATATTTCGATCGGTCCTTCGGAAGGCTATTATCTAGCAGTGGCTTGTGTAAGTCTGTGACGGTAAGCTGAAGTACCTGAAGGTCTTTCCATTGCGAGTTGTTGATCGGCTCTTCGGAAGGCGACTACTTGGCTGGAATAGGGTACGGACGCTTGATCGTCGCACCAGTTTGATCACTCGTGGATTGACTACCTAACCTTCGTTAGGCTCTTTTGCACAACGATTAAGCTGAAGATGGGTTGTTATTATTTAAATTTTTATCATTATTAAAGCTAAAAATTGTGAGTTAATTCAATCATCGTTCTCTTTTCAGCTGAGATGGTCGATGTTGCGACTATGAACTCTGCCATGAACAACATTCCTAAACTTAGTGGAATGAACTTTGGTGCTTGGAAAAATAAATTACTTAGGTTCTGCATTGCCTGGACCTAGATTATGCTATCATTAATCTGCATCCAGCTGAACTCACTGATGAGAGCTCTCGTCAGGAACAGAGAGCTCACGAAAAGTGGGAGCGGACTAACCCCGTAAGTTTTATGGTCATGAAGAATGCAATCCCATAGACCTTCTTGAGTAATGTATCATCAGAGGCGACTGCAAGGGAGTTTCTCGATGCCCTACAGGAGCGTTCTGTGAAAAACGATAAGGCGGAGATAAGTGCTGCTTTACGCAAACTTGTTTCCATGAGGTATAAGGGCAACGGAAACATTTGTGAGTATATACTCGAAATAACGGATTTAGCCACTAAGCTGAGAGCACTCAACGAACTTCCTGAGGATTTGGTTGTTCATTTGGTGCTTGTCTCTCTCCCTGCACACTACAGTCAATTCGAGGTGAGCTATAATTGTCAGAAGGAAAATGGACAATTAATGAGCTCATTTATCATTTGGTGCAAGAAGAGGAGAGACTTAGGCAGCATAAAGTCGAGAGTGCTCATCTGGCTTCGATTCACTCTGCCGTTGGCAAAAAGAGAAAGGCTAAGGAAAATGCGGTCAATCGGAAGAAGCCTAAGGGCTCTAACAAAGAGCGTAAAGAAAAACCAATTGAATGCTTCTTGTGCAAAAAGGTTCTCACTTGAAAAGCCTAAGTATCATGCTTGGCGACTAAAGAAAGGTACAAATTTGGCTTTTGTAAGCGCTGAAACTAATTTGATTTTGTACCTGCATATACGTGGTGGGTTGATTTTGGTGCTACAACTCACATAAGTATGTCTATGCAGGGTTGCCTGAGCTGCCGAAAGCCCAGTGATGCTGAAAGATTCATCTATATGGGGGCTGGAGAAGCAGTTGAAGTTCAAGGCGTGGGGACTTTTAGATTAATATTATGTTCTGGTTTCTTTTTGGATTTGAATAACACTTTCGTTGTGCCGTCATTTAGATGGAATTTGATTTCGGTTTCTGTTTTGGACAAAGAAGGTTATATTTGTTCATTTGGTAACAGGAAGTGTTATTTATTCTAAATCTTCGGCTATTGGAACCAGTATCTGAATATGATAATCTGTATCTACTAGATACAGTAAACTACGAAGAGTCCCATAATGTAGAAACTAGAGGAATTAAGCGTAAGTTACCATTCATTTGGTTTATGGCATAAGCGTTTGGGCCATATATCCGAAAGGAGACATGATAAGCTTGTGTCTGATGAAATTCTGAAAACACTTGATAAATCCGGAGATCATTTATGTATCGAGTGTATAAAGGGTAAAACAACAAATGCAAGAAAATTAAATGCCGAGAGAGCTAAGGAATTCTTAGAACTGATTCATACGGATGTGTGTGGTCCATTCCCTATGGCTTCTTGGAATGGACAACGGTATTTTATCACGTTCATCGACGATTACTCTCGTTACGGGTGTTTGAACCTAATTCATGAGAAGCCTGAAGCACTTGATGTTTTTAAGGCGTTTAAAGCCGAAGTCGAAAATCGACACGGCAAAACGATTAAGGCTGTCAGATTCGCCCGTAGTCGAGAATACTACGGGAGGTATGACAGATCGTGAACAACGTCCAAGACCGTTTGGCAAAATTTCTAGAGGAGTGTGGGATCGTCCCTCAGTACACCATGCCAGGAAGTCCAAATATGAACGGTGTTGCTGAGAGACGAAACAGAACCCTTCAGGACATGGTGAGAAATATGATTGCTCGTACGACTTTACCTCACTCTCTCTGGGGCGACGCATTAAGAACCGCAGCCTACATTCTTAACAGAGTCCCTACTAAAGCTACGAACAGTAACCCTTACGAGTTATGGACGGATAAAAGGCCAGTTCTTAGTCATTTACGAGTTTGGCATGTCCTACTGAGGCACGGCCTTACAGGACGGGCGAGAAGAAATTGGACTCAAGGACTATTAGTAGCTACTTCGTAGGTTATCCGGAAAAATCACGAGGCTATAAATTTTATGATCCCACATTAGAGACATTTTTTGAGACAGAAAATGCCAGGTTCTTTGAGGATCTTGAGTTTGGGGAGGATAGGGATAATCGAAACGATTTTCTATGGTTAGTCAGAAATTCCTCTTCATACAGCTCAGGTCAGTCAGGACGAAATTTTTGTCCCTATGGTTATCCGACCCCGAGATATAGACGAAGATGAAATCGTTCCTCCAATGGATCAGCATACTTCACCTGTAGCTGTTCATCACGATCAGCCTTATGAAGGTGAAGCTGATCATCAAGTACAAACTCATGAATCTCAGATCGAACCAGCGCCTTTACGAAGGTCGACGCGAGAAAGGAGAAATGCAATTTCGGATGATTATGTTGTATTTCTTCACGAGCATGAGGATACCATTGATTTAGTGGGGGATGATCCCTTTACTTACCAAGAGGCAATGGAAAGCTCTAAGGCTCGCGAATGGACCAATGCCATAAAGGAGGAAATCCAATCCATGAAGGAAAACGGCGTTTGGTATCTCGTCTCGTTACCTGAAGGCGTGAAACCGATTGGTTGCAATTGGGATTTTAAAACCAAACGGGATTCACTGGATAACAATGAGAGATATAAAGCTCGTCTTGTCGCGAAAGGATTTACTCAGAGGGAAGGCATAGATTACAAAAAGACTTTCTCTCCAGTTTCATCGAAAGACTCTTTTAGAATTATCACGGCGCTTGTGGCACATTTTGACCTTTAGTTGCATCAAATGGACGTAAAGACAACTTTCTTCAAGGGAGATCTCGAGGAAACTATATATATGTTGCAGCCAGAGGGCTTAGCTTCGGACAAATCTGGCCCGCTGGTCTATAAGAAATCCATCTACGGACTCAAGCAAGCTTCCCGTTAGTGGTACCAAAGGTTTCACCAGATTATCACCTCTTTCGGTTTTGAGGCTAACTCTGTTGAGGACTGTGTGTATCACAAATTTGGTAGGAGCAGGTTTATCCATTTGGTCTTGTACGTAGACGACATTTTACTAGCTCGCAGCGATGTTAATTTACTTCGGGACACCAAGAGATTTCTTTCGGATCATTTTGACATGAAAGATCTTGGGGAAGCTTCTTTTGTATTAGGGATCCAGATTCATCGTGGTCGCTCACGGGGAACTCTTGGGTTATCACAAAAGAGGTACATCGAAAAGGTACTGCAAAGGTTTAACATGGAAAATTGTCGTCCACATGACACTCCAGTCTCAAAAGGTGATAAGTTCAGCCTCAAACAGTGTCCGGATAACATTTTGAATCCAAGCACATGAAGATATACCATATGCATCGGCAGTGGGAAGTTTAATGTACGCACAGGTTTGCACCAGACTTGATTTGGCATTCATCATAGGACTGCTTGGTCGATACCAAAGCAATCCGGGTAGAGAACATTGGGTAGCAGCCAAAAGGGTCTTTCGATATCCTCAAAAGACGAAGGATTATATGCTCACATACAGAAAGTCAGAGTATTTGGAGATCATTGGGTATTGTGACTCTGATTTTGCGGAATGCCTGGACAGCCGCAAATCGACATCTGGTTACGTTTTTATGCTGGCTAGGGAGCGATTTATTGGAAAAGTGTCAAGCAGACACTTATCACTTCATCTACGATGGAGGCAGTAGCTTGCTACGAGGCCTCCAACCAGGATGTGTGGTTGCACAAGTTAGTGAAAGGACTTAAAGTTGTCAATTATGTGGAACGACCAATAAAGCTATTCTGTGACAACAATTCGGTGGTCCTGTATTCCAATAACAACAGGAGCTCTTCCAGGTCTAAGCACATAAACATTAAGTTCCTAGTTGTGAAAGAACGAGTTCAGAGTGGATATATAATCATTGAGCATATAGGAACAGATTTTACGATTGCAGATCCACTTACTAAAGCGTTAGCGCCCGCTACATTTCATGAGCATGTTGCTCGTATGGGTGTGACGAATTAAGTTTTATGTCTTATCGTGGATTCTGTAAATTCTGTGTTTAATGATTATTTAATAAAGTTTCTTTAATACATGTTTATGTCATGACATTTGGGTTTTTCAGATATCCATTAGTTTATCTCTGAATTCTGATCTTAAAAAAATAGGACCAGTTGGAAATAGACATGCGTGATCAACTGAGCATGTAATTTCCTTGCTACACATCCACACTTATGGAGTTGGTGTTCGTGATTACTGTGGGTTGAATTACGATATATGTATAACGACTACCCCTTTAGTTCTTGCATCGACAATATTGATGGACGAGATTGATTTCATATGCGACACTTTGGTTATAGCTATATTCGGTACGATATTTAGTATACGACGAAGGGTGCTTATTGGATAAATACACTGTCTTATAGTCCAGTGGGAGATTGTTAGAATGGGACTATTCGACTACGTATTTCTAGTCGTATTAGTCGTATGCAAAATATTGTAATTAAGTTAAAGGATCCATTCGGTGATCAATCAAATTTAAGGGGGTCTATCGCAATTAAATAAGATGTGTGGAGTTAATTAATATTTGTGTAGAATTCTTGGGGGCTGGAAAGTAAATATCTGATGGGCTTATTAACGGACCAGCCTATGATGGCATCTATATATATGAGTGTGGTCCCTAAGTGCTGTACAACGAAACATACAGCCGTCGCTCTCGTAAAACCCTAGTGACTACTCTAAAGATCTTTGGAGTACCCATCTTCCCCGATCTAAAGGTCTCACGTACGCGTACTTGGAAGATCCACATACCCGGTTCTCGCTAAGAACTGGAATTCTTAGGTACGCTTTCTATTTCCGCTGTATTTGGTTTATCGCCTTAATTAGTCCAATCAAAGTTAAGGTCTTTTTCGGATCCATACGGTCACGGATTCTAACAAAAATTGGATTGATGAATTGATCTTTCGCATTGTTAAGAGTTAAGACTACTCTTGTAGGATGGGATGCGAGCTGTCCTGAAAATTAGGTATACAAATTCTTTATTTCTGAGTCAATTTCGGTAACAGATAATCAGGTTTGATGAGTTGGTAAACTCAATTAATCGAGTTCCACTATGAAGCTCGAAAATGTGAATTAAATTAAAAAAAGTTAATGGTGTTCACTCAATGAACTCACCGATATTTTTGGTCTTTAAAAGCTTTCATACCAGACCAGTTGTATTTTTAGCACATATTATGCGTGCAATAAAATAAAATTAATTAGTACATATTTTCAATAAGTGATATATTCAAAATAGCATGTAGTTATTATGAAGTTAAGACGGACATGATTTTTTTTTTATTAGTTGATATAGTAATTAATTTCGTAAAGATCTGATTGCTTAATTTATAGATCAATTTACAGTTTTTATCCATCATACTCTTATATTAGTGCTGAGTAGGAGTTGAAAACCGCTCAATTTGGTTTATCAATCGGCCAATCAAAATTTTTCTCAAATTAATAGTTAACATATCATAAAAACTAAGAAACCACCAACTACCTTTCATTTATATATTATCAATTTACCCTTCTATTTTTGGAAAATGTTATTTAATATTTGATAAATGATTTATATATTATGTAGCACTCACATATTAATGTGCAATTAATTTATAGTGCTAATTATTTACAAAGAGTACATATATGTCCCAACTCCTAGTTGGGTCGGATCGGTCCGAGGATTGGGATCCATTAGACTAGTCCGAGGTTTATGTTTTTCTTTAATCATGATTATTATCAAATGCATTTCTTGGTGGACAAGTTTTCTTGCAGACCAAGGACTTTAGATTATCTAAATCTACGGTGGATATTTAATTCCGCACACGATCTAAATATTATCCAATCACAATTTCTTTTACTACTAAATACAAATAAACTAGTTTTTTTACCCGTGCAGATGCACGGTATTAAATTATATATTTATCATTTAATGGTGGAAATATTAAATTATATATTTAGAGTGGATAGTTATTGTACAACATGGGATAATGGGTAGTTTTTATGGTTTATATTTTATTTATTATAAGTAATTATATTTGACACGTGTCGCAATGAGAGCACTCCTACATTTCTATTCTTATATAAGATAAGATAAGCTTTTCAAATCACTGCCACGTCACACAAGAAACGAATGAAAACATCTTTCATCATAAATTATTGGCGTTTTAATTAAAATAGGGGAATTTGAACCCAAATTAGCTAAAATAGGGTTAATTTGGTGGAAATTAATAAAATCGAGTGAAACGCGGCTATTAACCGCGACGACGCAACCATTGCCCGCGACGCTGACGTGAAAATCAATAACCATCGCGAAAATACAGGTGGGCCCGGCTGGGCCCGCATGTGGCCCGCGTCGCACTTATTGGACGCGTCGTCGCGGTTAATAGGGGCGACGTTTGACCCAGACACAGTAACACCCACCACTAAACCCACTAACGACCCACTACGACCACTAACGACCCACTAACGACGGCTATTGCCCGCGACGACGCGTTTAATAAACGCGGCTTTTTCCCCTATTTAAAGCCGCTCAATTTTCGAAATTCAATTCATACAATTTCATACATATCCAATATGGTGTCTAGAAAAATTCAAATAGTTGTTTATTATGGCGGTGAAATCATACACGGGTCAAACACCATACAGTATAGTCTTCAACCCATCGGTTATCGACGAATTCGTCGCGATACCAATTTCGAGCAATTTCTTAGTATGCTGTACGACATGACTTCTGTCGACAGCAATGCTTTCTTTTTAATCGTTCGTGCGAAGAACGAGTACTATCAACACTCACAACTGTATCATAATCTCCTGCTATTGTCTAGTGATGCCGACTTGGCATACTTCTTGGATCCCGACAATGAGCTCGATTACATCGAGGTATTTGTCGAGGCAACCGAGATCGTTCAGTCCGAGCGCAACGTATATCCTCCCGACGAGTACACGAATCCCGCGCCGAGCTTTTCGTTTCCTGACATTGCTTCAGTTACTGAAGGATTGACGAATATTTCGTTTGCCCCTGACGAAGATATACCTTCGAGCAGCCGTTGCGTTCCTATTAGTTCGACGGTGGCGCAGCCTGAGATCGATCACGACGCCGTCCAAGATGACGTCAGTGACTCTGAAGCCGATGACGAGGGTGGGGCACTAGACGATTTGCCAGATCCCGCAAATGCCGATGATGAAAATGACGATGAACCAATGCCAAGTGAGCTAGAAGAGAATAGAGCATTATACCAGTCGGTGCCGTTTAATACCTCTTATCAAATGGCTCCCACAGAAGAGGGCGAAACTGGTGGTGATTTTTACGACACGGACGATCCCGCATTTTACGTAGGTATGACGTTTAGTAGCAAAGAACAATTAAAATGTGCTGTTAACGATTACCATTTGAGGGTTGTTAGACGTGAGTACCACGTGACCGAAAGTAACAGAACTGCATGGAGCGTGAGATGCAACCACAACGACGATTGTAACTGGACACTGCGAGCAGTCTTCAAACCGAAAAATTTTTTTTGGAAGGTGACGAGGGTTCTATTCTCTCTCTCTCTCTCTCTCTCTCTCTTGAAACCCGCACAGAACATATGAATGGCGATAGATTCAGCTGCAGGGGAGACGCCAAGGAACGAGGTCCGCCGCCGACAATGCTCGGACCGGGTTTTCGATTCCATCCGACGGACGAGGAATTAGTTCGGTACTATTTGAGGCGAAAAGTGTGCGGCAAGGGTTTTCGAGTCGACGCGATTTCCGAGATTGATATCTACAAGATCGAGCCATGGGACCTGCCTAGTATGTGAATTTTAATTTTTCTGCCTCTGAGTTTTCGATCTCATTGTCTACTTTTGGTTAATGAATGCCAGTGACGTGCGCTTGCTGTTGGGCGGGTGATGGAATTTGGGATTTCTAGTTTTATGGCTGAATTATACCATTTATGCTTTATATAACTGCGATTGAATCAACCTTTGTTGTGTTTTGTAAGTTATGTTTTCAAGTTTGAGCTGAATGGTCTGTCAATTGACTGGTGCGTGCAGGCTTTTCGAAGCTGAAGACTAGAGATTTGGAGTGGTACTTCTTCAGCGCGCTAGATAAGAAGTATGGCAATGGAGCGAGGACCAATCGTGCTACTGATAAAGGATATTGGAAAACGACTGGGAAGGATAGAGCTGTGCACCACAGAACGCAAATCGTGGGGATGAAGAAGACTCTTGTTTATCATATTGGCCGAGCTCCGAAAGGTCAAAGAACTAATTGGGTCATGCATGAATACAGGCTTGTTGACTTGGAGTTGGAGAAAGCTGGCATAGCTCAGGTAAAGATTTGTGATGATCTTACGCTGCTAATTTTTTTTATTGTTGTTTTGGTAATAGGTAGGATAAGCTATGAGTATTTTCGCCATAGGCAATGCCACAACATTTACTTTTGTAGTGGAAGAGTTATGGTATGTGAACTGACAACTGGGAATTCGATTGCAATTTTCGAAGTGACTTCGAAGGGGAAAGATTGGCTTGTTTTATGTCCATGTGGACTCAGCCGATGTATACATCTGCATATTGGTCTGTCATCTGTGTTTATTGTTTTTGTTGAGCTATGTAATTTAACAGTGTGATGTTCTGCACTGATCTTGAGGGTGAGTTAGAGTTACATTTAATATGATTCATTTTTCTTCTGTATCGTGTAAAGGAACCATTTGTACTTTGCCGAGTCTTCGAAAAGAGTGGCACAGGGCCAAAGAATGGTGAGAAGTACGGCGCACCCTTTGTGGAAGAGGAGTGGGGCGATGACGAA
The DNA here is from genome assembly GCA_027422505.1 of Craterostigma plantagineum. Taxonomy (NCBI): domain Eukaryota; kingdom Viridiplantae; phylum Streptophyta; class Magnoliopsida; order Lamiales; family Linderniaceae; genus Craterostigma; species Craterostigma plantagineum. The sequence goes on along the minus strand of JAPQWV010000009.1, from coordinate 17,782,008 downwards.
GAGTTGGAACTTGTTGCCAGAGCGGAGGTTACCGATGAAGTTGTTAACTTTTGTGATGATAGCTACTTGGATGGTGATACCCTTGAGCAGGTTTGTACCCTAGTCTAATTGGGCTATCTCCCTCAATATGTTCGAGAGATGGATTACGAACTATTCTATATATGAAAGAAAAAAATCACATGTATCAAGCATATTTCTTTCACAATTTTGACAGATGCCTCCACCATTCAATCACTCTATCAGGATAATTATATTTTAGTAATGGTATTCCCCTTGTGTCAGATTCTTGGAGCAGACGTTGATACTACAGCTATTCCTTTGAGCCTTCAGTCACCTGACGACAACAATGGTGAGGTAGTCACAGAGCCCATCGATATCACCCAGCAGCTCTTGTTGGAAGCTGAACAATATCTTGAAACGACTCAATTCGATGGCAAGAATTTGAACTACACAGACATTCCATACGATGCGGATGCAAATCAAGATAATTGTGGATACATTGTTGGTGAATCCAGCAAAGCTGGAGAATTTGACTATGTTGGCTTTCTGCTGGATGGGCCCGTAGGAGATTCATCTGACAACCTTCAGTTTGCGGATGGGGACTTTTTTCTCGATGCCAATGATGGTCTATTGGACTCTATTGAAACCACTACTTTTGACATGGTCGACGAATATACGTCGTTATTTGATTCCAATGACAACTTTCGGCAAAACACCACCTACGATGCTTCTACCGTACCCAAGAACGAATCCCTTATTTCTGATCAACCATTTGTTCCACAAAAGGTACTCTTCACTTCAAGATAAATAGATCCAAGCTACTCTCCATACCACCTTGGGATACAGCAGCTTTGTGACCTTTGCTTTTATTGCAGGAACTTGACGAAGGAACAAGCCAAGGCAATTCATCTAGTGTACTCCCAGCTGATGACAGTACAATTGACACTCCTTCGCCATTCGATATGCTTGATTGTGCACCATATGAACCAGGTACGATTTGCCAAGCCAGTATCATCAGTTTACGGGCTTAAGAGTCTATCAAGGGGTTAAAGTTAATCAAATTCGTCTTTGTTGCAGATTTTGAGCCCCCCTTCATAAAAAAAGCAAGTCAAATGCTGGGCAACATCTCTGCTCCACAGGCCTTTGCTTCAGAATATCCCTCGAAAGACACCATACGCCGTCTCAATTCGTTGTCCAGCTCGTCTAGTTCGGTGCAATTCACTGCTGGCATGATAAGGATACGAAACGTCGTCAACACCACTGAGAGGGGAAGAGATGAGTCGTCGTTGGGCAAGTCTTGGAACTTCAACGTTGTTCTTGCTTTCGGAATCTCACGAGGCAGCAATAATGGTGGTTTTGGGGCTGCCAATGTGGAGTCGAGCGTTAGCGTGCTTCCAGGGAAGTACATTTCCTTCTTCTCAAGGAATTGGTTCCTTTTCTTGATTTTATGGGTTCTATTTATCTTGGTTATTAGCTGCAAGCTCGGAGCATTCGTACTAGCCAAGTGATTTCGTATTTTGCTACTAGGGTTTCTTTATTGAGTTACGAAACTGTTGGTGCACTTAGTGTGGTCTTGTGTTGCTTGCTGTTGCTTAAGTAATTTATCTTTTAGCTTGTAGACGAGGAACTCATACCTCTTCGCCTAAAATTTTTATGAAGAACAAAGCCAAGAATAAGAATGATGATCATTTGCAGAATTCAGCTCGGAGTAAATAAGCTTGTGGATATATTACACTTATCAAAGCCCAAAATTGGTCAACTTGTACGTACTTGTTAAAATCGGGCGGTTAGGGGTTCTCCCAAACCGCCAACCGCCGGTTAGGTGGTTTAACCGGTGGTTTATAACCGTTAAAAAATAAAAAAAAAAATTTTATTTTACTCATATCAATAATAATTATTAGAAATAATGTTTAACTTTACTTATATTAATAATAATTAATTAGAATTTTTGAAACTACATATTTTGTATTGTATTAAACCTTTGTAACATATTTCATGATTCGTAAAATTTTTTATTATATTTAAAATTTTATATCGAAATAGTATGCGGACGAAAAATACACCGAATTTATTTAACATAGCAGTAAATTGAAAAATAAAAAATAAAAAATAAAAAAACTGGTGATTTAATCGCAGGTTAACCGTAACCGGCGGTTGACTAACTGGCGGTTAGATTAACAGGCAACCGGACGGCTAACTGTCAATCGCCCCCGGCCGGGTTAGTTTACGGTTAGTCCATGGACTAACCGTCAACCGCCGGTTAACGTAACCGGCGGTTGGGCATGTCTAGGTTCTATCATAAAATTAATTGGTGATAGAAAATACCTCTTATATTGGGTCGGGTGAAGTTAGATTTCTCACGTGGGCCGAATAATCTCACATGCCGTCTCACATGTGATAGTGTTCAAAGAAGCCCATAGAACATATCCCATCGAGTGGCGATGAGTCCAAACAAGTGCAATCACGAAACCAAGATTTATGACGTGGGGGGTTGAAAATAGTTATACTATAAAACAATAAAGAAATTTGATGTCACGACCATAGATTTATATATAAGGAAAAAGACTAAACTACATTAGGTAAAACTACCTTCGCGGTCCCATATTCTGAAATCTTCGCAAAACTGTTTCATTTCAAACACTTGCAAGTGTTTCATTTTCAACGTAACAGACCAACAAATCCGAGAGAAAGTCAATCACCCATCTTATTACGCAAATCATGCTTGATAATTTTCGTCGCAGAAACTGATCTGTCGCAGTAGGTGTTGCAACCGGCAAGACCAAAGCCAATTCTAGAAGTCGGTATATCAGTTGTTCCTTTTTCTCATGCACCCACTAGTATCTTGTTTGAGGAAAATTTGTACCTCTTGGCTGACAAGGACCTTTGGCTAAATATCTTCTCCTTACTTCCTCTCGAATATTAACAAAATATTCGTTAATTGGCTTAAGTAACGCAGGATCACCAACAATTTCATCTTCACATAACTCGATTTCTTCTTGTCCCCTTTTAAAACGGATTTCACTTGTATTAACATAATGTGACGATGAATCAATGCTTTGTTTAGATTTCTTCTGAAAACAATTTTCAATCGAAACATTCTTGTAAAATAAAATAATAATTTAATCATCGAATAAATTAGTTTCTTAACACATAAATATTTTCAGAAAAAGAAAAGGAAGAAAAAAAAATACTTGGGTGCCATATGTGCGTCTGCAAATGTTAGTACACAACAGTCTACAATCACATCGCAATGCATCTGCTCTCGTCATTGATATTTTATGTGTATACTCATTTAACATATAAGATTGTATTTCAATTAGGCCCAAAGTCAAGTAAGCCAAGAGATTTATTTAATTTTATTATATAAAAAATTGGCCCAATATACAAGTAAGTCCAATTAGAAAAATCCCCAAAATTATGGTTTGTATGTCATCTTCTTCAACCTCACGTAGATATCATTGGCCATGAAGCTCCACCCTATATACCGTATATACCCTTCTGACGCCGGCTGCCGGGGGGTCGGCCGACCCCTCTGACCCCCCTGTGGTTCCGTCACTGAACAAGCGTGATAACATGCAGTCGTTTTGATATCATGTTTAATTTTAAGGTTGCATTCTAAATTGGTATCATGAGGAGAGTTCTCTAACCAATTGATATCGGGAGGAGAGTTCTCTTATATTCTTATATTATTGACTCTGATGAAGTTATAAGCGGCCCGGTGTGGAACATGATCTCAACGATGTCCCTCACATGGTAATAATAATAAACAAGTATTAATGTCATTGCTATCTATATAATGCTCCATCCGAATACCTAGATGTTCGATTTGAAATTTGTTCAAATCGCCCGCTTGGAAGATTTGGATTCAATTTCACTAAAATTCGAGGTTAATCTAAACATTTATTATATGTCTCATTTTGAAATTTCTTGACACATGGTTTGATTTCATCCAAATTCGAACCCGTCATAAGTTTTTCGTAAACAAGAACAACAACAATAATAATAATAATATCTATTGAGAAATTCATCGTCTGATCTCAGTATAACTTATATATGGCTTAGTAGTTGTTTAAGTTCTAGCCGTTAAACTAGTTTCTGCTATTCCCTCTTTCTCTCGATTGGGCTAGTGAGTTAATGGGCTGAGGGCTATGTAATTACTAAAGCCCATATTGATGTATATATAAGATTCGCGCGTTTATTTGAAATGTACGATTGATTTTGATAATGAATGAAACAGTATTTTTTATCTTCTCTCTTCAATACACAAAACCAAGAACAAGTATCATCAAAAGAATCGGAGTATAGATTTCTTCATGGTATCAGAGCGCTGAGTTAACGTGACTTCAAACAACAATGGCGACTGAGGAAAATTCGCAGAATACTACAGTTGCGAGAGATAGTGCGGGAATTGTTCAATTTAATGATCCGATGTTCATTCATCCTTCGGATACCCCAAATCTCGACCTAACCACAGGAATTCTTAAAGGATCGGAGAATTACAAGGTGTGGAGCATGAGGATGTTAATTGCGATCGAGGCTAAGAACAAGATCGGATTCCTAGATGGTTCTTGCAAGTGTCCGGCTAAAGATTCACCGTTATATGCTCAGTGGAGGCGATGTGATGCTTTGGTAAAAACCTGGATCCATCGCTCGATTTCTGAGGAATTGATCTCTGGCATAGTGTATCTTGAAACAGCTGCTGAAATTTGGGATGATCTGAAGCTGAGGTTCGACAAGATAAACGGCGCAAGGATGTATGGTTTATTCAGGGAATTTATTCAAGCACACAAGGTGCATCCTCTGTTTCAGAATACTACAACAGACTTAAGCCACTTTGGGATGAATATGATTCAATCACACCAACACCAGCGAGTGAAGTGACACAGGAATATAAAGACTTCTGCAATTGGCAGAAGATGATGCAGTTCTTGATTGGGTTGAATGATTGTTATCAGAACATCAGGTCTCAGATCTTGCTCATGTCACCCCTGCCTTCTCACAGCCAGGTATATGCAATGGTGGTCAATGAAGAAGCACAGCGAGGGATCAACTTACAAGCTTCAAACACAGATTCTTCAATAGCTCTCATGACACACTTTCCTTCCAACAACCTTGGTAACAGCAACAATCAGGTTGCAAAGGCTGGCTTGTACTGTGATCACTGCAATATGAATGGCCATAATAAGGAAACTTGCTTCAAGATTCATGGATATCCTTCAAATTTTCTGAGAGGAGGAAGGAGAGGCACGGGAGCAAGAAGAGGTCAAGGCAGGTTTGGAGCTTTTAGGGGCAGAGCCAATAACATCATGTTTTCAGAAGCAAGCCAGGATAGAATCAAGGGGGAGAGCTCGAATCCACAGCAAGGATTCACTAGTGAGCAATATTCTCAGATTCTGAAAATGCTGGAAAAGAATGCCAATTTGGAAGATGCTAAAGCCATAGGCAGTTCAGCCACCATAAATACTACAGGTTTATATTCTAACTCCATCTCAGACTGGATAATAGACACAGGAGCTAACCATCATATTGCTTGCAATAGTGATTTTTTTACCAGTTTTGATGATAGTAACTGTAGTATTAGCACTGTGAGCTTGCCTAATGGATCATACAGTAGAGTACTCCTATCTGGCACTATAGATATTGATAATGGCTTGAAACTCAGGAATGTCTTGTATGTTCCAGACTTTAAGCATAATCTCCTCTCTGTTTCTAAGTTAGCAAAAGATGATAATCTGCATTTAAGTTTCAGCCATGATTCTTGTGCTATACAGGATGTCTTGACTGGCAGGATAAAGGGGATTGGTAAGCTAGAGAACGGTCTATACATACTCAGACCAAATCCCTCTAATCTGCCAGCAAAGAGCAAACTGTTATCTGATAGTTATTGTAATTCTGCAAATAAAGATGCTGTATTTGGACCAAATAAGCATGATGATGATGTTTCTTTATGGCATTATAGACTTGGGCATATGTCATTTAGCAGGTTCAAATTTATGTCTGATTTACACTTGAATCTGAATCATTCTGTTAAGTATTGCACAATCTGTCCCCTAGCTAAGCATACAAGAGCTAAATTTCCTGTCAGAGAGTTAACAGCTCAGAATGCTCTTGAACTTATACACATTGATATCTGGGGACCATACAAGGAGATGACCTATAATAATGAAAGGTACTTCTTGACCATAGTTGATGATTATAGCAGGGCATGTTGGATTTTTCTGATGAAAACCAAATCTGAAGTTGTTAGTGTATTGAGAGACTTTATTGCTTATTCTGAAAATCAGTTTGATGCTAGAATTAAGATTATCAGGAGTGATAATGCTTCTGAGTTTTTCTCCCATCAATGCAATCACATGTTAGCTTCTAAAGGCATTATTCACCAAAGTTCTTGTCCATATACACCACAACAAAATGGTGTTGTTGAAAGAAAGCATAGACATATTCTCGATGTAGCTAGAGCACTGAAATTTCATTCTAATGTTCCCATAAAATTCTGGGGTGAGTGTGTCAAAACTGCTATTTACCTTATAAACAGAACACCTACACCCGTGTTAAATGGTAAGACTCCATTTGAGGTCCTTCATGGTAAGAGGCCCTCTTATTCTCATCTTAAGATTTTTGGTTGCCTCTGTTTTGCAAAGCTGCTCACAGAAAAAGACAAGTTCCAGCAAAGGTCCAAGCCATGTGTCTTCATGGGGTATTCCACTACACAAAAGGGTTACAGGTTATTGGTTTTAGATTCTGAGAATTTTATCATATCAAGGGATGTCATATTCATGGAGCATGTGTTTCCTTTTGCTTCAAATACCACTAACCTTGAAAGGGAAGAGTTTCCTTCACATGATGAGCAGTTTTACTATGATGATCTGATTGCACCCTATCAACAACCAAGTGGATCCAATGTAGAACAATCTCAGCCCAATGTACCTACTGAGTCACATCAGGACAACACAGGGGCAGAACAGCTTGGCTCAGAGATAATTCCAGAACAGACTGCCTCAGAAGTAGTCCCAGAACAACATGTCACAAGGGAGGTAAGGAGGTCAGGTAGAACTTCTAAACCTCCATATTGGCATAATGATTTTGTATCTCCATATGTATCAGATGCTAGTATGATAAGTAGCACCAAATATCCCTTATCAGACATAGTCCAATATAACAGGATCACAGCTGATTATAAGGCATATTTGGCTGCTATCTCGAAGGATCATATTCCTAAATCATATGAAGATGCAAAGGGAGATAGTAGATGGGTAGAAGCAATGAATTCTGAGATTAAAGCACTAGAACTGAATAAGACTTGGAAATTAGTTGAGCTTCCCCCTGGAAAATCTGTGGTAGGCTGCAAGTGGGTGTATACCATTAAATATAGATCGAATGGAGAAGTAGAAAGGTTCAAGGCTAGATTAGTAGCTAAGGGTTATTCTCAGAAGGAGGGAATTGATTATACTGAAACCTTTTCCCCTGTAGTCAAACATGTTACAATAAGAACTGTTTTATCACTTGCATCAATTTACAATTGGTTTTTATTTCAAATGGATGTTACTAACGCCTTCCTCCAAGGTGACTTGAATGAGGATGTATATATGGCAGTTCCACAGGGATTTGATATTCCAGGAAAGGTGAAACAGCAAGTCTGCAAACTTGAGAAACCATTGTACGGCTTGAAGCAAGCCTCAAGACAATGGAATCACAAGTTTGTTGAGGTCATTACCAGGTTTGGTTTCATGCAATCTAAGCATGACTATTCACTATTTACAAAACAGATTAAGGATAAGTTGATCATATTACTAGTCTATGTTGATGATATTCTAATAACAGGGAATGATCTTTTGCTGATAAACGAATGCAAAGATTATCTTAAGAAAGTATTCCTTATAAAGGACCTTGGAGAAATGAAATTCTTCCTTGGGATTGAGGTTGCAAGATCTAAGGAAGGAATTCATTTGAACCAAAGGAAATATGTAATTGATTTGCTTAATGAGACTGGTATGACAGGTTGCAAACCTGCTCATACTCCAATTGAGGAAAGCAGCAGAGCAGTGAGGGAAAAGATTGGCCAGAATGACCCTGTTCTTGATGATATCTTTGGTTATCAGAGGTTAATAGGCAAACTGTTGTATCTCTGTGTTACTAGACCTGACATAACATATGCTGTGCAGGTACTTAGTCAATTCATGCACAAGCCGAGACAGTTGCACCTTGATGCAGCTCACAGAGTACTGAGATATCTAAAAGGAAGGCCGAGCCTTGGTCTGTTATTAGCTGCTAAAAGTGAATTAAAACTCAATGTTTATTGTGATGCAGATTGGGCTGCCTGCCCGAATACTAGGAGATCACTGTCTGGGTTCTTAATAAAGCTTGGAGACTCAACTCTGTCATGGAAATCGAAGAAGCAGACCATTGTAGCAAGAAGCTCAGCTGAAGCAGAATACAGATCCTTAGCCTTAGCTACATCTGAGACAACTTGGTTGCTGGGATTGTTCAAGGATCTTGGTATTAATAATCTCTGTCCTGTGCAGGTGTGGTCAGACAGCAAATCAGCATTGCAGCTCGCAGTCAATCCTGTATTCCACGAAAGAAGCAAGCACATAGAGGTGGATTGCCATTTCATAAGAGACAAGATAGAAGATGGAACAATTCGAGCAAGCTACATTCCATCCTTTGACCAACCGGGGGATTTGCTTACTAAGCCATTGAGTAGAGATCAGTTCTTTTATCTTCTTGACAAGTATGGTGTTTTTGATCTATATGAACACCATGCTTGAGGGGGGTATTGAGAAATTCATCGTCTGATCTCAGTATAACTTATATATGGCTTAGTAGTTGTTTAAGTTCTAGCCGTTAAACTAGTTTCTGCTATTCCCTCTTTCTCTCGATTGGGCTAGTGAGTTAATGGGCTGAGGGCTATGTAATTACTAAAGCCCATATTGATGTATATATAAGATTCGCGCGTTTATTTGAAATGTACGATTGATTTTGATAATGAATGAAACAGTATTTTTTATCTTCTCTCTTCAATACACAAAACCAAGAACAAGTATCATCAAAAGAATCGGAGTATAGATTTCTTCAATATCAATAATATAACCATAATGATAATAAGTAGGGTGTGGACGATCAGTCGAGTCAGCCCGTGAGCTCGATGAGCCAGCCCTAGATCAACGAGCTCAAACTCATTATTGCCGTGCTTCAAAGCTCGCAAGACGGCTCGCAAACTCGTGTTAGTTTAATATCTATTATTTTTATTTTATATTATATTTCACTTTTGAAGTTTTTGATAAAATGTTTCAGCACTAGTTCCATTTTGAAACTCAAATTCTGACGTTTTAAAAGAACGAATTTGAATTTGAAATTCATAAATTTATATTATACGGAGTCTGGTCAAATATGCAAATCTAAACATACATAGATGTTGGAGATGATAATGCGTGGGATTCATACCGGGAACGAGTCATATGGAGTTAACATCTTTAATCATGTTAGTTAAATTTGCCCAATACTCATTGTTGCATTGCCATAATTATTTGGGGTCATATCTTAAGCGAGTTTCCAAAAATACATCGACAATAATTTATCCATGGTTTGGGAAGAAAATATTCAATCCTATCCAAGTGGGTATAAGAACTCATATCATAACTTTGAATCGTCACACTCTTCTACCCATGTCAGTAAACCGCTAGAATTTATAAATTCTACATGTCATCTTATGATGGGGGATTGGGCTTATACCCAATTGAGTAGAGAAGAATAGACCTTCGAAAGAATGTTGGAGAAAATTGAAGCTTCGAGTAGTTAGTTTCTTAATATATAATAATAACTTCTATTTATAGTGAAGTTTTTAACCTTTATGTGTGTACAATAAAATAAAGGGGCTTTTAAGAATCAGGCCCTCTTTAAGTTTCATAATATACTTCAGGCCCTGTCGTATAAAGTTCAGTATAAAGGACCCGATATCTTTCAAAGTTGGAGAAAAGGACCAAAACATTGATCTGACCAAAATACCCCTACAAAAGCTGTATAATAAGAGGTGTCCAGAACATGTTTTCTGTTACCATCGTTAACCACTTTTTTTACGATAAAAAAATCTCACATATTTCTAGTTTCGTTCGAACGATCCTTGGAAGCGAAACTCGATCTATCCACGAGGGTTTATTTTGATATTCAGGTCTCGAAATGTTCGATTTTACGGGTATATTCTTCGAACTCTTTTGACGCAAATAATAAAAACACGATGAAATCGAATCCCGATTTGGTCGAAATTGAAGATATTTTGTACAAATTCGAGAGACACATAACCTAAATAAATCTTTGAAACACAGTATTGGCTCTATTGTTCGTCGCTCATGGTTTGCCGAAATTTAAAATCGCCGGATTGTTGCCTAAACAAATGTTCCCAGAACGTGGTATGGATGGTCATGCATCTTTCATCGTAAAATAGTTAATAGGTATTGATGAGCTGGCATATGGTATATATACTGATTTAAAGGTAACAGTAAGCTGGATTTGGTACCAAATGCCTATTATCTGGTATCGATGTAACCGTGGAAACTCGATCGAAACAATCGATCGTATATATTATTTCCATCTGCACGAACACAAATCCTGCACCAAACCAAGTTGGGTGTGTCCTAGACGGTTTATCATGTTATTTGGGTCTTGAATGTTCGATTTTACATGTAAACTTTTCGAATTCTTTCGACGCAAATAATAAAAACTCTGTGAAAATCGAATCTCGATTCGGTCGAAATTGAAGATATTTTGTACAAATTCGAGAGACCCATATCCTGAACAAATCGCTGAAGCATAGTATTGACTCTATTGTTCGTCGCTCATGGTTTGCCGAAATTTAAAATCGTCGGATTGTTGCATAAACAACTGTTCCCGAAACATCGTATTGGTAGTCATGCATCTGTCACCGTAAAACTGTTAACCGGTATTGGTAAGCTAGCATGTGATATATATACTGATTTAAAGGTTCGAGTAAGCTGGATTTCGTACCTAATGCCAAATATCTAGTATCACTATAACAGTGGAAACTCGATCGTAAATATTGTTTCCATCTGCACGACCTGCAACAAACCAAGTTGGGTGTGTCCTAGATGATTTATCATGTTATTTGGGTCTCGAATGTTCGATTTTACGGGTAAATTGTTCGAATTCTTTGGACGCAAATAATTAAAACACGGTGAAAATCGAATCCCGGTTCGGTCGAAATTGAAAATATTTTGTACAAATTTGAGAGAACCATATCCTGAACAAATCGCTGAAACACCGTATTGACTCTATTATTCGTCGCTCATGGTTTGCCAAAATTTAAACACAATCGCCGGATTGTTGCATAAACCACTGTTCCGGAAACGTGGTAGGGACGGTCAAGCATCTGTCCTAGTAAAACAGTTAATATGTATTGAAAAACTCTCATTTGGTATACGTTTAGATTTAAAGGTAGTAGTAAGCCGTATTAGTTACCAAATTCCTATTATCTGGTATCATTATAATAAGGAAAACTCGATCGAAACAATTACTGTATATATTATTTCCATATGCACGAACATACATCCTGCACCACACCACGTTGAGTGTGTCCTAGACGGTTTATTATGTTATGAGTTCTCGAAATGTTCGATTTTACGGGTATATTTTCGGAATTATTTTGACGCAAATAATAAAAATAAGTGAAATCGAATCTCGATTCGGTCAAAATTGAAGGTACTTCGTACAAATTCGAGAGACCCATATCCTGATCAAAGCACAACGACACCGTGTTGGCTCTATTGTTCGTCGCTCAAGGTTCCCAAAATTTAAATACAATCGCCGGATTTTTGCCTAATCTTTTGAAATAAGAAAGTGGTACCAGTAAGTTATTAATTGTTATTCTTTGAGTAACTTGTGTTATCCATTTAGGCGGGATTTCAGTAATTTAGGCGGGATTTCAATAATTTAGGCGGGAATTGTAATATTTGTCAAATAATGTGGTACATCCCTCTAGTTAAGAGGTATAAACGTGGCTTATCTGGTACCAAATCACTCATTTCGAATTACGTTTTAGACTTACGGGTTTAATTTTATAACGTCAATGGCTCCGAGGTAGTTCTCGGAGGATATGTTGATATTAATAACGTTTTAATGTGAAACGTATACAATGGATCTTGATTAACAACATAAGGTAGGGTGTAGTATATACATTCCAATGAAGGTGATCATCTTGATAGCAATACTAGTGATATCAACATTGGACTACTAACCTCAATGTTCGCATGACATGACTTTCTAATGAATTCTGTAGTTTAGCTTCATCAAATTATATATTTTAATGGAAGACAATGCGGATTTGGCTTTTTTCTCGAATTGAAGTGTTTTCAGGGTAAGTAACACATTCTGCAAATAAAATAACACGTATATATAAAAGAAAAAATTTCATTCGGAATGTTCTATATTGTCAAGGAATATTACCACATTACTTGCCAATAATACCGAATGTCCGATATAAAATGACAGTACAAATCCAATTTTTAACACTATTGTAGATACTGATACTACATAGTAAGTTTTCATATCACAATAACAATTTCATTAATCTCGCTCACAAATCCATATTTTTTTCGATTGTTTAGGGTTTGGGGTCTCAAATTTTGAGTTTATGGTCTATTAAATTTTTTTCGTGCTTTAATGTTGAACTTTGAATACGTTTGTGATGGAATTCATAACGTTATGTCTCATCAAAAGAGATACTAGTATATTTGTGAAAGAAGAGCTATGTGTTTACATGACTTTTGATCTCAACTTTCACATATAGATATAAACATTCGCATAACATGTCTTTTAAGGGAATTTGGTTTGTTAACTTAGTGAAATCACATAGTTACTTGAACATAAATCTTATACATTTTACGAACAAAATTAGTCTAATTAATGATGTTATACTGAAAAGCGTATTATGTGGTAACTATACAAAACATTGCGTCATAAATCGATTGGTCTTGTTTCTTTATATCAGACATGTGGTATTATTTGCAGGTAATGTGGTAATATTCTAAAAACAATCCTATTATAATTTTCTGCCGTTTCTGTTAGCTTATCTGACAGTCCAGAACTTTCTAGAATATTCTTAATAAAGTGTTTTCTTTGCATGTACATGTGGTATAAATGTTACAGGAAGTGCTATTCAGTTAAAAATGTATTAATTTGGAGGAAAGCTAATTTTTGTATTATTCTATAATTAACATCAAGATTTTTTCGTTCATTATTACGATAGATAATCAAACTAATAACCTCAACATTCCATCTTAGGTCGCCAATAAACTAGAACGATGTGTTACAGAATTAAAAATGTTTCGATCTTAGGTTGATTCAAAATTTATCGTTATTCTGTGATTAGCTTCGATAATTATTGTCGATTACTAAGACCCACGCCCGAATTGGTGTGAATCCACATTATTCGAGCATAAAAGTCGAGATTTCACTAGTTTTTTTTACCAAAATTTCGAATTGGGTTTGAAGCATTATTCCAGCATAACATCGAAAATTTTCCTTGTTTATGAGGACCCATGAAAAATTGAGATTGGTTTTACCTTTTTCGATTACTAACATGGAAGATTTCTTCAATTTCGGGGAGTTTTGGGTAGCATACGAATTTTTGATGTTCCTCTTGACACCTTAGTCCGTACCAGTTGCATGTATTTATTGTAGGAAACAACTGCTATTTTTTTAATTATTTGTTATACGAGAGGGAAGATTTGTTACCATTTATTAGTAATCAATTACAGTTTTTGAAGGTAGAGTTTTGGAACTTGCAGAAATGGTACCCAGATAAAGTGATGTGTTACTGAAAAGAAAACATTTCGATCTTAGCTCGCAGCAAAATTCGTTGTTATTTCATGTCGATTACTAAGACCGAATTGGTGTGAATACTCATTATTCGAGCATAAAAGTCGAGATTTCACTCGTTTTTTACCAAAATTTCGAATTGTGTTTGAAGCGTTATTCCAACTTAACATCGAAAATTTTCCTTGTTTATGAGGACCCATGAGAAATTGAGATCGGTTTTACCTTTTTCGATTACTAACGTTGAAGATTTCTGCGATCTCAGAGAGTTTTGGGTGTCGTACGAATTTTTGATCTTCCTCTTGACGCCCTAGTCTGTACTAGTTGCATGTAGTTACTATAGGAAACAACCTGTTATTGATTTCTTCATTATTGTTATAAAATAGACAACATTTGTTACTATGTATCAGTAATTTATTACCCTTTTTGGCGGTAGAGTTTCGGAACGTGCATAAACGGGTATCATTATAATGTGATGTGTTACTGAAATTGAAAATGTTTCCATCTTAGTTCGCAGCAAAATTCGTTGTTACTTCGTTTCGATAACTAAGACCCACATCCGAATTGGTGTGAATACTCATTATTCGAGCATAAAAGTCGAGATTTTCACTCGTTTTTATCAAAATTTTCGAATGTGTGTTAGGTCCTACGATTAACAACTCTATGATACTAGGCATGAATTCTACGTAATTCGATGATAATGATTGACTGAAGATTCGATCGAAAAACTCAAATGAAGAACAATAGAGAGCATTCGAGTAGAGTGAGAAAGTTACTATTGTTTCTCTCTCTAGAAATTGAATTGCAAGCCTTTCGGATCAATTTTCAAAACTTTCTCTATTGATTGCGATTGATTACAAAGTATTTATACCAAAAACACTTGTTATATCTATCTAGTCCTAATCTACGGACTAATACAAATAAAGCCCCTAATTACAAGGACAACTAATGAAATCAAAGCACAATTAGAATTGATCTTCTACATTCTCCCCCTTTATGCTTGATTGCGTCTCCGCGCTGTTTGTCCTCGTCGGGCGTAGTACGATCTGCGCAAGCCTGGCGCATACTCAAAGTTCCTGAGCGTGTTTCTCAGCTCCAGTCGCTCATCGATATCTTCTAATAGTTCCATTAGGAGCGGCTGTTCTCTCACGAACCTGTGGATCCTCAGCATCGTATCTCGATTGATTTCTTCCAACCTCTACTTGATGTTTTCCCTAACGACCTTGAGCGTCCCATTGCAAAATTTCTGAATCTCAATCTTCAGCATCAACCTATTCTTCTTGGCTATTGGATTGTGGTAGGTGATGCCTAGGACTGAGCTGATGTGCACGTGATTGTTGGGAAGCTCTTCGATCTCAGGTCCTTTGTTGAGCGGAGCGGTCATGTTAACCTTCTTCATGTTGCTCTCCAGAGCCATCTGAAGGTCGTGTGCGGCGAAGTACTTGACTTGGCGCATCATGAACCGGTTGAGTCCCTCGAGTCCTTCTTTCTTAATGAAGCCTTGAGGACCTTTGTACTTCTCCACGTACAACTGATAGAGATGGTATACCTCATCAGCAGGGATGTACGGTAGGTCTCTCGCTTAGATCTTCTCGAGTTCTATCTACTCGCGCGATGGTGTAGTGAGGTGTTGGAAGTCCTCCTTTTGCACAATATACACTGAGTAGTTGGCATGGGGAGAGACTCTTATAGTGGCTCTTGACTTGTTCTTTAGTCATCCCCAGCCTTACATCAGGTCCAAGCTTGGTCAGCATCCAAAGGCAGGTCATCCTCTTCTGCTGATCCCAGTGATAGATCCCTCTCAGCTCGAACTCGTTCGGCTTCTTAACTCTCTCCGGTGACCTCCAAATGTTTTCACGAACTTCTTCGAGGAAGGGGATTTCTATTTGGATGTTCTCCCACGGCGTGTCGATCCGAACGGTCCATGGCGTTAGCCTTGTAGAGGGAGCCGCTTGTTGCGCGATCAACTCTGGTAGCCTTGGGATGTCTTGCTCGTAGTCTTCACCTTCCAGAAGCTCGTCGTCTTCTATGATCACGTGGTCTATGGAGGCTTGTTGTAGGAGATTCCGAACGTCCTGAAGCCGTTGTCTTTGATGCTCTTCGGGCATGGAATGGGTCATCCACTGTCCTTCGAAGATGTATTTGTCTAGAACTTCATGTGGATTGACGCCATGGCCGGAGGGGCCCGGTTGGTCAGGAGCGACCGAGGGAGTAGCTTGAGTAGCTGCTAGGGCTATGAACATCGGGCACTTGCTTCTTCTTCTGGAAGCAAGGGGCTTGTCAGAGTCGATGGTGTGGGCGGAGGCGTCCTTAGGTGAAAGGTTGGTGGGTCGATATGGGTTAGAGTGGTGGTGCGGTGGGTGGTGTGGGTAGTTTGGGTGTGGGTGGTTTATGTAGTGGGTTGCGAGGTTTCTCCGGCTCCAGTTCCTGTCTGCGCAGAGCCCGAGCCTTGGCCTTGTTCTTGACCACTCGTAGATGTCCGTGGCCTCTTCTCCCCCTCATTAGGGTCCTGATTGTCAGGATCGTCATGTCTGCGTCTTCAGTGGGAGCTTTGGCCTCGGCAAGTTTTAGTAGGTGGCTCAGGATGATCCACCAATCGCCTATAAAGAGACTCTTCTTGAGGTGACCGGATAGAGAGGCCAATCAGGCGGCGAGTAGGATGTCGTGGAGCTCGGTTATCGGTATGGTGTATGGGTTGATGAGGATGGATGAATTGGTTAAAGGGTCGGTGGGTGTGGGTTGTGGAGGTGTGAGGTTGGGCAGTGACGAGGTGCCTTCGGAGACAGGTTCTTTCCCGGTGTCTCTGCGGGATGTCTCTATGGCAGTAAGAACTCTCTCCATTAGTTTGTCTTCAAGCGATTGAACAGAAGCGGAGAGAGCGGCTTGAAATTGCTCGTTCGTCACAAATGGTGTGGACGCCTCCGTAGAAGGACCAGGACGACTGATGTCGCTTGTTAACAACCCTTGAGCAGACACCGGCTCCTCAGGTTGGCTCGCAGTCACTTGAGGTTGTGACTGTTCGAGACTTCCACCCAATCCTCGACTTGAATATAGAAGATTCGCGTCTATGGAAGTTGTGACAGGCTCAGATTGAACCTGTACTTCGACATTTCGACGTCGAGCCCGGTAGTGATAGTCTGATCCTCGGCCCCGACCGCCGCTGTGATAGTGTGCTGCGGCTCTAGATTGAGCGATGAAGGTTCCTCAGCCCTAGAAGGTATGACAAGCGGCGTGTCTGACGTCGTGGAGACGACGGTGAAGAGGGACTCGATCTGAAAGCTCAGTCGACGTGGAGTCCGTCTTATAAGTTGAATCTCATCAGACTCAGTGTCTGACGAGGAAGCCGTGTGAGGTGTCGGTTCTCGTGTTTCTTCCTCATCGGCGTGTTCCGTCGTCTCAAGTGGTGAGCTGTGCCCCGTTTCCGCCTCAGGCTGTGCCTCCTGAAGTAGAACCTCCTCAATAGGCTCTTGGAGCACGCCTACATGTACGGGCACCTCCACCCGATATTCGTGTTCAGGGGCCTCGAGCGCCATCTCAATAGCCACGACGTCTATTAGTGCATCATCTACGTCGGGCATTTGCTTTTCGACCAAAGGAGACTCCTGTTGAAGCTCCTGAGCGACAACATCTATCATCGTGTCCTCAGGACTTGGTTGGTGTTGCGGTTGGGGAGGGCTAACTCCAAAATCTATCGAGGGCCCTCGAATTATCTCCTCGGTGAGGTGATTTTCCCGGCAGTAAGTTCGATACACGTCTCCCTGGGGGTCGGCGAGACGTAGCAGCTCAAAAGAAATCGGCATCGATGGTTGATAGTTTCCTCCAGAAGGTAGACGAGGGATGGACTCGTGCAACTCCATGAATTCCCTGATGATCACATTAAACCACCGAGCGTAAGGCACATTCTTCGATCTCCGATTCTCCTTTTGCCGAATCTGGTCTACAAGATCGTGAAAGATCCGCAGTATGTTGCTATTGCCCTTGTCGAAGCCAGCATGCTTGGGCGATAGACACTTGTTCACAATCCCGAACAGTGTCTTCCACGGATGAGGGATACCACTGCTCTGGACTTGAGCTAGCTTGGTGAGCTGCGGTTGATATCCCATCTGCATGAAATCATGCACCATTTCTGCGTCTGATGGGAGCGGGTCGTAGTTTGCGCTGTATGGCAAGTCCAGAATTATCCCGAACCGGTTCTTGTCCATATGTATGTGCCGCGTCCCTATAATGGTTGAGAAGGAGAATGCTCCATTATCCACTGCTCCTTGTATACATCCCCAGAATTGCTGGAGATAGACCATTGGCACCGATGCGGTGACCGTCAATGCATGCCAGATGGGGTGGCCTTGCAGGATAGATATTATGATCTCGTCTGGACACCGAAAGGTGCTCAGATCGAGCTGGAAATTCGTATCCTGGACCTTCAAATACAAGTTGTGGTCGTATATGTTATTATAATGAGGGTAGCGATCCATCTGAAAAATAAGAGATATAAAAGTTCATTAGTTCATAAATTTAATTTTAGTCGAAAATTGTTTTAATTTCATCAAACTATAATATTTTATCAAGTCATAACATGTTTGATGAATTTTGAATTAAAATCGTGTAGTATGCATATAGTATAATTGATTTTGAAAAATGTAATGGCATGTTCGGAATTTCGAATGAAACATATAACGCATGGAAGAAACATCAAAATTTTCTAAGTGTTTGATCGTGGAAAATGTTACTGTTCATGCCGAGATATTTTACGCTCGAAAAATTTGACTTTTAAATTGATTTCGTATGCATTGATTTCAATTGAAATAACTCCGTTTAATTTTGCGATCGAGAAAATTTTATTCGCTAATGTTCGCTATAGTGTAAAAGACTTACAAAAAAAATCTTCTAAGTGTTGAAGTTGGAATCCTGAGACTGTAGTCGATCAATTTTACTATCGAGAAAAATTCCGCGTAAATTTACGATCGAGAAATTATTTCTCAGGTAAATTTACTATCGAAAAATTTTCTCGATTGAATAAAATTTTCCGATATGAAATTTGTCGAGCGATACGTGATTTCCGATCCTAAGTAAAATTTTCACTGCGATAATAATTTTTTTCTATCGAGAAATTAGTCAACAAAAGAAAAACTAAGTCAATCGTCGAGAAATTTTTCGATCAATTAAATCCTAAGCGGCGAATTTTACGATTGAAAAATTAAGCGTTGAAAAATTAATTTTTTTTTCACTGCTAAATTTTTGCGACCGAAATAAAATGAAATCGAAAATTCTATTTTGCGATAGTAAGTTTTACGTTCGATCTAATTTGCATCTAAATAGTCTACAGCGCTTAAATTCTTTCGCTCGCAGAAAGTCCTAATTAGATTTCTCGACGGTAAGTGATTTGTCGGTCAAAATCTTCTTTCTTAGCGACTAAGTCAGAATTTAGCGATCGAAAACTAATTCGAGACAAACAGTATCTCAATTGAATCGGAATTCAATTAAGACTCTTTGCGATCGACAAAGTTCTTCAATGTTTCAAACATTCAAATACCCAATTTCTTTCAAAACTCAACTTAGTGGTCTAAGATGCAGATTTTTCGAAAGTTTAAACTACCAGATTCAATCGAAACTATCTTAAGTGCAGGCATTAACCCAGATAAAACTCGTAAACATGCCTAAATCACTATAAAATAGTATACGGTTTTCTCAGTTTGAAGAACAGTCGAGAATCTAACCCTAATCACGCGAAAAACTACAAAATGCAGATGCTAATGGAGTTAAATCGCACGCAAATGTCAAATGAATCTCATTTCTACCTTAAACAGACAATTTGGTGTTGAAAATCGAAAGATTTGTGAGAGATTTGAACTGTCTGTGAAAGTTTTTCGAGAGAGAAATTTTTGCGATTTAGGTTTGCGTGAGATAAAGTTTTTCGACTGACAAAAAGTGAACTTTTATTAACTCGCTGTAAGTGAATGTTGGGTTTGCGATTGGACGTTTTGCGATTAAATGGATCAGGCCCATTACTATTTGCGCTCGAGAAATATTGATTCGAAAATTGCTCTTCAATTCAATTTCCCGATCGCAAATTATCGCGGCCAATCAAAATCGTTCCCAACACTGTTTACGATCGAGAAACATATGATTGCGAATTAATTCTTATATCCAATTTCTCGATTGTAAGTACTTCTAAAAATTTTCAGATTGATCCCTATTTCAAATAAAATCACATTGTAATGCTCCCCCTCAGAATTAAAATAAATGCAATTAACTCCCTGGATTTTCTGTGTAGTTACGTCTAGCTCCCCTGGCAGAATAAAAAACCTGTACCACTTAGAGAAAAAAACGTTAGAAATAATAGAGTTAATCAACAATTATTTTAGGCATGTTTTCCTTTGAAATATTTGGTCTGTGACAATAGCTCCTTGTCTTGAAGTGCCGACGTCTCACTCCTTTATTTTGTTTGAAGAAATCTGAAATACTTCGAGAAAAACGTCAAAAATATTTGGAGCTAGTGCACGATTAGTATATTTGCTCCCCCTCAAATAATGCGCGAAAATTGACTAATCATGCAAGCATATGAAATCAATTCAAGTCACGAGCATAAAACATACACATTTACCTAGTAAGCACATATACATGGTCCCAAAAACATGTATTGAAGATATTGTGTGAGGGTAAGAGCAATGAAAAATTTATCGCATTTAAACAATTCAGTACCAATGCAATCTAAAATTACATTTAGAATGTGCGATAACAAAATAAATTCGCATTTATTCAATTCAACGCATATGAAACATAATATTTCATGTCAGAATGTGCGAAACATAGATTTTACATTTTTTTTTGGTATGGGTCAGATTATGTTGCTTCGATCAGTCGTCACACCTAAAATTTTACGAGACATTTGAAAGAAGAAAATGCCGTCAACTCATGTCGTCAAACTAAAGTCCTAAGTTCATAGACTGTTCCATTTCTACAACTCTCACTAGGTTCGCTCTAGCACTCAATTATTTTTAACTTGAGATTTTTATATTTATATCACTCAAGTCGACACAAGCAATTTTAAGTCAATTTACCTGTGATCGAGGAATTTTTAATCATTTCACCTAAGCGAGAGACCGTCGATTGGAATAAAAGGATTGTAAGGATATTAGTTTGGCTAGGACTTAGAAGGGAAAGAATTTAGAGGAAAGTGAGCTTATCTCTTCGTCATCTTCCATTTCTAGTCTGTCTCCTTTTGCGTCTTTCTTCTTTTCAATATTTTCTCCCTCTTTTTCTTTTAAGAACATCCCTTTTTATGCTATGATCAAGCTGAAGCTCCGCTTCTCCACGAGGCTATAGGAGATTATCGTAGGCGAAGTTCTTCTTGTTGGTTCTCGGGCCGATACCGTGCTCCTCTTCTTTTAATCCCTAGAGAGGTTTAAGAGATTATCTTTTTGGAAAAGTTCACGGTTACGGAATTCGTACCCAAGGCTGCGCTCCTCTTCTCGTTTCTCGATATAAGACCGGATTATCGTTGGAGAAGTTCACTTCGTGGTGCTCCTCTATCCAGCCGTTCTGACGAGCGTACGAGATTATCGTTGGAGAAGTTCACAGCAGGATCCATGCCACCTTCTAAGAAATAGTCGGAAGAAGGTTCCTTTGGTCTGATTTTTGCGCGTTGAGCAATGCCTTCTTTTGTCATCCACCTTTTCTTTTGTTTTCTCCCCCTCATTTTCTCGTTTGAACAATCATCCGAAGAGTGCATTCAAATGATTCTACTAACTTTTCACTTAAAAAGCCTAGAATTGAAAATAATTTTCGAAATTCTTATTCTCATGTGAAAAATGTGCATTCTCCACGTAGGAATTACGACACTTCTACTTTACATGCTTATCACTCTATTTGCTCGTATTCTTACATGAAGTATCCAGTCAATATTCGTTCCGAAAAGCATTTATTACGACTAGGTACTGAGAAGACCTTTACAAGTACACATTCTAGGAGCACATATTCACATGCTAGAATTACTTATCCATGTAAAATCAAGCAAAAATGGATTCCTAAATTGGATATCAAGTCACAAAGTCCTAGTCAAATATGGACTCCTAAGACTACATCTTCGACCAACTTAGGCTCACAATCTAATTTTACACGATTTACGACTAAC
Source organism: Craterostigma plantagineum (assembly GCA_027422505.1). Classification (NCBI taxonomy): domain Eukaryota; kingdom Viridiplantae; phylum Streptophyta; class Magnoliopsida; order Lamiales; family Linderniaceae; genus Craterostigma; species Craterostigma plantagineum. The sequence continues at coordinate 17,760,050 of JAPQWV010000009.1, read as the reverse complement.
TCGTTTTCTGCTAATAAGGGAGGACCCATACGACAATGGGTACCAAAGTCCCGATAGTTTTGCAGATTTCCCTCATGTATGGAATTCGACGTAGTGGCTCCACGTACATGATAAAGGGATGAGGCGTGAGCTACTACAACTAAGTTTCAACGAGGTATATTTCAAACTTACATATGCATATGAGTTTCGTCGAAAAAAATATATACCTATTTTCTTTGAAAACTTTTCAAATGATACATTTTCGATATGCATTTTAGCGCTTTAAACGAGTTTTAAAATTTTCAAATGCATATTACGAACGGACACGATAAATTCATTTTTCGATTAGTACCTTTTAAATGAGCTTTATTTGAGGGGGAGAAAAACTTACAACGAGCGATTTAAGGGAATGAGATTCGTAATATTCGTCAAGCTAATTACGCATATTTCTAGGGGGAGAAATAAGCATTTTCGGAGATGGAAAGCATAAATAAATACTTTGATTTTCTTTATCTTTTATACTTAAATTAAAAATAAAACCTTCCGAAAAAGTTTGCCGATTTTTTCTTCACTTTCTCGAGAAAATTTTCACCATAAAGTTTCTTGACAAGTTTTTTTTCGTCGCACTTTCTCGGAGGTTTAACTGTAATACTACTATATGAATAGTATACATACATATATATATCTATATAAAAAGAAAAGAGGAGATAAAAAAGAAGAAGATAAAAAAAAGGGATAAAAGAGGGAGATAAAAAAAGGATAAAAAAAGAAAAAAAAAGAAGAAAAATTACAAAAAAACCTCTCCTTTCTATTTTTCGATATGATTCTCGGATTTATTCTCCCACATCCAAAGATGGCCGTACCACGAAGAATCTCGAGCTTTCAAACGGACAAATATTTCTAAAGACGACGGTGAAGATCGAAATGAAGATCAAATGCTCCGAATATTCATCGACCGGCTCCGGCTTGCTAATTCAAGAAGAGCAACACTTCTCACGTATCCCGGAGGAATGGATTTCATGTTCCTATGGTTCAGTCTAATCCGACTTGATCTTAACCCCGAAACGCGTTGGAGCATTTGAGACGATTAAACTTTCCACCGCTTTCTCATCATCCGAACACACTAAGCAAGATTATTTTGATGATGCCTAGGAAGTCTTTGAAGGTACATCACTCCATTATCTCACATAATTTCGGACCCAACCCCCGTAGGTACAGGTGCTAATTTTAATTAGCTCCCGAGTAGAAGTCGTCGCATTAGGTCCAACGGCGCATGCACAACCGAGCCTTACCCACTCGTCTTTCTCTCAAAAGATAGGTGTTTCATAAATCACGGGGAGCCACGTATGCTATCACCGTTTCACTCGGAAACGGGAGATATTGAACTAAGTGGTATTCCGCCCCGTACCACGCTTTTATTGATCACTCGCGTCTAGTGTGTCCTCACTCCCCAAAAAATTTTCAAATTTTTTAGGACACATACACTTTTTAATACACCTAATCTTTGTGATTACGTTAGAACTCCTGTAGACATGTTTTTTTTAAAGACATGCTTCGAGGATCGGAAGGAAGTCCGACCGTTGTAACATCAAAGCAACAACGGTTTCGACCATCTTCTACGAGCTTTGCTCCTAGTTGATGTCAACGGGACGCCTATGTGGCCCCGGTACTCATTTCGACGGATTGTCTTTGTGGCTCCGTCCGGTTATTACCCTCACCGACCTTTCGGTATTGTCCTTACCTACCTCCAAATTAACATACCGAAATCGTTAGTACGATTCGCCATGAGGGGGAGAAGGGTTTATGCATGCACAATCGGTCGGTCCACCCACCAAATTCCACCGCGCGTACCCCTCTGAAAACGGGCTCTCTCACAACGCCACATTCAAAGGAAGCTCGGTACAACTTAAAAAAAAATCAAAGAAAGAGACGGCCTACCTTCATCTGGAACTAGAGACGCTTCTTCGAGGCCGAACCAGACAACTTCCATTCGGAGAAGACGAATCTGGCGAAACGGAGAAGATGGCTAAACCCCAAGCCCTTTCCTCGACTTTCTCATGCCCCTTGCTTCCGGAAGAAGAAGCAACGACCGAGGATCGAACGACACGTGACTCAAGCATCATCAAGGATTGAAGTTGCCAAACGTGTTCACCTCTCCAAACCTCACATCGGATTCCCCGATCTCAACACAAGGTTGACCCAAATAGGGGGAGTTTCGAGTTTCGTGTGCTTTCAACGGGAGAAATGGGACGCAGACTTTCTAAATCCGGCAAGAACTTCGTACATCTTACGACATTTAGGAGAAGAACTTCAAAAGAAGATTCGAAGTAAAAGCCGATGCCTAGAAGACCATGTGGGCTTGAAGATATTCTAAAGAGGAAATTTCGAGGACTCGATGACTATTTCCATTTGCAAGACGAAGATAACCCGCGCTATATTGGAAATTGAATACAAAGGGGGATATTGTTGGAATTATTTTATTGTATTCAATTAATGTAGTTATCGTGTCTTGCTATGCAAATTAGTAGTCTTAGACTGAATTGTAATTAGTTATATTATAGGACTACTTATGTAAATATACCACAATATGTGGTATATATAAGTGAACTCCTAAGAAAATTAGGAGTGCGCTTTGTATGGTTTTCAGATCGAATAGAAGAATTGGAATTTTAGAGAGAAGATTTTAGCGCCAAACTTTGCTTGTTCTTCAATTTACTTCTCTCTCAAGCTTCAATGGTAAATCTTATGCTTTAACTTTCGAATTGATTAGATTTACAATCCGTTCTTCATAGATTCGATCTAGGTTGGATACTGGGGTCCTAACATTATGTGTGAAGTATTATTCCAACTTAACATCGAAAATTTTCCTTGTTTATGAGGACCCATGAGATATTGAGATCAGTTTTTGCCTTTTTCGATTACTAACTTTGAAGATTTCTGTGATTTCAGGGACTTTTGGGTGTCGTACGAATTTTTGATCTTCCTCTTGAGACCCTAGTCCATACTAGTTGCATATAGTTATTATAGAAAATGAACCGTTTTTGTTTTCTCATTGTTTGTTATAGGTAAGTCAACATTTAATCCTCAATGTTTGGCATCTGTTATTAGTGTTGATGATGGGGTTTCCTAAATAGCAGAAGGTGGTACCACGATGAAGTGATGTGTTACTGAAATTTTTTTATCTTACTCATGACACATTATTTTTTAATTATTTGTTATTATTGAGGCAATATTTATTCGTCAATGTTAAGAATCTGTTATAGACTTTGATGGCAGAGTTTCCGTATGAGCAGAAAATGGTACCCAGATAAAGTGATTTGCTACTGAAATTGAAAATGTTTGGATCTTTGGTCGCGGCAAGATTCGTTGTTATTTCGTGTCGATTACTAAGACCCACATCCGAATTGGTGTGAATCCACATTATTCAAGCACAAAAGTCAAGATTTCACTCGTGTTTGTACCAAAATTTTCGAATTGAGTTTGAAGCATTGTTCCAACATACATGGAAAATTTTCGTTAGTTACGAGGACCCATGAGAAATGGAGCTCGATTTACCCTTTTCGCTCAATAAAGTCGAAGATTTCTAAGATTACCGCGTGATTTGGGTGTTGGAAGAATCGTCGATGGACCAAACCTAGGATGTGAGGGATGATGGCACAGAGATGTAAACTTTTGCAACAGTCGAGGGCAAATTGGTCTTTTTAGCACAAATGGGTCCTTAACTCTAAGACAAATGTGAGATGGATCTTTTAAACTGAAATTTAAAGTAATGGGGCTAAACTGAAATTTAAAGTAATGGGGCCTGAGTTCAAATGAAACTTGCTTAAGAGGGCCTAAAACGAAATTTGCTCTAAAATAAAATAATTGATAGTGGGTGGTTTTAATAAGTTACATACCGAAAATAGAATGATGTAGTTATTACGAGTTTAAGGCTACATGGTTTAATATTATTTTTTTATTTTTTAATTGTAATTAATGTAGACAAAATATGATTTGTTAATCGACAAACCAATTACAGTTTTTATTCACCTTAAACTCTTTATAAAAGAATATAGATTTCTTAAACTGGAGGAGAAATGTGGGAAATGGAAAAGGGAAATTCAAATGAAACAGTTTAAGGGAAAACATGAAAGAAACGTATTTCGCTAATCAAACATCGGATCACACGTAAAAGAAAACCTTTTTTACACGCACCTGTAAAACTGCCTTTTTCGATGATGATTAATAGGACTGATAAAAAGATCTTAATGGTGAAGCATGGTAATTAGAATTAATTATTTTTGACAATATAACTACGAAACTTTTATAAGGAGAATACTTTGTTAAAGAAAAATCACGTTTACACTTGATATTTCATCTTTCGACTATATTCATAAGTTTCACATTAAGCAAGATTACATTTTACAAAAACAATATAGCAAACAAGCAACCTAAATGAGAAAAGGATGACAAAATAATATAATATAGACTATAACGTTAACCTTTTTCTCATGATATTATGCATATAATTGACCAACTTCCCACCACTTACTGTCTAGCTTGAAAAAAGAAAAACAGAAAATTTATAGCAAAGGGTGCCTTGTGAATTGCATGTATATAACAAAGGCCTTAGCTTTAGTTTTTCACAGATGATGGCTCAATTGAAGGTGATTATAAGTGCATTGGCATTGATCTCATCTATCATGTTTCTTCTCTCAAACCCTACATTGGGTGCAAGAGTTGGAAAAATGATAGTTATCGAGGAAAAAGTATCGATCGATGGAGATCTCGGCGACGGCCAGGTAGGGTTTGGATTCGGTTTTGGGTCGGGATTTGGGTTTCGTTTTGGCCCAGGATGGGGTCTGAGTGGCGGTGGTGGTGGAGGTTTTGGATTGGGATTTGGAGGAGGTGGTGGAACGGGAAAAGGTTGGGGTGGCGGTGGTTGTGGTGGTGGTAACACTACTAGCAAAGGTTTTGGCGGCGGGTCGGGTTATCGGGTTAGATATCGTATTTGGCGTGCATTAAAATTGAAGTGACATATGTACATTAATGAAAATCAACTTGAAGTGCATATCTTTTAGTTCCTTTGTGGCATGATTGGATGTTTAAACGTGTAATTTTATAAGACATACTTTTGCGTTCATAAGTTAAATTCAACAAAAAACATGGTTATGTGAACTGATGTTGGAAAATCATAATTTTATATGTTACAAGAAGATAATCCTAAGTCACATGTATTACACGTCGACTAATTGAGGTGATGTTGACTAGCATATAAGTTGATGGGTTTGCTCTAACTATTATCAGGATGGAACCTCATTCAAGCTTATGCGACCAGCTCTCCTCCTTATATGCATCATACGAGTCAGTGAAATAATTGGCAATGTATATTTAAGTTTTGTGTTATGAATGATCCATTTAGGCTCTTCTCCTATAGTTTCATTATCAAAACAGTATCCATATATTGACATGAATTGCTAGCGGCCATAAAAGCAACTATAATGATTTTTTCTGAAATCATCTACTATCATTTCAGAAAAACGATTGTCGGGCACTAGTTGTGATGAGAAACTAACGTCATAAGTTTGATTGTGTATATCACAAGTATAGTATTCTGGACGAAATCCATACGTATAGAGTTGTTGAACATTATTTGAGAAAAAAACGGTTATTCGAACATCTATTACATGAACAATTAATGTTCCCTGGTATGAATTGTTTGACTCCATTAACATATTCTGGTTCAGATTATTTTTGTCTAATTGAATATACACCCATTATCCGTACAAATTCATTAAGAGTACTGTATGAAAAAAAAAATAAAGGCATTACAATAAATAAAAAAGAGCTCATCTTCGCGGGGAAGTAAGCGAGCTGCGAAGCCATTGAAGCTATTCTCATAGGTATGAATATCTGAGGATGTAGCTAGTGCAGCGCTGAGAAAATAACCGAGGACCAGATTGTGAATTGATGTAAATATGTGGGTCTTTGTTGGCCCTTTTATTACCAAACAAGGATCAAAAGAAAGGATTTAATGTGTAAACCGTGAAGATCACCTTGATTGCATGTTAGTGTGTGTATTTTTATAGAAAAGTACAAGGTGTCTTACCTTTTGATTTCTTTTGATAAAACCCTAATTCGGGTAAGTGAGGCTTTATATACCACAAGTATTTGGTATATTAAAGCCCAATACAAAACTCTTACTAAATATCATATGTCACCCCAAACTACTACAACCACTAAATAAACACATATTAACCCAAGATTACATAAATTAAAGGATGCTACAAAATATTCTTAACAATCTCCCCCTTAGCATCCTTTTCGCGTTGGTGTCCTTTGAGTTCTCTTCTTCTTGGGTTTCTGCACATGGTAGGGAGACTTCCTGAGTCCTAAGAAGTGCTCGTACGATCGCAACCTTCTTCGAATGATATCTTCGCAGAGATTGTCTCGATTAGCCTTGAGTATTTCTCTTGAACTTTGTATTCTTCATCTTTTAGCTGCTCGAGTATTCTTCTGAGTTTGTTCCTAATGATCAGTAAGGTTTTGTCGCTGAACTTGTGAATCTCTGACGTCTTCATAAGCCTTTTTTCTCCTTTGCAGTTGATGTAGACGATTGATGGATCATCGTCTTCATTTATAATGTGCCCTTCACCATAACTTGGATCTGGGACCTCGAAGGAAGGCTTCGTCAGATTCACCTTCTTCATGTTACTCTCCACCGCCATTTGGAGATCATGTGTTGCATTGAACTTGACTTGCCGTAGAATGAATCTTTTTAGTGCGTAGTAGCCAAGTCTGAGTTCTGGCGTCTTGAGTGCTCCAAGTGTTCTATAGTCCCTCGCTATTTGCTCACATCTTCACCTCTGATGTAGGCGAGGTCACGACTTCATTAAATATTACGTATTCTTCATTTTCTTGCCGTACCATGTAGACAGGCATGTCCATGTCTGCAAATCTCACTTTGCGAACTCCCAGAGTTTCTCTAATTCTGGGCTTCTTTGCCTCTTCTCTTCTTAGGGTATCTACATCACCTCCTTTTCCTTTGAATATCATTATTCGGCGAAGAGATAGCAGGTACTGGACTGCTTTAGGTATTGAAAGATGGCTCAGTCCTCTAAGTTCAAGCTCGTCGAGCTTCTTGATTCTATCCTCCTTCCTTCAGATTCTCCTTCGAATTTCTTTTTGATATGGGGCAGTTACTTTGATGTTTTCCCACGGAAATTCCACTACTTCTTTTGTCTTCGTCTTCATTGGTGGACATTCCTCATCGATGACGGTGTGTCGGAGTAGCTCAGGAAGTTCTGGAATATCTGCTTCATAGTCTTCACCTTCCTCGAGTTCGGCGTCGTCGATTAGGGCCAGGCTAACATTTGCCTTCATCAAGAAGTATATGGAAGTTTCCATCAAGCCTCTAGCCATGTCTGGGTCCACCGGCTTGGTTATCCAATCCTCGTCGAAGATGTAGTTTTCCACGGCGCCGTGTGGATTGTACAGGTCTTCGGTTTGTGGGATTGGTTCATTATTCTGTAGGGATAGGATGGGAGAGGATGAGGATATCGAAGGGCTGTCTTGGCTTGTGGGAAGAGGAGGTGAGAGGCTCATAGCTGGTGAGGAGGGCTGTTGGGTTGTTTTCGTGGTAGTTCGGGTAGATTTTTTTGTTTGTGTGGGTGTAGGTGGTTTTGTTCAGGTAGGTGTTTGGGTGGCTCTAGGCTATGGCTGCAACTGTTGAGGAGGCTGAGGCCCTGTCTCTCGTGTCTTCTCCCCCTCGGGACGATCCTCACCGTCAGGATCGTCATGTGGTTGTCGGGATGACTGGGCCTCGCCGGGGTTAGGTGGGTTGAAAGGAAGCTCCAGACGTCTGAGGACCTCTGCTTCATACTCAGTTAGCTTTGGTGCAGTGCGGAGTCTGGGCAGCAGAACATCGATGAGTTCCGTGATTGGAACGTTCCACGGCCCGCCGTCAGAGTCAGGAGACAGATCGGCTTGTGAAGGTACTTCTTCGGTGTCGGGGGCTTTGCCTTTAGCTCGAGAGGATGTCCCAATGGCACTGTATACTTGGGTCATGATGGTGTCCTCGAGATCTTTTCTGAATGCATCGAGTCGATCATTCAGCCTGGCCTCCGTCACGAACGGGGAAAATAACCTGACGGAGTCACGAAGACGTTCCGTCGTCACAACATCAGTAGACGGTACTGATGTGCCGCCTGTTTGCACAGGACTTGAAGAACCGAACCCACTTAGGCTCATCGTTGACATCAATGCTGAGACAGACTCAGATTGATTGCCCAAGGTCGTAGCTGCAGTGATGTTGACTACGTTGGGTAACAGACTCTAGTACGGAGACATCGTGGAGCGTTCTGTCTACATCACTAAGATCTAGAGGTGTAGAAACTAGACTAAGTGTCCTAGAAAATGGAAATTTACGGATGGTGAGGGCACTAGACTAGTCGTGATCAAGGAAGGTGCAGTCTGAGGCTGAGGACTGCTTGATACATCAACCCCCTCTGAGCGAGGTGGTGATGGTTGACGTGGCACCTCGTGTGTTTCTGAAACAATCATCTGTTGGGAGATGATTGAGTGGCTAGGGAGGGTAGTTTGCGCGCTTGGACCCGATGTCGCGACTTCTACTCGGGGGAAGACAAAGTCATCCCCTGTACCTATTGGCTCGATCCAGCTTACTTGTGGACTAGTGGACTTAGGAAGACGGTCGTGTTTTTGCTTCGTACGCCGTTCCTGTTGACTGCTTCTGTCATCCCCTTTGGATTTTCTCTTTTGTTTTGGCTTTGGGGATGAAGAGTTTCCTAGACCTATATTTGGCTGTGAGGGTTGGCTTTTCCCTGAGTTAGGTTCAACTGGGATGTGTTGAACCATGGGAATATCGTCGAGGTTGTTGGCTCGAAGGTATTTGAGGAGCTCCGGGGCAGTGGGATCATGGAGTTGAAGTAGAGAATCAGGTATAATCATGGCCTCCTGATCGATTTTGCTCTTTGTTGATTGTATTTTGATGAGCTTGGGAGATTGATATCCCTCGGTCCTAGGTCGGCGCTCTATTTCGGGATGAAGATCCACGAAGTGGTGGACGATGACAGGGAGCCATCGTAGGTAAGGAAGTACTGGCTTCGTGGATCCGAGGCCTCGCCGTCGTAGTTGATATAGGATGTCCGTCCAGATTAGTTGCGCGACATCATAATTTTTGTTGAAGACTATTCCATGGAAGATCAGCATGATGTTGCGATTGCATTTGTCTGACCCAGCATGCTTCGGCGAGATGCATTTGTTGACAATTAGAATGAGGGTCCGCCAGGGTCCAGGAATGTCTTTGGCCGTGAAGTCAGGGAGGTGAATGGTGTTTTGGGCGTTTGGTTTGTGGCCCATGAATAGGAAGTCCCGGATTAGGTCATCGTTAGAGGGATGGGGATCATATAGTAGTGAGTATGGTAGGTTTAGTAGGGAGCGTAGAATGATTGGGTAAAGACTACTATGGTGTTGTCAATTTTAGCGGAAAGACGGGTTGTTTTTGGGTTATTTGTTGGGTTTTGAAGGGTGGACCAAAATTGTTGGACATAGACTTCCGGGACAACCTCGGTGATATTTAGGGCTGTTTTCAGAGGATGGTTTGCTAAAATTTTGAGAATAATAGGATCTGGGCACGAGGTGTTGTCAAAGTCAAGCTGAAAGTTGTTGGGTGTTCTCTGTGCCCAGTCCTTCGAAGCAAAGACCTCATCAATCTGTCGGACCATTTTAATATATCTGTAATATAATATCAAAGGATTAGTAGGATCCAACCATTACAACGCTTGGAAAGATAATGTAATGTATGAGTCAAAAGCAGCTGTTGCAATACATTGGGACTTAGAGAGAAATTTTGACAAAATTTTGAATAACATTCGGCGATATTGGAAATCAGTTTCGACCAAGTAATTCAAAGCACAGTTTCGATCGAAAGTGCTGAATTGCACGAAATTAAAGCAAGTTTCGATTAATAGACAATTTCGCGCGATTGTAATGCAAAATTGAGTTGTTGGTTTAGATTCGGGAGAATGTAATCAATTTGGGCGATTGAAATTATAGTTCCTATATTTTGGTTTCGATCGAAACTGTAGAATAGTATGATTTAAATCATGTTAGAATAAAAAGCCAGTTTCGGGCGAAAGTCCTAAGTCGAACGATGTAAATCATAGTAAAATTATAAAATCCAGTTTCGATCGAAAGTGTTTCGCCGAGAAAAATCCAATTAGAAATCGAAGCATGAGTTTCGAGCGAATAAAATCTGCATCGAAACGCAATTTGAAGGCGATTCGAGCGATTTCACTCAAACCCTAAACTGCGAATCCTGCAAAACACGGAAAGAATATCAGTTTAGAACTGTAGAATGAAGGTTATTCCTTACCAATAGTGAGTTTTAAACTGCAAAATCGTGAAAAAACTGAGTTTGAGTGGGACAGTGATGAGATTTGTGTGCGATTGCAGAGAGATTTTGAAAGTGGATTTGGGAGAGTCGATGAAGAAAGACTGAGTTTCGGGCGAAACATTATATATATAGGAAGTGTTTCAATCGAAATTGGTTTCGGGCGAGTTTCCGTTTCGCCGAGAGAAAAATTGCAAAGGGGTTAAATTTTAGTTTCGATCGATTAGATTTAGTTTCGGCGATAGTCAGTTTCGCCGAGAAAATATTTTAAAATGATTTAGAACTTTCAGTTTCGATCGAAAACGAGTTTCGGGCGATAGAGTGTTTCGCCGAGAAAATATTTTAAATATTTGAATATTTGAGTTTCGATTGAATCTAAATGAGTTTCGGGCGATACTCAGTTCGCCGTGTGAAATTACAAAATGATTTAAAGTTTCTGTTTCGATCGAATCGAAATAGTTTCGGGCGATGATCAATTTCGCCGTGTAAAATCGTAAAAGGATTTAGAACTATCAGTTTCGATCGAAACGAGTTTATAATTTAAATATCGGAATATTTCAATTTCGATCGAATTTGAAAAAAAGTTTCGCTGAGACAAATTTTGACTTAAGACTATTCTACGATTTTTCGGTACATTTCAATTTGAAGGAAAATTTGACGAAAAAAATCATAGAAGCTCCCCCTTAATTTTTGCAAGGTGTTCAAAAACTCCCCCTAAATTAGTGCATAATTTATCAACACTCCCCCTAGATCTATGCGTAAATTTTTATAAGATTCCCCCTAGATCCGTGCATAAATTTTTGTAAGACTCCCCCTAGATATGATAGTAGGATTTCTAACATGCATATGAAAACATATAGAGAAAAATCAAGTGACCTATTTACACAATATCAGGTTCATGTAGGGATAATCGATCATGTCTTACGGTTCAACATGCCTAACCTAGATACCAAGAATTGGAATCGTTTTTCATCCAATGCCTTAGTAAATAAGTCAGCAAGTTGAAGATCTGTGTGAACAAAATGCATTCGATTGTACCTTGTTCTACATGTTCCTTGATAAAGTGATATCTAATGTCTATATGTTTTGTGCGTGAGTGATGTACTGGATTACTTGTTATAGCTATGGCACTTTTTGAGTCACTAAAAATTGGAATACGATTTAACGTTATGCCAAATCTCGCAGCTGGGTTCTCATCCACAAAATTTGTGAACAACAACTCGCAGCAGCGACATATTCTGCCTCTGCTGTCGAGGTTGGGACACAATCTTGTTTTCGAGACGACCAGCTTACGAGTTTACCCCCGAGAAATTGAGCGGCTCCAGAAGTGCTCTTTCTGTCAGCTTGCATCCTGCGTAATCGGCGTCGGTGTATCCTACGAGTTCAAAATTTGACCCCATTGGGTACCATAGACCTAGATTTGGAGTTCCCTTGTGGTATTTGAAAATTCTCTTGACAGCGAGCATGTGAGACTCCTTCGGATCAGCTTGAAAGCAAGCACAGAGACACGTGGCGAACATTGTGTCAGGCCGACTGGACGTAAGATAAAGCAAGGATCCTATCATGCCTCGATAGATCGTTTGATTAACAGATTTTCCTGATGAATCTGCATCAAGTTTGCATGAGGTAGACATGGGAGTGCTGGCAGCATTTGAGTCGTCCAAGTTGTACTTCTTGAGTATGTCATGAATGTACTTGGACTGAGTGATGAAGATTCCATCGTGAAGCTGCTTAACTTGAAGGCCTAAGAAGAAGCTTAGTTCTCCCATCATACTCATTTCAAATTTCTGCTTCATTAGGTCTCCAAAGTTCCTGCACATTCTTGAGTCCGTCGACCCGAAGATGATGTCGTCTACGTAAATCTGTACCAACATAATGTCTGAGCCGTCCTTCTTGATAAAGAGAGTTATATCGATCTTCCCTTTTGTGAAGCCGGAGGAGATGAGAAAATCCGAGAGGACCTCGTACCAGGCTCTGGGAGCTTGTTTAAGTCCATAGAGAGCTTTATCGAGTCTGTAGACGTGGTCTGGAAGTTGTTCGCTTACAAAACCTTCAGACTGAGATACAAAAACTTCTTCCTTTAGTATTTCATTGAGGAATGCAGTTTTGACATCCATCTGGTAGACTGTGAAGTTCTTGTGTGCAGCGAAAGCTAAGAAAATTCTGATGGCTTCAATTCTTGCGACTGGAGCATATGTCTCATCATAGTCGATTCCTTCCTGTTGATTGTAACCTTTTGCAACTAGTCTTGCGTTATTTCGAATAACAACTCCTTGCTCGTCCTTGTTGTTCTTAAATACCCATTTAGTCCCTATGATAGTTTTCCCAGCCGGTCTAGGTACTAGGTTCGAGACTTTCAACCTCTCAAACTGATTGATTTCCTCCTGCATTGCGATTATCCAATCTGGGTCGATGAGTGCTTCAGCTACTTTACTGGGTTCCTTTTGACTGAGAAAGCAGGAATAGAGGCTTTCGTTTATCGTTGATGCTCGAGTTGTTACCCAATGGAAGAGTCCCCAATTATTTGTGAGTTTGGGTGTGCTCGGGTCCACTTTCTTGTACTAGGTTGTGATGATCCAGCTGCATTTGTGTCGTGTATTGCTTCTTCGCTCTGATCAGCCTGATGTTCCGTTTCTTCTCCAGGTTGAGGTATTGCTGACTCTCCTGAAGAAATTTCTATTGTTGAACTAGAGGCCTGAGGTGTTTCAGCGGCTGAGCTGGAGATATTTTCAGTAACAGTTGGGAGTTCACTGTCGTCATCAAGGTGAAGATTTTCCATCGTAGGAGGGGAATTGTCATTTCTAGTCTCTACGGAATCATTATTTCCTGGCGCTACATAAGTTGTTGGAGCAGTGGGTGGCGACGGCCTAGAGAAGAGATCCTCGAATAAGAGATCAAGTTCCATGTCGCTCAAGGTATTAGATTTTGAAGGTTCGCCCACGGAGGAGATACTTGGTTGATCCTTTGTCAACTCTCGTAGAAGTCCGGGTTCTGGACTGATTTGTGCAGATGCTACTTGGTCTACTTCATCAAACGTTACGTTAATGCTTTCCATAACAGATCTTTTCTCCTTGAGATATACTTGATAGGCTTTTGATGTTGTCGAGTATCCCACCAGTATCCCTTCAAATGCCTTTGGGTCGAGTTTGCCTCTGTTTTCACGATCGTTTGCTACGTAGCACTTGCATCCAAAGACTCTCAGGAAAGAAACGTCCGGCACTCTACGATTTATCAACTCTTTAGGGAGTCCTATTGGAACCTCTTGTGAAGGGAGCCACGATTTTGAGTAAAGAAGGCTGTGTTCATTGCTTCGGCCCACAAGAAGTGAGGAAGTCCAGAGTGAATAAGAAGTGTACGAGTTGCTTTTTGAGGTGTTTTTGCCGCTGCGGACTGTTGGGTGATTCCAAGTGATGCATAGAAGTCACTGAGCTTTTTGTTCTTAAATTCTGTCCCATTGTCAGTTCTGATGATTTGGACACTTAGTTGGTAGAGGTTTTGTGAGGTTTCGATAAACTCAATGATTAGACCTGGAGTTTCGTCCTTGGATCTGAGAAATTTGGTCCAGGTGTAGCGTGAGAAATCATCCATAATAACCAACACATATCTTCGTCCATTGATGATCTGAGTGCGCATAGGGCCACACAGATCCATATGAATGAGTTCGAGAGGTTTGGAAGTTGAGGCTATGTGTTTGGTCCGATGAGATGCCTTCCTTATTTTTCCCATTTCACATCCCGAGCAAAGATGCTCTTTGTGATATCTGAACGAGGAAAGCCCTTTGACCAAGTTTTGTGATCGTAATTTATTCAGGTCTTTGAAATTGAGATGAGAGAGCCGCTGGTGCCAGAGATCGTTCTGATGGAGTGAAGCACGGGAGATTAGACACGTCGGTCGGACATTCGTGAGATCAATAGAGTAGAGATTTGTCTTCCTGTGGCCCGTGAGTAGTTCCCTTCCATTGTCGTCAGTAACGCTACATTTATTAGCTTCAAAGTTCACTATGTAGCCCTTGTCACAGAAGCGTCCGATACTAAATATGTTGTAGCTCAGTCCTTCGACGTATGATACTCCTTTGATGGTGAGTCTGTTATGGATTAGATCCCCCGTACCTAGCATGGGCGCAGATTGACCGTTTCGAAGTAGACCTTTCCTAGAAAACCCTTAGAAAAGTTGCTCAACAGCTCTTTACTTCCAGTCATGTGTGAGGAGAACCTGAATCTACGTACCACACATGACTGACCTGCAAAATAAATCAGGTTAGCTTAGGGACCCGTTTAAGCACAGGTCATTTCTTAGTCACAGGAGAGGAATCCAACGTATTTGTTGTTATATTGGTTTCTTCGTTAGATTGCTGGAAAGCTGATTTAAAAGCCCAGAAACGACCACTGCCTATAGGGTGTAGTTGGGATTTTGGGATCCAAATTTGTCTTGGATTTAACTTCTTATTGTGCTTGGTTTGGGAAGTGGTGTTTTTCTTCCTCTTAGATTTGCGAGTGTGATGTTGATCTTGGGAGATGCATCGTCAGAGCGAGAGCTGGTCAACATGGCTTTTTTGCATAACAGTTCGTTATGAGGATGTGAGAGTACATCATTGTTTACATAACGACTTTTAAGTTTTTGAGCACAAAATAAGGTAACACGATCTGTGACATTACAAGAAGTCACTTTTGGAAATTGAGAAGCAAGATTCGAGGCTGGCTTCTTCTTCTTGTCAGGTACAGTTTTCTTCTTTGCTAAGCCCGATTGAACCTTCTTCTTTTCCTTGGAACTCACGCCTTTGTCTATGGGTACATGCGATACAGAATTAGTGTGAGATAAGAAAGTTGTCTTTGTACTTTCCTCGTATTTAAACATCGAGGATTCGGGAACAGGACGTGAAGTGGAAGGTATGTAAGCGTTAGGAAAGTTTTCAAGAGTATAAATTTTGCTTAACAAGATAGTTTTCTCTTCTTCATGGGCTTTCCTTTCTGATTCCAGAGAGGCCGTTAGGTCACCTATTTTGCGAATAATTTCTGGAATATAGATAAATGAATAAATGGGTTTAGCCTGTTCGTCGGCGCCTTCCTGAATTTCAGGTCCAAATGGTGATATGTAATCATCAGACAGCGTTATCGTTCTAGTTTTATAGCTATCATTGAGCTCTGTATAGTTACACACGATTTGGGCCAATTCTTTATTCCTTCGTTTCTGCTCGTCAAATTTAGTCACCTCATTTGATCCTACGAATGGCATTAGTTTTTCAATGTTTAACCCGATTCGTTTAATGTTGTACAGAGAAAGTACCTCCTCCTTTTTCGGGTTAGTGGTGAGTTGAATTCCCAATCCTTGGCGGGGATCATAGAAGTCTACATCTTTAGGTTGACTAAGAAACACTGTTCGTTAAGATTGACCACTTTTGGTAATAATGTCCTCTAACTCCTTGACTTTCTTGTATAGACGAACACGTTCGTTGGTGATTAGTTCGTATTGAGAAAATACATTTACTCGTTCTTCTTCGCTATCTTTCAAGCTTCTACACATATCACTAACTTGTTTTTCCTTGCTTTCTGTAAGATCTTCTAAAGTCTTTGCTTTAGTTTCAGATAAGGTCAAGGATTCATTAAGAATGGCTATCTCTTCCTGTTGTTTGTTTAACAAGGCATAATTTTTGTCAAAATTGCTTTGGAGTTCTGAGTAATCTTTACGATGCATGGAGAGTTCGGCTATCCTACGTTCAAGTGTGATAAAATCATTTAGGGATGGGGTGTATACCTCCTGATCGGATGAAGAGACATCCGTCCTGTCTAACCCTATGGCTGGCTCGTCCTCGTCGGAGTCATCATCATTGCTTTTTGCAATGAAGGCCATTTCATCTTCCTCCTCGTCGGATGTGTCCTCCAGCCATTCCTACTCCTCAGCAACCAAGACAATTCCTGCCTCATTTCGTTGTGAGAGCTGAAATTTCTTCTTGTAGTATTCAGTGTTTTCCTTCTTAGGTCTGAACCATTCAGAAGCAAAGTGACCCGGTTTGCCACAGTTGAAGCACTTCTTTAGTACTTCAGATTTCTTGGTTTCAAATTCTTCAGGGGCAACGAACTTCTGTTTTCCGCTCGAGGTTCGTTGCTTGTTGAAGGAGGATGACGATTTCTTGGCGCTTATCTTACTGACCGTCTCTGAGATCATGGCCAGTTTCTTTCTAATTGATTCGAGTTCGTCCTCAGATTCTTGGTCAGATTTGGCGTTGTCAGAAGTGTCAGATTGTACAGCCTGCTTTCCTTTAGACTTAAGGTCACAATTGGTTCCATGTCAACATTTGTTTTTCCTTCGTTCTTGATTTCTTTGGCATACTGGGAGTATTGTGAGAGGTTATCATGTAGCGAGTGAATCCATAGCATCTAGATCTTTGTTCTGTTGCTTAACTAGAACTGCAATCCGCCCCCACTAGGTTGAAGTGTGGAAAGGAACTTGATGTTGTGTTCGAGATTGGAGCGTTGGATGTTGATCTTTCTCATCTCGTTGATGATGGTAAGGAAGCGAAGGTAAACATCTCGAAGTTCTTCACCCTCCCTAGCTTTGAAGGAGTCATAGGCAGTAAGGATGCTGGACTTCTTAGACAGATTGCTAACTTCTGTCCCAACCATCATTTTGCATACTTCATCCCAAATTTCCTTTGCAGTGACCATCGCATCTACTTGCTTGTAGACATCATTTGGTAGGGCCTGAAGTACGTAGTGTCGGGCAAGCTTGTCCGCTCTAGCTCGTGCTCTCTCAGCATCATTGTATCGACTAGGGTCCTTAGGAGTTCTCCTCTCCAGAATGGGTGGAACTGCATCAGGTTGAGCTGGGATGATCGTCCAAAATTGAGCGGGTCCCTCAAAAATGGATGAGAGCTTGCCGTTTGCGATGTCTACATCCTTGATTTCTATGAAATTGATGAATCGTTGCTTCCATATGCCGTACTCTCCCCATTTTAGTAGTGGTGCACGGTTGTCAGATCCAATAGCAAGACCGTCCATGTTTTTGTTTGGTAATGATCGTTAACGCGAAATAGATCTGCGAAATGAATTGATTTAGTTTCGAATGAAGAATAGTCAAGTTCGAATTATTTCGAGTGTTGAGTCTAAGTAGGTAAATTCACTTAATGAATTCTGTCGCAATTAAAAATTTTGATAATTTTTGTGTAATGCTTGAGATCGGACGATTGGAGTTACGCGAAATTAAAATTTGGTCTACTCAATTTGAATGCTTGATCGATTCTAATTTTTTATAGAGGCAAGCTCGGCGATTGGTCTTAGGTGTTGAGAATCGGGCAATTGAAATTGAATTTAGAGTTTTAGAATCGGGCGAAAGTGTCAATCGTACAGTATAGATCACAAAGGCTTAAATCTGGCGACATAATGTGAATCGGGCGAAAGAGTTTTGATAGGGTTAGTTTCAATCGAAACAGCAATTTCGATATTTTGTTTCGATCGATAGAAACGAGAATTTGGTAATTTGGGCGAATTTGGTCCAAAAGGATTTCGTTTCGATTGACTAAAATTGGATTTGGCAAATCGGGCGAAACAGTTAATGCGAATTGGACTTTCGCCTAGAAATGTATCGGCCGAAACTAGTGATTTGGTACTGTAGTCTTTCGGGCGATTATGGATTGGACTTTCGCCGAGCAATGTATCGGGCGAAACTGTGAAATTTGCAGATTAATTCGCCGAAACTCAAATCGATCGAAACTTCTCACAGCGGGTTTCGGTCAAAACCTTCAAACTCGATAGTACTGTTCTATCCGTTACTCGAAAGTGATGAACAGTTCGGTAAAAACCAGTTTTTCAGACTCGTTCTAGCTCAAATCCTACTCAAACTTGACTGAAATCGACGTGAAAGACCATAAATGTGCTCATTATCAGTTTTCTAACGTCTTAAGGGAAAGAAATCACAGAAAACGACTTGAAAACACCTAAAAACAGTGTAAAAATGAAAATGAGTTTTCAAGCAATAAGTTTCTTCAAATCACGTCGAAATCGAGCAAAACTGGATTCAAATCGAAGATATTGATCCACATTAGGCTCTGATACCACTTGTTGGCCCTTTTATTACCAAACAAGGATCAAAAGAAAGGATTTAATGTGTAAACCGTGAAGAACACCTTGAGTGCGTGTTAGTGTGTGTATTTTTACAGAAAAGTACAAGGTGGCTTACCTTTTGATTTCTATTGATAAAACCCTAATTAGGGTAAGTGGGGCTTTATATACCGCAAGTGAAGTCCAATACAAAACTCTTACTAAATATCATATGTCACCCCAAACTACTACACCCACTAAATAAACACATATTAACCCAAGATTACATAAATTAAAGGATGCTACAAAATATTCCTAACAGTGTTAATTAGTTGTATTTGTTGTGTAGTTTATGTTATTTTACTCAAGTCTGCGACTGCAATCTTATAATACTAAGGAAATGTATGTCTCCCATAATGTGCCACATGTCCTCTTAATTTTTACTACTAATAAACCAACCAGGTGCACGCGTCCCTATCATTTTATATTGAAAATTGAAAATACATTCCACGTTAGCTTAGAGGGGATAGATAATAATATTATGATAAAATTCATATATTATATTAAAATTTAACCCACGATCTCTTCAATCAAGCATGAAAAATGTCGCACGTTCTCAAAGATTGAAAACTGCCGCATGTTTTTCGTTCTTTGTCCTCAAGAGTGACAGCTATCGCCTAATTCATTCCCCCCCCCCCCCGAATATACGTTGAGTTGACCCCTTTAGTTGAAGACACGATGCTTAGGAACTGATGGGGGTCCCGTCACAATGGATGTAAAATACACTAAGTTATAAACTGATGTTGGACGTGATGTTGGGCTAACACTCACACTCACTTAGAAATTCACAGCGGAAATGATGATAACTTAGCGATAAACCGAAACGAACACGAGAGATGATTTTGTGCAGCAAGTCAATGTTAGGAATATTTTATAGTGTTCAATTTCATTGTGTTTATCTTAGTTGGCTTGTATTTAATTAACTTTGGGCTAGTTTGTAATATTCTAGTTCTTAGTTACTAGGGGTATAATATATCAACTTATGTGGTATATATACCCCCAAACCCTAATTCATTGGGGTGTGTGTTTTTGGTGTAGTATGTGTGAGTGTGTGTGTTGAATAGTAAACAAAGCATTTTCAAAGCACCCATCGTCTACACTAACCCACCCCACGTTCGATCTTTAAAACTTTCATTATTAGCGTGGTAAATCGTCCTAGGTCAGTGTTGTTGGATCAAATAGGGACAAACAAGTGGTATCAGAGCAAAACACGTTCGGATTTGAACAATTTTCGAAATTTTTGGGTATTTTTTTCGGTTCGAATTTCTGCCATTTCTTTAGTTTTTGAGCCGATTTTACTGATTTTGGAAGCTCAAGAGGTAATTAGGTTGTTTTCGAGTGATTTTAAGTGATTACCCACGATTTGGGTGAGTTTTGGGTAGAAATCGCGTCTGTTTTTCGTCATTTTCAGTCCAGAATCGGGTAGATGAACAAATTGCCCGATTGCTACAGTACCTGAAACAGCTACAGTACCAATTTACTCAGTTTCGGGCGTTTTTATTCAGTTTCGGACGAATTTTGACTGGTCAAACCCGAAACTGGACTGGTCAACTCGAAACTGGACTGGTCAACACCCGAAAGTTGACTGGTTAATCCAATTTTGACTGGTCAAACCCGAAACTGGACTGGTCAACATCCGAAATTTGACTAGTTAATCCAATTTTGACTGGTCAAACCCGAAATTGGACTGGTCAACCCGAAACTTGACTGGTCAACACCCGAAAGTGGACTGATTTCAAAAAAAAATCATTCTAGCAGTTTCGCCCGAAATACTGTAGCAGTTTCGATCGAAACACTGTAGCAATTCACTGTAGCAGTTTCGATCGAAACACTGTAGCACTTCACTGTAGCAGTTTCGATCGAAACACTGTAGCAAATTCGCGATTCACTGTAGCAAATTCGCGATTCACTGTAGCAATTCGCCCGAAACTGCTACAGTACCCGATTTTTAAAAAAAAATTCTTTCAAAATTTTCTGAATTTTTTTTATCATTGGGTAGAAACAAAAAAAAAAAAACTCAAATTAATATTTTCGGGTCCAAAATTTTCGGTGTAGACGACGTTTTCGTAAAATACTTTTTTTAAAGCAAATCCGCAAAACGTGTCAACGATCATTTATATCCAACAATCAACTTAGGACATCATTGGCATATTATAGAAAAAGTTTTGGTAATTTCACGAAGTTTTCGAAATCATCACAAAATTTTACGGTATATGCAAAAAAAAAAAATTCCGACGCCGACTTTCTTCGATACTTCTGGAGTAAACCAACGTCACTGAAATTTCAAAAGCCAATTTCAATTTTTTAATTAAATATAAAATCAAATTAAAATGGATGCTCAAGCTAGGAAGATTGAGGAATTAGAAGCACGTCTTGCTAATAATTACTCTGTGTTGCTTAAGCAACAAGAAAGCCTAGCTTATGCTAATGAAGATTTGACAAACGCAAAGTCAAATATAATTAGCTTAGAAACTAAGTTAGAAGATAGTAAAAATAGGGTCTGCGAGATGACTAAAAATTTACGTTCTTGCGAAGCTGAGCGAAATGAAGTCTCATCAAAATATGAGACCGTCTTAGAGGAACAGCGTATGCTTTACTCTAAGATTAAACGATTAGAGAATGTTATTTCAAATATAGGTCCAGCAGGTCAAAACTCACCTTCTAACTTAATTCCTAATGGGGAAAATAATTTACATGATCAAAAACCTACCCTATGTAATACTCCAGAGACTCTTCGTAAATTGAAAGATTTACAAGATACTTTGAACTCTGAAAGGATAGGTTTTGGCGCTGAAAAGGAAAGGCTTTTAAAGGAGATTTTATATCTCAAAAATTCCCCGTCTTTATCTGGTTCCAATAATTTGTCAAGTGATACATCTTCCTCGAAACAGATAAATAAAACAAAAACTAAAAGAAGCATCCTTGTTCCTAAAACTGAAAAAGCTTTTAATAATCATTCTAAGTCAATTTTGACTAAAGCTGAAACGTTAAGTAAAAGCAAAGCGCTAAAAATAGCTAAGGAACAAATAAAGATTAGGAAGGAGAAAGGAAAATCATATTATCTTCGAAAATTAAAGTCGAAAATGTTCAAGATTTTTCCTCTCCCATTCCTATCAAAAGGGAAGCGTGCAAAGAAGAAGTTCCAAGCTTAAGCAAACGAACTTCTCAAATCCCGCACATTCATCATTATAAAGTGAATGATGTGAACTCTCGTAGGCAATATGACTCATCATCCAATGACGCATATAGCGCCATAAGCTCATATTCCTACTTGAAATACCCAGTCCAGATTCATTCCAGAAAGCATCTTATACGACTGGCTAGGGAGAAAATCTTTAGGTCTTCTAAACCTAGACACACATTCACCGGCACTGAATTGTCATTTCCCTCTAAGGTTCACCAAACTTGGATTCCTAAGTCACAAACCATATTGAATAGGGCTTTGAAGGATGATATAGGATCAATATCTGAACCAAATGTGCTTAACTTTTTTTCTTCTAACAAGGGAGGACCCATCCAAAAATGGGTACCTAAGTCCCGATAAAGTTTTTGCAGATTCCCAGCATGGGTAGGTACTAAGAGAGCTGCTCCACACTCATGACTGGTATGCGACGAGGGCAGCCAAACATCCCATCGTGTATGGTATCTTGGGTTGCTCCACATACACGACTGGTAAGCGATGTGAGAAACTACGTAGGTAAATTCTATATGCATCCCATAAGAAAATTGGCATGCATCTTGAGCTGAAAAGACAATATACCTACTTTGAAAATAATAGGGTACATTATATACATGCATGATTCAAAAGAACTTTAAAAGTTAAATTTTAGCATGCATATGAACTGAAATGTCTAATGCCCTCTCATAGGTACATTTTCATTATGCATACATATTAAGTCAAGCTTAAACAATCACGTATGCATATGAGCTGAATTCTCAAAAATACCTACTTTTTGGGAGCGATAAAAAGTGAAAAACGTACATTCTAATATGCAATTTTTAAAGAATAATAATTCTTTTTGCATCTGATCCGAAAATAGATAAATACGTTCACGCTTATTTTATTGGGAGAGAACTTATATGTTTTAACGTGCATGCATTGAGGGGAGTATCACTCCATATTTACGAGGGGAGAGTACATTTTTAGGGGGAGCACATCTTAGGTGCACTATTTGAGGGGGAAAAACTTCATTTAACCTATATACATATACGTATACATATACCTATATCTATTATTACTATGATACTACTTATCTACTACTATTACGATAATATATATATATATATATATATATACATAAAAAATGAGAAAAGAAAAGCAAAAAAAAAAAACCCTCTCAGATGCTTCCACCTCACAAGACGGACTTCACCTGAAAACTCGACCCTCAAGAGTTCGAGAATTACAAAAGGCGTGACACCCATACACAAACACGAAAACGATCTCAACCGCCCTGCTCCGACTTGCTGATGAAGCAGCACTCACCAAAATTGACGGACGCATGGATTCTAGGTTCGCATGGTTCAGTTAGACCAAACTGAACCTAACCCCGGAACATAGCCGAGTGTTAGTGAAGAATTCAAGTCCATAAGCCACATTCCTATTTGGCAATTCTTGATAAGACCAAAGAGCGAAAGATACAAAATTCCCTGAGCTCACAAATTACTCGGACCATTCCATATAGGTGCAGGAGTTGATTTCTATCAGCTCCCGGGTAGAAGTCGCCTCATTTGGTCCAATGGCGCATGCACAACCGAGCCTTACCCACTCATCGATCTCCCTAAAGACCGATGTTTCATCAAATCACGGGGAGCCACGCATGCTATCTCCGCTTCACTTGGAAGCAGGAGATATTGAATTAAGTGGTAGTTAGCCCCACACCACTGAACTTCCTTGAACACATCGAGTCTAGGTGTCCTCACTACCTAAATGTATTATAATTTTTAGGACACATACACTTTTTCTTATCTGGACTTCGTGACCAGATCAGAACTTCCATAGACACATCCCTTTAGATGTGATTCCATGATTGAAAGGAAGTCCTACTGTTGCAACATCAAAACAACAACGGCATCAGGCCATCGTCTGCGAGCTACGCTCCTAGATCGATGTTAACGGAACGCCTATGTGGCTCCGGTTCTAAGCCCTGTGCTTACAGGCCGCGTCTCAGAGTTTAACTCTGAACTCGTGTCGATGGATTGCCTTAGTGGCTCCGTCTGGTTATTACCCACACCGACCTGTCGTTTGTTTATTCCTTCGACTCCTATACAAGCATGCCGATCTCGTTAACACGAATCGCATGAGGGGGAGAAGGGGATACGTATAAACAAACAGGTCGGACCAGCCACCAACTTCCGCCGCGCGTACAACTATGAAGCTGGGCTCTCCTGCACTCAAACGTCAATTTAGAAGGAGCCTTGGCACATTTTATAACACATCCCACGCTCACCATCAATATTCCACCGCGCTTTTCACGATGAAGCCGAACTCCACTGGAACATACAATGTCACATTCGAAAGGAGCTTTGGCACATATTAAAAGACACCCCACGCATATCTTCTTCTGGAGGCAGACAAGCTTCCTCGAGGCCGAACCAGACAACTTCCTTCGACGAAGACGAATCTGGCGCCGAGAAGAAGACTTGAGAAGACTTGACGACTTCAAAATATGGAAAAAGACAAGGACAAGATGCAAACAAGATTTCAAAGATCTGCGACATCATCAAGAAACGAATATCGGGGCGTAGATCACAGCATACATCCGATCTACAACGTATAGCGTCAAGACAAAGAGAGTTCTAGCTGAAAGTGCATTCAAATCCTCCACAAGAAGAGGAGACAGCCTTTGCAGGGGGAGCAAGGGGAGATTGTTAGGACTCAAGAGATTCTCCATGTACCCAACAAAGATAACCCGCGTTGAATTGAAGATTGAACACTAAGGGGGAGATTGTTAGGAATATTTTATAGTGTTCAATTTCATTGTGTTTATCTTAGTTGGCTTGTATTTAATTAACTTTGGGCTAGTTTGTAATATTCTAGTTCTTAGTTACTAGGGGTATAATATATCAATTTATGTGGTATATATACCCCCAAACCCTAATTCATTAGGGTGTGTGTTTTTAGTGTAGTATGTGTGAGTGTGTGTTGAATAGTAAACAAAGCATTTTCAAAGCACCCATCGTCTACGCTAACCCACCCCACGTTCGATCTTTAAAACTTTCATTATTAGCGTGGTAAATCGTCCTAGGTCAGTGTTGTTGGATCAAATAGGGACAAACAGTCAAATAACTTGCTGCGTGCCTCAAGGCGCAAAACTCCACTATAAAGATGGATTACAAACTATCAAAAAGGATAGTAAAACAACACGTCTATCAAAACCTACGAACCAAAATGATTCTGCAAACTAAAAGATCTTTCGACCTTTGAAACGGTAGACTAAACAGAAAAACTCTCTAAAGATGAATCTCGCTCAAACTCGCTCGTTGTTTTTCTCTCGTAAAAAGTCTGTCGTCAAACGATTAAGTGAAGTCCCCTTTTATATGTCTTCGACTTTAGGGCGACTTCACCAACGACTTGGTAACGTCCACTAACTCCCACTAACATCCACAAGGTGTATTTAGTCCGTTAGTGATTGTTAGGGATCGACTTGGTCAGCTTTACTCGCTCGGTCTTCACTTGCTCGCCAAGCTTCCTATTTTTAGCATGCTCCACTCCTAAGTTCTCTCTAGCTTATCCACACGGAATCCACACGTTATTGACTCCTTCCAAGCTTTATCTAAGTCCTGCAAAATACTAAAAATAGCCTAGACACGGATTAAACACGTTTTGGGCATGAAAGATAAAACTATGATAGGGAACATTCTTGGCCAACAAACGTTGACTAGAATGTTACCCTAACATTGCAAATGCTGAAAGCTCAACATTAACAGGAACAAAAAGTAATTGATCGACACAGCATTTGTGGGCGCCGATTGTTGGCCCCGTACATCCGTACGCTAAAGATGGCCTCGCACAGGTTTGTGCAGTCACGAATTAGGAGTCGTTGAGGAGACAGGGGTTTGTAAAAATAAACCGTTGAGTTGGGGGATCATTATATATTTGTCTAATTCATGCATCTTAGTTTTATTTCATTTTTTGTTTGTGCAGCGCTTTGTAACTTGCAGGTTCGGATTTTTACGGTCGAAAGTAAACATCCTGCAATCTGACCGGTTTGTAATAGAAACTTTTGCTTGCCCTGCTTCTATGATAATTTTGAATCCGAGATTTATTGTTTTGTGATCTATGCATTCTTTTCACTTTTTTGTAAAAACCTAGGAAGTTGAACCATCTATTCATTCAATCACTACACATGTTTCTATATGCTTGCACGCATTGATTTTCCTATTTTCGCCAGCCTATATCAGTAGAAGCATTCTGACTTTGCTTACTTTATATATGTTTACTCAATGCTGTGAAGTTGCGTGGGTTGTTTTGTATATATGATGCTAATGTTCCACGCTAATCTCCATTCATTTTATATAGTTTGCTTTGGTTGATGGTTGGTTTAGTGATCATTAACTACGATAATCATTAGTTGGGAGTGTGTTTGGTGATATATAAGATGAATACCTTAAATTGATCCTTATTTGTAGGTAAAGAGACTCCTAGGCATATTTAAAATTCATTGAAATCCCTTTCACCTACCAAGTTGGGCCTCGGGACCATTAGTAATCTGTCGTTGCTAACCTCCGTTTTTGTTGTTACTCTTTTGATAATAGGTCAAGTAAATAGAGGTGCATGATTTATTAGTTTCATGTTTTTTTTCCTTGCTTTTAGGGAGGTATCCTTCCTTTTGAAAGATAGATTGAGAGAACAATCTACTATGTAGTCTTGGAAAAATAATATTACTTTATTTCAGTCTCTACTTTAAATTTTTTTTTATTGTTTGGCCGTTCGATTGATAATTCCTTCTTCCAGTGAAAGCGCAAGAAAATTGAAGTATCCGCTGTCGAGATTTGCAAAAGAAGGCATCCTCTTCCGGATCCTCCAAATAACATCAAGGTAATATTGTTAGATTTTTTTACTGTTTCGTGTACTTAATTTACTCCATTTATTTAAATGTTGCTAATTTTAGGTACAAAACGGTAAGGTAGTGTGCATTAGAGAATCATTTTGAAAATCACGAAATCGCTAAATCACATGTCATTGATTCATAACTTCGTTCTTCGCTCTACAGTTGCCATGCCAGTCCGTCGCTCCGTCTAGCTGTCCCGCCTTCTACCCGCCATTCCGGGGCTCCAGTCCGCCACTCAGCTACCTGTATACAGTCAAGACCCTTCACTTTCATACCTACCTGAAGTGTTATTCAAGATGCAAGAAGAGTGATAAGTTCAGAATACAACTTTTTATAGCCCGTTATTCTTAATTTTCATTCTTTGTTGAGTTCTCTATATGTCTACTAAAACCTCTTAATGAATTTTGATCCTTTTAGTTGAAGTGGTGCCTTCTTACTTATCCATATACTCCAAGAAAAGGATTATGACCTCTTTTGGGTCTTGCCTGTGATTGAGAAAACATCTTTTATGGATCACGTTATAAGGCGTTGCTCATAAGTGACGCATCCGTTTAGCTTACATCCTAATGTTTTCAGCTATTGCCAATTTTTTCATGAAGTTTAAGGCTCAGGTCACTATATCTCCCTTGCTGCCTCAATTAATTTATGTTCTTCTTTCTTAACATCGATATCTGCTTATAAAGGGTGCTCTATTCTCAATTTGACTTTTAAAGATGAACTCAAAGCCAGGAAAAAAAAGCTCATGAGACCTGGGTAAAGATCCTTTATGTTAAACTTCATGCATATGCTGAAGTGATTGCTTCAGGCATATCTATTGTAATTTTCATACTGCCAACGGTCTATTTCTTGAATACAATATCTATTGTGTTTTAAAAATCAAGTATTTCTGACTGGATTTAAGCGGAGGCTTGTAGTTCTTTAGAAAAATGTTGCAAATTTTAAAACATGTTTGGAAAATTTAATTGTTTTATGACTCGAAACAAAATATAATAACTATTTTTGTTTATGCAGGTAGTTTGTACAAATTTGGCAACTTTCAGGTGCGATTTTGAAAGGTATCATTTGCCTATGTCATTCCAAGGTTTTGTAAATTATATTAGTGGTGTTTTGGGAATAAACTGATTGATTTACAAGATGCTCTCAAAGTTGTTGCTTCTGTTGGGAATTTACGCAACTTTCCACACGTCGATGCAATTTTTTCGTGACATGGCTTGTCCTTTTGACACGATCGTTCTGAAAGGGGAGTGGATACCTTCAAATATTTGTTGGTTCAGAATCTGACCAAGCTACTTACCCGAGATTTTGTTTGCCGCATAGCTGAAAATTTGGAAACCATGGAGGTGAGTATTTATGTCAATGCCATAAATTTTTTATTCATTTTGGCGATGTTCTTTGTCATGCATACTGGTATATTATCTCATCCATATCACGAGCATCGGGCAAATTTTGATAATTTAAGAAGACTTTGGTTGACACGATATTACCTGAAAAAGTTTACAGTCGATGGAAAACATCCAATTGTTTCATGGCTTCTGAGACTAATATCTGCCATGCTAAATATTTTCCTACTAACAAGTATTAGCTGATATACTGTTAAGTGTTAATTGCCACTAGGAATCAAACCTACTGTACGTTATATTGATGATAAGTTTTTTTTTTCCAGATGTTATGTTGTGGCAATACTAAGAAATTGCTTGAAACTATATCTGCTCATCAGCTAATATTGTTCTTACATTGTCCACTGATGATTTCAAATCCGATCCTTTGGACATAGTCAAGGATCTTCAAATGAACCGTTTGAGCAGCGACGGACCAATTCTTGGAGGGGACGCCCAATTCCAAGAGTGAAGGGGCACCCTAGCCCACCCTAGACCGCTTTTCTAAAAAGAAAATAAATAGCTCCTCACTAGAATCGAATCCACAGCTATATAAACAAGAAGAATTTATGCTAGATCTTAAAACCATTAGGCCAATGTGACGAATATACTAAAGATTATTTCTAATATATTACTACAAACCTTGGGGCTTGGGGGGCAAGAGACCCCAAGCCCCAACATAGTGTGGCGGCCCCGCCTTCCACCACTACTTTTTTAATTAGTCTAAGCGACTAATGTCGTAATAACGAAATAATTCGTATGAAATTTCGGACAAAATTTTTCCTTTCATAAAAAGGAATCGTAACTGTTCCTACAAAATCATCATGGGTCCTATTTACATAGGAAAGCGCGCATGCGTGTCAAAATAAATCTATCTACTGGGCCTCCACGAGGTCGCATCCATGCACACACTTCCATCTCAAAAGCCCTCGGAAGCTTCAAAAGTTGGCCTTGCCGTGAAAATGATCACGTACCGAGATCGCGGGGTCCTACAACCCATAAAAATGTGGAATGAGCTTATCAAGCTCAGTAAGTGAAAATCATGCATGCAATGCACGTGACCTAAATAGCGAAGGCATTCGCGCCAATGCTATTGACTTCTCTCATCCTTCTCGTCCATTGACTTCATAATTGGGCCCCTTCGGCTTTCAATCTTACTATGCACCATATAGAACTCAAACCCCTAAGGGTATAATTAAGTGACAGTACACACACAGGGAGGCTACACCCGAGTACTCCATCTGTGCGTAACCCTATGGTGCCTTTCAATCCCAATGCGGTACACACTGAGAGGCTACCAGTGCCTTTCAATCCCATTGTGATCCACACTGAGAGGCTACTAGTGCCTTTCAATCCCAATGCAGTCCCATTGAGAGGCTAACCCGGGCACACAAATTTCCTTTAACCCTAAGGCGCCTTTCCATCCCGATGCGGTCTGACACGCGGGCGCTTCTCACTGGTAGCTTACTACGAGGTCGCCAACACTCGAGGTTCCCTCGGTGCCGCTCATACCCTCGAGTCGCATCCTCCAGGTTGCATCTCCCGTTACGGGGTATTCCCCTACCTTTCGTGAATCAGGTAATTCGGCTTCGTGAATTGCCGTGGTAGAATAGAAGAGCCGTGACTCATCATTGAGTCGATACAAATGCCTATATCGGCAAATATACATCGCTCTCAAGCGATCTTATACTCATGCACGCTATTTCCCTGACTCTCATACTAGTCGTGCGTGCAGATGCTCATGCCATGAATCATGTAAACATGCGTACAATATTCCTGGGATAATTTACGTCACATAGAAATCATAGAAGTCACATAAAATCATGAAGGGCACATAGACACATAATTGATACACATATAATTATGTGTTGTAGTTGCGATTTCCACTTACCTGGTATCCTTAGCTACTTAGAATATCGTACGGTATGTCGCTAACCTTCGAACCCTTAGTTCTTAATTTTCAGATAATCCTAACTTCCCAAGCTCGACCGGTTGTTCTTGATGGAGTTTCCTTTGAATGGCCTTCCCTTTTTGTTCCCAAACGTACGGTATGTCGCTAAGTAAAGTTCTTATTTTATTAATTTATTAATAATTATACTTATCTCTTTTGGTATATGTGTCGATTGCATCTCCCTATTATATTTATCATTCAATCGATTTCTCATTCTCTGTTAATGAATCGATCGATTTCTAGCTTTTAGACCAATCGGTCGATTCTTGGTTTATGCGTGTGATGATAGATAAATGACATCGATGTCTAGTAATTCCTTTCCAGTTAAGTAATTGATAGTTATCTTATTGCTCGAAATCTTCTTGTATTGAATTGTATCATTTTCGATCCTTCAAAGGTTTTGAGATTTTAAGTATTTGGGTGTTGAAGGATCTCGAGCTTCAATATTTCGAGATTCCTATTTAACCTTTTCGAAATCTATTCCTGCCAATTCGTATTTCCCAAAACATGGTATTAATACTTACTATACTAAATTAACTTTAGCATGCTATGTACTAGAAACCCTAAAATCAATAACTATCCTAAGTTCACTTAATTCTTCTACCTGGTTAGTAATCCTAATAGCACCTAATATGAAATCATGTTGACGCGTAAGATCATAAAATATGTTCCATGCAGTCGCATCAGTTTTAATTCGTAACACACATAAGAATTATAAATCACGCAACATGAAATCATATAGGCACATAAGTCACTTAAAGATATGAAGATATGAAGACATCGTATCATCGAAAATACTAATTAATCCAAAAGTTCTTAATTAAATATTTTCATCACTACTTAAATCGTAAATCCCGTAATTAAATTTTACGGGTATTACATCCCCCCCTTAAAAAAATTTTTCCCCCGAAATTCCGTCAGTTGGAATAATTCAGGGTGACTATTGGTAGGGAGTTGATCTGGCTTGGTTGGGTGATAGAATTTCACCCTAGGAAGTTATCAAGGAACCTCAAATAATTTTCGAGGATAGAAAAAGAATCGGATCTTGGTGAAGTAGATATGAAGATTGTTCCAATTAGTGGAACCCGTATTATCTCGAAGAGCTAAGAAGAATTCCTAAAATTCTAACTTAGCCAAAGATTGAAAATCATTAGCATCCATCACGCTTCTACTGCGCCATTCTGATATCGAACGAATATGTTTTCTCAAGATAATCAAAAGATTGGGGTATTATACCCCGGATATTATTGGATCTTAGGTTTTTGGAACTTAGGTACGGACTCCTATTTCGAAGCCTATCTACTACGATCACGATTCAGGTTGACACTCAAATTGGTATCAACCAAGTCGGCTAAAAGAATTCCGAATCTTACCACATAAGCGGTGGATACAAAAAGAAATTCTGGCCCATGAGTCCACTAGAATGCATGTTGAGGTTTAATTGGTTAGGAGGGTACCTTCCGTCTCGGATGGGTTGTTTTCAGCTTCTTCCGCCGTGAGCATATATACCCGAGCGGGCGCTGTCGGCGGCTTGGCCCGGTTTGTTCCTTGACTTCCAGATACATTTTCAGGGCAGGCAACGGAGTAGTGGCCCGTCTTCCCACATCTAAAGCAGGTGGCATTTTGGGAGAAACAGACGCCTAGATGACGTCGTGCACATTTTGGACATGTGGGTACGTTTGGTTGGGGTCTACCCTGATTCGGATTAGGCTGCTGGGGTGGTCCGGGTCGATTTTGGAAATTAGGCTTCACGTTCTTAGGAACGAACGGTTTCTTTGGGTTATTTCCGTCCCCTTTGTGTCCTTGTTCGAACTTCCTTTTAATCTCCTGGGCTCGTACAATTCGAATTTCAGCTTGTTCAGCCATCAGGGCTCGTTCCGCCATTTGGGCATAAGTAACCCCTTGGAATCCGGCCATGCCAACATCGCGATAGAGTTCTGGCCTCAAGCCTTCCGTAAATCGCTCAATTTTCAGCGAGTCGGTGCTCACCATGTGGGTGGCGAATCGAGATAACTGTTCAAATTTCCTAATATACTCCGCCACCGTCATTGCTCCCTGGCGGAGATTGATGAACTCGTTCATCCTTTGGACTCGAACGGGAGCGGTGTAATACTAGCCTCTGAAAAGTTCTTTGAAATGCTCCCAGGTCATTGTCAAGGGATCTTCAAGAGTCAGGGTTGTGTCCCACCAATGACCTGCGCTTCCCTTTAATAGGTAGCTAGCGCACAAGACCTTTTCTGTTTCAGGGGTACGGCTATGTTGGAACATAGTTTCTAGGATCCGAAGCCAATCCTCAGCCGAGGTTGGATCAAGAGCATCTTCGAAGGTTGGGGGGTTAAGTTTACGAAATCTTTCCCCGACCATTTCGATTTTGTCGGCCTGAGAAGATCCGTCGCTTGATTGCCCACCAGCGTCTTATTGCTGAATCAGTTGCTGGATCTGGGCAGATTGTTGGCGGACTAATTCCGCGAGTTGGAGAATAGTCGCATCCCGCCTATCAGTAGAGGTTGCGGGTTCTTTATCTTTATCTGCACCCCCACTATTTTCATTTCTTGTTCTACCCATCGTTCGTCTATCTTAATGTTCCTAAGACCAATAAATCATGTAATACCAGAAATTCATAGAAACATAAAACTTACAAGCAAGGCCGCTTCCGTGCTTTTGAGTGTGCGTACATGGACAGTCTGCAGAACCTATAACCTAAGCTCTGATACCACCTGTGGCAGCCCCGCCTTCCACCACTACTTTCTTAATTAGTCTAAGCGACTAATGTCGTAATAACGAAATAATTCGTATGAAATTTCGGACAAAAGTTTTCCTTTCATAAAAAGGAATCGTAATTGTTCCTACAAAATCATCATGGGTCCTATTTACATAGGAAAGCGCGCATGCGGGTCAAAATAAATCTATCTACTGGGCCTCCACGAGGTCGCATCCATGCACACACTTCCATCTCAAAAGTCCTCGGAAGCTTCAAAAGTTGGCCTCGCCGTGAAAATGATCACGTACCGTGATCGCGGGGTCCTACAACCCATAAAAATGTGGAATGAGCTTATCAAGCTCAGTAAGTGAAAATTATGCATGCAATGCACGTGACCTAAATAGCGAAGGCATTCGCGCCAATGCTATTGACTTCTCTCATCCTTCTCGTCCATTGACTTCATAATTGGGCCCCTTCGGCTTTCAATCTTACTATGCACCATATAGAACTCAAACCCTAAGGGTATAATTAAGTGACAGTACACACACAGGGAGGCTAAACCCGAGTACTCCATCTGTGCGTAACCCTATGGTGCCTTTCAATCCCAATGCGGTACACACTGAGAGGCTACCAGTGCCTTTCAATCCCAGTGTGATCCACACTGAGAGGCTACTAGTGCCTTTCAATCCCAATGCAGTCCCATTGAGAGGCTAACCCGGGCACACAAATTTCGTTTAACCCTAAGGCGCATTTCCATCCAATGCGGTCTGACACGCGGGCGCTTCTCACTGGTAGCTTACTACGAGGTCGCCAACACTCGAGGTTCCCTCGGTGCCGCTCATACCCTCGAGTCGCATCCTCCAGGTTGCATCTCCCGTTACGGGGTATTCCCCCTACCTTTCGTGAATCAGGTAATTCGGCTTCGTGAATCGCCGTGGTAGAATAGAAGAGCCGTGACTCATCATTGAGTCGACACAAATGCCTATATCGGCAAATGTACATCGCTCTCAAGCGATCTTATACTCATGCACGCTATTTCCCTGACTCTCATACTAGTCGTGCGTGCAGATGCTCATGCCATGAATCATGTAAACATGCGTACAATATTCCTGGGATAATTTACGTCACATAGAAATCATAGAAGTCACATAAAATCATGAAGGGCACATAGACACATAATTCATACACATATAATTATGTGTTGTAGTTGCGATTTCCACTTACCTGGTATCCTTAGTTACTTAGAATATCGTACGGTATGTCGCTAACCTTCGAACCCTTAGTTCTTAATTTTCAGATAATCCTAACTTCCCAAGCTCGACCGGTTGTTCTTGATGGAGTTTCCTTTGAATGGCCTTCCCTTTTTGTTCCCAAACGTTTTCTCTAGTGAAATGATAAATATGTGTATATCTAATGTGTTGGGAAACGTAATTAAAGCCATAGTAGTGACGTTGTTTTCCTTTTTGGTTAAGTAAAGTTCTTATTTTATTAATTTATTAATAATTATACTTATCTCTTTTGGTATATGTGTCGATTGCATCTCCCTATTATATTTATCATTCAATCGATTTCTCATTCTCTGTTAATGAATCAATCGATTTCTAGCTTTTAGACCAATCGTCGATTCTTGGTTTATGCGTGTGATGATAGATAAATGACATCGATGTCTAGTAATTCCTTTCCAGTTAAGTAATTGATAGTTATCTTATTGCTCGAAATCTTCTTGTATTGAATTGTATCATTTTCGATCCTTCAAAGGTTTCGAGATTTTAAGTATTTGGGTGTTGAAGGATCTCGAGCTTCAATATTTCGAGATTCCTATTTAACCTTTTCGAAATCTATTCCTACCAATTCGTATTTCCCAAAACGTGGTATTAATACTTACTATACTAAATTAACTTTTCTAAGTTAGCATGCCATGTACTAGAAACCCTAAAATCAATAACTATCCTAAGTTCACTTAATTTGGTTAGTAATCCTAATAGCACCTAATATGAAATCATGTTGACGCGTAAGATCATAAAATATGTTCCATGCAGTCGCATCAGTTTTAATTCGTAACACACATAAGAATTATAAATCACGCAACATGAAATCATATAGGCACATAAGTCACTTAAAGATATGAAGATATGAAGACATCGTATCATCGAAAATACTAATTAATCCAAAAGTTCTTAATTAAATATTTTCATCACTACTTAAATCGTAAATCCCGTAATTAAATTTTACGGGTATTACAATAGGTCCGCCCCTGTGTTTGAGGGAAGTTGGGTTGACGCTTCACCTTGATATTTTGAAGAAAGTGAATTTGCAAGTTCGAAAGATTACTATTTAATATTCGAAATTATTGTTGAATTTTTATGTGATTTTATTATTTATGTTAAGGAGCACATGCTATTTGCTTCTCTTAACGTACGATTTAAGTTTGTTGCTCTTTTTACACTATGTTGACTGGCTTAATGTACGATTTAAAATGTGACATCAAACTGGCTTCATGATATTAGTCTCCACAAATCATAATTATTTAAAGCAAACATTACAATGCTGAGCTGATGAGTAGATATAATGGCAACATAAGAGTAGCAAACAATAATGGTGGAAAAATACCATCCAAGAACAACAAGTTAAAGACAAACCTACAGCAACACAAGCCTGAGCTCGGGTGACGTCAATACATTGTTCAGCTTATAGTCGTTGAGGTAATAGTGAAGCTTTCCATCTCTAGGCCCAAATTCTTACACAACGTTTACATTTGAATATATTAAAAATCAACAATTGTTATAGCGTTATAACTAAATCGTTACAAAATAGTTCTCTCCGAAGCATAATTACTTATTAGTTTATTTATACCCGTGCATCGCACGAGCAAAAAACTAGTGGCTTCTGATAGAAGTGTGTTGTGTACTTCCGCCAAAGATGCTTTCTACCATCGATTAAGTTAACTAATGAATATACTAGTATTCTTGAAGACACAAATACGTGTGATATAATATCATACTATAATTTAAAAAAATATATTTATTTATTTATTTATTATATACAGGTAAAATTATAATTAACTAAAAATTAAGTTAATAAT
Source organism: Craterostigma plantagineum (assembly GCA_027422505.1). Taxonomy (NCBI): domain Eukaryota; kingdom Viridiplantae; phylum Streptophyta; class Magnoliopsida; order Lamiales; family Linderniaceae; genus Craterostigma; species Craterostigma plantagineum. The sequence goes on along the minus strand of JAPQWV010000009.1, from coordinate 17,724,427 downwards.
TAACTAAAAATAGTAAGTAAAGGTAGTGCTTAGTTTCCTTTTATTTTATGTAATAACTTTTTTCCAATAAAACTTAATTACAGGCTAATTGAACGATTTATAGCAAGTCCGTTGCTTAATAATATTATTACCCCCGAACCCTAATATTAATAATTTTTGAATAGTCCATGTAATTAATATTATTGATTAATGGATATTATAAGTTAATAAAATAATTTTTGTTGAACCATGTGATTATTTAAAAATATTATTATAACTATCAAGTGTTGGTGTAGGGGTGCGAATAGTATGACCCTATAAATATATAAGATTAACTTATATTTTAAGGTAATTATATTATCTGAAAATATAATATGAAGTTTAATTTTATATTATTTTTAAGAATATAAAAAATTATTTTAGAGATATAATTAGATTAATTAAAATTTAGGGTCGAATAGTAATTTTAATGGCCGCCATAACAATCAATTTAAACACTTACTATACATTCTCTTGTATAAAATAGAAATATATATAGTAGGGATGTTCAATATGTCCGAATATTATGTACCAATTGAAGAATAATAATAAAAAAACCTCCAGTAGGTAGACAATCGTACTTTTCGCCTTCCCTTCTCATTGTCATCATGTGCATCAATCGTGAGAGAATGACACAAATAAAGTTATTTTCTTGAGTTTTTTGTTGTTCGTTAATGTGTTAAATAATATTTCTTAATATATATGTCAAGATGAGGAATGTCACTATAACTGATTTCCGATGGTAGATGGCGACAATGAGAACAAATAATGAGTAAAATATTTTGCGATTCAAGTATATTAAGAGCAACTGTTTTACTTATTTGAAATAATAATAGAGATAATTGTAATTTAAAATTATTTTGTGGTGAAAACTGAAAATAATATTAGTGTAAATTGAAAAAGTTGATTAGATTTGTAATAGGGTGAGAAAGTATTACATTTGTAATAGCACTATTAAAAAGAACACGGGAGTGTTTGTTTCTGGTGATCCAGCATCATGGTGATACTCGCACACCGTAATGTGAGTATCATCGTGATGTGGAACAAGGTGATATATCATCATTGTGTTTGTTTTGGGTGATATTTCATTTCCAATATCAAGGTGATATTGGAATATTATGTTTAATTAATGACGGTGATGTGTGGGGTGATATTGCATGAATGACATATTTCACCCTACGTATATCTTATAAGTAATATGAATTAATATGTTTATGTTGAGATGATATTTTACGTAACAATGATCAATGTTTTAGTGTCGAGTTTAATTTTTTTAAGCATTAACTATAAGTCTATTATATAATTATCAATATTATTTTATCTTTTTAATTATTACATATGTTTTTAATATTTAAAATAATTTAAAATATGAGTAAAAGGGTATATAAGGAATAAATATATCAAGGGTGAAGTAAATATGTGCCTAAGAGGGGGGGGGGTGGAGTTGAATTAGGCTATTAAAAACTTTTTACTTTTTTGATAAAAAGTGAAATGAGAACAACGGAATTAAAAAGTAAAGAACACCAAGATTTATCCCCAAGTGGGGTTTAGTCCTCTCCTTGAGGTTTGCTCCTCAAGAGTTTGATCAATCCACTAATATGTTACCGTAGTTGGTTACAGAAGTGATCGATCGCCCTTACACAACCGAGACCAAGACGAATACTAATCCGCAGCTAGGATGCCTAACGCCGAGTTTCGTTCCACGTCGTTCCCTGAGAATTCCTATTCTGCGACTGGAAACAGCTCGCCCCCGAAGGTCAGCTTGATCTCAAATCCTCCCTTCACGAAAGGCATGCTTCGCTCTTGTCTCCTTGTGAGGTACTCACGCTCTCAGATTAGAACGGTGGTTTTTCTAACTTAGGGTGCACTCAACTATCGCAAATGAAAGCTCAAATCATAGCATCCGGGAAGCACTAACAGAGAATACAATAATTCGCAAATCAAAAACTCTCGTCTTAGATCTCTGTTCTTGCTATTTCGTATGTTTGTTCGTTCGTTGTGCACTCGATGTAGAGTGTCGAATTATATTAACATGTTAGCATCACACACTTCATATGGAATACCAATCATAGTTTACAGTTCAGCACATCATTCCATCACAGATATCATGCCAAATCAAGCTCCAAGTATCACAACGGTGATATACATTAATTTGCATTTAATCTTACTCTAAATACCTTTGCCATACCATATCGGTAAATCTCATCCATATAGCACGTTGGTACTTACGAAGAATCCATAAATAGTTCCGCTCAGCATTATCAAATACATAGCACATTAATCACGAACTTTACATTCAAATAAATACTATAGTCGTATCGGGAAAGAATTCATGTTGACTCAACCATTTAAGATGCAATTCTCAGTGATATGGGCATGATTTCTTCCTAAAAATAGACAGATTCCAGTGGATAACGAATTTTTTTATGTATAGCACATTATCCTTTCCATGTATAGCACAAATGCGAGATTTTAAACAGATAAGCACGACTTAAAATATATCTGCATCACATAATTCTTATTTCAGCATATTCAAGGATATGGTCATAATCATATTCCATATATATAAGTAGGTTCCAGCAGAAATATGTTTATCATGTATATCATAATGATCCTTACTCAAATTAACACATGATCCTTACTCTAATTAACATAGCGCAGCATATTAAGGATTAATCACGTCATTTTACAAAAATAGCTTCAAGATCATAGTCACTCATCATTCGATTTATGCATACTTTCCAAATATACGTTACATTGATATCATGACGGTGGAATCAATGTTCACAGTGGTATCACATAAGTCACGTTGTAATGGAATCACAATGTCAAGATGCAATTCACTCAAATATAAGTACATGATACATACACATTTCGAATTGCTAAATTTGTAGTGCTTATCTCATCTTAAGTACATGGATTCATCAAAACTCAAATACAGTGCAAGACCAAAAAGGTCAACAAAGGGTAATATTGTCCACATAAAAATTCCAAATATTACCTCATCACCGTAATGTTGGATCACCTAGCTTTTGGGGGGTGATCCATAAGTTGGACCTTCACTACGGTGATGACCCATTACCTACGGAAAACAAACACACTGATGAGGAAGTGATCGAAGATCACGGTGATGTTTTGGAGGATCACCTCAAAACATACACCCCTAGGGGTCGTTACTTAACTAGTAAAATATAAAGTATGTGGACAATATTAACAGTTAATGTTAAAGAAAATATCACATAATAGTCTTTAGAGTTTGAGATGAGTTTAACGGTTGGAGAATGTACTGCATTTTGAGTTTGCGAATGAATTTGAGTTTGATAATGAGTTTTTCGGTTGGAATGGAGATGATCCTATGACAATCTATTCTATTTTATTAAGCCTGATGTCGCTATAAACTGTCCCTTGGTCTGTCAATTTCCGAAAAAATTAATAACAAAATTAAAAATAACCCAATATATTTTAATTACTATTTTTAGTAAATTACTATAATTAGTTAACTTCAATCAAACCCATTTTGTGGGAATAAACTCATGCCATGTTTGGTTCATGGCTTTTAACATATGTTCAATGGTTCATAGGTTATAAATAAACCATAGGTTTATGTAATCCTGCTTAAACCCATACAACGAGTTTAAATAAATACATACCCTCACATGTGTTTATTTAAACCTACTAATCAAATACACATTAATTAGTTTTATATAAATGTTACTCATGTAAATGCTCCTAAATATAAACTACCACTACAGCACTCGTTTTCCAAAAACAAACTCATTTTGAGTTCGGCTCGCCGGGTGGAAAGGCCTTTCTAATTTGTATAAAAAAAAAGGAAAAAGAAAAACGAGAGAACTTGTACGGAAACGAGAAAACCATAATCTCGATCCCCTAACCTAGCTACGGCAATTTTTCACCAGCACCGCCGAGTCTCGGCGTCGTCGCAGCTTTCGTCCACCGCCGTATTCATCTCAGCCTCCAGCAACGAATCATCGACCGGATTATCGAGTGCCCTCAATCTCGCGCTCCCATCGGTCAGCTGCTAAGCCCCGTTGGTCTCTAATTTTACCACCGTACTCGCCGATCGAGGCGGAGTAACAGTGATTTCTGTAGATATGGTTGGGTTTGATGATGGCAATTTCAGCCGTGGAGTGACGAGGATCGCCGTGGCTCAATTGTGCGAGACCGTAGGGTTCGAGGGTTTCGAGGATTCAGCTCTTGATTCTCTATCTGACCTAGCAATAAGGTATGTCTCTAACCTAGCTAAGTCCGCGGAGTTCAATGCTAATTTATCTGGTAGAACGCAGTGCAATGTGTTTGACATCATCAAAGTATTGCAAGACAATGGTTTGTCGCAGTCTCGTTCCGATGAAGATGGCAATGAATGCGTGTTGAGCTCTAGCGTCGTAAGGGAAATCAAAGAGTACGTAGGTTCGAGCGATGAGGTCCCTTTTGCTCAACCCGTGCCAAGGTATCCTCTGCTTAGGGATTCTAAGCCCATTCCTAGTTTCTTACAAATGGACGAAACTCCGAGCTCTAAGCACATACCGCCATGGTTGCCTGCATTCCCGGACAATCACACCTATATAAGAACACCTGTTTGGAATGAAAGGGCATCAGATCCTCGAGCAGATAAGATTGAGCTCGCAAGGCAGAATAGAAAAGCAGAGAGATCTTTGTTAAGCTTGCAGAAGCGGTTGGTTTCTTGTACTGAAGAAGCAGCAGATGTTTCGATACCTGAAGAACCCGATGAGGCTGGTTTTGAAAAGATTGAAACTTTGTTTCATACATCTGACGATTCAACGTCCCAAGATAGAGAGGTGTTAAATGTTGATCAATCTGTGAAATTTTTTAATGGAGAAGATACAAAAAAGAAGAGTTCACTATTGGAAACTTTTGCCCCAGCGATTGAGGGGATGGTCGATGGGCTTGATTCTGGGAGTGATAATGAGAGGATTGAAACGCCCGTAAAAAGGTTTTCTCCGTTCTTGGAGCTGAAAAGCGGTGGGAGACTTTTTGGCGATCTTTTGGATTTGAAGATTAGGAACAAGGCGCTTGGGAAGCCAGTGCATTGGTTTGGACGTGAAGATGAAAGGGACGATAAGAAGCGTAGGGTTGAGTATATCTTAAGGCAAGCGAAGGAGAATCAGCACGAGCTTTCTCAGCTGTAAAAAATTGAGATTATTCAGATGGGTTGTTTCGAGAATTGGATTTGGCATTACTTGTTTGAAGGCAGTTTTGCTTTAGAACACACTCTTGTTGATCGAGCTATGTGAATTGACAATTAGTTGAAGATAGTACTAGCGCCATATTGAAAAACTACGAAAGGACATAATTTTCTTACTGATGAGTGAAATCTGCTGTAGCTTTTCTTGAAGTAGTTTGAATGATTTTGATGAAGTTGCTGAAAACATTGGAATGATTGATCGATTGACTGGTTCGTTTACCAATTTGCCCATTTTATTTTATTTTTAATTTTTAATGTGTTTCCATTTTCTTCTGAAACCGTTCATGGGTTTTTTTTTTTTGCATTTTCGGATTGGCCGCAACCAACCAGCATTTCTACCTTTTGATCTGGAAGTTTATGTAATTGAAAAACAAAGTGTAATAATTATGCTACCAATACTTTTTGGGAAGAATATTGCGTTCTGCTAATTTTTTATCTCGTTTCTTTCTTTATGATTTAAATGCGTCGTGACATAATCAGCTGCGTTTTATTTTATCTACTGTATAAATTGTGGAAAATTAAATTGCAATGGTTGTAACTTCTTCATTTGAAATGGTTTAAGAAAATATTTATTCACCTGAAGAGGTGTAAAGGCACATTCACTTCATTAAAAATTGCATCTTTTGCCTAGGAGATGAATCTGTTCAAGTATAACGTTGTCACCAAACATGAAATGGGACAACTCTTAATCAAGTTCTAGCCTCATCTTATTCTCTCGTTGTAACATATATTTAGTATATTTCGTATTCAAAAGTCGTCAAAGAGTCCGAAAAGCAACGATTAAATTCGTTGGTCTCGTAATTTGGAGCGCTGACATTGCGAGACGTTTGTCGTTGTATCTTGGAAAATGATTGTTGTATTCCGTAAGCACCATATGCGGGGTAGGCTTGTCAATGGGCGGGTGTCAAGGCGTCGAACGGCGTTGACCGTTGACCGGGGGTCAACGGTGGCCGGACACAAGGTCGCGGCCGCTTTGGGCCGGCGCCGCATCGGCGCCCGGCCGCGCGCCACTGGCGCGCACCATTGGCGGGCTCGGCAGCCAAGTGCGCGCGCGGCCTACTCAGGCCTGACCCTGGCCAAAACCATGGGCACCAACACTTGGCGCAGCTCGCCCCGCTAAAGGCCAAGCACTCGGCAGCCACGACGCGCGCGCGACCCTGCGTGTGGCAAGTCAGGCTGCCCGGCCTGCTCAGCATGAGCGTCGGCCGCGGCCTCGCCGGAATGCCGCAGCCTCGCCGGAGCCCCGCCGTCTCCCGCCGCAACCTTACCGGAGCCCCGCCGTCCCTCGCCGGACCTCGCCGGACTTCGCCGGAACCTCGCCGGAGACTCAGGACCCTGTCCGGACGGCGGCCAGACGCCGGACCCTGGTGGCACGGCGGACGGACCACGGCAGCATGGCATCGCACCTCGTCGTCCCGGCCCGCGTGCGCCAGGCTGGGCCGCCAGACGGTGGCCGCGTGGCAGCCAGGCATCGGGCCAGGCGGAGGTCGCGGCGAATTGGCCGTGTCAGCTTTGGCAGGCAATCATCGGGCGGCAGGCTCAGGCAGTGGCCGAAGATGCCAAGGGACGCCTTGGGCTCCGTGGCCGGCCAGCTTTGGCAGCCTTGGCCAGGCCAGCCCCTCAGGCCATTATGCTTGGACAGCGCCCAGCAGTGGCCAAGATGGCATCAGCCCAGGCCATCATTAAACAAAGTAGGCCAAAACAAACCCGATTGTAATACTTTAAATGCAGTCCTAGTGGGTCCATGGTGGCCACCCGTCAAACCCGAATGACAATGAGATAAAACCGAGCTCACATCTTCGGCGGGTATACATCGCCGGATTACCTGATCAGAGCAAATCTTGTATAGGAATGGATCGTCCCACAGGTAGTGCTTCGTATCAGAGAGAAATTTCTTCTTCTGATAAAAACTCAAGCCTGTGGGAATCTCACATGTAGCAGCATAATTCGCAAAATCCGCGAACCAAGGAAACGATGTATCGATCAAAGCAATTGTTCGTCAGGAAAATATTCGTCAATAGGTAACTCCTTATCTTGCTCATGCGAATTATCTAACCTAGATAAATGATCAGCTATCACATTCTCAACACCTTTTCTATCACGAATCTCTAAGTCATACTCTTGAAGTAGTAAAATCCAGCGAATCAACCTAGGCTTAGCATCTTTCTTAGCAAATAAGTATCTAAGTGCAGCATGATCAGTGTAGATGATTACCTTATTCAACACTAGGTGAGAATGAAATTTATCTACTGCAAATACCACGGCTAGTAACTCTTTCTCAGTAGTAGCATAATTCCTCTGTGTATCGTCCAGAGTTTTACTAGCGCAGTAAATGACCTGAAATACCTTATCCTTGCGTTGTCCTAGAACCGCACCTACAACACCATTGCTAGCATCGCACATCAATATAAATGGGAGTGTCCAGTCTGGTGCGACCATAACTAGGGCTATGGTGAGTTTCTCCTTTAAAGTTTGAAAAGCCTGCAGACAATCATCAGTGAAGTTAAAAATAGCATGGTTAACAAGTAAATTAAATAATGACTTAGCTATCTTTGAAAAATCCTTTATGAAACGTCTGTAGAATCCTGCGTGTCCCAAGAAGCTTCGAACCCCCTTCACTGACGTGGGTGGTGGCAACTGCTCAATTGCGTCAACCTTGGCTCGATCCACTTCAATTCCTTTGTGCGATACCTTGTGCCCGAGAACTATACCTTCCTGTACCATAAAATGACCCAATTTAAGACAAGGTTAGTCTCTTCACATCGTGATAGAACAGATGCTATATTATCAAGGCAAGTATCAAACGTAAACCCAAATACAGAAAAATCATCCATAAATTTCCCAACTATGTCATGAAAAATAGCTAGCATGCATCGCTGAAAAGTAGCCGGAGCATTACATAATCCAAATGACATGCGTCTATATGCAAAAGTACCATAAGGACAAGTAAAAGTCGTCTTTTCGTGATCCTCGGGTGCTATAGAAATCTGATTATAACCTGAGTAACCAACTAGAAAGCAGTAAAAGTCATGTCCAGCTAGTCTTTCTAACATTTGATCAATAAAGGGGAGGGGAAATGATCTTTACGGGTAGCATCATGCAATTTCCTATAATCTGTGCATACACGCCACACTGTAACAGTCCTCGTGGGAATCAACTCATTAGAGGCATTCTTTATAACGGTCCTACCTCTTTTTTTAGGAACAACTTGGGTCGGACTAACCCATGCGCTATCAGAGAAAGGGTAGATAATACCTACGTTCAAAATCTTAATTACCTCCTTTTTCACCACTTTTTGCATCACTGGATTTAGGCGTCTTTGTGGTTGTGCGACCGACTGTAAGAATCTTCCATCAAAATTTTGTTCATGCAGACGGTCGGGCTTACTCCTTTGATGTCAGCAACCTTCCATGCAAATGCTCGTTTGTGTGCTCTTAGCACCCTCACTAGCTTTTCCTCCATTAGATCTATCAATATGGAAGAAATAATCACGGGTAAAGTATCAAGAACGCCAAGGTAAACATATTTGAGGTGACTAGGTAACGGTTTAAGTTCTAAAATAGGAGGGTCCTCTATTGATGGTCGAGGTTGTGGCTAATGATCGATCGAGACGCTCTACTTTTGGCTTGGCCGATCTCCGATAAGGTGGGTTCGCTTCTAAGCTTGCGACGGTATCAGCCATTTCCTCGGACTCGTCTCCGACTAGGTATGCTTCCAATTTTTCCTTATTCGTGAAAGTTTTAAAATACTCCAGAGCACATGCATCAATACTATAAATGAAGGAACAAGAATCATCATCTGCAGGGTGTTTCATTGCTTCATAAACATCAAATATAACTTTCTCATCCCCAACCATAGGATGAGCTTACCATTACCAACATCAGTAAGAGCTCTTGCCGTATTCAGAAACGATCTTCCTAAAATAAGGGGCTTGTCTGTGTCTTCTTCCATGTCTAGCACCACGAAATCGGCTGGGAAGTAGTGCTCTCCAACTTTCACTAATACGTCCTCCAATATTCCTCGTGGGTAGGTGATCGAGCTATCCGCTAGTTGGAGGACCGTATATGTAGGCTTTGGCTCACCAATCCCTAGCTTTTTCACAAGTGAAAAGGGTAACAAGTTAACACTCGCTCCTAAATCACAAAGAACATTAGTAAATGATAATGAGCCTATAGAGCAAGGAATAGAAAAACTCCCCCTATCTTTGAGCTTTGGTGGCAGCTTCCTTTGTAGCACTGCAGAGCATTTTTCGTTAAGGCTATCGTGCCATATTGTTAATTTCTAATTTCTTAAAAATATTAATAAAGCGCTCGAAGTGCTTATCCGGTTTTCCCCTTCGTAATGCTGCGGGACGGAGACGACTCTTTGACTGGTGGAAGTGGGTCGACCTTCTTTTCCACCGCGAGAGAATCCGGCTCGTCCTCGACTCCTTCGGCTCGCTGGTCCTTCCTTTGGCCGTGATGAGCTGTGTCAGTGATCGTGATGTTGCTCCCATCGTCGTTTCCCGTCTCTTTTGCTTCCTCCACTTCCTCAGCCTCCTGAGTTGATTCTAGCGTCTTTCCACTCCTCAGCTTAATGGCCTTGACGTACTCTCGAGGGTTCTTTTCGGTGTCGCTTGGGAGTGTGCCTGGTTTGCGATCTGACACTATATTTGAGAGCTGTCCCATTTGCATTGTTAAATCCTTTATTGCAGCTCGTATATCATGGAAGCCTTCCTGAACTCTCCCTTCTAGACCCTGGAGTCTCTCCTCCGTCTTGCGATTTTGATCGTCTTGAACCGCCGCCATTTTTTCCAAGGCTATCTCCCAGTCGGCCTTTTGCTTTGTTGGTGGCTCAATTTGTTGATTCTGAACTCCTGGAGGCTTCAAGTAGTGCGAGTTCCCATACGACAAATTAGGATGGCTTCTCCAGTTCGGATCGTATGTGTTGGAGTATGCATTCCTCTGCCTATTGTGGATGTGATTGACCGTCTCATGGTCCTGGGAGTGTATCTGGTCTAACCTTTTATGTATGGCTTCGAGCTGCGCCTCCAACGAGCTACTTATCTCATGTACTTCAGCCGTCCGTCGGTCCAGATCATGCTCAGTATATCTTGCAGGATAGGCTGCAATTCGCTCGATGGCTTGGAGTGCTTCCTCATCGCCTAACTCCATGAAATTTCGTGTGCATCCGCCGTCGACAATCCTTTTATTTGGTGTGCTCAGCCCTAAGAAGAATGACTGCATCTGAACGCTGTGGTTTGGACATTGTATGAGAAGGCTCTTGTACCTACTCCAAGCATCGCTCAGAGATTCGCCACCTTCTTGTTTGAAGTTTACTACCTGGCTCCTAATCTCGCTGGTCCTTGACAATGGGTAATATTTGCCTAGAAAGCATTCCACTAGTTGCTCCCAACTAGTAATAGACGCATGCGGCAATGATGACAACCATTCAGAAGCCTACCTGTCAGAGAAAAGGGAAAAAATGTTAGTTTTATCACTTCTGTGGAGACGCCAGGATATTTAATAGTTCTGCAAATTTGAGTGAATTTCAAAATATGTGAATTTGCGTCCTCGTTTGTAAGCCCATGAAACTGCGCTGAACCCGTCACCATCTGTATAGTAACGGGTTTAATCTCAAAATTATTATTTGGTCCTGAAGGGATGGCAATGGGGCGCTGTCATCGAAAATTCCTGGAAGCGCTCGACTTAGTAAAGTGGGCCATGGCAGAACCATCTGTTCTTCCTCGTGTTCTTTATTGTCCATTCTCAGTTTACGATTTCGATTGTTACGCCGACACGTTGCTTCAATTTCTGCATCAAATAGCAATGGTACGTTCCTCGAGCTTCGTGTCATGCACTATAGGAATTATCTGCAAAAGACGAAAAACTAGCGTAAGCGAATTGACAAAAATAGTAAAATAATAATAATAATAATAATAATAATAATAATCGAGAAATAAAACGTCTAAACTAAAACTCAGAATAAATCCTAAAATTAATAATATAGCTATCCCCGGCAACGGCGCCAAAAACTTGACACGCTCAAATACTAGCAAGTGTACTAGGTCGTGCAAGTAGTAAAACGGACGAAGTATGAGTATCGATCCACGAAGATAGCTTGATTAATTTTAAGATATTAAACCTAATTCTAATTTAGACTAAGAGAATTTTTATAGTTTTGATGGTTTAATTAAACGAGATAAAATAGATGAGATAAAGATCAATCAACGACGAGTGACCAAGGCACATGTTCAGCACAAATAATTCCTACGTCTTCATAAAATCTATCATATCTAACCATCATGAATCTCAGTCAAGGTAAAATTTCCTAAGACAATCGCTACTCGTTTGTCCCGCAATAGCGATCCTATGCGATAGAGAACCAACCCATATATGTCTATAGGATTGTAGTTTCCACCACGCATTCAATCTCTATTAAATTCCCCGAGCTTGAACGCTTTCGGCGCTTAAGGATTCGGAAACCACACGTACGAAACCGAATTCCATCTCTGGTCGGTTTTACGTAGTGATGTTCGATGTTTATTGTTCTAACCGGTCTAATCACTTTGTCCGTCTCATAAACCAATCAAATAACATGCATATGTTGATCAGGCATACACAAGCATTAAGCGCAAACAGGGAACATGTGACTCGATTCACACGATCAAATAGGATAAGAAAAATATTAATACGTAGTCATTATTTGGCCTATCATGGCCTTAATCACAAAAGAATTTAAGCTAGCATATTAATAAAATAAGAACACAAAATATTCAAAGACATAATAGAGAAATAATAGAAAAATTTGCTTATCACGGAAGAAACGCCTCGCAAGCGTCGACAATCTCCGCTAGTTGGCGTGCTCTTTTTCCTTCGCTGTCTAAAAGCCTCCTTCGCTGCTTTATTTATTCGCTGCGGTTTTGTTATTTCAGCCGTAAGGTTCTGCCTTTCTTTCAATCGTCCCAGCTCCCTTAAATAGAAAAGCTACCGACCTTGTTTGCGATATTATCTCCATCGAATTTAAATTTCCTCTCTTCTTGTGAGTGTTTCATATCTTCTCCATATATTTGAATATTTAATCCTCTCCCATGAGAAATCCTTGGTCAAACTAGAATCTCTATCCCATATATTGCTCTTCACGTGATTTAGCTTCCAAAACAGAAAAGAAAACTCTAGTAAATTGCATGGTTACCCCAACTAATGTAGAAAATTGCAAAAAGATCCCCTAAGATTCAAATCGTTCTAAAAGTGCACATATTTTCCGTTTGTTGAAAATAACGATCATATATCGAAAATAGATTTAAACATAAATATATAGGATATTCGAGGGAATATTTGATAAATAACGATCGGAAATGCGCTTTTATGGGTAATAAAATCACTTAAAATCCTAACTTATCAGATAGTCCCAATCATGTATGCAAACTCAAGAAGGCTATTTACGGTCTCAAACAAGCTCCGAGAGCTTGTTATCAAGAGCTTCACACATATCTTATCTCTTCAATTCCATTGCTGATTCATCATTATTCATATACATGAATAATTCTTGGTATATGTCGGTGACATAATTATTATTGGTCCTTTGTCTTGAGCATTACAGGTGTTCGTATTAAGTTGCCTTCTCGATTTTCTTTAAAAGATTTGGGGCCACTATATTAATTTCTTGGAGTTGAGGTGCTCTCTCATGAGCATGGATTGTTGTTGAGCCAGAAGAAGTATATTCAAGATATAGTGGACCGTGCCAACATGTCGGATGCTAAACCAGTACATACACATATGGTCGCTTATCCTCCTTTCAACCTCCCTGATGGCTCTCCATTAACCAATCCAACTGAATATGGTGCATTGGTTGGAAATGTCTAATATCTATCTCTGACAAGGTCGGATGTTGCGTTCGCAGTAAACAAACGCTCTCAATATATGCACAAACCTACAAATCTCCACTACGCTGCCCCAAAAGACTACTTCATTATCATAATGCTACTTCCCATTATCATTCATCGTGACTCTCCAACACAACTTGAAGCTTTTTATGATGCGGATTGCGTCGGTGATCGTGATAACTATGTATCTACAACTTGATACATAGTTTATTTAGGAAGAAATCCCCACTCTTGGAGATTCGGAAAACAAAGAAGCTGATGTGTTCTGCTAAAAATGACCTTTGCTGACGACGAACTTCGAGCGTGTCTTCTTGAACCAACGACTTCCAACGTTCGAACCTAACACAGAAAACCAATGAAACAGGTTAAAGGGGGCCGGGGTGGTTGCCGGCGACGCCCCTCCGATGCTTACGTTAGTTTCTTTCGTAAAAGGAGTCAGGTGCTAGGCTAGTAAGAACGGTTTTCGTTTAAGTGTGCGTACCTGGGAAATGACCCAACTGTTACCTTTTTATACTAGGTTCGAATCTGTTGCCATGACCTGTTCTTTCCCCAGCCCGCCTTTTTCGCGGACGTCGTGTAGGGATCATGGTTTACCACTCAACCCACGTTCTCCCTTCCTCCTCTTTCCTCGACCCCTGCCTTGACCTCTTTTCCTTGGCGTAAATTTAGTCTGATCGGGTTCCCTCTTTCCTTCTCGGGCGTATTCTTTTGTTCGGTTTCGTCTCTTCTTGGCTCGACCTAATCAGGCCACCTGCTGCTCCTCGAGATAGATTGCCTCGCGAGTCCTCGGGCCTACCTCGAGCGATCTGTCCAAGGTCTTCTTACTCTCCCATATTCGGCGTGTCCTCGGGCGTTCTTAATTCCTTTGTCGCGAGGGAGTTGCTCGGGCTTCCCCGCGTTTTTACTTCCCGCAATTCCCATTGCGGGTTGTGCGAGTCGCGGGTTATTTTACCGTTAGCCGAGAACCCCGAGGGTAACAGAAGCCTTGCTCGATCCTCGACAGAAGCCGAATTTAGAGCCGTTGCAACTACAAGTGCATCACATGGCTTCAGTCTCTTCTATAAGAGTTAGATGTTAATCTCCAACAATTTCCTAGTATTTACAACGATAACCTTGGAGCTACTCATTATGCGGCAAATCCAATTTTTCATTCAAGGATGAAGCACCTCGCACTAGCTTTCCACTTCGTAGGGGAAAAAGTTCAAAAAGGCACACTTCGTGTGCAACATATTTTTGGCCGTCATCAGTTAGCGGATGGTCTCACGAAGCCTCTAGCTAGGTCTCGTCTTCATGTCTTATTTACCAAGCTTGGACTTGCTCAAAGACTGTCCATCTTGCGAGGGAATGTTGAAGATATCAGTTACAAATCAGAGGAGAATCAATTGCGTTGACAATCATTCTCCATAACTCTTCCACAAAATCATCTCTTACATAATTGCATATTTTGCTTTATTATTGCATATGATTTCTTGTAATGTTTGTTTTGATTCTTTGTTGTATTTGCCTATTTATAAGGCTGAATATGTTAATAGAAAAATCACTTCTAATAATTCCTTACATTAATAACATCATATTAGTCGATATCTATATATAGTACAAATCTCATTTCTTTTTATATGTTAGTTTCAGAGACTATTAGCCAATGTATGTGTTTATGCGATCATAATTAGTTTTGTTAAATTTCCTTTCGAAGAACCAAACACAATTTTTGGTTTTCCAAGACCAGTTTTCTCTTTGGTTTTCCTTGCAGTAACCAAACAATAGTAAGGAGTGAAGCTTTCTTAGATTTTAATTTTCTTTTCTCCATTTTATTTTCCCCATCAAAATTCACAAACCAAATACACTAGAATTTCACCAGCTTTTTTTTTTGGTACGAAATAAATTCGTTACCACTAAACCCAATTTTCTTTTACAATGCTATGACCTCGCACAACCATAGCCCATCAAACTAGGGACCTCAAACTAGTGGTAAGATGAAAGATAGACTCATCAGCTCTTGTTATCTTAGCTTTACAACAACTAGCAATTCTTGTCCTCACCATGCTCGTAATCATTCTGAAGGTCCCTCGCTCATCCTGCTTGATGCCGCCATGCACTATTGAGTTCAGTTCCGCCCATATGAAGTAAACAACAGCAGCCATCCAAGCTAGTACTATCTTGGCTCCAGTGTGTTTCTTCTTCCTCAGACTGATCAACCATGTCCTCCATCTATCACATTGATATGGAAAGCTATCAACCGCCAACCATTGAGCCATAATCTTTAGCAAGTTCCTGCTACACACATTCAAAGAAGAGGTGCTTGATAGTTTCCTCCTCCTTTTCACAAAGCACGCACATCACCTGCCCAACATGTATCCCCCATGACAAGATGTTGTCCTCCGTAAGCAACCGTTGTTGCGCCAATAACAACAGAATAAAACTGTGTTTAGTTCTATTGTACCTATTCCACACAGCCGATCTCACATGGCATTTGGCAGTACCTATGTTGAGCCATTTATACCTAGTTTTAAGAGAGTAGCCACCATCCACACTTATGGTCCAAACATTCCCAGAATACCCCGCCTTAAAAGCCTATTTAGATTTATTTATCTTCCTCCAATGCCAACTGCAATCCACAGGAGGAGAATGCTCCCAGAAAGATCCCTCTTTTATGTAAATTCCATGAAGCCACTTGAGCCAGAGGACATCAGCTTTAGTAGCGAGATGCCATATTTGTTTGCCAATACTAACTAGGTTCCAAACAGCACAGTTCTTGATATTTAATCCTCCTTTCCTCTTCGATTGACATACTTTTCCCAATTCACCAAAGCCACAGCCTTGTTCCCTTCAGAACTACCCCATAAGAAGTTCTTACATATTCTATCCACTTCTTTGATCACACTCTTAGGCAATAGGAAAATTTTCCCCCAGTAGCTGTACATAGAGGATAATACAGCATTGATAAGTGTACATCTTCCAGCATAGGATAAGGCACGAGCAGTCCAGCTTCTGAGTCTGTCAACAATTTTGTCCACCAGCACTTAACAGTCTAGCTTACTCCATTTTGATGGAGATAAAGGCACTCCCAAGTACCTCATGGGATATGTACCTATCTTGAAACCTGATACCCTTTGCAACTCAGCTTCCAAATTCAAGGATACCCCTGCAACATACAAGTTTGACTTACTTGAGTTGGCAATCCAACCTGAAGCTGCTGAAAAATGGTCAAGAGCTTGCTTTACAGCCTGAACCACATCCATAGTGGCTTTGCAAAAAATCATCAGATCATCTGCAAAACAAAGATTAACAATCCTCATGCTTTTACACATTGGATGGAATCTGAAATGCTCATTTGTTGTAGCTAACTGAAGTCTTCGGCTCAAGTTTTCCATGATTAGAACAAGGGGTGATATGGGATCTCCCTGCCCGGGTCCTCTTTTCCCAACAATTCTCCCTTCTGTACTTCCATTAATGGAGATAGGAAAGCTCGTTGTAGACCCACATTGCATAATCCATCCAATAAATTTTGGGGGAAAGTGTAATATTTATAGGAGGGACTCCAGGAAAGCCCAGTTAACGGTGTCATAAGCCTTCCTTAAATCTATCTTCATAACACACCTTGATGAAATATCCCTCCTCTTATAGTGCCTGATCCAACTCTTAGCTTACCAAGATATTATGAATAATAACGGCCTTGGACAAAGGCACTCTGATTCTCATTTACAAGTTTTGGGAGAACCTCTTCAGCCTCGCGCATAACATCTTGGAGATGCATTTATAAAGAATGTTACAACAAGCAATTGGCCGAAAGTCCACCACTGTATTGGGATACTCCTTCTTAGGAAGAATTTCACCAGCTTTGTTTGTGCTCATCTTGAACATTTTATTTCTCAAAGAGACCACGTCGAGAATATCCTCATTAGACTTAAAAAAAGGCCTACAAGACTTTATTTTGACAACCTTTGACAACCCATATTGGATTGACCTCAACCGAGAAAACTCACAAATTATTATTAGACTTGGAAAATCCACTTTTCTTCTTCAATCTATTCTCTAAAATTTCATTTGTTCGTCCCTCTTTTGTTTTTTTCTTCATTATTCTTTTTTATGATTTTATTCCTTCTTTCCACATTTTGTTTCATAAAAGTTATATTAAAAACATAAAGGGTAAAATTCTCATATCAGTGAAATGAGTTGCTTATAAAAACTTTTAGTAAAACGAATCGAAAAATTTTTATACTAAAAGAAATTTAATTATTAGATTTCCCATAAAATCCAAAATCGAAGAAAACTATAACTCATTGACTCAAATTTATAATTCTTTGTTCACCGACAGCTATTGAATAGCAAAAAACATGTTGAAATACATGTAACAAATTTGGAAATTGACATTTATTGAGAAATTCAAAGCATTGAAAGGACAAAAAATACTGTAATGAACGACATTGATTCGGTCTTTTATCTAGACTCTAATTAATTATCAAATTACTAGATTTAGCCCGTTCCATGCTGCTCATTGGACGTATCTCTCTCTTGTGCCATTTGAAATTCCTAGATAATCAGTCTATTGAAAAGATCGGATGTATCCGCATTGATTGCAACCAAACATTGAGTTGAAGTATATAAAACCAATGCTAAAATAAATATAAGATATGTGAAAATACATAAAGAGACAAAGTATCAGCATAGCTATTACCAGCTTCAAATGCCGGCTCGCTCACTAAATATCCTTGTACAAGGATGCCACTCTGCATTGTAATTTCCAAATATAACAAAATAGTAACATTGAATTCATCGAATCCAAATTTTTTTTGTGGCTGGCGTTTGACTTGCTTCTTAACATCTGGTATATAAATCATTATGGTCTTTGTGTAAATCAACAAAGTCTGAGCTCCTAATTTAATTATTACCGAATTCTAACAGATTTTGCAATAACTCATGTTTAGCCTCCTCGTGAGCCGTGTCAGACCATAGTTTCCAAGATTAATCAAATTTTATTTTTCTTTCAGTCGTCAATGGCTCGTCTTAGCCCCTTTATACGGCTAATGATTGGATGTATACACTCACTCCTGCTTGCTAATAAAGCCCATGGCGCTGATCTATTTTATGAATGGATTGTTACATCTGAGACGAGTGCTGTTTATCCCATGTCTAATAATATATCGGTAAGCATTTCGCATTGAAAAACTTTGAAATAAAGTTTTATTACTCTTCGATTTTCTAGTCTTCATCGTTTGTAAAAAAAATGACTCGCAGGTTCTTAAGATCAACGGACTGTTCCCAGGGCCATTGATAAACGTCACGACAAACGACGTCGTTCACGTCAATGTTTTGAACAACCTTAATGAACCTCTACTCTTCACATGGTATTAGGTTCCATTCGATTTTCCGACAAAACCCTAGTCTTGAATTCTCTTCTATTTCACTTATCCGTTAATTTTCCTTTTTTTTTCTTTGTGTGAAATCTATGTACGATTGAATAAAAGGAATGGGATACAGCAGAGGCAGGACACGTGGCAAGACGGAGTTTCCGGAAGCAACTGCCCGATCCATTCGGGACAGAACTGGACTTACGTTTTTCAGACAAAAGACCAAATCGGTACGTACACTTATTTCCCGTCGACCAACTTTCAAAAATCGGGCGGAGGGTTTGGCCCTCTTAGGGTTAACAATCGAAACGTCATTCTCGTGCCATTCCCCAAGCCCGACGACGAATACGATCTTCTCATCGGAGACTGGATTGAGGATTCTTATCAGGTAAGTGATTGAAATTTTAGTATACGAAACATTTGATTTTAGTTATACTTTTTAATTTCCATCAAATCGAACTATTTATTCAGAATACGAGGGCGACGCTGAATGAGCCCAATGCGGACAAAATATACCCCGGCGCAATAATGATGAACGGTAAAGGGCCATACGGAAGCTCGGATTCCATGTCGTATGAGTCCTTCAATGTTACCAAAGGCATGTTTAAGAACCGGTCGTGCTTTTTTCGTATTCGAAGAAAACTAGAATTTGACGTATGGAGATTATTATACTTTACTATCCTCACATTTTTACAGGCAAAACATATCGATTAAGGATCTCGAACGTGGGGACAATGTTTAGCATAAACTTCAGGATCCAAAACCACAAGATGGTTCTGGTCGAGACTGAAGGTTCTTACACTGATCAGATCGAGTTGGACTCTTTAGACGTGCACGTGGGCCAATCTTACTCCGTCCTCGTCAAGGCCGACCAAGACAATGCGGATTATTACATGGTTGCCACTCCGTTGCTATACAATATTAGCGGCCCAGACGACCCCCTCGTGGCTAAAGGGATAGTGCACTATGAAAATTCTATTTCGAGCGTTCAAGGCCCTATTCCTAGTGGGCCTGATCCCTTCGATATAGAATCTTCGATTAATCAAGCCAAGTCCATTAGGTCAGTTATCTTCATTATTGTCCAGCTAACGAGAAACATTGTAGTAGAAGCCAGTTTGCTTAATGACTTGAGTTGCGGTATTTATCCCCTTACGTTATGAGTTCAAACACCATGATTATCGTATAAGGTGAATTTTGGACATAGTCACTAAGTTAGTCCCATCCTCGAAATGTATGGCGTAAGCCCATAGCAGATTGAAACTGGGAATACTTTAGGATCGTAAAAAAAGAGAACATTGTAATGGAAATGGATGTTTCATTCCAACTATTTCGTGAACAGATGGAATATGACTACTGGAGCTGCGAGGCCTAATCCGCAAGGGACATTCAACGTCTCCAACGTAACGTTGGCGCAGACTTTCGTACTTCATGGTTCGAAAGCATTGATCAACAGTCAGCTGAGGTACCTCGTAAACAACGTATCTTATTCGACCCCAAGCACGCCTTTGAAGCTCGCCGATTACTTCTTGAACGGCTCCGGCGTATATGATCTCGATCAGTTCCCGGTCAGCCCCGCCGGCAACGACCCGTCTTATGGGGTATTTGTTGCGAGTGGAACACACAGAGGTTGGCTCGAGATCGTATACAAGAACGATCTTGAAGATGAGATCGACTCTTGGCATTTGGATGGATTCGGATTTCACGTCGTCGGGTACCTTATATAAAAAGTTAATTTTGACAAAATAATCTCGGGCGAATGCCTTTTCTTTTCCCAATGTTTGGGGTATGACCGTTTTTTGCTCCCATATTTCGTGAAAAATTATCTCATCTTACCGATTTGTGTCGTTTGGTCCCCGATTAATTTAACTGTTTGTTTTGAAGGAATTTATGGGCAGGGTCATTCTGAATTTCCTGGCCTATTCGGTCCAACGATCATCGGCCTTAAAAACAATTCGGACCATGTTCGACCCCTAAAATCCAAAACTAACGGTTAGAGTAAACCAGGTGGTCAAACGGTACAAAAATCGGTAAACAATAGTGACTAAAAATGACATGTCGGAAGGAGCACAAAAAACTCACATATCTCAAACATTAAGGACTGAAATGGCGTTCTCCCAATAACTTTCCTTGCATATGATATTATTTAAGGGGAAGCAAGGTAAAAAACCCTATATCTCAAACACTGAGAACCGAAATGGCGATGACCTTTCCTTGCATGATATTATTTAGGGGAATAGGCGTTTAAACCACGTTTTTATATTGTTAATCATAGTTTCGGGGATGGAGATTGGACGCCCGAAGCAAGAGGAACGTACAACTTATACGATCCAGTGGTTCGTTCGACAGTGCAAGTGTACCCTCAGAGATGGACAGCGGTCTACGCCTATCTGGATAATCCCGGGATGTGGAATTTGAGATCGCAAAATTTGATACATTGGTACGCCGGACAAGAACTCTATATCCGAGTCCACGACGATGAAACGGGGAAGGGCAACGAGCGTCCTCCGCCTGATAATCTTCTCTTATGTGGTTAGAAATTAATTTATTTTCATATGCTATTTGATCAAGATAGTTTGATAATATTGAAAAAAAATCTGTCTGTATTAATTTTGGCAGATATGAGTCTCATTGTGATTGTTAATTTGTTGATAGGGTTAGTTGCCGATGCTTTTGCTCCACAGGCAGAACCACCAGCTCCTCAGGCGGGGTGGTGAATGTAAATTTATTGATTAAATTGAATTGTTACCGGTGATTGAACTGCTTTCATGATATATTCGGTGTTTAGACAAGTATTGGATGATCAGTGTTATTTGGTTCCTTATAATCTTTTTCATCACATATTACACATTTTTTTTGTTATAACAAACCAACGAAACAGACTAATTGCGTAGAATGTTGTTTGTTCTATTCAACTAGGAAAAATATAAGTTTTTGGCCACTAATCATAAATTTAAATGGATGTGCATTTTCACTTTATATTTGATAAATGTTAAAATAAATCAAAGTTCAAATTGTGAAGCATGTGGGGATAGAAATATTCCAAAAATACTGGTAATACAGACTTATTTTGTCATAAAAAAGGAAGACCACCAAACTTGTTCCAATTTGCGAATACCCGTTCCATTATAAAAAACTTAGACTGATACATAACAAAAATTGACATAATCAATTACTCTATACTTTGCCAATTCAATATGTTAGTATTTGCTGCTATCAAATTTAAGAACCAATATCTAATCTCAATACTTATTGCAAGTATATATGAACCAAACCCTAAATTGACATGCGATTTATATGGTTTAATGTACTTTCTAGTAAAACTTATGACTATAGAAAAATAGACCCACAAATGGGTCACCACGATGACTGGGCCTTAAATATTTATCTGGCCCACAAGTCTATTACGGCCCAGTTCTATATAACTGGGGTGTATTTGACTTAACTAAAAATAATGTGGGCTAAAACAAATGCACTAGTGTTTTCAAGTGCCATTTTCATTCGTCCCGGGACTATTTTTTGCAATTTCATCATCACACACAGTTCCCATTCAGCTCTTCTTCGAACTTCTTGTTGCTCCCTGCAACTCTCACTTTATTTCATCTCTTCAGATTTTCTTTGAACGATCTTTATCTTTCTCTCTAAAATCAATTCTCTACCGGTGTGTGGTGAATACACAGCTCTCTTTCTTCTAATCTGAGACTTTGATTCTCATCCTTCCAATTCTATTTTGCACGAAGTCAACATCGTGTTGCCTTCGTGATTGTTAGTCCCGATTTTTGGCCGAAACACTAGAACCAACATTTTTGGCGTTATCAATTGAAGATAAGTCTTCGCATCTCTTTTTCTTGAATTATTGCGAAGTGCATTGTGTAGATCGAATTTATTTACTGTTTGTTGTGTTCTGTTACTGCAATCCTTTGAATGTTATTCTTTAACAAGGTATCAGAGCCTATTTTCTATTGATTCTGAACTGAGGTGTTTGCTGTTTTAAGTAAAATTGTATTAACAATCTTGATCTAAATCTCTACTTTCTCTATAACAAGTTTCGTGTGGCTAAGTATCTGACAGTGATTTCTCCATTTTACTAATTGTTTTTGCCTGTATATTCGCTACAGTATCTGAATCAAGCTTCATGGATAATTGCCTATCGAGTCTGCATCAGCTTGACATCTTGAAGACACTGTGAATCGACGTCATTCGGTTATATCTTTCCTTAACTATTGACTGGCTCACTGTGTGTGTACTTGCTCTTTATTGCCTGTGCTCGTGTCTTGGAACTTTCTTAATAAATCTATAACACTATGGAACTCGTTGAAGAAAGGAATAGCGATAATGAACAAGCTTCTCCACCCAAAATCAGTCCCTCAACCAACTCTGAATTAAACATTAACCCTAGGAATGCTCTATACATAAGTCAATCAGATCTAACAGTAACAAACATAACTAATATTACTCTTACAGGATCCGAAAATTACTCCAATTGGAGCAACTCAATTCTTTTGTGCCTCACTGCCAAAAACAAAACTGGTTTTATTCATGGAACAATACCAATCTCCCAGACAAAGAGTTAGTCATTGACTGGGAGAGGTGTAATGCAATAGTTTTATCTTGGCTTTTAAATTCCGCCAGTACTGAACTTAGAGTTAGATATACTTATGCTAAGTTTGCCTCAAAAGTGTGGGAATCACTTGAAAAACTTTCGAAAATATAGATGGGTCTAGGAAGTTTAGTCTGCAGCAGTCTATATATAATCTAAAACAAGGTAATGATAGTATATCAATATATTTTTCTAAACTACAACACCTGTGGGATGAGCTTGAAGCTCTCACTACAGGACCAATCTGCACCTGTGACGCTAGTGAACACCAACATAATATTAATGAAGAACAAACACTTATAGTGAAAGCTACAATTTTATTAGAAGTAATATTTTATTACAACAACCACTGCCAAATGTTCTCCATGCTTACAACATGGTAAGCAGGGAAGAATCACACAGGGGAGTCATACAGATGTCTGATAATAATACCTCAATACTCTTAAATAAAGCTTTTAATAAATCCAACCAAAACAGTGTTTTTCAAAACTCTTTGGTGTGTAAATTCTATGGTATTGAGGGTCACTCAGTTGATAGATGTTACAAACTTGTAGGTAATCCAAATAGCTACCAAAACAGTACTAATACCTATAATAATAATAGCAATAACTCTGTTATATGTAAACACTTTGGTATTAATGGTCATTCCATTGAAAAGTGTTTTAAGCTGTTTGGTAGGCCAAATAGTATAATAAAAATCATAACAATACCAAAAAGTTCCCAAACTAGAACACCGATAAAACTGCAAATGTGGCAGAAATCAATCAAAATACCTCTGAAACAATAACTCCAAGCCTTTCAATAATACAATACAGCAAATTATTGAAACTACTTGAAAAAGAGAATCAAGGAGAAGCTAATCAAGACATTATGGCAGGTGCTTTCGTAAATACTTTGTCCTCTGATTTCAATAAAGGATGAATTATTGATTCAGGGGCAACTAATCATGTTGTATCCTCATGTGAAAATCTTTTAAATGAAAGGCATGTTAAATCTGACAGCATATATATTAAACTGCCCAATGGTACATGTTTAACTATTGAAGTGATTGGAGATTACCTGCAGAATGATAGTATAATTCTAAGAAATGTTCTAGTTGTCCCTGCCTTTAAATGAAATCTACTATCTGTTTCTAAACTAGCTAGCACCAGTCAATGTGTGATCAGTTTCAAAAATAATATATGTACTTTTCAGGACCCACTATCCCTGAGAGTAATGGGGATTGGTGAGCTGAAAGGAGGGCTGTACTACTTCAACAGCAATATATTTGGTAATCAGAGTAAGTCTGGTAAGACAAGTTTTTTAGCCACTTGTGATTCATGGCACAAAAGGTTAGGTCACCCATCATCTGCTGTTCATGATGTCTTGAAACATGTTCTGAATTTTAAGGAAAATACTTTTGCTGAGCCTTGTGACATATGTCACAAAGCAAAGCAGACTAGAGAACCATTTCCTCTTAGTCATCATAAGTCTGATGATGTGTTTGACATAGTCAACGTTAAAAAAATGGCATTTGACATAGTCAACGTAAAAAAAATAGCCTCCTAAATGGTAAAAGACCAATGTACCCTTACTTACTTGCCTAAAAGACTATTCTACCCTTCTTTAATGGCAATCAACGACTGTTAACGAAAAATTACCGCTATTCATAGAGGTTTACTGTAGAATCTGAAAAAGCAAAAGTAAATAAAGAAAGAACCCTTTCACTTCACGGGCCCTTTGCAAAATCGATCAAGCTTTCTCCCTTCTACTTCACAGTCGAATTTGAAGCTCAGAATCCATGGCAGTTCAGGGGAGATCCCAAACAGTGAATGTAATTTTTTTAATTTTTGAAGAACCCGTCGTATCCAATCGCACGGGACCCTAATTTTAGGCCGCAGGGTACCCGTGCTTGCACTGGTAGGGGTCCTCCCCAATTAACCTGTGCTTTGTCTCGCTGGGAACCCTAGAAAGCATAGCACGGGACCCGCGCGCTAAGCACTGGACCCGTGCTTGCTAGCGCTGGAGACCTATGCTATGCCGCACTGGGGACCCGTGCGTGCCAGCGCGGGGACCCTGGCGACATAGTACGGGACCCGTGCTATGATGCGCGGGGGATCCGGGCGATGTAGACGTTGGGACCCGTGCGTGCCAGTGCGGGGACCCTGGCAACATAGTACGGGACCCGTGCTTATGTGCGAAGGGTCCCATGCGTGAAAGCAAGGGTTCTTCGCGCATAAGCACGGGACCCGTGCTTTCTAGCGCAGGATCCCCGCGCTGGTACGCACGGGTCCCCAGCGCGGCATAGCACGATCACCAGCGCTAGCAAGCAGGGGTCCAGTGCTTATGCGCGCTGTGGACCCTGCGAGCAAGCGCTAGAGACCCGCACGTAAGCTCAGGGTCCCCGCACAGCATGACAGGGGACCCGTGCGCGTCGACCTATCTAATAATAAGCAATTTTCCCGCAGCATATCTAATTAATTTCTTATTGATTTTTAGATTCAATTGAAGAAGCAATTTGCCGGAGGCGACGATGACCGCGATTACCGGTTACATCTCACTCGCGATACTGCGAAGTGAGCCAGGAGATCGTTGGTTGGCTAAACGAGGATGAGCTTGCAGTTTTTACGGAAGGGAGTCCGTTCGGCAGGCTCGTAAACGCTGCCGTCAATTTCAATCTATCGGCGCAGCTGTTGTGGTATCTCATCAAGAGACAGAAGCAGCTTCACAATCGTGACGAGCTTCGGATGATCTTCGGGAAGAAACCACTCCGTTTTTCAAAAATGAAGTATTGCCTAATCACGGGGCTGAAGTTCGCAGCCGAACCGGCAGTGAACCGAACGGATGAATTCGACCGTCGTCATTTCCCGACAAAAACGGCACTGACGATTAAATTTTCGCATGTTGAGCAGCGGTTGGAGGAGTTGGCTGCCAACTCCACGGTGCGCGTCAATGACGAGAAGTTGAAAGTTGGACAACCTGTACTTTGCGGGGTACGTCTTGCTGCCCCGACTTTCCAAGAAGGATACCACCCTTCCTTCTTGGATCGTTTATTTAGTCAAAGACTCAGAGGCCTTCGAGCGTTACCCTTGGGGCACCGTGGCTTTCAAAGCGGCACTACGGTCGCTGAAACGAGATTTTGACGTTAATAAGGAAAGCAAGCTGATCAGCGGATTCGTACATCCACTTCAGGTTAGGGTTTTATATTTGAATGACTTTGTGAGTTTAGGGTTTCATCTGTTTGCTAAGATTATTTATTTCTTTGTCTTCAGATATTAGCATATGAATTCATACCGGTCATCGCTGAAAAATACGCTGAACTTAGAGAGTGGGAGCATGCGAGGCCGCGTATATGTCGGTGTGTCACGAAACATTGGCCCCAGAAAGGATGTCCGAAGTTGGTGGATATTGCCAAGACGGCATGGGGGTCCGATGTATTCGGTCTACTAATGCCGACTGGAGAAGAGACGCAGGCCGACAATTTTCGGTACAGCAACTTCGAGGTCGATGAGCCACACGACGATGTGTACGATAGGGTGGCACCCTATTGATGGACGGGGTGGACGTTAGGTGCAGTCTTCGTGCAGCTGTAGGACATCTTGGCCGGCGGTCGGTAAACGAAGCCAATTACGAGGCAGAGTTCGTTCCTCAGCTCTCTATCAGATCACGGCAGGACGAAGAGAGGGGCATGGGCTCTGACTACGTGCCGCCGTCCATTCACGGAGGCAACTTCCATACGCCGACATCGCCGCCACAGACAGGGCCATCGAACGGGTATGGGCCATCGTCGGAGCAGTTCGACGAATTTGCGCGCCGCGTGGACCGTCGGTTCGATGAATTTGGCGATCCGTTCGGCACGATTAGCAGCGGCTTCGACGCGCTTAGCGGTCGGATCGAGAAACTCGAGAACGATTTTTCGCAGCTCCGAGACGGCTTTGCGCAATTCCGAGACAATTACGATCGACACTCCGAAACATATGAGGAGCGGTTCAACTCGATGCAAGGTTTGGGCGAAAGCATCGGAGGCGTTGCATTCAGTTGCAAGAGCTTCGGGGCGACTGGACGAATTTATTCGGTGCACGTACACATACCGACGAGCCTTATCGCGGTAACTATCTTTAACCCTAATTCAAATTTAATTTACGGCGTAACTTACAATATATTATGTATCGTAGACGACGAGCCGACTTCGACTGGGTGGACGCAATTTGCGAGGCAGGATCAACCCAGTTCGAGCGGATGGGGATGGCCGGAAACTGCGTATCCATGGAATTATTACGTTCAATCGCAATTGGACGTTGGAGACGGCGTGCAGAGCGAGGCATATTATGAGGTCGACCCATCAACTTGGAGGGGCGTCGACTGGGATCAGTCAATGCTGTCAACTTCGGCGGTTGCGGATCAGTTGATGGTGGCTGATAGGGGTAAAGATGTGGTCGAGGCAACCCCGAAGGGGCGGCAGAAGAATCCATCCAAGTGGCTGCAGTCGCCGTCACTGAGTCTCCGTCGACCGGTCAGATGAATGTGAGGCACTCGGCCGTAGACGTGCATATATCTAAGAAGATCCTGATGTGGGGGGCCGTAGAGAGCGATATACAGGCCTTGGCTGACGACGAGTATAAGGAGTGCTTGGTCGAGAAGCATAGACGGCCTTTGAGGATCTATACACGCCAACGAGGTGGCTCGATGACATGGTATGTGACTTGAACTATTAATTTTGCAATGAACTGTAAGCCATTGTTGTTTTTGTTTATCAGCATATGACTGAAGCCATGAGAGGGTTCCTGGACACGCAGAAGTCGCATTCATTTGTGTGGAAGAATGTTGCGTACATGTCTTATGCATTCAAGACATGTATCGAAGTCGACGGCTTCGAAAAGGAAAAGTCGTAATGGGATGCTTTCGTATTGGGCCCACTACGCGAGAGGACTTCAGGATGGATGACCGTCGATCTCATGGATGAACGCAGATTGCATCGTCATCCCCGTGCAAACGATAGCACATTGGGTGCTACGCGTCGCTGATTGGAGGCAGAACACGATGACGATATACGACTCCGACGAGTCTTGCGACAAGGACATGCGCAACCTTAACAAAGCATTGGAGCCACTTCAATTAATAATCCCGGCGATACTAGTCTTCATGGGATGTATCAAGACACGATTTAAGAAATGGAAAGTTGAGCGCCATCCGAGGTTCGCCAAGCAGCAAGGAAGTTAAGTGTCATTCCTTATTATTTCATTAAATTTTTCTACGACGATTTCTGTATAAGTGTGTAACATTTCAGGGGAGAATGCGGCGTACATGTGTTGCGAGCGGCAATGAGCCTCATGTTTCGAGGTGACGACGTCTCCAATCTGACACAGCGAGAAATTGTAGATTTTAGGAAATGTCTTACAAATTCTATTTTCCGTAAGGACTTTTATTCTTGGTTTGGTCCACGTTAGAATGTAATTTTTATTCAATTTTTATTCTTGGTTATTTTGTAAATTATTATCTGAAATTGACATTACTGTTATGAAATCAACATCAAATCGACTGTTATGACACTGACAATATCACGAAAAAATTAACAGACCACTAATTGACGAATGATTGTTGACTAGTCACCGCACATAAGCATGGGACCAAGCATTTGAGCACGGGTCCCTTGCGTGAAAACTAGGGACCCTGCGCAAGGGTCCCGCGCACAGCTAGCGCGGGTCCACAGCCCATGATCCCGGACCACAGCACTCATTAGCGGGGACCATGCACAATTTTAAATATTTTTTCGTTAGTATTAAATTTTTGATTATTTTTGTAATGATTATATTATTATTTTCGTATGATTAGGTTGTTATTTGACATTAATGTGACGATTACACTGACATTCGCAGAAAAGTGAGTACAGACAATAATGATTCACCAATGACTGTTGACTAGTCAATAAAATTCCACACGGGGCCGGTCTGCTGCGCATGGTCCCAAACTTATGCGCACGGTCCCAAGCAATTAAGCATGGGTCCCCGCACATAAGCACGGGTCCATTGCGTGAGTTCACGGGTCCCTCGCGTGGTCGCTGGGGTCCCGCGCATCCAATGCGCATCAGCTTGCGCGGGTCCACTGCTCATGAGCCCCGGACCACAGCACTCAAGTGCGGGGACCCTGCGATTATTTTCGCGATTTTACACCAGATTAAATAATTTCGAACTTTGATTCAGCCTCCATACGAATATAATACGTCATAATCATAGCCAAGAAAAGTATGGTCCTTTGCATATATAAGATACGAGTTTTCGATTGTTACATCCTAACCAAGTCACCATTGTAAGGCAAGATGTCTGATAATAATACCTCAATATTCTTAAATAAAGCTTTTAATAAATCCAACCAAAACAGTGTTTCTGAAAACTCTTTGGTGTGTAAATTCTGTGGTATTAAAGGTCACTCAGTTGATAGATGTTACAAACTTGTAGGTAATCCAAATAGCTAACAAAACAGTACTAATACCTATAATAATAATAGCAATAACTCTGTTATATGTAAATACTTTGGTATTAATGGTCATTCCATTGAAAAGTGTTTTAAGCTGTTTGGTAGGCCAAATAAGTATAATCAAAATCATAACAATACCAAAAATGGCCCAAACTAGAACACCGATAAAACTGCAAATGTGGAAGAAATCAATCAAAATACCTCTGAAACAATAACTCCAAGCCTTTCAATAATACAATACAACAAATTATTGAAACTGCTTGAAAAAGAGAATCAAGGTGAAGCTAATCAAGACATTATGGCAGGTGCTTTCGTAAATACTTTGTCCTCTGATTTCAATAAAGGATGAGTTATTGATTCAGGGGCAACTGATCATGTTGTATCCTCATGTGTAAATCTTTTAAATGGAAGGCATGTTAAATCTAACAGCATATATATTAAACTGCCCCATGGTACATGTTTAACTGTTGAAGTGATTGGAGATTACATGCTGAATGATAGTATAATTCTAAGAAATGTTCTAATTGTCCCTGCCTTTAAATGCAATCTACTATCTGTTTCTAAACTAGCTAGCACCAGTCAATGTGTGATCAGTTTCAAAAATAATATATGTACTTTTCAGGACCCACTATCCCTGAGAGTAATGGGGATTGGTGAGCTGAAAGGAGGGCTTAACTACTTCAACAGCAATATAATTGGTAATCAGAGTAAGTCTGGTAAGGCATGTTTTTTAGCCACTTGTGATTCATGGCACAAAAAGTTAGGTCACCCATCATCTGCTGTTCATGATGTCTTGAAACATGTTCTGAATTTTAAGGAAAATACTTTTGCTGAGCCTTGTGACATATGTCACAAAGCAAAGCAGACTAGAGAACCATTTCCTCTTAGTCGTCATAAGTCTGATGATGTGTTTGAACTTCTTCATCTTGATGTGTGGGGTCCCTTTAAACAAGTCAGTCATAATGGGTGCAGATATTTACTCACTGTTGTAGATGACTTTTCTAGGGCAACTTGGGTATTTCTTCTTAAGAGCGAAGCTGATGTATTCCAGCATGTGAAGTATTTTGTGTGCATGGTTAGGACTCAATTTGGGAAAAGATTAAAAACACTTAGGTCTGATAATGGAACTGAATTTGTAAACAACCAATTTCAGGACTTAACTAGGTTAGAGGGCATCTTGCATCAGACTAGTGTAGTTGATACACCAGAGCAAAATGGCATAGCTGAAAGAAAACATAGACATCTATTAAATGTTGCACGTGCTCTGTTTTTTCAGTCTAATGTGCCATTGATTTACTGGTCTGAGTGTATCCTTAGTGCTTTTTTTTGATAAATAGAACCCCATCCTCCATACTCAAAGGTAAGTCACCCTATGAAATACTATTTGGAAAAGCTGTGAGATATGAAACTTTAAAAACCTTTGGATGTTTGTGTTATGCTACAGTGTTGGGTGCTAAGTCTAAATTTGATGCTCGGGCTAAGCAGTTTGTTATGTTAGGATACTATGAAAATAAGAAGGGCTATAAGCTGCTAGACTTATATAGCAATGAATTGTTTGCAGCCAGAGATGTGAAGTTTTATGAAACAGTTTGTCCTTTTAAATTGAATATGGGTGACAAGTTAAGTAGGAATGAAGATTCACGTGTATTGTTTGATGATTTACTTGATAGGAACGTACCAGCATCTGGGAAAACTGATGAAAATGTGATCAGTGTTGATGAAAATATGCTTTCTGCTTTGCATGAACAACCTGATGATGTGCAAAATATTCCTGATTTTTACCCAGTGATGATTTTAGTCTTGATTATGTGAATGAAGTACATGAATCCATAACTGATGATGCTGTGACTGACCCATTAACTAACCACAATGACCAATTTCTGATTAGACCTAAGAGAAACACTAGAAAACCAAACTATCTGCATGCATACTGCTCTGTGAATTCTGCAAGGTTCAAAGTGTTTTATCCATTGTCTGCTGTCATGAATTTCTCAAAGCTTGAGGTAGGTGATAACGAATACTATAGTAACATAGATAGAGTGATTGTACCAGAGAGTGTGGCTGAGGCACTAGGGATACCGGAGTGGAAAGAAGCTATGAATTTAGAAATACAAGCTCTTGCTAAGAATAGAACTTGGGACTTAGTTGAATTGCCTAGGGATAGGAAACCAGTGGGTAGTAAATGGATTTTTAAAGTAAAATGTAAGACAAATGGAGAGATAGATAGATTTAAGCTAGGTTAGAGGCTAAGGGATACATTCAAAGGGAGGGTATTGATTTTAATGAGGTTTTTGCGCCAGTTGTTAAAATGGTTACCATCAGATTATTGCTTGCCCTCTCTGTTATGTATAGCTGGACTATTTTTCAACTTGACATTGATAATGCATTTTTACATGGTGAACTAGATGAAGAAGTTTATATGTCTTTACCCGATGGTTTCTATGACAATGACAATAGGGTTTGTAGACTATCAAACCACTTTATGGCTTGAAGCAGGCTCCACGAAAGTGGAATGAAAAGTTAAATCAAGTTTTGACCACAATTGGCTATAAGCAAAGCTTGAGCGACTATTCCCTGTTTTCAAAGACTGAAAACAATTTGACTGTGTTTCTTCTTATATGTAGATGACATATTAATTTTTGGAAATGACATTGCTGAAATAACTAGAATTAAGGCTGTTTTTAGTGATTTGTTTGGGATAAAGGACTTGGGTAGGCTGAAATACTTTTTTAGGAATAGAAGTTATAAATTGCAGTGATGGCTTGATACTAAATCAAAGAAAGTATTGTCTAGACTTGCTAAGAGAGTTTCGGGTATTAGATAGCAAACCCAAAGATACACCAATGCAACAAAATCTGAAGTTCACAGCTAAAAACAACTCATATTTTGCTGATATTGGGTATTTTCAACGTTTAATGGGAAGATTGATATACTTGTGCAATACTAGGCCGGCTATTACATATGCAGTTGAAACTCTTTGTCAGTTTATGCATAATCCAAACACTTCCCATGTAACTGCTGCATTAAGAATATTGAGATACTTGAAATCAGCTCCTGGTTATGGTATTCGTTTTTCAAATAAAATCAGTGATCAGCTAACCATACTCTATGACTCCGATTGGGCATCATGTGCTGTCACTCGAAAGTCAGTTTCAGGTTTTTGTGTGTTTCTTGGTAATACTTTTGATTTCGTCGAAAAGTAAGAAACAAAAAACAGTTTCACGTTCTTCGGCCGAAGCCGAGTATCGGGCTATGGCTCAAGCAACGTGTGAACTGATTTGGATGATAAACTTGATGAAAGATATGAAAATAGATATTTTGTATCCTGCTAAACTGTTCTGTGATAATTATGCAGCTATTCAAATCGCAAATAATCCGGTCTATCATGAAAGGACAAATCATATTGAAATCGATTGTCATTTCATCCGTGAATATATTAGTAAATGTTTGATTAAAACTGAGTTTGTTAAGTTGCAGGATCAAGTGGTAGATATCTTAACTAAGGCACTGGGGAAGGAGAGCCACTATAAACACAGAGACGGGCTTTCGATGATTAACATTTTCGAGCCTTCAATTCATTCGTGAATGTTTAATTAACACTGTTTTTCTTCTTTTGTAGGTCAAATCTGGGATATCCTGACCAAGGCGTTGAGGAAGAAGAACCATAAAACACAGTCGATTTTTTGTTGATAAATATTTTCGGCCCATATCGTGAGGCGGGCTGTAGAAAATAGACCCACAAATGGGTCACCACGATGACTGGGCCTTAAATATTTATCTGGCTCACAAGGTATATTACGGCCCAGTTCTATATAACTGGGGTGTATTTTGACTTCACTAAAAATAATGTGGGCTAAAACAAATGCACTAGTGTTTTCAAGTGCCATTTTCATTCTTCCCGGGACTATTTTTGCAATTTCATCATCACACACAATTCCCATTCAGCTCTTCTTCGAACTTCTTCTTGCTCTCTGCAACTCTCAGTTCATCTCATCTCTTCATATGTTCTTTAAACGATCTTGTATCTTTTCTCTCTAAATCAATTCTATATCGGTGTGTGGCGAATACACAGCTCTCTTTCTTCTAATCTGAGACTTTGATTCTCATCCTTTCAATTCTATTTTGCACGAAGTCAACATCGTGTTGCCTTCGTGATTGTTAGTCCCGGTTTTTGGCCGAAACACTAGAAGCAACATTTTTGGCGTTATCAATTGAAGATAAGTCGTCACATCTGTTTTTCTTGAATTATTGCGAAGTGCATTGTGTAGTTCGATTTGATTGACTGTTCTTTGTGTTCTGTTACTGCAGTCCTTTGAATGTTATTCTTTAATAGACTCATGTACAAAATGGTTCCAAAGATGGCCTGGGATCCTCAATTCTACTAGGTATTCCACTAGGTATCCAAATCAATATTATATGTAGTTCTCTATAAAATTTATCAAATTATTTAGTTTTTTGTGTCGAAACACTCTGTATATGATATATATATAGGTGTAACGATATTTACGGGTGTTTAAACACTTGGTAGGGGTGGTGTAACTATAATTACTAAGTTGGAATACCTAGTGGAACACCGTTTGGAATAGAGGATCGCATACCTTCAAAGTTAACTATACATGATATATGGACACGTATAACTAGTCGCATCTAATGGCCGACAAATCTTATAGCAAACACCGGCGCGATTAACTGGAGAAGAATTTCAAAGTACTTTCCTTTCCCATAATTTCTGTAATCTGTTTATGATGATCAAAACTAATGAATCTAACGGTATCCAAATAATAAGCAACCACTACTAGAAAACATGCATATTAGACACGGTAAATTTGGTGTCTAAAACCAAAATTCCGTATCTGTTGAGTGATTAGACACGGAAAATTCAGTGTCTAGAACCAAAACTTCGTAGGTGTTGTTCTCGTGGCAAATTTGGATACGGATATATACCATTTCTAAAATGAATTTTATTACATTTCCGTTTTTATTTCCTTCTCTAATCCGTATCTAAATAAAACATTAATTTATTTTAAAATAAAAATAGAAAACCGTGCCAGAATCCGTTTCTAATACTCATAATTTAGACACGAATCAAATTTCGTATCTATTTTCCGTGTCTGATACTATGTTTTCTTGCGGTGAACTCATAAAAGTTTACATATTTTATCAATAGAAAAAGACCTCAAGGAGAAAAGAGTTGACTAAAGAATGGAATACAGGGGTGAACTACTAACAACATAAATCATTTAAAGTACGTTGCGAAAGTCAAAATTGTCGGACTGATTGAAGATTTAAAAAATGAAGGTGTAGTAATATCATTATGCTTGCCAACTTGTTGATCAGTTCATGCAATGCAAAGATTAAAAACAATGTCTTTAGCCCTACTCAATTACTTCACATATGAAACCAAAGAGTGGCGTAGTAGTTGTGGCAATAACAAGTGCATTTTTAAGTCCTCCTTGCTATTTTCACGACGCAAACCTTCGACGATGAACCTCATCTTTTAAGATTCTAAGACAATTCGTTTCCCATCTTCTTCAACTCCTCGAAACGCTTGTCGACAGACGCATCTTGGGTAGTTACAACATTATTCGAAAATCGGTGATTGTTATTGCCAATACTATTGTTGTCCTTGATAATTGTGCCCCTATGCTTCCTCATGTGACCTCCCAACGCTTGGCCGGACGTGAAGTTCGCACCACAAAATGAGCACAGGTGAAACATGGGAGAAGGCGGGGACGACTTTGGGGTGAGGGAATTGGACGAATTTCTAATCATTGACGACGATTGAGACTGAAAATAATCCTCTTCGTCGGAAAGAAATAATAAGGGTCTCTTCCCCTCGTTCTTGGGCTTTTTGTGGCTGGCGCGGTGGCCTCCTAGGGCTTGGAACGAAGAAAAGGACCGATCACACGTTTTGCATGTGTAAATACTGGCAAGCTCATTTTCCTTTCTCTTCTTGTTGTGGTTCGGAGGAAGATTATTATTGGATAAACATCCTTGAGACAAAAGCATGAGGCATTGGGCCATCTCAATATCCTCGGTGGTGGTGCTATCCTCCGATGAGGCAATTGTAGGGCTTGGAATATCCTCGGGGACGATTAGGGAAACCCTAAAATGAGGCCTATATGATGATCTCTTGGTGCGCTTGCCCTTTGCGACGACACACACGTCTTTGGGTTGCGTAGGCGATGATGGCGATAATGTTGGTGGTGCCACTTCGTCCTCCATAGCCTCCATGGTCGTCCCAACACCACCGCCCTCGCCTTTTTTGACATTAACAATAATGATTCTATGAAGGTGTTGATTTGGGCTTCACTTTTCTTTGGAAGAGAGAGACGTGAAAGAAATAATTGGAGCTACAAAGGAGAAAAAAATGAGTGATGTGGAGAAATTTTTAGGCCTGGTGTGGTTTTATATTTGTGATAAATATAGTACTTACCTCACATTTTCAACTTTGTCTGATATAATATCATGTTGCAAAGTCGTTAGGTGCTACTGATGCATTTGAAGGGATCCAAGCATCTAGACGGCACATGCGGTTTTCAAGCGGAAAATAAACGGTATACCAATTTTTATAATTTTACTTTACATGCTAACATTCTATCAAATCAAAGGTGCATCAAATTATCCAAACTTTTAAATAAAAATAATTTCAATGCAACATTAGTACAAACACTCTCTCTCTCTCTCTCTCTCTCTCTCTCTCTCTCTCTTATTTGTAAATGTTTTGTTCCAAAACAATTTGAACCAATTAATAGCATACAAAACGTTAATATTTACAAGATATTCCAATAAATAAAATCTGTCCAACTTATTCTATGTAAACATGATGCTATGCTATGACACCTTAAGATCAATTAACTATAGCTAAGGCCATCTCCAACCGAAAAACTCATTTTCAAATGCAAATTCATTCTCAAATTCAATCTGTGTTACTTCTTCTCCAACATTAAACTCATTCACAAACTTAAAAGAATATTTTGCAAAATTCTCTTCACATCAACTTTTATAATTTTTCAATACGACCCACATATGTTATAAATTTTCAATAGTACCCAAATAATAAATAAATAAATAACATTTTTTTAGACTAAATTTTTAATAAATAGTTTAAATATTTTGTTTACAAATTTGAGCATTATTCATGTGGATATTAATAAAATGATTAAATAAATAATATAAAAGCGATGTAACAAAAGTTAATTACTAAGTTTAGTATGAGTTACTTTCTGAGAGATAAAACCGTATGCATGGGAGTCAAATGAAAACGCATGTATGCGTTTATAGGAGTTAGAAAATGACATAAAACACATTTTTGGTATGCGCTTGAGTGTTGGAGTATTTTTTTATGTTTTGTGTCTGATTAATAGTATTTGTTGGAGATGGTTTAAAGAGACTTTAAATTTTGAGTAACATCATATATATTCATGATCAATTTGATTATCCAATTAGCACCCAGGGTTCCCTGTCACCTAATATGTCGAAGTGCACGTCTTTAGCTCACGAGGGTTCTCTATATATAATATATAATATATTAGGTTGGAAGTATTTTCCCATAACATTGTTGGTTCTTAGGTGTAGTAATTTCTATATTTCGTATAATAAGTAAACTCCAATATCCATATATATAATTTTTCACCCTTATCACATATCAAATTATATGCTTGCCGTTTTTCTCGGGTTACCAACAAACACACTAGCACGGATAAGAATCGACAAGTGATCGTCAAAACAAACCAAACATAATTGTTAAAAGTTTCTTTCCATCGCTAAGATCCACAATCCATTCCACATTGCTCTCAATTAACAAAAAGCAAAAAACTAAAATCAGTCGCTATTCAACCGCAATTTCATCTCATATTCCCAAATAACAATAAAACGCCCTTTAATTTTCTCTCACTACGACACTCCCACCCAATACAATGAACGAAACCGATCCGAGCACCCCCAGCGGCGCCGCCGACTCACCAGCACCGCCAACACCGCCTCAATCGCCGGACCAAAAGTCCAAGAAACCCCACCACATATCTTGGTCCGATTCCTACTCCAAAGCCCACCTTTGCATACAATCTCTCTCCTCCGTCCTCCCTTCCCTCCCTCCCTCTCTAGCAACCTCTGACGAACCCGCCCACGCCCTCCTCCACGACTCCGTCGTCGCCGGCGGCATCACCACCCTTCTCCGGCAGCCGGACTCCGGCGCCGCCAACGACCCTCTTTGTGCGTGGCTCTACGACACCTTCAACGCGGCCGAGCCCGATTTGTGCCTCGTGGTTCTACGGTTCATCCCCGTCCTAGCCGGGGCCTACCTCTCGAGGGCCGCCCTGAGCAAGCCGCTCGCTGGGTTCGAGTCGGTTTTGTTAGCCATTTACGCACGTGAGACGGCGGCTCGCGGCGGCCAAGCCGTCACGGCCAACATACCAGATATGTCCCACCCCAGTATCTACCACGAGACGCTGCTGAAAAAGTATTATTATGTTTCGAAACTCTTTATTGGACAATCTCATTTTATCGAGGCACGACGACTTTTTTCGTCTTCAATGTTTGGGATATGGGCTTTTCTAGTTCTCATATTCTGAGATGCTAATTTTAGTTCGGAATGTTACTGGTTTTGGATCGTTTTGATCCCAGGTTAATTTAATCGCTAATTTATACGTATTTAACACGGCATGTGATCTCCTTTTAGTCGACGAAAGAAATCATAATTCATTTTTTTCATTTAAACACACGCGTGCATTATTACGCAAAATTATGTTTTTCATATATATCATGCGTAATGATGCTCATGTGTTTTTGATCGAAGATGACTTATGATGGTTCACGTCGCTAAAATAGAAGATCATGTGCTTTGATATGTTAAGTGCCGTATAAATTAATAATTAAATTAGTTGAAAGACCAAAATGGTTCAAATTCGGTAATATTGCTGACTAAATTAAAAGTTGCCTCTCTCAATATTGGGGCCAAAAATGCACATACTCCAGATACTGGGAACTAAAAATGTAGTTCACCTGTTGTCAACTATATACCATTGAAACAAGCATTTGAACAATGGCCTCCTGAGATATGACTAAATACTTTGAACTCGGTGTAGTGAATCGCCGGTGATAAATGCATCCAAGGAGCTGCACCTAGCGGTGATCTCGCCAAGCCTAGAACCACACGGGACCATGAGGTCGACGAGGCGTGCGAGGATCGTTAGCGTGGCGTTAGAATTGTATTACAAAAATATCGCTCGCACCCCAGCTAGGTCCAAGATGGAGTTTTGCCGGATTTGCAAGGCATGGTCGGGAAAATTTTCAAACGTAGATGAACGTCGCGAAGCACAAAATGATGGGGATATTACTAATAATGATAATAGAGGTATGGAGGAGACTAAGGGTGGTAGAATAAACTTGCCCTGGGAGTTATTACAACAGATTTTGAGGATTTTGGGACATTGTTTGATGTGCTGTACTAATGCTAAGGATAATGAAGAAAGATTGGATCTCTTTGATTGTGCGATGAGTGCGTGTAAGAGTCTGCATTTTAGGGCTTTGCATGATATTAACCCGACAGCAATTTTGGCCACTGGACGTCTACTGAATCTCGCGGAAATGTGCGACGAGCGGCGTGGTTTTACCGCTGTGGATCACACTGAGTTAGAAGTCAGTAATGTCATAACAGTTTGATTCGTGATATATGGAAGTGATTAAAACTTCGACTTTTAGCTATATTATTTACAAGGTTTGAATGTTTTCTTAGGGTTTGTTGGAGGTTACATTCCTAATCCATTATTTATTAAATCTCGGTGTTTAACTGTTTGAGACATGCACACACTTTTGTGCAATGTTGTAAAATTCGGGCGCTACGTTCGGGAAGGGCCTAAGACTAGACGGCCTAGTTAAAGCCTAGACGTCTAAGCGGAATCTGTTTTTCATTATTTTTTATTTTCTATGTCCAATATGTTAACATTCGACCAAATTAAATCTGTATCAAATTCACTATTGGATTCTAAATAACTAATAAAATCCCAACAGTACAACATTAGTAGCAATATTTCTTATATATATATATATGTATATATATATTTTAAAAATAAGGAAAATTTGATTAATGCCGATTAATCAGATCAAGGTCTCTTCATCTGCTACATCTTGGGCGCCTCAGTCTTGATGCGCTTGCCTCGTTGGTGCACATTTGTACAGGGACCGGACCGTGTTCCCAATAGACTTGCGGAACCCTGGTACTGTTTTTGTTTAGATGTCGATCTGTTCCCATCGGAAGTGCGCCTTGTCCATTAAATAACTTTGAAACTTTCGCCCAATAGTACAGTGCCGGCAATGACTTAGCCTTGCTCTCGTGTTTTCCACCTCGGTTACTCATTCAAACTTACTCAAGCGGTTTACCTTTGTGCAGAATTGCGCCTAAGACTCAAATTTTATTCAAAGCCGAGTTCGCTTAACTGTGTCTGAAGTAGGCTTGTCAATGGGGCGGGGATTCCCCATCCCAGCGGGGATCCGCCCCGAACGGGGCGGGGAGTCCCCGTATTTTAATCCCTGTGAGGCGGAATGGGGATTTTTTTATCCCCATAGGCGGGGACGGGGCGGGGACGGGGATCACAGTCCCCGCTCCGTTCCCCACCATTATTATTTAGATAAAATATTTTATATTTTAAATTAATATCTAAATAATTTCTTTATACATAGTTTATATTATTATAGTTTAAAATTGTATTTTTTACCCTATAATTTATACAATAGTTAAAATATAATTTAAATAATATGTCCAATTTATTATATAGCAAAAATAGAATTTTTATAAAACAAATTGCGGGGAAGGAGAATCCCCGCGGGGGCGGGGACCCGGCGGGACGGGGACGGGGACGATTTTTTCCCGTTTATTTAGCGGGCCGGGGATGATTTTTTTCCCGTTTAGTTCGCGGGGACGACGGGGATGGGGACCTAATCCCCATCCCCGCCCCCTTGACTATTGGGCCCGGCCCATATATTGGGTGGCCCATGTACATGCAAATATTATGTTAAAAACAATATAGATAGATAATACACACACGCACGCTCACAAGAAAGCAACGAAGATTAGAAGCAGAAAGGAGAAAAAAGAGAAGAGATGAGAAAAAAGGGGAAGAAAATTCAGATCCGGACGATCCGGTGCTCCGATTTGGTCGAAACTTCGGGAGGAGACTCACATCGACGTGCTCTACGCATCTACCGGGTCAGATTGGCCGGTCTCACTTTATGATGGTAATCCACTTCAACCTTTTCTTCGTATATCCGAGCTTGTAGCTCGACGTTTGTTGGTGTACCGAGTTTGTAACTGGACGTAATGCATTCTCTCCTGTTGGCGTAATTTTTCGGTGTGTTTTTGGGCTGTTGTTACCTCGAGACGTTCTCGGGAGGAGTTGTCGTTGTAATCGTCGAATTTGGTTATAGAGGATTGTTTCCTTGGATCGAGAGATCGATCCCGTGGTTTTTCCCGTTCGGGTTTTCCACGTTAAAAGTCGCCGTGTTATTTTCGCTTTCGGTTGTTGCGTTGATTGCTGCTATATTTGGTCGTGATTTCGACACCCCAACAAAGTGATATTAAAGCCAGGTTGTGTTGTGGTGCAAGTGTACCTTCAGAGATGGACAACGGTCTACGCCTATCTGGATAATCCCGGAATGTGGAATTTGAGATCACAAAATTTGACACATTGGTACGCCGTACAAGAACTCTACTTCCGAGTCCACGACGATGAAACGGGGAAGAGCAAGGAGCGTCCTCTGCCTGAGGATCTTCTCTTATGTGGTTCGAAATTAATTTATTTTTCATATGCTATTTGATCAAGATAAGTTTGATAATATTTAAAAAAAATCTGTGTGTATTAATTTTGGCAGATATGAGTCTAATTGTGATTGTTAATTTGTTGATAGGGTTAGTTGCCGATGCTTTTGCTCCACAGGCGGGGTGGTGAAAGTAAACTTATTGATTAAATTGAATTGTTACGGGTGTTTGAACTTCTTTCATGATATATGCGGTGTTTAGACAAGTATTGGATGATCAGTGTTAAATTTGGTTCCTTGTAATCTTTTTCATCATATATTACACATTTGGACGATCCGGTGCTTCGATTTGGTCGAAACATCGGGAGGAGACTAACGTCGACGTGCTCTACGCATCTACCAGGTCAGATTGGCCGGTTCCTCACTTTATGATGGTAATCCATTTCGACCTTTTTCTTCGTATATCCGAGCTTGTAGCTCGACGTTTGTTGGTGTACCGAGTTTGTAACTGGACGTATTGCATTCTCTCTTGTCGGCGTAATGTTTCGGTGTGTTTTTGGGCTGTTGTTACCTCAAGACGTTCTCGAGAGGAGTTGTCATTGTGATCGTCGAATTTGGTTATAGAGGATTGTTTCCTTGGATCGGGAGATCGACCCGTGATTTTTCCCGTTCGGGTTTTCCACATTAAAAGTCACCGTGTTATTTTTGCTTTCGGTTGTTGTGTTGAGTGCTGCTATATTTGGTCGTGATTTTGACACCCCAACTAAGTGATATCAGAGCCAGGTTGTGTTGTGGTGCGGTGTTCGAAATCATGAAGGGAAATTCGAGTCGGATGGTAATGTTGAACGGCTCGAAATATCATATTTGGAAGGGAAAAATGTAGGATCTTTTATATGCGAATGATTGTTATTCGCCCGTTTTCGATTTGGAGAAACCGCAACATAAAAGCGACAAGGTGTGGGCATTGATTCATCGTCTGGTTTGCGGCTTTATTCGACAGTGGGTCGACGATAATGTTCTCAACCACATAGGCGACGAGAAACATGCCAGGACCTTATGGAGTAAGCTTGAGCAGTTATACGCTCGAAAGACCGGGAACAACAAGTTTTTTCTGATAAAGCAGATGATGAGTTTGAAGTATCAAGACGGAAGCAGCATGCCTGATCACTTGAACAAATTCCAAGGAATCATCAATCAGCTAGCTTGAATGGGAATCAAGTTCGACGATGAAGTGCAGGGTTTGTGGCTTCTTGGTGCATTGCCAGACTCATGAGAGACATTCAGGATGTCACTATCTAATTCGGCTCCATATGGGATCTGTTCGATGGAATTGGTTAAAAGCAGCGTGCTCAACGAAGAGAGGAGAAGAAAGCCGCAGGGTTCTTCTTCTATGTAGG
The DNA here is from genome assembly GCA_027422505.1 of Craterostigma plantagineum. NCBI lineage: Eukaryota > Viridiplantae > Streptophyta > Magnoliopsida > Lamiales > Linderniaceae > Craterostigma > Craterostigma plantagineum. Next base: position 17,681,772 of record JAPQWV010000009.1, on the reverse strand, counting down.
CCGATGTCCTAGTCACGAGAACAGGGGGAGAAGCAAGAGTTGGGCCCAAGTGGTCAAAGCAGAAGTAGGAGTAAGTCCGAAAATAATGCCACCGTTGAATGTCATTATTGTGGCAAGAAGGGGCACATTAAAGGAGTTTGTCGGAAGTTTCTGATAGAGAACAAGAATGTGAAGAGCCAAGGTCATCAGACACGGACGCTGATAAGGTTGACAAGATTACCGCAGTCACGTCACGCGGCGACGGTATTGTTAATCTAACTAGTCATTATACTAGTTGGGTGATCGATAGCGGTGCTACAGTACATGATACACCGAGATGGGATTTCTTTACCTCATATACCTATAGTGATTTTGGACGAGTTATTATGGGAGACGATGGTGTTTCTAGAGCCATCGGTATCGCCGACGTGTGCTTGCAGACGGAGAACGACAATACGTTGATCTTGATGGCCGTGAAGCATGTTCCAGAACTTTGCATGAGTTTGATGTCCACCGGGAAGCTCGACGATGAAGATTTTTCGTAGCCACTTTGGAGATGGGAAATGGAAGCTCACTAAAGGCTCCTTGATCGTGACGAAAGGAGAGAAGACGTCATCTCAGCTATATGTGACGCAAGCAAAGATTTCAGATTCTACTATTAATGCAGTCACGATGGTGGCGTGACGGAGCTTTAGTATAATAGACTCAGTCACATGAGAGAAAATGGACTAATGTACTAGCCAAAAAGAATCTTTTATCTGGCGTGAAGAATCCTCCTTTACGAAGTTGTGATCATTGCTTGGCTGGAAAACAGACCCGAGTCGTGTTCAAGAATATCACTCACTCATCGAAATCAGGTACACTCGATCTAATTCACTCCGATATTTGTGGTCCTATGAAAACAAGAACACTTGTTGGTGTGCTGTATTTTGTTAAATTTGTAGATGGTCATTCAGGGAAGATCTAGGCTTATACGCTGAAGTCCAAGGACAAGGTGCTACTTCAAGCAGTTTCACGCTTTAGTGGAGAGGCAGACCAACAAAAAGCTCAAGTGTATTCGAACGGACAACGGAGGTGAATATTGTGATCCTTGTGACGAGTATTGCAAGAGATACGGTATTCGACATACAACTCTGAAGACACCTCAATTAAATGGGTTAGCTAAGAGGATGAACAGAACACTGATTGAGAGAGTAAGATGCTTGCTATCGCAGTTGCAATTGCCAATTTTTTTTTGGGAGAGGCATGAAATATAGTTGTCCATGTTTTGAATATCACACCTTCTGTTCCTTTGAGATTTGATGTACTTGACAAGATGATGGTCGGAAAAGGAAGTCTAGTATGATCACCTGCGTGTGTTTGGGTGCAAAGCCTTTGTTAACATCCCGGAAGATGAGCGATTGAAGCTTGATGTGAAGACCAGACGGGGTATATTCATCGGCCATGGGCTAGATGAGTTCAGGTACAAGTTCAATGATCCCGCGCAGAAGAAGCTTATCAAAAGCCGAGTTGCTGTGATTGAAGACAAGTGCATACGAGACATTCAGAAAGAGAAGTCGACTAAGAAGCCCAGCGGTGACCTTCCTAATTTAGATCCACCTCCTATACGAGTAGCATATTCCGATCAAGGGGAGATTTTCCAGAATCTTGTGGTGTTGCCAATGATAAAAATCCTACAGGCGATGTTGAAGTTGAGCCAGCGGATTGATGAAGTTGTTGAAGAAGATTCGATTGAACCACAGTTGAGAAGATCTACTAGGAAGCATCGTCCATTCACGAGGTATCCTTCAGATGAGTACGTGATGCTGACAGATGCAGGAGAGCCTGAGGATTACCAAGATGCAATTTTCTGTTGACGGGAAGAACGAGTCGATGAAGGCTTTGATCGAGGAGATGCTATCTGTTCATGATGATAATACTTACGATCTGGTAGAGCTACCTCAAGGCAAGAATGCTCTCAAGAATCGATTATCGACTGAAAATTGAAGAAAATAAATTTCGACCAAGGTACAAAGCTTGGTTGGTCGTGAAAGGTTTCGGTCAGAAGAAAGCAATTCACTTTGAAGACATATTCTCACTGGTGGTTAAGATGTCCTCGATCCAAGTTGCTCTTGGTTTGGCGAAGCGCTTGACTTGGAGATTGAGCAACTTGACGAGAAAACTGCATTTCTTTATGGTGACCTTGAAGAAGACAGTTACATGGAGCAGCTGGAGGGATTCAAAGTCAAGGGAAAGGAGCAGATTGGTTGCAAGTGAAGAAGAGTTTTTATGGCTTGAAACAAACTCCACGACAATGGTACAAGAAGTTTGATTCTTTTATGTCCAATCACGGGTACACCGGAATCTCTTCGGATCATTGTGTATTCGCCAAGAGGTACTCCGATGTCGACTTTATTATTCTTCTCTTGTACGTTGATGACATGTGGATCATCGGCAATGATACTAGCAAGATTGCTCCGTTGAAAGGCCGACAACATGAGCAGAGTTCCTTATCAGTCTGCGGTTGGTTGTTTGATGTATGCCATGGTTTGTACTCGACCCGATATTGCTCATGTTGTTGGTGTCGTTAGTCGTTTTCTCTCTAATCCGGGAAAAGAACATTGAGAATGTGGCAGCCCCGCCTTCCACCACTACTTTCTACACTAGTCTATGCGACTAATATCCTAATAATGAAATAGATCGTATGAAATTTCGGATAAAATTTTTCCTTCTATAAAAAGGAATAGTAAAGTTGTCTACAAAATCATCCTGGGTCCTATTTACATAGGAAAGCGCGCATGCGGGTCAAAATAAATTTATCTACTGGGCCTCCACAAGGTCGCATCCATGCACACACTTCCATCTCAAAAGCCCCCGGAAGCTTCAAAAGTTGGCCTCGCCGTGAAAATGATCACGTACCGTGATCGCGGGGTCCTACAACACATAAAAACGTGGAATGAGCTTATAAAGCTCAGTAAGTGAAAACCATGCATGAAATGCACGTGACCTAACTAGCGAAGGCATCCACGCCAATGCTATCTACTTTTCACATTATTCCTGACCTTTCTCACATTCTTCTTGACCTTTCATAGCATATTTGGGCCCCTTTGGCTTTCAATCTTGCTATGCACCATATAGAGCTCAAACCCCTAAGGGTATAAGTGGCAGTACACACACTGGGAGGCTAAACCCGAGTACTCCATCTGTGCGTAACCCTATGGTGCCTTTCAATCCCAATGCGGTACACACTGAGAGGCTACCAGCGCCTTTCAATCCCAGTGTAATCCACACTGAGAGGCTACTAGTGCCTTTCAATCCCAATGCAGTCCCATTGAGAGGCTAACCCGGGCACACAAATTTCGTTTAACCCTAAGGCGCCTTTCCATCCCAATGCGGTCTGACACGCGGGCGCTTCCCACTGGTAGCTTACTACGAGGTCGCCAACACTCGAGGTTCCCTCGGTGCCGCTTATACCCTCGAGTCGCATCCTCCAGGTTGCATCTCCCGCTACGGGGTATTCCCCCTACCTTTTGTGAATCGCCGTGGGAGCATAGAAGAGCCGAGACTCATCATTGAGTCGACACAAATGCCTATATCGGCAAATATACGTATCGCTTTCAAGCGATCTTATACTCATGCACGCTATCTCACTGGCTCTCATACTAGTCGTGCGTGCACGTGATTATGCCATGAAATCATATAAACATGCGTGCAATATTCGTAAAATAATTTGCGTCACATAATTCACGTAAATTTACGTCACATAGAAAACATAGAAGTCACATAAAAATCACATAAGTCATATAGGCAAGTAGTCACACAAAATCATAAAATCACATAACACATAATTTCATGCACATAAAAATTATGTGTTGTAGTTGCGATTTCCACTTACCTGGTATCCTTAGCTATATCGTACGGTTAAATCGCTACCCTGTGAACCCTAATTATAGAACCATACAAAATTAGGGTTTGTTAGTCTATTTACAATTTTGCTAAAGTGGCTTAATTTAGAAAACCCTAATTTCGACTCCTAAAATTTCAAAACCCTAAAATTTAGAATCTTAACTTAAACGGAGAAATACTATTAATATAAATCTCGGTATGAATTAAAATATATCTCGACATGGATTAAAATAGATCTCGATATAATATAAATCTAAAATCTCGTAGTATTATTTACATGAATTCGAAATTGACTAAACAATACATATAAACTTCGAGGTTTGATAATACCAAAATTGTATAGATGTCGAGATGTGTGTTAGGGTTACAACCAACATGTCGAGATTACATTTCAAAGTTTAACATAATGTCGATATAAATTTACAAGCTAGCCTCGAGATTATTACCTAATAAAATGTCGAACTGAATTTTAATATGGATCTCGAGTGTATTGTAACATGTTTCGAAGTTTGTTCCTTGAATATATATATATAATAATCTCGACATATAATGCAAGGTAAATCTCGACAAGTTTGTCCACTGAATATAAAAATCTCGATATCAATTATCAAGGTAGATTTCGAGTTCTTATACATACATAGACCCGACATTATTTACCCACTAAGATTTCGAGATATAAGTATTTCGACATTTTTAGTTCCTTACGAGAAAATCCTATCATCACTCGAAATTTTCGATCGAAACTCAACACTTCTTCCAAGAACAGTTTGAACATAAGAAAACTTCCTATATTCTAACTAAGTTTCGAACTTAACATAACCTAGCCAGAATTTCTAAAGGTTCTAAAGAAAAACTCTTGTTAGCCATTAACTAATTATAAAAATCATGATTCTTTCCTAAGAATTATTCTAACCTAGAAAAGCAATACACTCTAGTTCCTCTTAATTCTTAGGTTACATGAAATACTGATTATAAAGGTTTAAACTTGAATTATGAACTATAGTTCAAATCGTTACCTTCTTGAGTTAGATTCTTTGCCTTTGATTTTAACTTGCTTCCTCAATCCTTTGTTCTAATTGTTTTCCCTTAGGGTTTCTTCACTTCAATGGTTTCGTATGTGTTGATAAGGACTAGGTTTTCAAAGGTTATAATTCATGGGACATAAGATGACGTTGCTTTTCTTTATGCCTAAGAAATTCCATTACTACCAATACTTATCCTTAATACTTGGGCTTAGGCAAGGAATTGATTTGGCCCATCTATATGAACTATATTTCAAAATTACTTTTACTAATAATAAAAATTACTTCTTATATTAAGGAATCTCTAATTAACCTTTGGTTCACTCATTATTCAACCTTATTCGACCAAGACTCCCTTATGATATAATAGTGTTAACTAAATTTTTCCCTAAGTCTCCATATCATCATACGAGTCATATAAAATGTATACAACATGCAACATACGATCGTACAAACACACATATTATCATAAAATATATACCATGTATCTCGTAATTCACATAACACAAAATCAATTAAACATATAATATGCAATCACGTTAACATCTAATGGGTATGCAAATTTATTTACGTATCGATTTTCTGGTAGTCCTAGCTTCTTTATTTAATTAGTCCAACGAAATTTCTAACTCACTGCTAATTAAATCGTATATCCCGTAATTAAATTTTACGGGTATTACATCCTCCCCCCTTAAAAGAATTTCGCCCCCGAAATTCCGTCAGTTGGAATTATTCAGGGTGACGATTGGTAGGGAGTTGATCTGGCTTGGTTGGGTGATAGCAGTTCACCCTAGGAAATTGTCAAGGAACCTTAAATAATTTTCGAGGATTGAAAGGAATAGAAAAATTCCTAAAATTCTTACTTAGGCAAAGCTCGAAAATCATTAGCGTCCATCACGCTTCCGCTGCGCTACTCTGATATCGAACGAACATATTTCTTAGGATGAGCAAAAGATTAGGGCATAGGAATATACCCCAGTATTATTGGTTTCAGGAATTCAGCAAAAGATTTCGGCTTCCTATTTCGAACGCCTATCCAATACGATCATGACTCAGGTCGACACTGGAACTAGTATTAACCAAGTCGGCTCAATGAAATCCCGAGTCTTACCACGTAAATGGAAGATATCAAAGAAAGTGTGGAACCTAAGTCCACTAGAATGCATGTTGAGGTTTTAATAGATTAGAAGGCTACCTTCCATCTCGGATGGGTTGTTTTCAGCTTCTTCCGCCGTAAGCATATATACTCGAGCAGGGGCCGTCAGCGGCTTAGCTTGGTTTGCTCCCTGACTTCCAGATGCATTCTCTGGGCACACTACGAAGTAATGGCCTGCCTTGCCACATTTAAAGCAGGTGGAGTTTTGGGAGAAACAAACGCCAAAATGACGTCGTGCACATTTTGGGCATACGGGTGCATTCGATTGGGATCTCCCTTGATTCGGATTCGTTTGTTGAGGTGGTCGAGGGCGGTTTTGAAAATTGGGTTTCACATTCTGAGGAACAAACGGTTTCTTCGGGTTATTTCCGTTCCCTTTGGGTCCTTGTTCGAATTTCCTCTTAATTTCCTGGGCTCGCACGATTCTGATTTCGGCTTGTTCAGCCATCAGGGCTCGTTCCGCCATTTGGGCATACGTAACCCCTTGGAATCCAGCCATGCCAACGTCACGGTAAAGTTCTGGCTTCAGGCCCTCCATAAACCGCTCAATCTTTAATGCATCCGTACTTACCATGTGTGTGGCGAATCGGGACAATTGTTCGAATTTCCTAATATAATCCGCCACCGTCATTGCTCCCTGGCGAAGATTGATGAACTCGTTCATCCTTTGGGCACGGACGGGAGCAGTGAAATACTTATTGCGGAAAAGTTCTTTGAAACGCTCCCAGGTCATTGTCAAGGGATCTTCGAAAGTTAGTACTGTATCCCACCAATGACCTGCGCTTCCCCTTAATAGGTAGGTAGCGCACAAAACCTTTTCTGTTTCAGGGGTACGACTATGTTGGAACATAGTTTCTAGGGTTCGGAGCCAATCCTCAGCCGAGGTTGGGTCAACAGCATCTTCAAAGGTTGGGGGGTTAAGTTTGCGAAATCTTTCCCCGACCATTTCGATTCTGTCGGCCTGAGGGGATCCATTGCTCGATTGCCCGCCAGCGTTTTGTTGCTGAATCAGTTGCTGGATTTGGGCGGATTGTTGGCGGACTAATTCCGCAAGCTGAAGGATAGTCTCATCTCGACTATCAGTAGAGGCTGAGGGTTCCTTACCTTTATCTGCACCCCCACTATTCTCATTCCTTGTTCTACCCATCGTTCTTTTATCCTAATTTTCCTAAAACCAATAAATCATGTAATACCAGAAATTCATAAAAACAAAAACTTACAGGCAAGGCCGCTTCCGTGCTTTTGAGTGTGTGTACATGGACAGTCTGCAGAACCTATATCTTAAGCTCTGATACCACCTGTGACAACCCGTCCCATACCGGGTGTCACTATAGCATCGGTCCCTACCGGGACTAGTGGGGTTGGGCCCACCACACTCCGACTGATAGTCTGGCCTCACTGTACCACCATTTAACCTTTTAGCGTGCTTCGTGCACTCGCTCACACGCACCCTGAGAAACTTCCCAGGGGGTCACCCATCCCTAGATTGCCCCAAGTCAAGCACGCTTAACTTCGGAGTTTCTATAGATGGACTCCCGAAAAGGTAGGTCGACCTTGGTGATATGAGTAGTACTATCAATCCTTTTATACGATTCTTAGCCTGACACGCCCATACATTGTCAGTCTCAGGATCCCCTCTCATTCTGGTGTTGGATCGGTTCGTTCATGTACCCCTTCGCCTAGAAGCCTGCCAGGAGCCGCTCATTGTTCGTGCACCCTGGCACCGGCGATCACTCCCCGCCCTCTTCGGCCCCGGGCGTCACATGCCCACCAGCTTCCGCCTGGTTCGTCCCCGAACCAGCACCGTACTGCGAGAGGTTGTGCTCTGATACCACCTGTGGCAGCCCCGCCTTCCACCACTACTTTCTACACTAGTCTATGCGACTAATATCCTAATAATGAAATAGATCGTATGAAATTTCGGATAAAATTTTTCCTTCTATAAAAAGGAATAGTAAAGTTGTCTACAAAATCATCCTGGGTCCTATTTACATAGGAAAGCGCGCATGCGGGTCAAAATAAATTTATCTACTGGGCCTCCACAAGGTCGCATCCATGCACACACTTCCATCTCAAAAGCCCCCGGAAGCTTCAAAAGTTGGCCTCGCCGTGAAAATGATCACGTACCGTGATCGCGGGGTCCTACAACACATAAAAACGTGGAATGAGCTTATAAAGCTCAGTAAGTGAAAAACATGCATGAAATGCACGTGACCTAAATAGCGAAGGCATCCACGCCAATGCTATCTACTTTTCACATTATTCCTGACCTTTCTCACATTCTTCTTGACCTTTCATAGCATATTTGGGCCCCTTTGGCTTTCAATCTTGCTATGCACCATATAGAGCTCAAACCCCTAAGGGTATAAGTGGCAGTACACACACTGGGAGGCTAAACCCGAGTACTCCATCTGTGCGTAACCCTATGGTGCCTTTCAATCCCAATGCGGTACACACTGAGAGGCTACCAGCGCCTTTCAATCCCAGTGTAATCCACACTGAGAGGCTACTAGTGCCTTTCAATCCCAATGCAGTCCCATTGAGAGGCTAACCCGGGCACACAAATTTCGTTTAACCCTAAGGCGCCTTTCCATCCCAATGCGGTCTGACACGCGGGCGCTTCCCACTGGTAGCTTACTACGAGGTCGCCAACACTCGAGGTTCCCTCGGTGCCGCTTATACCCTCGAGTCGCATCCTCCAGGTTGCATCTCCCGCTACGGGGTATTCCCCTACCTTTTGTGAATCGCCGTGGGAGCATAGAAGAGCCGAGACTCATCATTGAGTCGACACAAATGCCTATATCGGCAAATATACGTATCGCTTTCAAGCGATCTTATACTCATGCACGCTATCTCACTGGCTCTCATACTAGTCGTGCGTGCACGTGATTATGCCATGAAATCATATAAACATGCGTGCAATATTCGTAAAATAATTTGCGTCACATAATTCACGTAAATTTACGTCACATAGAAAACATAGAAGTCACATAAAAATCACATAAGTCATATAGGCAAGTAGTCACACAAAATCATAAAATCACATAACACATAATTTCATGCACATAAAAATTATGTGTTGTAGTTGCGATTTCCACTTACCTGGTATCCTTAGCTATATCGTACGGTTAAATCGCTACCCTGTGAACCCTAATTATAGAACCATACAAAATTAGGGTTTGTTAGTCTATTTACAATTTTGCTAAAGTGGCTTAATTTAGAAAACCCTAATTTCGACTCCTAAAATTTCAAAACCCTAAAATTTAGAATCTTAACTTAAACGGAGAAATACTATTAATATAAATCTCGGTATGAATTAAAATATATCTCGACATGGATTAAAATAGATCTCGATATAATATAAATCTAAAATCTCGTAGTATTATTTACATGAATTCGAAATTGACTAAACAATACATATAAACTTCGAGGTTTGATAATACCAAAATTGTATAGATGTCGAGATGTGTGTTAGGGTTACAACCAAAATGTCGAGATTACATTTCAAAGTTTAACATAATGTCGATATAAATTTACAAGCTAGCCTCGAGATTATTACCTAATAAAATGTCGAACTGAATTTTAATATGGATCTCGAGTGTATTGTAACATGTTTCGAAGTTTGTTCCTTGAATATATATATATAATAATCTCGACATATAATGCAAGGTAAATCTCGACAAGTTTGTCCACTGAATATAAAAATCTCGATATCAATTATCAAGGTAGATTTCGAGTTCTTATACATACATAGACCCGACATTATTTACCCACTAAGATTTCGAGATATAAGTATTTCGACATTTTTAGTTCCTTACGAGAAAATCCTATCATCACTCGAAATTTTCGATCGAAACTCAACACTTCTTCCAAGAACAGTTTGAACATAAGAAAACTTCCTATATTCTAACTAAGTTTCGAACTTAACATAACCTAGCCAGAATTTCTAAAGGTTCTAAAGAAAAACTCTTGTTAGCCATTAACTAATTATAAAAATCATGATTCTTTCCTAAGAATTATTCTAACCTAGAAAAGCAATACACTCTAGTTCCTCTTAATTCTTAGGTTACATGAAATACTGATTATAAAGGTTTAAACTTGAATTATGAACTATAGTTCAAATCGTTACCTTCTTGAGTTAGATTCTTTGCCTTTGATTTTAACTTGCTTCCTCAATCCTTTGTTCTAATTGTTTTCCCTTAGGGTTTCTTCACTTCAATGGTTTCGTATGTGTTGATAAGGACTAGGTTTTCAAAGGTTATAATTCATGGGACATAAGATGACGTTGCTTTTCTTTATGCCTAAGAAATTCCATTACTACCAATACTTATCCTTAATACTTGGGCTTAGGCAAGGAATTGATTTGGCCCATCTATATGAACTATATTTCAAAATTACTTTTACTAATAATAAAAATTACTTCTTATATTAAGGAATCTCTAATTAACCTTTGGTTCACTCATTATTCAACCTTATTCGACCAAGACTCCCTTATGATATAATAGTGTTAACTAAATTTTTCCCTAAGTCTCCATATCATCATACGAGTCATATAAAATGTATACAACATGCAACATACGATCGTACAAACACACATATTATCATAAAATATATACCATGTATCTCGTAATTCACATAACACAAAATCAATTAAACATATAATATGCAATCACGTTAACATCTAATGGGTATGCAAATTTATTTACGTATCGATTTTCTGGTAGTCCTAGCTTCTTTATTTAATTAGTCCAACGAAATTTCTAACTCACTGCTAATTAAATCGTATATCCCGTAATTAAATTTTACGGGTATTACATCCTCCCCCCTTAAAAGAATTTCGCCCCCGAAATTCCGTCAGTTGGAATTATTCAGGGTGACGATTGGTAGGGAGTTGATCTGGCTTGGTTGGGTGATAGCAGTTCACCCTAGGAAATTGTCAAGGAACCTTAAATAATTTTCGAGGATTGAAAGGAATAGAAAAATTCCTAAAATTCTTACTTAGGCAAAGCTCGAAAATCATTAGCGTCCATCACGCTTCCGCTGCGCTACTCTGATATCGAACGAACATATTTCTTAGGATGAGCAAAAGATTAGGGCATAGGAATATACCCCAGTATTATTGGTTTCAGGAATTCAGCAAAAGATTTCGGCTTCCTATTTCGAACGCCTATCCAATACGATCATGACTCAGGTCGACACTGGAACTAGTATTAACCAAGTCGGCTCAATGAAATCCCGAGTCTTACCACGTAAATGGAAGATATCAAAGAAAGTGTGGAACCTAAGTCCACTAGAATGCATGTTGAGGTTTTAATAGATTAGAAGGCTACCTTCCATCTCGGATGGGTTGTTTTCAGCTTCTTCCGCCGTAAGCATATATACTCGAGCAGGGGCCGTCAGCGGCTTAGCTTGGTTTGCTCCCTGACTTCCAGATGCATTCTCTGGGCACACTACGGAGTAATGGCCTGCCTTGCCACATTTAAAGCAGGTGGAGTTTTGGGAGAAACAAACGCCAAAATGACGTCGTGCACATTTTGGGCATACGGGTGCATTCGATTGGGATCTCCCTTGATTCGGATTCGTTTGTTGAGGTGGTCGAGGGCGGTTTTGAAAATTGGGTTTCACATTCTGAGGAACAAACGGTTTCTTCGGGTTATTTCCGTTCCCTTTGGGTCCTTGTTCGAATTTCCTCTTAATTTCCTGGGCTCGCACGATTCTGATTTCGGCTTGTTCAGCCATCAGGGCTCGTTCCGCCATTTGGGCATACGTAACCCCTTGGAATCCAGCCATGCCAACGTCACGGTAAAGTTCTGGCTTCAGGCCCTCCATAAACCGCTCAATCTTTAATGCATCCGTACTTACCATGTGTGTGGCGAATCGGGACAATTGTTCGAATTTCCTAATATAATCCGCCACCGTCATTGCTCCCTGGCGAAGATTGATGAACTCGTTCATCCTTTGGGCACGGACGGGAGCAGTGAAATACTTATTGCGGAAAAGTTCTTTGAAACGCTCCCAGGTCATTGTCAAGGGATCTTCGAAAGTTAGTACTGTATCCCACCAATGACCTGCGCTTCCCTTAATAGGTAGGTAGCGCACAAAACCTTTTCTGTTTCAGGGGTACGACTATGTTGGAACATAGTCTCTAGGGTTCGGAGCCAATCCTCAGCCGAGGTTGGGTCAACAACATCTTCAAAGGTTGGGGGGTTAAGTTTGCGAAATCTTTCCCCGACCATTTCGATTCTGTCGGCCTGAGGGGATCCATTGCTCGATTGCCCGCCAGCGTTTTGTTGCTGAATCAGTTGCTGGATTTGGGCGGATTGTTGGCGGACTAATTCCGCAAGCTGAAGGATAGTCTCATCTCGACTATCAGTAGAGGCTGAGGGTTCCTTACCTTTATCTGCACCCCCACTATTCTCATTCCTTGTTCTACCCATCGTTCTTTTATCCTAATTTTCCTAAAACCAATAAATCATGTAATACCAGAAATTCATAAAAACAAAAACTTACAGGCAAGGCCGCTTCCGTGCTTTTGAGTGTGTGTACATGGACAGTCTGCAGAACCTATATCTTAAGCTCTGATACCACCTGTGACAACCCGTCCCATACCGGGTGTCACTATAGCATCGGTCCCTACCGGGACTAGTGGGGTTGGGCCCACCACACTCCGACTGATAGTCTGGCCTCACTGTACCACCATTTAACCTTTTAGCGTGCTTCGTGCACTCGCTCACACGCACCCTGAGAAACTTCCCAGGGGGTCAACCATCCCTAGATTGCCCCAAGTCAAGCACGCTTAACTTCGGAGTTTCTATAGATGGACTCCCGAAAAGGTAGGTCGACCTTGGTGATATGAGTAGTACTATCAATCCTTTTATACGATTCTTAGCCTGACACGCCCATACATTGTCAGTCTCAGGATCCCCTCTCATTCTGGTGTTAGATCGGTTCGTTCATGTACCCCTTCGCCTAGAAGCCTGCCAGGAGCCGCTCATTGTTCGTGCACCCTGGCACCGGCGATCACTCCCCGCCCTCTTCGGCCCCGGGCGTCACATGCCCACCAGCTTCCGCCTGGTTCGTCCCCGAACCAGCACCGTACTGCGAGAGGTTGTGCTCTGATACCACCTGTGGCAGCCCCGCCTTCCACCACTACTTTCTACACTAGTCTATGCGACTAATATCCTAATAATGAAATAGATCGTATGAAATTTCGGATAAAATTTTTCCTTCTATAAAAAGGAATAGTAAAGTTGTCTACAAAATCATCCTGGGTCCTATTTACATAGGAAAGCGCGCATGCGGGTCAAAATAAATTTATCTACTGGGCCTCCACAAGGTCGCATCCATGCACACACTTCCATCTCAAAAGCCCCCGGAAGCTTCAAAAGTTGGCCTCGCCGTGAAAATGATCACGTACCGTGATCGCGGGGTCCTACAACACATAAAAACGTGGAATGAGCTTATAAAGCTCAGTAAGTGAAAAACATGCATGAAATGCACGTGACCTAAATAGCGAAGGCATCCACGCCAATGCTATCTACTTTTCACATTATTCCTGACCTTTCTCACATTCTTCTTGACCTTTCATAGCATATTTGGGCCCCTTTGGCTTTCAATCTTGCTATGCACCATATAGAGCTCAAACCCCTAAGGGTATAAGTGGCAGTACACACACTGGGAGGCTAAACCCGAGTACTCCATCTGTGCGTAACCCTATGGTGCCTTTCAATCCCAATGCGGTACACACTGAGAGGCTACCAGCGCCTTTCAATCCCAGTGTAATCCACACTGAGAGGCTACTAGTGCCTTTCAATCCCAATGCAGTCCCATTGAGAGGCTAACCCGGGCACACAAATTTCGTTTAACCCTAAGGCGCCTTTCCATCCCAATGCGGTCTGACACGCGGGCGCTTCCCACTGGTAGCTTACTACGAGGTCGCCAACACTCGAGGTTCCCTCGGTGCCGCTTATACCCTCGAGTCGCATCCTCCAGGTTGCATCTCCCGCTACGGGGTATTCCCCCTACCTTTTGTGAATCGCCGTGGGAGCATAGAAGAGCCGAGACTCATCATTGAGTCGACACAAATGCCTATATCGGCAAATATACGTATCGCTTTCAAGCGATCTTATACTCATGCACGCTATCTCACTGGCTCTCATACTAGTCGTGCGTGCACGTGATTATGCCATGAAATCATATAAACATGCGTGCAATATTCGTAAAATAATTTGCGTCACATAATTCACGTAAATTTACGTCACATAGAAAACATAGAAGTCACATAAAAATCACATAAGTCATATAGGCAAGTAGTCACACAAAATCATAAAATCACATAACACATAATTTCATGCACATAAAAATTATGTGTTGTAGTTGCGATTTCCACTTACCTGGTATCCTTAGCTATATCGTACGGTTAAATCGCTACCCTGTGAACCCTAATTATAGAACCATACAAAATTAGAGTTTGTTAGTCTATTTACAATTTTGCTAAAGTGGCTTAATTTAGAAAACCCTAATTTCGACTCCTAAAATTTCAAAACCCTAAAATTTAGAATCTTAACTTAAACGGAGAAATACTATTAATATAAATCTCGGTATGAATTAAAATATATCTCGACATGGATTAAAATAGATCTCGATATAATATAAATCTAAAATCTCGTAGTATTATTTACATGAATTCGAAATTGACTAAACAATACATATAAACTTCGAGGTTTGATAATACCAAAATTGTATAGATGTCGAGATGTGTGTTAGGGTTACAACCAAAATGTCGAGATTACATTTCAAAGTTTAACATAATGTCGATATAAATTTACAAGCTAGCCTCGAGATTATTACCTAATAAAATGTCGAACTGAATTTTAATATGGATCTCGAGTGTATTGTAACATGTTTCGAAGTTTGTTCCTTGAATATATATATATAATAATCTCGACATATAATGCAAGGTAAATCTCGACAAGTTTGTCCACTGAATATAAAAATCTCGATATCAATTATCAAGGTAGATTTCGAGTTCTTATACATACATAGACCCGACATTATTTACCCACTAAGATTTCGAGATATAAGTATTTCGACATTTTTAGTTCCTTACGAGAAAATCCTATCATCACTCGAAATTTTCGATCGAAACTCAACACTTCTTCCAAGAACAGTTTGAACATAAGAAAACTTCCTATATTCTAACTAAGTTTCGAACTTAACATAACCTAGCCAGAATTTCTAAAGGTTCTAAAGAAAAACTCTTGTTAGCCATTAACTAATTATAAAAATCATGATTCTTTCCTAAGAATTATTCTAACCTAGAAAAGCAATACACTCTAGTTCCTCTTAATTCTTAGGTTACATGAAATACTGATTATAAAGGTTTAAACTTGAATTATGAACTATAGTTCAAATCGTTACCTTCTTGAGTTAGATTCTTTGCCTTTGATTTTAACTTGCTTCCTCAATCCTTTGTTCTAATTGTTTTCCCTTAGGGTTTCTTCACTTCAATGGTTTCGTATGTGTTGATAAGGACTAGGTTTTCAAAGGTTATAATTCATGGGACATAAGATGACGTTGCTTTTCTTTATGCCTAAGAAATTCCATTACTACCAATACTTATCCTTAATACTTGGGCTTAGGCAAGGAATTGATTTGGCCCATCTATATGAACTATATTTCAAAATTACTTTTACTAATAATAAAAATTACTTCTTATATTAAGGAATCTCTAATTAACCTTTGGTTCACTCATTATTCAACCTTATTCGACCAAGACTCCCTTATGATATAATAGTGTTAACTAAATTTTTCCCTAAGTCTCCATATCATCATACGAGTCATATAAAATGTATACAACATGCAACATACGATCGTACAAACACACATATTATCATAAAATATATACCATGTGTCTCGTAATTCACATAACACAAAATCAATTAAACATATAATATGCAATCACGTTAACATCTAATGGGTATGCAAATTTATTTACGTATCGATTTTCTGGTAGTCCTAGCTTCTTTATTTAATTAGTCCAACGAAATTTCTAACTCACTGCTAATTAAATCGTATATCCCGTAATTAAATTTTACGGGTATTACAGAGAAGCCGTAAAGTGGATATTGAGATATCTCAGAGGCACTTCCAAGACATGTTTGTGTTTTGGCAGTGGATAGACTATGCTAGTTGGATATACCGATTCAGACATGGCAGGTGATATTGACTCCAAAAAATCTATTTTGGGTTTTTTGCTGACTTTGGTAGGGCGGAGCTTTGTCATGGCAATCGAAGTTGCAGAAGTACGTTGCGCTATCCACCACAGAAGCCGAATAGAAGCCGAATACAGTGCAATTACCGAGGATTGCAAAGAAGCTTTGTGGATGAAGCTTCTCGAAGAACTTTGTTTACGGCAAGACAAGTACGTTGTTTACAACGATAGTCAGAATGCTATCCATCTCTCCAAGAACTCGTCATTCCGATCGAGATCCAAGCATATCGAAGTCAGATACCATTGGGTTCGAGATGTGCTCGATGGCGAAGGTACACACGAGCGAGAACGGATCATATATGTTGACGAAGATTTTCCCGAAAGAGAAGTTCAAGACTTGTCGGCAGAAAGAGGGCTTGCTTGAGCTCCCCGTATGAGCCGGAAGGGAGTTTATTGGGTCCAGCCCATATATTTGGTGGCCCATGTACATGAAAATATTATGTAAAAAAAACGATAAACAGATAATACACACACGCACGCACACAAGAAAGCAACAAAGAACAAAAGCAGAAAGAGAGAAAAAAAGAGAAGAGAGGGAGAAAGAAAAAAGTGAGAAGAAAATTCAGATCGGACGATTCGGTGCTCCGATTTGGTCGAAACTTCGGGAGGAGACTCACATCGACGTGCTGACTTTTTTTGTGGAACTCTGCTTCGACCTTTTCTTCGTATACCCGAGCTTGTAGCTCGACGTTTATTGGTGCACCAAGTTTGTAACTCGACGTATTGCGTGCTCTCATGTCGGCATAATTGTTCGGTGTGTTTTTGGGCTGTTGTTACCTCGAGACGTTCTTGGGAGGAGTGTCATTGTAATCGTCGAATTTGGTTATAGTGGATTGTTTCCTTGGATCGGGAGATCGATCCCGTGGTTTGCATTCGGGTTTTCCACGTTAAAAGTCGCCGTGTTATTTTTGCTTTCGATTATTGCGTTGATTGGCGCTATTTGGTCGTGATTTTGACACCTCAACATCGACATCCCTAGTCTGAAGTGCCCATGCGTGACTCGTAGATCTGAACTTACACCAGCAAGCTTATAGAGTGGCAAGCTCATGTTATCATACCCAAGGGTGAAGATCTTCGCGGGGAAATTATGTAAGGATTCTCTCGTACAACGACCAACGTAGTAAGACGACGGTTGCCTCACCAACTCTCTCTTTATGGACGTTGTGGAGCAGATGACGAGGACACCTTTCACACTACTCTACAATGCTCTTTTTCGGAGGACATAAAGGAAGCGTCAAATATGCCTCTCAACATGTTCAAGCGATGGCGTCGAACTCTAAAAGATTGGGTCCGGTTCTGTTGCCTGTCAAATCGTCTCACATCGGATAAATCGAAGAAACACTACAAAAAAAGCAAAGCTACCGACTACGTTCAGCAACTACAGATAGGTAGTCGCCAACTACCGACTATAGTTTTTACCGACTAAAAGAAATTAGTCGGCATCCCGACTACGTAAATAGTCGGTAAGTCAAGGTAGGTACGGTAAATAATTTACCGACTACACCTACCGACTACAAAACTGCAGTCGCTAATTAGCGACTACAATGTTAAATTCAGCGGCTACATTCTTGTAGTCGGTAAGTCTAATGCCTAAAAGACATCAATTTTCGGATCTGAAACACAAAAACAAAAATCCGCCGTACCATCCCGTCCCAGCCATCGTCGTGCCGCTCCGCCCCTCGCCGTTCCGTCCTACCGCTCTCCGTGCGTCGTCGCCCCACCGCATCGCAGCAGCCCCACCCCACCTCGCAGCCGCGCCCCACCACTCGCGGCCGCGCCTAGCAGTCGCCCCACCTTGCAGCCGTGCCCCACCACTCGCGGCCGCGCCTCGCAGCCCCGACCCACCACTCCCGGCCGCGCCCCACCACTCGCAGCCACGCCTCGCCACCCCGACACACCACTCTCAGCTAGAGCTGTCAAAAGGGCCTGCGGCCCGCGCCCGCCCGCCCCGCCCCGCCCCGTCAAAGTGGCAGGGCGGGCTGTTAATTTCTCGGCCCGCTAGAGGGCGGGCCTGAGCGGGCATGCCCGCGCGGGCCGCGGGCTTCAGCGGGGCGGGCCGCGGGCAGGCCCCCCAGAAAATAATATATTATATAATTATATTAATTAATAAGATTTATAAATAAATTATATTGATTTTGATATTTTTTGAGTTTTCTAATAGCATAAATAATTAATGTTAAAACTTGATTAAATTAGATATATTTTTCAAGTTGAATTAATTAATTTTTTTTCAGTTTTTCCTATTTTTATATTATTTTTATCTATTTTTTATATTAATTTGTCTCATTTTTTCTATTTTTTTTATTATTTTTCCTTTTTTTTTTAATTTTTCAAAAATTGGCGAGTTAAGCCCGCCAGGCCCGCTACCCGCCCGCAGGCGGGGCGGGCCTTCATTTTCCTGGCGGGCTTGCCCGCGCCTGCCAGTGGCGGGCTACGGGCCTGCCCGCCCGCCTGCCCGTTTTGACGGCTCTACTCTCAGCCGCGGCTCGCCACCCCAACCCACCCCTCTCAGCCGCGACCCAGCCCTCTCAGCCGCCCCGCCTCGCAGACGCCCCACCCCCCTCAGCCGGCCCGCCCCACCCCTCTCAGACGCCACCCCTCGCTGCCCCGCCTCCCAGCCGCCCGCCCCTCTCGCAGCCCTTTCGAATCTGCCCCGACCCTTGTAGCAGCTGCCCTTCTCTCGTGGCCTGCTCGCAGCCCGGTCCCAGCTTCCTCGCCGCTCATAGCCCGCTTGTAGCTGCTCGCCCGCTCGCAGCCCGCTCCTAGCTGTCTATTGCACAACCATCGCAGCCCGTCGGTAATCATTCACTACTTTTGGTCTCTCGACTTGTTGTCAAGTAATATAATGATCGATATATAGTATTTATCTTTCTAATGATTGATATGTGAGTTTTAAATCTTTTGTTTTCTTTCTGATATATGATTTATTGATACTTGTTTTGTTGTGTGACACATGATATGTGATATTTCGGTGTTACTCGATATATCATTGAGCTCTTATGTTGTGTGGTTGCATATGTATACGATAATGTTTGTTAAATTCCCAGCTAATTGGCATTTTATCGTATTATAAATATGCTTCTATTTGTTATCTTTCTGTGCAGTAGTCGCAATGAATTCGTACAGGTAGTGGAGGATCAGTGGGACGGTAACTATTTAAAGCCGGAATATGTTTAAGACGTCAAACAATTCGTAGAGTGGGCTCTTAATCAAAGTCATTTCATATCGGGGAACATTAAGTGTCCATGTAGTAGATGCTAGAATAGCCGTTTTTGATGCCCAAATGATGTTCTTTTACATCTCGTCCACATTATTATACTTGGGATATACACAGCGAAAATTATAAAGCAAGTTGCTCATCAGGACAAGTGGTCAGTAATCGTTTTTCTGAGATGATAGTAGATGGTTTTGGTGGGAATCATCATGGGTACTTTTATGGTCACTCAAGTGTAAATTATCAAATTATGGGTAGTAGAATTGATAATGACACGATTGAAGAAGAACCTACTGCGATGACGAGAGATTTCTTTGAGATGTTAAAATCTGCCGAACGACCCATTTATGATGGCTGCAATATGAGTCTATTGGCTGTTGCTTCAAGAGTAATCAATATAAAATGCGAGTATAACATGCCACTTCGAGTTGTCGACGCCTTTACTGCATTAATAAAGGACGTGCTTCCTTCAGAGAATATTATGTTTGAAACATTCACTAAAACTAAAGATTTAGTGAAAGGTCTTCGAATGCCATGCAGTACATTGACGTATGTATTAATGGATGCATCTTATATTGGAAGGATAGTTTGAACAATGAAACGTGTATTCATTGTCAAGAGCCTAGATATCGCAATACTCAGCGAAATAGAGTTTCTAAAAAAAGGTTGGTTTACTTCCCACTAACTCCACGGTTGCAGCGGTTGTATGCCACAAAAAATGTTGCGAAACATATGTTGTGGCATTATGAGAACAAGCGTGAAATGGAGTGATGAGTCGTCCTTGTCATGGATCGGAATGGATGGATTTGATAATATATTTTCGGACTTTGCATGTGACCCAAGAAATGTACGATTAGGGCTCTGCGCCGATGGATTTGGATCATTTGGTAAGAGTGGTAGTCAATACTCATCTTCGCCTGTTATCGTAACTCCGTATATTCTTCCTCCTACAATGTGTATGAAAAAACAGTTTATGTTTTTGAATATGCTAGTTCCAGGACCTCGCAGCCCAAGGAAAATTTTGATATATATTTGGGTCCATTTTTGACGAGCTCAATCAAATATGAGAGTTTGGCGCAACGACCTATGATAGTTTTCGGAAAAAGAATTTCAATATGCCTGCTGCTCTACTTTGGACAATTAACGACTTTCCAGCATATGGTATGCTATATGGTTGGAGAACAGCACCTCCTAGAAAGTATGCATGTCCAATATGTATGGAAGATACTCATTCTTTCTTATTACAACATGGAAAGAAGTAGTCGTGGTTCGATTGCTACATGCGTTTCTTGCCCCGAAATCAAGTTTTTAGTAGGAACAAAAGAAACTTCAGAAAAAATGTAGTTGAGAAAATTGGACCGGCGGAGAGAGTCGACGGACATACTTTATCGGAGATTGTATCAACAATTCCCAAAACGGAGGACGACAGTTCGATTCAGTATGCGCCATCTCAGACTATACAGCTGCAGGAGCAGCTGCAGGCTACGCAGACCACTCTCACCACGTTGTAGTCGCGTTTTGACCAGTTCTTGCAGCGCTATGAAGCTGAGTCGCGTGGATCAGAGAACGCCCGCGATCGAGATATTGAAGACGAGACACAGACATGTGGCGCTGCAGCGTCGCAAAACATTAATGTGCGTCGCCACGATGATTTTCCAGATGGGGTGCAGTGGTCACGGCTTGGCTTAGAGTTTTAGTAGTTATTTTATTTCTCGAACCAGCTTTTATCGTGTTGACACCTCGTTTTTAGGTAGACGATTGGACGACATTATTGATATATATTACTTGTCTTCTAAATGTTTTTATTTAAAAAATTAATTGAATTTTTGTAGTTGGTAATTTTATTAATATAAAAGAAAAAAATGTAATTGCATTTACCGACTACATGTGTAGTCGGTTACGTATTTATTTAAAAAAATTAATTGCAGTACCGACTACAAAGGTAGTCGGTAACTAGTCGGCATTACCGACTACGATTTTTAGTCGGTGTTTAGTCGGAAATTACCGACTACAGTTTTGTAGTCGGCATGTAGTCGGAAGTACCGACTACAAGCCGACTACAAATTTTTACCGACAGCATTTGCCGACTACAAATTGTTGTCGGTACTGTAGTCGGTAGACCTGTTTACCGACTACATATCGGGTTTGCCGACTACAATTTGTAGTCGGTAGTTTCAGATTTTTTTGTAGTGAAAATGGTCAAATATATAAGTTTGTGGGCTAACTCTCTCTGTTACCAATTAGTTTTAGAGAGGAATCCCACAAACTTATGGGTTGAACGAATTGGGCCCGATAAAATCCCTAGGTGCCAACTTGGGGATACAGAGTTCGACTTTTCTCGTTACCTTATGTTGGTCGATATTGATCATGGAAGGCATGGTGTGATGACGATCATAGAGTGAGCGACGGCATCGTAATTGGTGAATCCCTAGTTATTAGAATGATTCGCCCACAACCTTGCTAAAAGTTTGGGGTACAATGGAGAGGGCATGCCCTCGCCAGCCATAGTTGTCGCAGATGTCGTCTATTTCGAATCCATATGAATAAGTTCGACATTATTTTTCCAAAAAAAAAAAGATACCAACAAATTTCAATATAGATCATTACACAGTACAGAATTCATTAAAATTTGCCTCACGACCATTGAGTTCAATATAGAATATTTAGTAAATTATTTTTTGTTACATCAACATTACTGCAATTTGCACACTCACCTCTTTCTCAAGAATCAATAGCAAACACGTCCGTCAATTAATTAATATGAGGCGATCTCGAATTTTCTTGGAATTGATTTGACACAACAACCTTCATTTCCCTATATATAAAACCCCTTCAAAACATATATCACATCACCGTCACAAAAAAAGGAAGAAAGAAAAAAAAAGAAAAGAAAATGCCTTTCGCCAAAGCAAAGCCCTTCCTCGCTCTCCTCATCCTAACATCTTACATTATAGGCCTATCAAGATCCCAAGTAACAAACAAAGGTTGTCGCTATACATCTGACGAACGCGAGGTCCACGTGGCAAACTACCTCCCGCCGAACTCCAACCTTATCGTACATTGCAATGACTCTCCTAACATAACGCTGTCTCAAAACTCGGAGCATCGTTGGAATTTCTGCACGAGTTGGAACGTGAAATTCACAGTGTACATTTGCGATCTTCGTTGGGGTCAGAAGGAGAAGGTTTTCGAAACGCTTACCGCGAACGTTGGACGCAGAATTGTAGCTCGACGGGAACGTGTTACTGGGCTGCGCAAGGCGACGGGATTTATTTCTCTGATTCGTCTCTTTAGAGGTCGGCTATGGTTAAGATGTATGAGTCGTTAAAGTAGGCTAATGTATGCCCTAGTATTGAAATCTAGCGAGTGAAACTAAGTGGTTGCAATATGTTTCATCTTTTGTTGGGAATTTCATTTGCTTTGAGTTGGCTGGTATTGCTTGTAATGCCATTTGCCGAGCACATTGTTAAATTGAAGATTTGATCTAATCGATGAACAGGTGAGATAACCCACAACCTGATACTATATTAAATTCGAAGGTGCTGAGTTTATTTGTCGGAAAGAATAAAATAAATCTCTTCTAACTCGTACAGTACTAATTGGTGGTTGATAACGATTAACATTCGTCCAATGCTAAGTGATGAAACTCGAATGATACGATGAGTGGGTTTTATCGGACATTCAGCGAACGCAAGATAGAGAATTGTAATATACATAACAATGAAAACCTATTAATTATTTCCGTATCCCCTAATCAACCCTATTTAACGCATATTGCAAAGATATAAAATCACCGATTAGAAATGTAGGACGGCTTTAATAAAAATAGAAATAGATAATACCGAGGCATTAATAACTCTTGATGTGAATTAGAAAAAGAGACCTACTTCAAAGCTGTAAAATGTTAGGATATGCGGAAATCTTATCCAAAAAATGACGATAATAAATAAAAGAGACGAAAATTAAATTTGGACAGTGAACACGAGATTTACGTGGTTCGGTCAGAATGACCTACGTCCACAGGCCAGAGGGTAGAACTTCTTTATTATGTGGAGTGATTGCAGACACGTACACTGACGTGATATAAAAACAGCTACACAACTAGGAGTAAGCACACAAAGAATTAATCGAAGTAGAAGAAGATCAGTGTGGTGTTGCTTTGTGGTCTGTGGCAATTTTTCTCTTCGATGAATGAACATATTTATAGGAGAATTAGGCCTCTGATCTTTCATGTGAACACATCAACTTTCAGCCCACCTTTGATGTTTGAATTCGACAGCCAAAATGAGAACAAGTTATTCATAGTTCAACTTTCACGTGGCCACTTTAGTTGAAAGGTCAAAGACCATGTGCGCCTGACATCAAGGTCACCTACCAACAAATCTCCACCTTGACCTTGATTCCGTAAATAACTCCACCTTAATTAGTAACTCCTTTATCTCCCTCCGACCTTAGCCCCGACGGGCTAGTTCACCAACTTTAAAACACCAATCAAGTCCAAGCAATGCTTGAACTTGGTAACTGGAAGAGCTTTCCTAAACATATCTGCAGGATTATCCTTTGTGTTGATCTTCTTGATAAACACCTTCTTATTTGCAATGATCACACGAATAAAATGATACTTGACATCAATATGCTTCGTCTTTTCATGATACATCTGATCCTTGGTCAAATGATGACAATCACAGAAAATAGTAATAACTCCATGATTCTGAGTTAATTCTCTGAATAACCCTGTTAACCATAATGCTTCCTTAATCGCGTCAGTAATCGCCATGTATCCTGCTTCAGTAGATAACGCCACTACGTGCTGTAGAGTAGCCTTCCAGCTAACTGCACAACCTCCAATAGAAAATACATAACCAGTAAGAGATCGTCGTTTATCGAGATCACCTGCGTAGTATGAATCGACGAAGCCAACGAGAGTATCACTGTTTCTGCAACAAAAGCTTAGAGTACCCTTCAAATATCTGAGATCCACTTCACTGCTTGCCAGTGTTCTTCTCTGGGTTACCATAACAACACTAACAGTTGTGAAATATCAGGACGTGTACATACCATTGCATACATAATACTGCCGACTACACTAGAGTAGGGAACTCGCGCCATGTAAGCTTCTTCCACATCTGATGATGGCGACTGAGCAGCGCTTAGCCTAAAATGGCTAGCAAGAGGAGTGCTGACTGGTTGGCATCGTTCATGCCAAATTTTTCTAAAACCTTCTTGAGGTAACTTTCCTGGGTCAGGTATAACTTACCAGCTCCTCTACCACGTCTAATCTTCATACCAAGAATCTTCTTAGCTGCTCCCAAATCTTTCATCTCAAATTCACCGTTCAATAAGGCCTTCAACTGGTGAATTTCTGCAAGATTCTTAGCCGCAATAAGCATGTCATCAACATATAACAATAGATAAATGAACGAACTGTCATTTAACTTTCGGAAGTAAACACAACTATCATACTTGCTCCTGGAGAAACCATGACCCAACATGAAAGAATCAAACCGTTTATACCACTGTCTTGGAGACTGCTTTAATCCATATAAGGATTTCTTCTGTAAACAAACTTGGTCTTCTTTTCCTTTAACTATGAAGCCTTCAGGTTGCTTCATATAAATCTGTTCATCTAAATCGCCTTGTAAGAACGCCGTCTGGAGGTCAAGCTGTTCTAACTCCAAATCATACATGGCAACGAATGCAAGTAATACACGAATAGAGCTATGTCTAACGACAGGTGAGAATACATCATTAAAATCAACACCTTGTACCTGACTATAGCCTTTCGCGACTAATCGTGCCTTATACCTTGCATCGTCAGTACTAGATAAACCTTCTTTCTTCTTGAAGACCCACTTACATCCGACTATTTTCGTTTTCTTCTGTGGCGGCACGAGAATCCAAGTTCCATTCTTGTGCACATACTCCATTTCTTCATTCATCGATGCCAGCCACTTATTAGATTTACCTCGCTTATTGACTCCGAATAGGTAGAAGCTTCGCCGCCTTCACCTGTTTCTTACGCCACTGATAAAGCGTACGAAACTAAATTCACGTACCGCTGTGGTAGTCGAATCTCCCGTCTGTCCCTATCTCTGGCTATAGAATATTCCTGCTCGGTGCTTTCATCCTCAACAAGATCTGAATCGGGATCTGACTCATCCTCTTGATCTGTTGAACTCGTAGCAGGGTCATCTGAAGGATCTTTGTTGATCTCAACCTCCACCTCGATGTGTACACTATCTTTCTT
Organism: Craterostigma plantagineum; assembly: GCA_027422505.1. NCBI lineage: Eukaryota > Viridiplantae > Streptophyta > Magnoliopsida > Lamiales > Linderniaceae > Craterostigma > Craterostigma plantagineum. Next base: position 17,655,996 of record JAPQWV010000009.1, on the reverse strand, counting down.
TTCTTGATAAGAAGAATTAGTAGATTCTTTTAAAGGATGTAATATAGAAGACTCGTCAAATGTAACATCTCTGCTGATTATGAATTTGGGTGACTTGGGATCAGGATTATATAGTCTTATATCCTTTCACCCGTTAAGCGTAACCGAGAAAAATACATTTCTTAGCTCTAGACTCTAACTTTCCCTCGTTTACATGCATATAAGCTGGGCACCCAAATATTCTTAAGTTGGAGTAATCAGCAGGAGTACCTGACCATACTTCCTCAAGAATCTTGAAGTTGATCGGTGAACACGGTGAGCGGTTGACAATATAACATGCTACGGCGATAGCTTCAGCCCAAAAATCATTTGTCAACCCAGCATTGGAGATCATACATCGAGCTCTCTCTAAAAGCGTTCAGTTCATGCTCTCGGCAACACCATTTTGTTGAGGTGCCATCGAACAGTGTAGTGTCGAGCAATACCTTCATTTTTTGCAAAATTCGTTGAACTCGCTTCCGCAAAATTCTAAGCCATTATCTGCCTGCAACCGCTTGATCTGTTTTCCTGTCTGCTTTTCAATCAAAGCTTTCCATTGTTTAAATGTTAGGAAAACATCACTTTTTTGCTTAAGAAAATAGACCCAAACTTTCCTTGAAAAATCATCAATGAAAGTCAACATGTATCTTGATCCACCTTTGGACGGAATACGAGAAGGACCCCCTACATCAGAATGAATATAGTCCAAAGTACCTTTCATCCTGTGGACAGCTGGCGAATTGATGCTGACTCGTTTCTGCTTCCCAAAAATACTGTTTTCGCAAAGTCCATCTTACCAGTACTTTGACTGCAAAGTAGGCCCCGCTTGCTTAAAATCGTCAAGCCTTTTTCTCCCATGTGTCCAAGTCGCATATGCCATAATCTTGTGGTATCAACCTCCGGGGATGTCGAAAGAGCAGCGGAACCTGTAACAGTAGTTCCCTACAAAATATATAAATTTCCAGACCTGTAAGCTTTCATCACGACAAGGGCACCTCTGACAATTTTTAAAACTCCGCATTCACCTGAGAACCTGCACCCTTGAGATTCAAGTGTGCCTAAAGAGATAAGATTTCTCTTCAGATCTGGAACATGTCTGACTTCTGTGAGCGTTCGAATGATTCCGTCGAACACCTTGATCCTAACTGTGCCTTTACCAACAACTTTACACGGAGCATCATTTCCTATTAAAATATATCCACCGTCAATTTTTTCATATGTGGAAAAACAATCTCGACTCCGACTTATGTAGTACGAATAACCCGAATCTAAGATTCACTCATTATCAGACCTAACAATATTTGCAGTTGCTACATAAATAGTTCCATTGCTCTCACCAGTAGCTAAACTAGTTTCGATGGGTTTATTATATTGCTTATTATTTTTCTCCATATTTTTAAATTTATAACAATCAGCTTTGATGTGACCTTTTTTCTTGCAAACTTACAGAATTTATTTCTGTACCTGGATTTCGACCTTTCTTTAGATCTGCTACTTTCAGCATCTCTATGTTCTGGTATTCCCCGTGCAAACAGGCCTTCTGCCTGGCTACCACTTGTTTCTTCCGTTATGTCACTGTTTATCTGTTCTTTCGATTGTAATGCTTTAAAGACGAGAGAAGGGAACACAACAATATTATGGCCTGATCTTCGTCCGTCACTTTGACTTCTACGTTCGCCAAATCAGTAATGATGGAGTCGAATTTATCGAGATGCGAGAGTATAGAAGTACCTTCCGTCATTTTCATACTGTATAGCTTCTGCTTTAAATAAAGCCGATTCTCCTTAGCTTCTTCATGTAGATCGCTTTGAACGCATCCCACATACCCATGGCCGTCGTCTCTGTGGCAACTTCTTATAAAACCTCGTAGGAGAGATTTAATATAATAGCCTATCTGGCTTCTTGTCCAATTCATTAAATTGATCGTCCTTCATTTCGGTTGGTTTCTTCTTTGCGCCTTCAAGCGCCACCTCACAACCGTCTTGAATGAGTATGGCCTCCATCTTGAGACTCCACATTGCAAAGTTGACATTTATGTCGAACTTTTCAATTGACATTTTTGTTATCGTCATGGTGGTTAAAAATTAACCCATATAAATAAAAGAGACGAAAATAGAAAGTTCAGTGTCTAATTCCTTGTTTTTGCTTGAATCTGTGATAATTGTATTCTGTGATTTTTCTCGATCGTTCTAATTTTTCTCGCTAGGTTTTGCGATCGGATTAATTTCTCGATCGAAAAACTTGGCGCGATAATTTTTCTCGGTCAGAATACAAAGTCGGTGCTAAAATCGTCAACACTAGAAACGATTTTAGTTAGAAATATTTATCGAGCATTATTTAGCGAAATTTTTTTTCGAGGGAGACCAATTTTGACTTTACATGCGAAAAAAAACTATCTCTCGAGAAACATTTTCGGTCAGACATTTAAAGTTTGACCAAGCTAAAAATCATTTACACGCGAGAAACTTTTCCAGTCAACCAATTTATTTTGACTTGTCGAGAAACTTACTAACGTACTGTTTCTTTACGATCGAAATAAATTCACGATCCGGAAATTTTTCTCGACCGAACGATTTTGGGCAATTTATTTCGCTCGAAAAATATTTCACTGACAAACTATCTCGCACGTAAACAGTACACACTATATTCTATTTCGACGAAATTATTTTTGATCAAACTTTAAAGATTGAATCGAAAATAATTTTCGATCTATTTTTCGAATCAAACGCTACTAACGAATTTTGTCACTTGTGAAGCACACATTACATCATCTTCAAACATTTAAAACACGTAACGAAGATCCTTCAACAACTCAACTACAAAACAAAATGGATGCATACTCGCTCGGAAATGACAACCGTCCACCGATTTTGCAACGAGGCGAATATACTGTGTGGAGGAGCCGCTTTCTCAATTTCATCGCTCTAAAAGATCAAGCCGAGAATTTACCGAAGTCACTAGAAGAGGGACCCGCACAGTTTTGGGTACATGTCCCCGGTGACGAAACGGCAACTCCTCAAATTCCTGCATCTAGGCGACTGAATGAGCCTAGGGAGTACACAATCGAGGAGAGAGCTCGAGCTAAGGCAGATCTAGTAGCCATGATCACCCTCATGCAGGGCATCCCCAACGACATATACCGACAGATTGATAGCCTTTCATCGGCTAAAGGAATATGGGATGAACTGCATAGGATGATGCATAGGACGGAAGTTGGCATAAAGGCCAAAAAGGCGAACATTCTCACCGCTTACGACTCCTTCAAAGCAAGAAACTATATGCTAAAATTAAAAAATTAGATGATATAGTTACGCGTAGGGGACAATCCGAACAGACGATATTTTTGAACAAGCCCAAGGATATAGAGTTCTATAATCCTATAGAAGGCATATGTTTCACTAACCCGCGTGTTTTACAAAAGAAAGAAATATACGATGTTAAACACATGGGCTTAGGACTAACCTCTATTAGAAATTCTACTGAATCGTCATATGAAAATACTTCGATTCATCCATTAGACAAGGCCCACATGGTCCAGAAATCCCCTTTTACTACAAAGAACTAAATGAAAAGGACAAAAACAGGAAAGAAACTCTAACACCTATCTGCAATTTAGTTCAAGTTCTACCTCCTGACTCTCAAACACACCACGAGGAAGTTAAAGCCGTTAATTATAAAAATTCTCTCTACAAACCCCTATCATAAAACAGATAGAGGAGTCACAGGCAAAGCTAGATAGAGAACGAGAGAATTTCGAAGCTGAAAGAAAAAAATTCTTTAAGGAGATGGAAAATCTCAAGGCTTCCTCGTCCTCCCAAACTACCTCTCACGCTATTACAAAAAGCGTGAAAATTGAAAAATCGCCTTTGAAAGATAAAAATTGTAAAAATAATCCTGTTAAAAGTGCGATGACTAATTTTCCTTTACCTACGTCTACAGAGAGCGTAGCGTCAGCACTAAAAACAAAGGCGAGAGTGTCTAGCTCTAAGATAAAGAAGGAACCACTAGATTTCACTATTTCCGAGCATGTTATTCCTTTTGTTACAATAAAAGACACTCGTAAAAATAAAAGAGCTATTTCCACGTTTAAGATAGTTGCTTCTACTTGTTCACTTCAGCCGATCACCTTTAGAAGTAACAACTTCGAAATAGGCTTTACGTCAAAAATTAATCATTATGAAACAGATGCCACTAGGAAGACTCGTAGGAAACAAGATCCAGCCATAAAGAAAGCTTATAGCGCTGTACATGCTTGTACTCACTTAAGGTATCCCGTAGAGATTAAATCCCCCAAGCACCTTAGGAGATTACATCAAGAAAATATCTTTTCCTCAATCAAACCTAGCAAAGCATTTGTACGTGCTGAAATTAACCTTCCCTGCAAGGTTCAACCCAAATGGGTTCCTAAATCTCCGCCTAGGATGACAAAAGCCGGAAAGGCCAAGTCACCTAAAGAGGTCACACCCAAACCCACTTCTCCGAAAGTGGCTCGGGTTATCAAAACTCCCCCAAGTAATAATTTAGGAACTATATCAGAACCAAAAATTCTGCTAATCTGAGAGGACCCATGTTTAAATGGGTACCTAAAGCTCTCTAATCTGTTTTTGCAGATCCATCATGTGTGGTACCTTGACTAGGGTTGCTCCACACACATGACGGGAAATCAAGAACTGCTGAGCAACTACAAAGACCAGCCAAACGGCAAAGTCAGATTTGGGAACAACGATTCAGCCCTGATTCTGGGACTTAGGGATATCATTCTGGAGAATCTGACTATAAAAGATGTCTCATACGTCGAAGGCCTCCGCCATAACTTGTTCAGCATAAGCCAATTCTGTGACAGGCTTCCAGGTGGTCTTTCATGTTGACCGATGCAGAATTTTGGACAGTCAGGACACAGAACTCCTCTATGGACTTCGGAAATCAAACCTTTACACGAATAACCTGACGTCCGTGCGGCCCTCGAGAGTTGTATGCCTCATATCTCAGATTGATTTACAGAGGAACAACTTATGGCATCAACGACTATCTCATCTGAATATGAAAGCTCTCCAACGTCTTTCTACGAAAAAGTTGGTTCATGGTCTGCCAACTATACTACTACAAAGGGAGCATCAGTGTTCGGCATGCCAATTAAGAAAAATGAAGCAAGTACCCATCACATCAAGCAACTTGCGTCTATATCTTGACCACTGGAACTAATCCACATGGATCTCTGTGGGCCGATGCAGACTCAAAGCATAAATGGAAGAAAGTACGTGCTAGTAATCGTCGATGACTACTCTCGCTACACTTGGACAAAGTTCCTCCGAACCAAAGATGAGACCGGTGACTTGATCATTAATTTTAGCTCGTGAACACCACCCAGAACTTGCTGCAGCAGACTATCCAAGTCATTCGAACAGACAATGGCACTGAGTTCAAGAACAGACGTCTCAGTGACTTTCATCAGAAACTTGGGATAAGTCAACAATTCTCAGCCGCAAAAACACCTCAACAAAATGGGATCGTTGAAAGGAAAAATCGAACCATAGTGGAAGCAGCTCGAACAATGCTGATTTATTCCGGACTTCCACACTTTCTATGGGCTGAAGCAGTTAATACCGCTTGTTTTACTCAAAACAGGACAGTGGTTCACAAAAGGTTCAACAAGACTCCATACGAGATTGTGAATAATAGAGTACCCAATATCTCTTTCTTTAAAGTCTTCGGGTGCAAGTGCTTTGTGGCGAACGACCGAGAGCAACGTGCCAAGTTCTTCCCTAAAGTATTCGAAGCAACTTTCGTCGGGTATTCTTCAACCTCGAAAGCGTACCGAGTATATATCAAGTCCAACCACACAATCAAAGAAAGCTACAACGTCACTTTCCACGAAGTGGCGGACATGGATTCTGGTCAAGTCAGTCCAGGACCCGTGCTTAACCCGATGGCTCCGGCCAAACAGCAAAGTCAGATTCGGAGAAACTGACAATAAAAGATGTCTCATATGTCGAAGGCCTCCGCCATAATTTGTTCAGCATAGGCCAATTCTGTGATAAGGGATTTCAAGTGGTCTTTCACGCTGACCGGTGCAGAATTTTGGACAGTCAGGACACAGAACTTCTCTATGGACTTCGGAAATCCAATCTTTACACGATCAACCTGACGTCCGTGCGGCCATCGACAACTGTTTGCCTCATCTCTCAGACTGTAGTTCAGAGGAATAGCCTATGGCATCAACGCATGTCTCATCTCAACATCAAAGCTCTTCAACATCTGTCAACGAAAAAGTTGGTTCACGGTCTTCCAACTATAAATTTACAAAAAGAGCATCAATGTTCGGCGTGCCACTTAGGAAAAATGAAGCGAGCATCTCATCATATCAAACAAGTGGCCTCTACTTCACGTCCTCTGGAACTGCTACATATGGACCTCTGTGGCCCGATGAAGAAACAGAGTATAAATGGACGCAAGTATCTGCTGGTCATAGTTGATGACTACTCTCGCTACACATGGACTAGGTTCCTCCGAACAAAAGATGAGACAGGGGACTTGATCGTCAATTTTGTACTCAAAATTTGCTGCAACAGACTATCCAAGTCATTCGAACAGGCAATGACACTGAGTTCAAGAACAAATGTCTCAGTGAATTTTATAAGAAATTTGGAATAAGTCAACAATTTTCAGCCGCCAAGACTCCTCAACAGAATGGGGTAGTCGAACGAAAGAATAGAACTCTAGTGGAAGCCGCGCGTACGATGCTCATCACTCTGGTCTTCCACATTTTCTCTGGGCGGAAGCAGTAAATACCGTCTGTTTCACTCAAAACAGGACGGTGGTTCACAAGCGCTTTGACAAGACTCCGTACGAAATTATCAACAAACGAGTACCCAACATCTCATTCTTTAAAGTCTTCGTGTGCAAGTGCTTTGTGGCGAACGACCGAGAGCAACGTGCTAAGTTCGACCCTAAAGCATTCGAAGCCACTTTCGTCGGGTATTCTTCAACCTCGAAAGCATACCGAGTGTACATCAAGTCCAACCATACAATCAAAGAAAGCTACAACATCACTTTCCACGAAGTGGCGGACATGGCTTCTGGTCAAGTCAGTTCAGGACCCGTGCTTAACCCGATGGCTCCTACACACCTCAGTTCAGGACCCGTATCCAACCAGATAGCTTCTGAATACGACAGTTCAGAACCTGTTTTCACTGGTGTGTTGGCACAAAACCAACAGAAGATGGCAACAACTTTGAAATCAACGTCAGAAGAAGCATTAAGACTCGCATTATACGATCTGGACTCTCTCTTCGAGCCCGTATATCGGTCACACACACCTATAGTGGATTCTCCACCTAACGAGACCGATGTACCTAGTACTTCTCACGTCCCTTCCTCACCCGATTCAGAATTGCCACAGAATAACGAAGAACCTACAGTGGTTACTGAGGAAGAATTCTCAGAGACAATCGTTCCAAGTGCAGAAGTGGAACTTCCTCAAACAATTGAACAATCGGAGATAATTGGAAATCTAGAATCACAACTGGCTGACGTATCTTCCTTAGCCCTACCGCATGAGCACAAGTGGACTAGTTCCCATCCCGTTGATCAGATAATTGGCGATCTTTCGAGCGGAGTAAGGACACGTCGTCAGCTCAATCTTTTCAGCTGCTTCTTAAGCCAAAATGAGCCTACTAAAGTAGCAGACGCACTACGAGACCCGGATTGGATAATTGCGATGCAAGAAGAAATTCATCAATTCGAACGTCTTCAAGTGTGGACCTTAGTACCCCGTTCACATGGGAAAACAATAATCGGAACCAAATGGGTATTCACGAATAAGAAGAATAAAGATGGTGAAGTGATCCGAAACAAAGCAAGGAGGGCTACAATCAACAGGAAGGCATCGACTACGACGAGACATATGCTCCTGTTGCCCGAATCGAAGCTATCCGCCTTCTCCTGGCTTATGCAGCTCACAAAGACTTCAAAGTCTATCAGATGGATGTTAAGACCGCCTTTCTCAACGGCGTGTTAAAAGAAGAAGTCTACGTTGCTCAGCCGGAAGGCTTCGTTGATCAAGAAAATCCCGATCACGTCTATCGATTGGACAAAGCTCTCTATGGACTAAAACAAGCCCCACGTGCTTGGTACGATGTCTTGAGTTATTTCCTCGTAAAGTCTGGATTCATACGAGGAACGATAGACACAACCCTCTTCATCAAATGGCAAGACAAAGATCTGATGATCGTTCAAGTATACGTCGACGATATCATCTTCGGATCAACAAATCTGCGGCTTTGCACGAAGTTTAGAGATCTTATGAAAAATAAGTTCGAGATGAGTCACATGGGAGAGATGCAGTTCTTCTTAGGACTACAAGTCAGGCAACTCGAAGATGTGATTTTCATCAGTCACACAAAATACATCAAGGATATTCTGAAGAAATTCCATCAAGATCAGAGCACATCAAGGATATTCTGAAGAAATTCCATCAAGATCAGAGCAAGCCTCTTAGTACTCCTATGTCACCAAGCTGCAAGTTGGATGCCGATCCCGCTGGAAAGCCGATCGACGTCACACTACAGTATCATTGGATCTCTTCTTTACCTCACTTCGAGCCGGCCAGACATCATGTTTGCCACTTCTTATGTGCCCGTTTTCAAGCCGATCCCAAAGAATCCCATATGCTCGCGGTCAAAAGGATTATGCGTTACCTTAAGAGCACTTCTACCCTCGGACTATGGTATCCAAAGGGTAATAACTTCAATCTTATCTGCTATACTGACGCTGATTATGCTGGTTGCCGTATGGACAGGAAAAGCACGTCTGGTGGTCCTCAATTTCTAGGCGAAAAGCTGGTCTGCTGGTCTTCCAAAAAGCAGAACTGTGTGTCAACTTCGACGACCGAAGCGGAATACGTGGCAGCCGCCAGTTGTTGCTCCCAGATGCTGTGGATGCGGACTCAGCTTCGCGACTATGGGTACAATGTAAATAATATACCCATATATAGTGATAGTCAAAGTGCCATCGCTATTACTTGCAATTCTGATCATCACTCACGCACAAAACACATAGACATTAGATATCACTTTATCAAAGATCATGTAGAAAAAGGCACCATAGATATGTATTTCGTGAACACGGAGTTCCAACTAGCTGACATTTTCACCAAGGCATTGGATGAAAAACGATTTCAATTCCTTGTCGGAAAATTAGGCATGTTGAATCTTCCGTAATACGTGCGTTACCTGATCTTCTGTGCTACAAAATGTTCTATGCTATGTGTTTTCTTTGCTTATATGCCTTATCTTGCGTGAATTTAATAAATAAATAAATAAATAAATAAATAAATAAATAAAAATTTTAATACATATAAAAATACTATACATATACCTATACTATAGGGGGATGAAGAAATTCTTTAGGATGCTTTGATCTAAAGTCACTTAGAATTTTACCCCGACATGCGATCGATTTAATTGCTTAATTTTGTCAGTCTAAGTCGCATTCTTGTGTCTAAAGGTCATTAGGTTGCTCCACTAGATACAAAGCCACTATACATACGAGAGGTCTCAAGCCTTGATAATTTCTTTCCTTGGATCTACTCACCTTGCCTCAGATCGTTAGGAAAATGATAAAGGCGCTTAGGTTATTCCTCAATCGGCCTTATAAATTTTTTTTCCTCTTACTCATTAGCCCTTAGTCATCCAATTTGAGCCTTCTCCGACGTCCTTTTCTTCCTTTGAATCCCATTCCCAGCCTTCAACCGTATTCTATACTCTTCGGATGGTTATTCAAACGAAAAAATGAGGGGGAGAAAATAAGGAGGATGATAACAAAAGAAGGCATTGCTCAGCGCGCAAAAATCAGACCAAAGGAACCTGCCTTCCGACTATCTCTTAGAAGGTGGCATGGATCCTGCTGTGAACTTCTCCAGCGATATTCTCGTACGCTCGTCAGAACGGCTGGAAAGAGGAGCACCACGAAGTGAACTTCTCCAACGATAATCCGGTCTTATATCGAGAAACGAGAAGAGGAGCGCAGCCTCGGTACGAATTCCATAACCGTGAACTTTTCCAGATAGATAATCTCTGAAACCTCTCTAGGGATTAAGAGAAGAGGAGCACGGTATCGGCCAGAGAACCAACAAGAAGAACTTCGCCTACGATAATCTCCTATAGCCTCGTGGAGAAGCGGAGCTTCAGCTTGAGCATAGCATAAAAAGGAATAACTCTTAAAAGAAAAGGAAGGAGAAAAGATAAAAAAAAAAAGACGCCGAAAAACAAAAGGAGACGGACGTAGAAATGGAAGATGACGAAGAGATAAGCTCACTTTCCTCTAAATTCCTTCCCTTCTAAGTCCTAGCCAAACTAAAATCCTTACAACCCTTTGATTCCAATCGACGGTCTATCGCTTAGGTGAAATGATTAAAAATGCCTCGATCACAGGTAAATTAACTTATTGCTTGTGTTGACTTGAGCGATATAAATATAAAAATCCCAAGTTAAAAATAATTGAGTGCTAGAGCGAACCTAGTAAGAGTTGTCGAAATGGACCAGTCTATGAACTTAGGACTTTAGTTTGACGACATGACTTGACGGCATTTTCTTCTTTCAAATGTCTCGTAAAATTTAAGGTGTGACGATTGATCAAAGCAAAATAATCTGACCCCATACTATAATAATATGAAAAAAAAATTTTGAAAGAAAAATTTCGCACATTTTGACATGAAATATTATATTTCATATGCGTTGAATTGACTAAATGCGAGTTTATTTTATTCTCGCACATTCTAAATGTAATTTTCAATTGCATTGGTACTGAATTGTTTAAATGCGATATATTTTTTTCATTGCTCTTACCCTCACACAATACCTCTAGTACATGTTTTCGGGGACCATGTATATGTGCTTAGTAGGCAAAATTGTGTATTATATGCTCGTGAATTGATTTCATTTGCTTGCATATTTAGTCAATTTTTGCGCATTATTTGAGGGGGAGCAAATATAAAAATAGTGCATTAGCTCCAAATATTCTTGACGTTTTTCTCTAAGCGTTTCAGATTCCTACAAACAAAATTACGGAGCAAGACGTCGACATTACAAGGAAAAGGGGCTAGTAACAAGACCAAATATTTCATGCCTAAAATAATTGTTGATTAACTCCATTATTTCTAATGTCCTCTTTCTAAGTGGTACAGATTTTTTAATTTCTGCCAAGGGAGCTAGACGTTACTACACGGAAAATACAGGGAGTTAATTGCATTTATTTTACTTCTAAGGGGGAGCTTTACAATGTGATTTTATTTGAAATAGGGATCAATCTGAAATCTTAAGACAATGTTGGGAACAATTGTTGATTAACCGCGATAATTTGCGATCGAAAAATTTGAATTGAGAAGCAATTTTCGAATCAAAAATTTCTCGAGCGCAAATAGTAATGGGCCTGATCCATTTAATCGCAAAACGTCAAATCGCAAAAACCCAACATTGATCTGCAGCGAATTAATAAAAGTTCACTTTCTTGTCAGTCGAAAAACTTTTTCTCACGCAACCCTAATCGCAAAAATTCTCTCTCGCGAAAAACTTTCACAGACAGCTTAAATTTCTAAAAAATCTTTCGATTTTCAACACCAAACTGTCTGTTTAAGGTAGAAATGAGATTCTTTTAACATTTGCGTGTGATTTACCTTCATTAGCATCTGTATTTCGAAGTTTTTCGCATGTTTAGACTTAGATTTTCGACTGTTCTTCAAAACTGAGGAATCGTATACTGTTTTATAGTGATTTAGCCTTGATTATGAGTGTTATCTGAGATTAATGCCTGCACTTAACAAAGTTTCGATGTTCTTGATGAATCTGGTAGTATAAATCTTCGGAAAATCTGCATCTTCGACTGAGATTTGAGTTTCAATAAAACTGGGCTTTTTGAATGTTTAAAGGTATCGAAAAACTTTGTCGATCGCAAACAGTCTTAATTGAATTCCGATTTAATTGAGATACTGTTTGTATCGAATTAGTTTTTCGATCGATAAAATTCTGATTTAGTCGCTAAGGTAAGAAGATTTTGACCGAAAAATTATTTACCATCGAGAAATCTAATTAGGATTTTTGTAAGCGAAAAACTTAAGCACTCAATAGACAATTTAGATGCAAATTTTATCGAGCGTAAAACTTACTAAAATAGAAATTTCGATTTAATTTCAATTTGGTCGCAAAAATTTAGCAGCGAAAAATTAATTTCTCAACGCTTAATTTTTTCGATCGTAAAATTCGCCGCTTAGGACTTAATTGATCGAAAAATTTCTCTACGATTGACTTAGTCTTTCGTTGACTAATTTCTCGATAGAAACATATCGCAGCGAAAATTTTTTCTTACAATCGAAAATCACATACCGCTCGACAAATTTTCAAATCGAAAAATTTTATTCAATCGAAGAAAATTTTACGATAGTAAATTTACCTGGGAATTAATTTCTCGATCGTAAATTTACGCGAAATTTTTCTCGATCATAAAATTGACCGACTACAGTCTCGATTTCAACTTCAACACTTAGAAAATTTTTCTAAGTCTTTTACTCTGTAGCGAACATTAGCGAATAAAATTTTCTCGATCGAAAAATCAAACTGAGTCATTACAATTGAAATCAATGCATAGGAAATCATTTTCAAAATCAATTTTATCGAGCGAAAAATTTCTCGGCATGAACAGTGACATTTTTTTCGATTAAACACTTATCGAAATTTCGAACTATTTTTCACGCGATATATATTTCATTCGAAATTACATTCATGCCATTACGATTTTTCAAAATTGAGCATACACCATGCATTTGATACGATTTCAATTCAAAATCCATCGAACATGCTATTACTTGCAATATTACTATAGTTTGATGAAATTTATTCATATTTCGACTGAAAATAAAATTGAACTAATAAACTTTTATATATCTTATTTTTCAGATGGATCGCTACCCGAAATACAACCACATCTACGATCACAACCTTTATCTAAAGGTTCAAGATACGAACTTCCAGCTCGATCTGAGCACGTTTAGGTGTCCAGACGAGATAATCGTATCAATCCTACAAGGCCACGCCATCTGGCATGCGTTAACGGTCACCGCATCAGTGCCGATGGTATATCTCCAGCAGTTCTGGGGCTGCATACAAGGAGAAGTGGACAATGGAGCCTTCAGATTCTCAACAAGGATAGGGACGCGGCATATCAGCATGGACAAGAACCAGTTCGGCATGGTACTGGACTTGCCCCACAGCAATAATTACGACCCGCTCCCATCGGATGCTGAGATGATTCAAGACTTCTTGCACATGGGATACTAACCGCCGCTCACAAGATTAGCTCAGGTCCAGAGCAGCGGAATCCCACACCCGTGGAAGACACTATTCGAAATAGTGAATAAGTGTCTGTCGCCCAAGCACGTAGGATTCGATAAGGGCAACAGCAATATTTTGAGGATCTTCCACGGCATCGCCTTCTCAAGAAATTATGACTACACTCAACTAATCTGGAACGACCTCGCGGACCAGATTCGGCAGAAGGAGAACCGGCGATCAAAGAACGTGCCTTATGCTCGGTGGTTCAGCATCATCATCAGGGAGATCATGGCGCTGCATCAGACAATCCCTACCGTCGATGCCGATCTCATTCGAGCTCCTTCGTCTCACAGACCCCAACGGAGACGTCTATAAGCTATACTGTGCTTGGAGCTAGCCCTCAACAACAACAACAACAGCTAAGCCCTGAGGACGCGATGATTGATGATGTCGCTCAGGAGCTAGCTCAGGAGCCAACATTGGTCGAAGAGCCAATGCCCGACGTAGATGATACCCTCATAGACGTCGTGGCTACAGAGATGGCGCTCGAGGCTCCTGCTCATGACCTACAAGTGGAAGTGCCCGTTAATGTTGGCGTGCTCGAAGAAACCTTTGAAGAGGTTCTTCCATCAGTAGCACAGCCCGAAGTAGAAATGGGGCAAAGCTTTCTTCCACAGGTGATGGATCAGGCACTGGAGGACGTCCATCGTGACCTCACTCCTCACACGGCGACCCCGTCTGACACGGAATCGGACGAGGAAATAAGCCTGATAAGAAGGACTCCAAGGAGACTTAGCATTCAACTGGAGTCCCTCTTCCCAGCCGTCACCAACGCACCAGATACTACGCTGATCACATCTGCAAGTGTTGTTGGCACTTCTTCGCTCAATCTTGAGCCGCAACCTACTCTCGTGGTGTCTGGATCGTAGGCACAACCCGAGCCTGCCACAACGCCCATAGAGCCGAATCTTCAAGATTCGACTCAAGGATTGGGTGGAAGTCTCATACAGTCACAACCTCAAGTGACTGTGAGCCAACCTGAAGAGTCGGTGTCTACTCAAGGGTTGATAACAGGCGACATCAGTCGTCCTGGTCCATCCAAGGAGGCGTCCGCACCCTTTGTGACGAACGAGCAGTTCCAGGCCGCTCTCTCTGCCGCTGTACAGTCTATGGAAGACAAAAACACGGAGAGAGTACTCCAAGCACTCGAGACATCCCGAAGAGATACCGAGAAAGTACCTGTCTCTGAAGGCACCTTGTCACAACCCAACCTCACACCTCCACAACCCACATCCACCGACCCTCTACAACACTCTTCCATCCTAATCAACCCACACAATATCCCAATCACTGAGCTCCATGACATTCTTCTGGCCCGCCTCATCGGTCTTACCATACGGTCGCCTTAGGAAGAGTCCCTCTATAGGCAACTGGTAGACCATCCTGAGCCACCTAACCAATCATGCCGAGGCCAAAGCTCCCACTCCCGGCGCAGACATGACGATCCTGACGATCAGGACCATCATGAAGGGGAGAAGAGGCCAAGGACATCAACAAGTGGCCAAGGACAAGGCTCGGGCGCTACGCAGACAAGCGCTGGAGCTGGCGAAACCCATACTACCCACCAAACCCATACTACTCACCAAACCCAAACTACCCACACCACGCACCGCACTGCCCACATCGACCCACCAACCTTTCACCTCAGGACGCCTCCGCCCACACCACCGATCTACTCAAGCCCTTGCTTCCGGAAGAAGAAGCAAGTGTTTCGATGCTTGTAGCTCTAGCAGCTACCCAAGCCACTCCCTTTGTCGCTCCAGAGCAACCGGGACCCTCTGGACATGGCGTCAATCCACACGAGGTCCTAGACAAGTATATCTTCGAAGGACAGTGGATGAACCATTCCATGCCCGAGGAGCATCAAAGACGACGGCTTCACGATGTTCGGCGCTTTCTACAACAAGCATCTATAGACCTCGTAATCATAGAAGATGACGAGCTTCAGGAAGGTGAAGACTACGAGCAAGATATCCCAAGGCTACCAGAGTTAATCGCTCAACGGGCGGTTCCCTCTACAAGGCTAACGCCAGGGACCGTTCGGATCGACACGTTATGGGAGAACATCCGAATAGAAATCCCCTTCCTAGAAAAAGTTCGTGAGAACATTTGGAGGTCTCCGGATAGAGTGAAGAAGCCGAACGAGTTCGAGCTTAGAGGGATCTCTCATTGGGATCAGCAGAAGAGGATGACCTACCTCTGGATGCTGACCAAACTAGGACCTGATATAAGGCTGGGGATGACTAAGGCACAAGCCAAGAGCCATTATAAGAGTCTTTCTCCAATAAGCCAACTACTCAGCGTCTACTGTGACAATGGAGGACTTCCAACACCTCATTACACCATTGAGCGCGTAGACAGAACTCGAGAGAATCTAAGCGAGAGCGACCTACCGTACATCCCTGCTGAAGAAGTTTACAACTTATATCAGCTATATGTGGAAAAGTACAAAGGTCCTCGTGGCTTCATCAAGAAAGAAGGACTCGAGGGTCTCCACCGGTTCAGGATGCGCCAAGTCAAGTACTATGCCGCACACGACCTTCAGATGGCTCTGGAGAGCAATATGAAGAAGGTCAACATGACCGCTCCGCTCAACAAAGGGCCTGAGATCGAAGGGCTTCCCAACAATCACGTGCACATCAGTTCAGTCCTAGGCATCACCTACCACAATACAATAGCAAAGAAGAATAGGTTGATGTTGAAGACTGAAATCAACAAGTTTTGTGATGGGACGCTCAAGGTCATCAGGAGGAATATCGAGCAGAGGTTGGAAGAAATCAATAGAGACACTATGCTGAGGATCCACAGGTTCGTGAGAGAACAGCCGCTCCTAATGGAATTACTTGAAGATATCGAGGAGCGACTGGAACTGAGGATCACGCTGAGGAACTACGAGTATGCGCTGGGCTTGCGCAGATCGTATTACGCCCGACGAGGACAAACGGCGCGGAAACGCAATCAAGCACAAAGGGGGAGATTGTAGAGTATACATTTAATTGTGCTTGATATTATTAGTTGTCCTTGTAATTAGGGGCGTTTTGTATAGTAGTCCTTAGATTAGGACTAGTTTGATATTTATACCAAGTTTGTTTGGTATAAATACATGTAAATCAATTGTGCGGAATCGAGAAAGTTTTGAAGATTGATCCAAAAGGCTTGCAATTCAATTTCTAGAGAGAGAAACAACAGTAACTTTCTCACTCTAATCGAATTCTCTCTCTCGTCCTTCAAATGAGTTTTTCAATCGAATCTTATTGATTATCATTATCGTCGAATTACTTTGAATTCTTGCCTAGGATCATAGAGTTGTTAATCGTAGGACCTAACACATCTATACGAGGACGAACTCTTATATTCCTTACGTCGATGTTCGGTGCGAGCGAATCGAACACATATACCGAGTTCGAGGAAAAATCGATGACCAATAGAATCCAATGGTCACTAATACAAACGAAACGACATGATTATTTATAACATAAACTATAAATCAAGAAATTAACTTATTTTCTTACCCGTCACAAAAGGGCGCAAACAAGTAAGTGCCGGTTACATGCGCATCTTTGATAATAGCAGCCAGGAAATCAACTTCACTATTTGATGTCTCATCATGTTCCATAGCCGCTAGACGACTCGGACGCAACACTTGAAATTCTCAGACTCCTTATTAAGATACCTGAGGATATGATTACTCAATAAAATGTATAAAAGTGAAAAACAAAACTTGTAATGGCTTATTGTTTCAATGAAATATTAAATAATATCTCAAAAAAAGTTGAATAACTGAGGAATCCACACTCACGAGCTTGAACAGATCGACGAAGTCATTGTTGTCAATGTACACAAAGTAGTCCTCGTTACTTGAATTGTAGTAGACATCACTCATACAGAATGAGAGGGAAGCTGACATCCGTCGATCGTAGCGTGACGCAAGGTAATCGAACAGCTGGAGAGACTGTATGCCCAAAGTACGCACGACCCTCTGATCGAGGCGTGCGATGTTGTCATCTTGATGAATGGACACATTTGGCGCTTTCGCTGGCGACTTTCCTTTCCGTGCCTACAAGTAGAATATGTTACTAAATATTATTATTCGAAAATCAATAAGTAGTACTTTATTACCACATTATTCGAACGTATTAACTCTCTTGGCCACTGAACGTAGCTGCCTAGTGCATCTCCAAGAGTTATCAGATGCATAGTTGGTACATGCAGTTGGATCTCGCCGAGAGCGACGGTGTCAACGGAGACAACAACGTTGTCAGCCGTAACCGATGTTGCATGAATTTGGGAACGTCCCTCAGTGACGGTGCCAAGACCGACAACCTCTAACGTCCCTTCGATTTCAAACAACAATCGAACCCTAGGATACTATACGGTTTTAAAAGAATAAATTGTCAATGTTACTAAGACATTAAGTCGTTGCACATTAAACAATAATTAAGAATAAATGCATAACGTCGCATTTATCGACAACGGAAATGGATCTAAGGCTTCGCCTCCTGAACCGCGAGAACTCTGTATCTGGTTGGGAAACCAAGCTTAAATTGTAAACCAAAATTTTCATCAACGTCGATGCTCAAACGCACATTTACATCCTAAAGCGACAATGGACGTCTAAGAACGGTGCCAAACGGGGAACATTCAAGGTTTTCTACTAATGAGAAAACCTTGAACGGGTATCTAAGCTTAAATAAAAACTTAATAAATCAAATACGGGTTTGAAAACTTACGTAATCGTCCGTAGAAGTCAAGCACGAATATCACTCGAAATTCGCCCAAGCACGATATCACCCAAAGTTGACCCAAACCTAAGTTTCCCAAAAACTAAGCTCAATATCAACCTCAAATTGATTATATCAAGGAATTAAACCAATATTACGCACGGAATACCCAAAATTTCAAAACAGAGGTTTATGCAAAAATTCAATTTTCGAAGATTTCAAGCATAAATCGCGTAATACAATGAGGGAAAGTGGTTAGGAGATATTTACCGTGTTGTCGTACTCTGGAATCATCGGAAAATAGTCGTCGTCGCCGGGAAAATTCGCCGATAGAGGAGATAGACATGCCCCAATTCGACCCAAAATCGAAAATTGACACCAAAAATCTAATTTTCGCAAAGATCAAGCTTAATATCAACCTTAAATCAGCTATAACACAAGAATAGGCTACGAAATCGCATAAAACAAGCTCGAAAACCGCAAAAAATCGAAAACCTAATTTACGATTAACAACCAATTTCGAAACTATAATGTCATAGATCGCAAAATACATAGAGGGGAATCGTTTAACGGGCTTCTTACCGGGTTCTCCAAGCTCGGAAAGGTCGGAAATCGGTCGAATTACGTCGGAAATCGCCTAAGCCGCGCGCCTCCTTCGTTGTTCGTCGTCTGTCGTTTTTTTGAAGTGGGGAAGAAGATGTGTGTTTTCAATATGTCATGGGCGAAGGTTGTTATAAAAAGTTCCTGTAACTGTCGCCCATGATGCACGAATTATCAATTTTTTTTAATAGCTATGGGCGACGGTTTCTACGTCTAACAACCGTCGCCCATGTTGAAAACAAATACTTCCTCCGTCCCATTTAAATGTTCCTGAAGATTAGTGGGCACGGAGATTAAGAAATCACATTATTTGAATATTATAGTACACCTTTTGAGGTATGGAGAGAGAAAAGTTATTAGTAGACACGCAAATCGAGAAGACTTTTTTTAATATTAATGATGTAACTAGTTTAATTAGTGGGATAATTTTTTACCAAAAATGGAAATGGGAAGAATTATGTGGGACGCCCGAAATAGAAAGATGGGAAGAAATAAGTGGGACTGAGGTAGTATTTTTCTAAAAAATAAAACTAATGGACGACGAATGTTTGTTTCGACAAACAACCGTCGCCCATGTTAAAAAAAATATTTTTCTGAAAAATTTAAAGAGTTGGGCGACAGTTTTTTCGTCCAAAACCGTCGGCCAAACATTGCTAATCTCATAGGCGACGGATTCTTTGAGACAACCGTCGCCTGTACTCACCAAACTCAAAAAATTACCATAATGCCACCGCGTTTACTATGGGCGACTGGTTTTGCACAACCGTCGCCCATAGTGTCGTGGCCTATACATCATTTTCTACTAGTGGGACAACGAGTATCATTAAGAAAACTGACCAGTTGATACATGTTAAATGTTCTAGACAAAGAGAAGAATTTATGCTGACACGTGTTGATGGCCACCATAACATTACCGAAAGGCTGGAACTGTGGGAGGATCTTAAAGGCTTGAAGCAAGATACTTTGCCATGGTTAATTTGGGGAGACTTTAATAATGTTTTGAACATGGGAGACAGAATTGGGGGAGCACTTGTTCTGGCTTCTGAATGTGAAGGACTCAGGGATTGTATGAGGGACTGTGAGCTTATAGAAGTAGTCAGGAAAGGCAACAAATTTACCTGGACCAATAAGCAAAATCAGGAGAATAGAGTTTGGAGTAGAATAGACTGGGTCTTTGTTAACATCCCTTGGGTTGAGAAATATCTAGAAATTGAGGCTCATGTACTGGACGAGAGTATCTCTGATCATACCCATATCCTGCTCAGGAAAATGGGTTCACAGTGGCATACCAAGAAGAGCTTCAAGTTCCAAAATGTGTGGGTAGATGCACCCCAATTTTGGGACTGGTATCTGATGTTTGGAAGGGCAACTATGATGGTGGATGTGAGTGGAGGCTGATATTGAAAGGCTCCCTCAAAGAATTAAACAGAACTCAATTCGATGATATTGTGAATTCTATGGAATGGAGCAGACAGAGGCTGAAAACAGCTCAAGAGAAGTTACATGTTGATCCCCACATGGTGCTGATACAGGAGGAGAAGATTTGTGAAGTATGAGAATGTGAGTAAGGTTGCAGCAAAATTCCTTGCTCAAACGGCAAAGATTACTTGGCTAACACAGGGAGATAGGAACACAAGATTTTTTCATGACTGGGTAAAGCAAAGGGCTATTAGTGTTAGGAATATTTTAGAAGTGTCCAAAATATTCATTCTAAGTCTTGTTATCTCTTTATGATGTATTTTATATGTTTTACATTTCTTAGATGGGTTGTAGATGTAATTGGCTTGTTAGGGGCCCAATAGGCTTAATACCTTTCAAGGTATTTAAGCCTAAACCCTAACAACAGTTTAATTAAGTTTTCCATTCAAAAATCTCACGTATTCAATACACTTAATCCTCCAAACCTACTATTCACATCAATCTAAGGTTTAAACTATTGAAGTGTTCTTGGATAATCTGGAATTACAAGTGGTATCAGAGCAAGCGTGTAGGTGAGGAAACTTTATTTCAAAGCTTTAAAGGATCGAGCAGTGTAAGTTCTTGCGATTTTTCATCTTCTGTCACAAAAGCTCAAACTCGTGGGTTTTAGCCATTTTTGGAGACTGTTCTGATTTGGTAAGGCAGTTAAATATAACTATCAGTTCTAAGAATTATCAAATCGGTTTCTGTCGAGCTTATGCCAGATTTGTTGGATTTCTGTCTGAAAGAATTGAAGAACAGCTCTGTTATTCAGTCTGTTCTTGAGCTCGCGAACGGCACTGTTTTTGGGTTTTAGGTTTGCGAACTCAAGAATTTCTATCTATTTCGCGGATTGTTCATCTTACAAGGCTACTTCGCGAATCAAGTCCGTACTCCGTGTGTGCTAAATCCAAAGTTCGGGCATCGTCACACTTCGCAAAGTATCATTTTTGCGGGTTCGAAGTTCACAAGCCATCAGTTTTTTGAAGATCAAATCCTAAGATTCAACTTCACTTCTCGAATCCAGTTCTCAATTCGCGAATTTAGATCTTTGTGAACTCTTGACCACTTTGCGTACTCGGACTGTTGTGCGAACTATAGACCACTTCGCGAACTTACTTCCCTT
Source organism: Craterostigma plantagineum (assembly GCA_027422505.1). NCBI lineage: Eukaryota > Viridiplantae > Streptophyta > Magnoliopsida > Lamiales > Linderniaceae > Craterostigma > Craterostigma plantagineum. The sequence goes on along the minus strand of JAPQWV010000009.1, from coordinate 17,634,691 downwards.
TGGGAATTCAGACCAAGTTGCGAATTGTCTTCACGAATTACAATCCACTTCGTGAACTTAGCTCACTTCGCGAATCAAGACAGTTCACGAATCCTCTCATCACCCGCGACACGATCACTTCGCAAGCCCGGAAAACTTCACGAACTCAAATCAGTTTCACGGAACCGCAAAATTTGTGGACTAGTTCGCGAACTCCCAGATCAATTCACGAAGTAACACGTCACTATTTCAATTCGCAAACGAGATCTTTTTTTTGGTTTGCGGATTCTCATTCCCATCCTAACTTCGCGAAGTACACCCGTGTCACAAAGTCAATTCTCAAATTTGATTTTTATCAAATTTTCGATTCAAATTTAACTTTCCTCACATTACATGTTAACAATCATATCCAAAACACAAGAAATGGACTTTTTCAGCATGGGAAATGATGTTAGACCTCCTATCATCCGACACGGAGAATATGCAGTCTGGAAAGGAAGGTTCATCAATTTTATTGAAAGCAAGGACAACTCGGATAACTTGCTGGAATCCATATATAATGGACCCAAACAGTATTGGACCGTAATTCCAGCTACTACCTGTTGGCGATGTGCCCTCGGAATGCCATTCGAGGATGTAACGAATAGGGCATGTATTTAATAATCGATGTATTATTCGTTATGTATTTGAATAATGTATTCTTATACGTATTAATGGAATTTATACTTTATAATTTATTATTCAAAAAGGCATATTATTTATTTACCTATAAAGTCTTACTAGGCATCCGGTGAGACGGTAAATAAATAAATCCTATATCGTGAGTTTATTCACCGATTCTCATGGGATGAGAGAGGGGCACCGGTGAGCTATTATTCTCCGATATTAAATTAGTCCATAAGTCTTAGACCTCAGTAGGGTGACTGAGGGTCAATTACGACTTATTTGTTGACGACTCTTATATGGTTGTGCCAATCATTCGCTTGGGAAGCGGGAGGTCGTAACATTGGTATAAGTTGAATCAGGGGATTAACTTGTACTTGGACACGACTCGCAATCGACGATCACATGGGCGTTATCGTTACTCTGGGTAGCGTCAATGATCGATCGATTGACTATAGTAGTGTGCGTGGACCTTAGACCGAAGGGTTTTTGACGGAGTTGACTTTGGGGTCTTGACATATTACTAGTTTGCTAGGCCCACCTTGTTCAGGGACGAACATGGGTCGGCGGCGACATGCGGTCTTGACAACAAAGGGTAACTGCCGTGCTTAGACTAACGTTAGGGATTCACTATCTCGTTAGTAACTGAGATATATGTCCTATGCATATTCGGGGACGGGAAATTACGAAGTCTTCGGCCGAAGCTATAAACTGACTTACGTGGGATGTAAGGGCAGTTTAGTAATTTCGCCAGTCACGAATTAGTCATAGAGTCGAGTCTAGTGAGTTTGACGTAACCATGACTCTCACTCGATCGGGACATTTGTGAAGGGTCTATACGTACGACAATAATCTATAGTGGGTTCGTAGATCGAAGATCGTTCTCAACACGGGATCTATTTGGTACCGCGGTATTGGCTAGGCGCTTACCAAATTCATGGATTCCTCCCTTGCCGGGTTGAAACGAACCAAGAGAGTCGGGCTTAAAAATGATCACTGTGATAGTGTCTAACTAATATGAGATGTAAAATGATTTAACGATCTTAGAGACGTTAATAAAAATGTTAAATATATGTCTTAGAAACTATATTTACATGGACGGAAATTTATGGAACGGAAAAGGAGAAGAATGAAGCGTAAATAGGGTTCACAATGACAAGCAAGGCTTGTCACGGTCATGAAGTCCCTCTGCAAAGTAGCAGTAGCTTCAAAAATTCATATCTCACAATCTTAACCTCGGATTGAGAATCCCTTTGGTAAAAATCAAGATTGGTGAGTCTTTTAACTATGGTTAAAATTTCAGGTCAATCGGACATCGTTTACCCCTCGGTCGGATAGAAATATGAAACTGCCGCAAAGCTGTCAGGGCTGTCACGGCCGTGACAGCCTTGCACGTGGCCGTGACGACTGGCAGAGGCGAGCAAAAATGGTGCCCGATGGTGTCACGGCTGTGACACTTCATGCCCAGGCCGTGGCAGCCTCCAGAAGATGGTCACGGCCGTGACCAAGGCCGTGACGAGCGGCAGAAGTCGTCCAATGATGTGTCACGGCCGTGACAGGTCATGTCAGAGGCCGTGACCGACAGTTTTTGGTCAAATTTGATCCAAATCAAATCCAATTTCGTTCCTTGTTCCTTTGTTATGATTTGTGGGACAATATCTAGTCATTAGATGATAAAAATAACAAGAGAATCAAACAAAAATGAGTCATGTAGGACATGATCTCATTTAAACAAATCTAAAGTCTATTTCATGGTTTAAAACTTGGTTTTACAATTATAGACTTGGGATTTTCGTCCATAATAAGTTCATAAGCTTTCTCACACTAAACTTAGAGATTTTAGAGAGAAGCTAGAGCATTTGGGGTTGTTCTTGAGAAAACCCTAAGTGTTTGTGAGTTTTAGAAATCACATACACATCTAAACATCTCTATACAATACTCCACACCATCTCTAGCCATCCTTGGGGTGATGTAGGTTTACGGCACGTTACGGGGTCGGCGTGACTCTCTTCGGCACAGTTCGTGAGCTACGGGAGCTAAGGATCTTCGCTACAAGGGTAAGATCCTTATTCCTTTATACGTGTCAATCATGCAGTTTTCTTTATTTAACCGAGTATCTTGGGGAAACCGTATGGGGAACCCTGGAAAAATTTTAAATTCCGCTGCGTCCGGGGCAGGGCCTCGGGTCACCCGGGGTTTCCCAACACTACCGACACTACTCCTGCAAGAGAAGAACAGAGAATTTTGCGAACAGCCGACCAATGCAATGATGAAAAAAAACCACGACTAAAGGTGGATAAAATGGCGAAATCATACATGATGCAAGCCATTCCCAATGATATTTTGATGCAACTCGAATGTGGTGAAAGCGCAAAAGAAATGTGGGATGCCCTTCGAATCATGATGCAGGGGATAGAAGTCAACACAATGGCAAGAATGGTGAATACTCACATCTCTTACGATCGCTTTCATGCTAACAACGGGGAAACTCTCCAAGAAACCTTCCATCGATTCCTTGTCCTTCTAAACGAGCTAAAGATGAATGGAGTCACAAAAAATGTCATGGAGATCAACATCAAATTCTTAGGATCACTCCATCCAGAATGGGAAGCCACCGCAATAACGATAAGACAAATGAACGACCTAACCAAATTTAGCATCCATACATTATTCGACTATCTCAATCAACATTCCAATCACGTGGAGAAACGAAAGGAGGAAATCAAATCAAATAGGAAGCGACTCACTCGCTCTTATGACTGAACGATCATCAAGAAAACAATCCAAAGACAAAGAAATTATCCTGACATCACAAGTTAAGGAGTGAGGAGACTCTGATTCCGATGGTAAATTCAAGGATCTTACGAAACATGGAGACAAGGAAATCACACTCAAAGATCTTGCTAAGGAACTCACACTGATCTCGAACTTTGTGCAGAAGAAATATTATAAGAAGACTGGATCCTCCTCCAATCGTCAAAGAACTTCCTCCAACTCAAAAGAAAAGACTCAAGATGAGGAAAACAACTCTGAAACTCCTCATCAAGGCGGCAAATGCTTCAACTGTGGTAAGACTGGACACTTTGCTAGAGAATGCAGAATGCCCAAGAAAAAGGATGTCAACTATTATCGCCGGAGAGTTCAATTGGCTGAACAGAAGGAAAAAGGATTGGTCTTAATGGCAGAGGAGGATCATTGGCTTGAAGATACCTCAGACAGTGAGGAAGAGAACATGGCACTGATGGCCAAACTGGATGACGAATAAGATGGAGCTAGAGCTGAAGGAAGCGAATCAGATAGGGAAACTTCCAACAACTCAGACATGGGGAGGTAAGCGAAGCAGATTATGATTCTTTACTTAAGATGAAAAATGAATTTTTATCTTTATATAAATCTAACAAACAAGGAAAAAGAAAAATAAAAAAAAAAACTAGAAGCTAACTTAGAAAAGAATTTAGTAGTATTAGATAAATTTAGATATGATTATGCATGTGAGAAAAATTGTGTAATTGTAGTAAATGAAAATGTTGCTAAGCTAGAAGTACAAGTGCAAAAACCCGAAGCTAAAGCCAAGGATTTAGAAAAGGAAATGAAATCTCATAGAGATCAGGCAATGGACGCTACCACTAAATATGACTTGCTCTGTAAAGAACGGGAAGACTCCAAAAACCAGACGAGATCAGTCAGAACAAACAATCTTCTTGAACAAACCAGTCAACATAAATTTCTACAATCCTTATAAGGGAATAGGTTTTGAAAACCCATGTAAGTTAAAACAAGGCATATCAAGTGCACCTTATCTATATGATCTCAAGTTCATGCACACAGGTTGCCTGGCAAATCTCATGTCTTTTGTCAGTGAAAATGAGACACCAACACACAGTACATCTCAAACATAATTGGATTATACAGAGTTAAATGATAGTTATAAAGAAAGGAATTGTCCAGCAATAACAGAATTTGAGTCCGATATCCCACGTCCAAGTGAAGGAGATACCTCAGGAGATTCAGCAAGTGAGGCACTGATAACTACGTATGCAACAGGGTATATGCCTGAATGCATAAAGAAAATAAGTGATCTACACTCCACTCTCGAAAGAGAGAGAAAGTCCTTTGATGAAGTAAGGCAGAAACTTCTAGAGGAAATCTCCTCACTGAAAGAAAAATTAAGATTACATACACTTTCTTATACCTTCGTTTCGCATGACAAAATTTCTTGCACTAATGCCTTGAAATTTTCAGGACCCACAAAAGAGCCATTGAAAGGTCAAGTATGGGTTAGAAAGGAAGATATCTTGAAAGAGAACCGCGATCTTAATACACCTTTTGTTATTGATTATTTTCCTTCAAAAACTTTTGTACCATCTTTATTTCGGCATGTATCGCAAAACTTATCTCTTCAATCAAAAAAACAAAGTTTTCCATGCATGATCAGTTCTACAAACAAACTTACAAAACAATTCCTAAAAACACCAATATAAAGAAAAGGAAAGAATCAAAACCAAAAACCACCAAAGAACCTGCAAAACTTGCAAAACCTCAAAAATTCATCTCTAAGCCTAAGACAAAGAGACCTTCCCTAGAGCAAAAATGGGTTCCAAAGCTTAAGACTGAGGAGCACCCAAATCCCAGCCCTAGAAACAGTTAGTGACTCTGTGTCATCCTCTAACAAAGAAAAATCTAGGGAGTCTAAACGAACTAACCAGCACAATAGAGGTGGACCCATATTTAAATGGGTACCTAATAGTTTTACTTTGCAGGCCCCTCATGTGTGGTACTTAGATTTTGGTTGCTCTACACACATGACTGGGAAGAAAGAACTGTTGAGCAACTACATTGATAGGGCAGGTGGCCGGTACGCTTTGGTAATAGCAATGGAGCCAGAATTCTTGGTTATGGCGATCTTATATGCAATCGACTCACTATCAAGGAAGTTTCATATGTTGAAGGGCTGACACACAACCTCTTATCGATAGGACAGTTCAGTGACATCGGACTCCAAGTTGTGTTTCAAAAGAAAACATGTAAAATTCTCAATGCCAATGGTGAAGAACTTCTCACTGGAACTCGCAAGAAAAATCTTTACACCATTGATATTAGAACCGTCAGAATAAAGACAAATATCTGCCTAATCTCCAAAGCAACATCAGCTCAAAATAACTTATGGCATCAACGGCTTTCACATCTTAACTTCAAGACCCTCAACAAGTTGTCAACCAACAAATTGGCTATTGACTTCCACCACTGAAGTACCAGAAGGAGCATATGTGCTCTGCTTGTGAGAGAGGAAAAATGAAAAAGGCCTCACATCCTACAAAACACACAGCATCCACTAGAGCTATTACATATGGATCTGTGCGGCCCAATGCGAATTGATAGCATCAGCGGAAAGCGATACATGCTGGTTATTGTCGACGACTATTCCCGCTATACTTGGGTCCGCTTCTTACGAACTAAATCAGAGATAGTCGAACATATTCCAAATCTCATCAGGACAACGCAGAACTTGCTACAACGCAGTGTTAAAATAGTTCGGTCTGACAATGGAACGGAATTCAAGAATCAACAGCTCAGCGAATTCTACGCATCCTTAGGAATTACTCAATAATTCTTCACTGTCCACACTCCACAACAGAATGGAGTAGTAGAAAGGCCAAACCGAACGCTTGTGGAAGCTGCCCGGACCATGCAAATACAGTCTTCCCTACCACACTTTCTCTGGGCGGAAGCTATGAACACTCCATGCTATACGCAAAACCGTACGAGTATTCATCTAAAATTTGGAAAGACGCCTTATGAACTAATAAACGCAAGATTACCCAACATTGCCCACTTAAGGATTTTTGGATGCAAATTTTTTGTAGCCAACGACTGAGAGGACAAATCTAAACTAGATCCAAAGGCTACTGAATGAATCTTTGTGGGTTATTCTGCGCAATCTAAGGCGTACAGGGTCTATCTAAGGGAAAGAAAAATGATCATTGAAAGTGTGATTGTCACATTCGATGAGGGTCTAGAAATTAAATATGGACACAGCAGCTCGGGACTTGATTCAACAATACTAGATTCTACTCAATCTCGTATGGGTGTAGGAGAATCTTCGAGAGGCGTTTCTGAACACAACCTTTCAGAACCAGGTTCGAACAAAGCAAGGCAAGATCAACAACATGCAGCTGATGAATCTCGACACGGCAATCCAACATGTTTCAGTCAACAAGCTCAAGAAGAGATGGATCTTGATCAACTATTTGAACATATGTACATCTCTCTAAATCAAAACAGGCCAACCACCGATTCCTTTCCAAATACAGATCCCGGTGCTAGTCCATCACCTCCTGAATCCGAACCTATTTCTGAACAAACGTCTCCACCCTCAAACGCCGAAACCTCGATCCCAATAACACAGACAGCGGACTCACCGACTTCCGCTTGCAACACTACTAATTCTGTGATCGAGTATCCACTAAATGAGGATCGGAAACCGATGATACAACACTACCTCATGAGAAGAAATGGACTAGAAGTCATCCAGCAGATCAAATAATTGGTGATCGCACTGCAGGAGTAAAGACTAGAGGTTCGATCTCAAACGAGTGCCACCTTACATGTTTCTTGAGCCAAACAGAACCTACCAGAGTGATAGACGCACTACGTGATCCGAACTGGATAGTGGCTATGCAGGAGGAAATCAATCAGTTCGAGCGTCTCAAGGTCTGGAACTTAGTTCCTCGTCCAAAAGGCAAGACAATAATCGGCACAAAATTGGTGTTTAAAAACAAGAAAGACGAGGATGGTATGGTAATCCGTAACAAGGCTCGACTTGTAGCTAAGGGGTACAATCAGCAAGAAGGAATTGACTATGATGAGACTTTTGCCCCTGTAGCAAGAATTGAAGCCATCAGATTGTTTCTAGCATATGCGACACACAAAGACTTACTGTCTATCAAATGGATGTAAAGACTGCCTTCTTGAATGGGATTTTGAAGGAAGAAGTATATGTCTCACAGACAGACGGATTTCTCCACCAAGAACATCCGGATTTCGTCTACAAACACGTCAAGGCTCTATATGGGCTAAAGCAAGCGCCGAGAGCTTGGTACGAGGTCTTATCCGACTTCCTTCTCAACTCAGGCTTCACAAAAGGAAAAATTAACACCACACTGTTCGTCAAAAAGACTGGTCCCGATATCATGCTTGTGCAGATTTATGTGGATGACATCATCTTCGTCTCTACAAATCCGAAACTCTGTGTCGATGACATCAACACGTTGATGAAATCACAGTTTGAGATGAGTATGATGGGGGAAATTTCCTTTTTCCTTGGACTACAAATCAAGCAATTTCAGGATGGAATTTTTATCAATCAATCGAAGTACATCCACGACATTCTCAGAAAATATGGGATCGACAAGAGCAAATCTTCCAGCACTCCAATGTCGACCTCGTGCACCCTCGACGCTGATCACCTGGGTGAACCTGTAGATCCTACTTATTATAGAGGAATTATAGGCTCTTTGCTCTATCTCACTGCCAGCCGACCAGATATTTTATTTTCCACATGTCTATGCGCTCGATTTCAAGCTAATCCTAAGGAGTCGCATCTACATGCTGTCAAGAGAATACTAAAGTATCTGAAAGGAACTCCAGACCTAGGACTTTGGTATCCTAAAAACTCAGGTATGAAACTAATAGGATATTCTGATGCAGATTTCGCAGGCTGCAGACTGGACAGGAAAAGCATATCAGGCAACATCCAATTTCTTGGAGATAAGCTTGTCTGTTGGGCTTCCAAGAAACAAAATTGTGTGTCAACTTCCACGACAGAAGCAGAATATGTGGCTGCCGCCAGTTGCTGCTCACAAATTTTGTGGATTAGAACCCAACTACGAGACTACGGGTTTGATTTCAATAAAATTCTTATTTATTGTGACTCTAAAAGTGCCATAGCAATTACTTGCAATCCTGTTCACCATTCACGCACTAAGCACATAGACCACCGCTATCATTTCATAAAGGATCAAGTAGAAAGAGGCATAATAGAAATGTATTTTGTCAATACCGAGATTCAACTAGCCGATTTGTTTACGAAAGCATTGGATGAGAAACGATTCTAATTCTTAGTGGCAAAACTGGGGATGTTGAATCTTAATCTATAATTTCGTTTATGCTTCCCTACGGTTCATTACATGTCTATTTGCTCTGCTTAAAGTTCTTCAATTCTGTGCGTGTCTCTATGTTAATTATTTTATTTCAAATTTTAGTTTATTTTCACTAATAAATTTTTATTTCTTGCTTTCCAATAAATCGATGTAAAGCGAATGCTGATGGCATTACATCGAGGGGTAGAAATATTATATCCATGCATCAAGGGGGAGTAAGTAATTTATCAAATGCTTTAAGATTCTCGATGGCATAGTATTTAGGGGGAGTTTGGGGTAACTATTCCAAATTCCAAAACATTGAGGGGGAGTAATTACTTTTCGCTTTATTGATATTTCAGAGTTACACGAGTCTCTCAGAAATGCGAAAAACAATCTCAAAATACATAATACAAATAGGATAAGCTTACAAAACACTCTTAAAACAGATCTCAAAACATTCTCAACGAGCTTTCATGAACTCTCAAAATACTCAAAACAATCTCAAAAGCTAGCACGTCCAATGAGAGCCCAGAAAAGAATAGCGAGTAAGACAACAATTAAGCACAATAGAAGAAAAATAAGAAACGCCAGTTTATCTATATTGCGCTCAAAGTTACACCTTCACTCCACATGTTTCTCAGCTTCATATATTTGATGTCGCATCCAGTCCATTTATCCTTGCGAAAATGATGAAAATGTAGAGTTAGTTTGTGGCAACTTATGAAATTGTGAATTTGATTCGAGTTCTGTCTATTTATAGGCACATTATGAACAATAACATCATTAATGCTCCAACCAACATAATCAATAGTACAGACGAATTTTTGATTTGAGGGTTCATCGCTGCGAAAGAAACCGATGTTTTCTTTGTCGATTTCCGGAGTTTGGCTCATATAAATCAATTTTGAAAAACTCGTAGATTTGATCTTTTAAGATTTGATGGAGTCGAATTAACATTATAAGGCTAAATATTAAATAACGTATATTTGAAATCGATTAAATTTCGCAATTTTTAGTTTAAGGAAAATTTATGAACCTTAATTCATCCTTTCCACAATCAATTTGCGAATCCTTCAAAGTATTTCTTTAATTTGTATTATCTTCGAAATTTTACTTCACAAATATGATTCTTAGCCAAGTTCGCGAACTCGTCAAATTGTCAATTCACTTTGCGGTTAAAAACCACAAGCCTGCAAAGGTCTCTCTTTCAGCTTAAATTCGTGAACTAAAACTCAATTCGCAAAGTGTCAATTTGCGAACTGCCCGATTCTCAAACTACCCAGACTTTGCGAACTACTCTGAACTCGCGAATCCACTATGGGCCTTCATCTCAAAAGTTCGCGGCCCATTTCAACTTCAGATTCAATCTTCAGGCCCGCAAAATTCATTTAACCCTACCTAATTTGCGACATTCCCAAATCAATTTCACGAACTGTTAACTCGCAAAACTCTCTCACACCACAAATCTCATTCGTAAATCGATCCACATCTTCCCAGCCTTCACAACTGTGCTTCCTCGTCCCAAAAACGTTCTTTGACACACACATGCGAATCTTCTGTGGTGAGGAATCATTAGATTTAACTTCTGTTTTTATGCGATTTTGTGTTCTCAGTTTCGCAGGTATATCTTGGAAGAACAGGGGCCTTCACGATGTTTTTCTCTATCTCTCTTAGGGTGTTAGCACTTAAAGTTATCTCTAAATTTTTGTAGTCGTATTTAGTCTGGGATTCAGAAGATTCTTGAGGGTTTCTATGTCGTGGGATTTCTATTCTTGAGTTTCTGGGTATTTAACTACTGTTAGGGTTTAAGAATCTTTAAAGAAACTTTATTTGATCCTTCAAAGCTCTACTTTGTGAATCCAAAGCTATTTTTGGCGAGTTCATTTCAGTTTTGACTTTGTCAAAATCGCAAATCTTTTGTTTCGCGAATGCAGTTTCTTCTCGTTCAAAAGTTTCACATTGTGAGTTTGACTGATTGACTTATCTCTTTGCGAATTTAAGATTCGCTGTCCTCAATTCGCAAACTTCAATTCGCGAACTGGCATCTTGCTTCATGTTTGACCTCGTCAATTCGCGAATCTCGAGTTCGAAATTTAAAATTCGCAAAGTTCTTTTTAACAATTCGCAGAACTCAGAGTTCGCAATACGGAATTCCCGAACTTCTTTTAAAATTAACCCGCAAACCACACTTAGAAATTTTCGGCTGAATTTTTTGAAATCTTGATGGGCCAAACAGTAACGGGCCAAATTTCTATTAAACGATTATTTATCTTATAGACCACACCATTTTCACAATAACAAAAACAAATCCTTAATATTACAATGTTACATCTCTAATCCTGTTTGTTCCTTGTATTGCAGTTTCGGCAGGAATTCCCGGTGTCATAAAAAAAATTGACGACACCTACGGATCTAGTCTACCCAACCTCAAAGTGGATAGCGACTAAAGAAAATAATTTCCAACTTGACTTGAACACATTCAAGTGCAAGGACAAAATCATCCTTTCCATTCTGAGGAACCACCATGTCCCTACAGTCTACCTTCAACAATTCTGTGGGACAATGAAGACCAAAGTTGCTCAGGATAATAGCATCTACTACGAGGCCCAAATTGCAACTGAGACTGTTAGCATCACCAGGGAACTCATTCGAAGCATCCTCAGGCTGCGAAGTCAACCCCAATACGAACCTGAGGCATCCGAAGATGAGCTCCTTGAGGACATGATGAGGATAGGATACTACACTCCAATCAAGTTTGTCTCTCATTTTCAGAATTCCATGATCCCTCATCCCTGACGAACGCTTTTTGCATTCGTCAATAAGTGCTTCTCACCAAAGCACTCGGGATGGGACAGATACAACCTCACAATTCTTCGCATCTTCCATGGGATTGTGTTCCGGAAAAATTACGACTTCGCCAAACTTGTCACAACAGACCTGGATGATCAACTGCACCAGCGAACGAAGTCCAAAAAGCCACATAATCTGCCCTACCCCGGTGCTTCTCGCTCCTTATCCACCACTTTATGACTATAACACCGGGGATACCATCAAGACCAGTAGAAGAAAATTACACCCCACCCAAACTGCGATATCTTCAGAAGGGGAAGACAGATGAGAAGTACTCGCGCACAGACATGCCAATACCTCGCGAGTTACTTATCCTAGCAAACCCAGACCACATAGAATCCTACTGCCAAGACTACAACGTCCCCCACCCCGCGACTCAGGACAACCCACCCGAGTCAACATATCCCTCAAGAGCCAATTCATGAACAATCACTAGAGCAACCGCCATAGCCTGAACATATTGAACGACAACCAATAGTCGTTCCAGAAGAAACAACGTCTGAAGTCCCTCAGTCAGAACAGGCCGGGTCAACCCCTAGGATAGAAGACGCCGAACCCGACCCAACGGCGCAAACAATCCCTGAACCGGACCATTCACTTGCTTCCCAACATGCAAGTATCTCAAAATCCCCAGAACCCCCGCAACCTACAGGTACCTCGGCTCCCGTGTCTACTCCACAAGAGATGATACCCATTCCTACGACACGGCCCGAGTCACAGCCTGTTGAATAGGCCTCAACGTTCATAAAAGAGCCCACGATAGAGGCCCTTCGAGGATTGGACGTAAGCCTCACGGATGATGATGACTTCAGCAGCTTACCATCCGAGAGCCACCGTACAGAACCTAGTTCTAGATGCGTGCTAACGGGAAGTGGCCCCGGTGAAAGCTCCATACAAGCCCATTCCACTGATGTGACCGTAACGACCCGAGCACTATCTTTACAAGATATGTCGCAACGAGAGGTCGGAAGACCCAAGGATACTGAAGTCCACACGACTTCGGTTGACGAGGGCCGCCATGCAGAACCTAGTTCTGCACGTGTGATAACGGCTAACCTTAGTGACGCCGGAGCACCCTCACCAACTCCCCTAGCTGTGACGACAGCCTACCTGGAGAATCGCCTATTTGAGTTCCTAGAATCCGTCACTTTACCACGGGTTCAAGGACTCATTAGGGATGCCATGCAATCAGCTTCCACCGACAAAGGAAAGGGTCCCATGGTAGAACAACCACCGTCACAGCCTCGCATCATCTCAATACCACCACGAGCAACCCAAGAACCCAGTCCATATCATATGCCTCTACTTGAACTCTTCGACGTCAGAATTTCTCGTCTTCTTGAACTCGACAATCAGCGGACACCAGCAGAAGAAGAATTCTACCAAAAGATGATTGCGGCTGCAATAATACCTCACCCGACTTCATGTCGTCAAGAAGGCTCAAGTCAGAAGCGTCGTCATGACGATCCTGACGACCAGGATCGTCCTGAGGGGGAGAAGAGGCCGAGAACCATGTCTCCGGTCGTTCGCGGCGGACGAGGACGCGAAGTTCAAACTCGTGGAGGCAGGTCTTCCCGATCATCCAATCCACCACTACCACCAAGGTCCTCCAGAGGCAGACAAGCTACGCCAGGGCCGAACCAGACAACTTCCCTTGGCGAAGTCGAGGCTGTTCCCTCGAGGACCTCCACCCAATCAGTCCAAACAACTACAACCCTTCAGCCTCGTCCCAGAGATCCTCAAGTCTATATCGACAAATACATTCTAGAAGAGGAATGGTTGATGGGAACAGAGACAGAAGAAGAATCCCGCTTGAGGATTGAAAACGTCAGAAATTTCTTAAAAGCGGCGGCATCAGACTTCTGTTTTATCGAGCAAGCGGAAGAGGAGCTAGGAGAAAACACTCAAGCAGATCTACTAGAACTCCCAGAGCTTCTTCAACATCAAATTCCCGAGAGACCGATGCCGGGTTACGAGTTCATAGAAAGTCGTTGGAGGTACGCGAAGATCAAGGCACCCTTCCTTGAATATTGTTATCCAAAGATCTGGAGAAAGGAAGAAGAAATAAAGGGGATCAACGAGCTGAATCTTCGAGGTCATGAGCACCTAAAAGGAATGTCCAGGGGTCTTCGTCATCGTATCATGCTCAGGGAAGAATCTAATGAAGGCAGAATGACTAAAGAACAATGGCGAAGACATCTCAAAACTCAAACGATCATATATGATATCCATGGAGTTGAATGGGGGATGGGAAGATACGTAGGTCCTGTATTTGTTATAGAAAGATACGATAGGAGAATCGAAAAATATAGAGAGGCTGATCTTCCTTACTTTCCACTGGGAGAACTGAACAAGATCTACAGCATATATCACAACAAGTTCTCCCTCTGAACTCACGAGAAACGGGATGGATACAGAGCTATCAAGGAGTGTATGCTGAGACAGATCAAGTATTTCGCATCGCACGACTTTCAAATGGCCTTGGAAAGTAACATGAACAAAGTCAACCTGACTTCACCTGATAACAGATACAAAGATCTGGACAAATTCAGCGAGGGATATCTCTTCTTAGAACCACAGCCTGCAGTCACTTATCTACAACGACAGAGAAATCAGATGCAAGCAATGTATTATCAGAGGCCGCCAAGTTCTCTGATGGGACACTGAAGATTATTCTAACCAACTCGTGCCAAGACAAGAGACGATCCCTGACGATGCACAGCTTGAAGGCACAGATACCGAAGAAGTACTCGTACTGGATAAATTTATCAAGAAAATCAGAGATCGACTCGTTCTTCGAAACGATGTTAGATAGTTCGAGACCAGTCTAGGATTCAGGAAGACATACTTAGCTCACAGGGAACCTTCGCCTCCTCCTCGCTCGAAGAAAAGAAGACGTGAAGACTTAGATTATAGGCTTATTTGTAATTTGGACACTTAGGGGGAGAATGTTAGGAATATTTTAGAAGTGTCCAAAATATTTATTCTAAGTCTTGTTATCTCTTTATGATGTATTTTATATGTTTTACATTTCTTAGATGGGTTTTAGATGTAATGGGCTTGTTAGGGGCCCAATAGGCTTAATACCTTTCAAGGTATTTAAGCCTAAACACTAACAACAGTTTAATTAAGTTTTCCATTCAAAAATCTCACGTATTCAATACACTTAAGCCTCCAAACTTACTATCCACATCAATCGAAGATTTAATCTATTGAAGTGTTCTTGGATAATCTGGAATTACAATTAGAAATAGGATATCTTCTATTTACACTCAGACAGGGGAGCTACTTAATTAACCTGAAGATATTGCTGCACACATTGTGGAAAATTATAAGGGCATTCTGGGCACAAAAATGGGCCATATAAGTTAAGTAGAGGATGAGGTTTTAAAACAGGGAAGGGTGCTATCTGTTGCGGTGCAGATGGAACTGCTTAGACCTTTCAGTAATGCTGAAATCAAAAAAGCATGTTTTCTATCTCTAGCGAAAAGAGTCTCAAGAAAATGCTATTGCTACAAATATTGTGCAGACATTCCACCACCAGAATTACCAGTTTAGAGAAATGAAAACCTAAATAGCTATCACGTGAGTGTTTTTTACTTTTTTATTTGAAATATATAGTTTGTTTCAATAAGATATATTAGCATTTTCGGGCACATCCAATGTGTGTCTATATAAAGACAATACATTAAATAATATTTTAAGTTACTTTTAAGAGGTGAAAATACAATTAAGTTTAATTATATATTATTTTGCAAAATAGACTTTAAAGGGTATAATTGAAATATATAGAAAATTAAGGGTAAAATAGTGAAAATAAAAATTACACAATCAATTTGAGCATTCACTCACCTAATAAAATAGTTGTCGTCGCCGGGAAAATTCGCCGATAGAGGAGATAGACATGCCCCAATTCGACCCAAAATCGAATATTGACACCAAAAATCTAATTTTCGCAAAGATCAAGCTTAATATCAACCTTAAAGCTATAACACAAGAATAGGCTACGAAATTGCATAAAACAAGCTCGAAACCGCAAAAAATCGAAAACCTAATTTTCGATTAACTACCAATTTCGAAAGATATATATATATATATATATATATATCTATTTGGGTTGTTGTCGTCGGAAATAGGCCTACCATCGCCCAACAAAAAAACATAGTATTGGACACGAAAAATAAATATGGAATTCATTTCGTGTCTAAAATGAGTATTAGAAACAAATTCTGACACAATTTTTTTTATTTTTTTTACAAAACAATTTAATATATTCATTTAGACACGGATTAAATACGAAAAAAAACAGAAATGTGACAAACTCATTTTAGAAATGGTATATTATTCGTGTCTAATAGGTTTTTTCTAGTAGTGTCGTTGTGTATTCATATTTTTCTATTTCCGTATGATTGAGCAACAACTACAATCACAGCCAATTCAACGAGTCTAATAATATGAATGGAATATTGAATAATCTGAAGGAAAGTTACATTGCTTTTAAAAAATTTAATATCATAACGTTTTTTGACAGGAACAATGACAAACATAGGGGGAAATTTGCTTAAATTGGGGAATTCATTTCTCTACTACATTTGCCTAATTTGCAACTCATTAAATATAGAAACAAACATACTAAATATTTGCGCAATTCTATTGACACCCCCTTTTATTTGGGTATTACTATTCACACACCCCTCATACCTTGGGTAAAAACACTTGAAATTTGTAAAAGACATTTTATATAATCACATGGATACTACTCAGAGGGAACAACCTCCTAGTTTGGAGGAAGAGAAGCCAATGGGTCTGAACCTGGAGAATTCAAAGCAGGGGGGTCAGGAGGATGCTGGGAGGCATGATGTTTGGCTCCTACAAGGTAGAAGAATAACATATAAAGAACCGGAAAAAGCTGAGAGTGGGAACACTAGTCGAGAACAGGCTAATGGATCCAAGCCCCTATTACAGAGGCTTGGATCTTCCCCCCATGGATAGCTTCCTAATGTGGAATGTGACGGGTACGAATATCCCTCAGAAACAAGCCGAGATTAGTCTGATGTGTAAGAAACTGCAGGTCAATCTAGCTTGTCTAGTTGAAACCAAAATAAAGAAAGAAAATATGAAAGTGATAATGGATAGATGCTTTAGAGGATGGAATCAGGTGAATAATCTAAAATGCCATCATAATGGGAGAATAGTGGTGGTGTGGCAGAATGATTGGACACTAGTGTAGAAACGCTCATGGGCGACGATTGTTATTCGTCATGGCCAGAGCCCCGTCGCCCATAAGCAAAGTTTTGGGCGACAGGTGTATACGCGTCGCCGAAGATGTATTATGGGCGACGGTTCTTAATGAAACCATCGCCTATGACCTTCGGTTGGGTGCTTTTTTTGGATGTGGGCGGCGGTTTTTTATGTTAGCATCCGTCGACCAGATCGTTTAAATTTGAGTAACTCATGGGCGATGGATATTTCGTAAGAAACCGTCGCCCATGATGTAATATTTAAGTTTGTAAATAACGTATGGGCGACGGCTCCTTGGCTAGGAACCGTAGCCTATGCCTATATTTGTTTTTAAATTTTTTCTGTTTTGTTTATGCCCCCAACAATCAAATCCAAAATCGCAACAATGAAATCCAAAAATCAACCCAACAATAAATCATTTACTAATAATCCTCAATAAAATCAATATACATCATTGTCCAACAAACAAATATCGATCCTCGTAACATAAACATAAACATATACCGTAAAAGCCTAAAGTACGTCAAAGATTGCATATAAAATGCTTCGCCCAAAATTCACGTACTTCATTGAGCTCTTCGACGCCGTAAGAGGAGCGCTCTAGTATCTATAAAACAGGATAATGTTAAAACACTTAAAAAAGCTGATGGTTTTAAAGTTCAATAACGCTGGCAAGTTGGTTGTATGATCTCTGCCGATACGATTGCAGATAATATCGTACATGTATCATGACGTAAACTCCACAAAAGTCACTCCCGCTCGGTTGTCGTGGGCACTAATTTATAAAGATTTTCATGTGATTCAATATCGAATAATGGTAATAATTTAACACAAATAACTTTCAAAATTCATATCTCACATGCAAACCTTCCATCTCTTCCAAGTAACCTTCGGTTTTCAATTCCGATTTTGGACTGCACCTTTCAGCGACGCCGCGAGAATTGCCATGAAACTCGAAAGTAGGTAAAATAAATTAATGTTTTAATTTAGAGTTACTAATATATGAACTTTATTGTATATAAAAAACTTATGCATCTATACGAGGACGAACTCTTATATTCCTTACGCCGATGTTCGGTGCGAGCGAATCGAACACATATACTGCGTTCGAGGAAAAATCGATGACCAATAGAATCCAATGGTCACTAATACAAACGAAACGACATGATTATTTATAACATAAACTATAAATCAAGAAATTAACTTATTTTCTTACCCGTCACAAAAAGGCGCAAACAAGTAAGTGCCGGTTACATGCGCATCTTTGATAATAGCAGCCAGGAAATCAACTTCACTATTTGATGTCTCATCATGTTCCATAGCCGCTAGACGACTCGGACGCAACACTTGAAATTCTCAGACTCCTTATTAATATATCTGAGGATATGATTACTCAATAAAATGTATAAAAGTGAAAAACAAAACTTGTAATGGCTTATTGTTTCAACGAAATATTAAATAATATCTCAAAAAAAGTTGAATAACTGAGGAATCCACACTCACGAGCTTGAACAGATCGACGAAGTCATTGTTGTCAATGTACACAAAGTACTCTTCGTTACTTGAATTGTAGTAGACATCTCTCATACGGAATGAGAGGGAAGCTGACATCCGTCGATCGCAACGTGACACAAGGTAATCGAACAGCTGGAGAGACTGCGTGCCCAAAGTACGCACGACCCTCTGATCGAGGCGTGCGATGTTGTCATCTTGATGAATGGACACATTTGGCACTTTCGCTGGCGACTTTCCTTTCCGTGCCAACAAGTAGAATATGTTACTAAACATTATTATTCGAAAATCAATAAGTAGTACTTTATTACCGCATTATTCGAACGTATTAACTCTCTTGGCCACTGAACGTAGCTGCCTAGTGCATCTCCAAGAGTTATCAGATGCATAGTTGGTACAAGCAGTTGGATCTCGCCGAGAGCAACGGTGTCAACGGAGACAACAACGTTTCTACCGTAACCGATGTTCCATGAATTTGGGCACGTCCCTCAGTGACGGTTCCAAGACCGACAACCTCTAACGTCGCTTCGATGTCCAACATCAATCGGACCCTAGGATACTATACGATTTTAAAAGAATAAATTGTCAATGTTACTTACATAAGTCGTTGCACATTAAACAATAATTAAGAATAAATGCATAGCGTCACATTCATCGACAACGGAAATGGATCTAAGGCTTTGCCTCCTGAACCGCGAGAACTCTGTATCTGGTTGGTAAACCAAGCTTAAATTGTAAACCAAATTTTTCATCAACATCGATGCTCAAACGCACATTTACATCCTAAAGCGACGGTGAACGTTTAAGAACGGTCCCAAACGGGGAACATTCAAGGAGAAAACCTTGAACGGGTATCTAAGCTAAAATAAAAACTTAATACATCAAATACGGGTTTGAAAACGTACGTACGTCCGTAGAAGTCAAGCACGAATATCACCCCAAATTCGCCCGAACACGAATATCACCCAAAGTTGACCCAAACCTAAATTTCCCAAAAAGTAAGCTCCATATCAACCAAATCGAATATATCAAGGAATTAAACCGATATTACGCATGGAATACCCAAAATTTAGAAACAGAGGTTTATGCAAAAATTCAGTTTTCGAAGATTTCAAGCATAAATCCGTAATACAATGAGGGAAAATGGTTAGGAGGTATTTACCGTGTTGTCATACTCTGGAATCATCGGAAAATAGTCGTCGTCGCCGGGAAAATTCGCTGATAGACGAGATAGGTACGACCAAATTCGACCCAAAATCCAAAATTGACACCAAAAATCTAGTTTTCGCAACGATCAAGCTTAATATCAACCTTAAATCAGCTAGTACACAAGAATAGGCTACGAAATTGCATTAAACAAGCTCGAAAACATGAAAAAATCAAAAACCTAATTTTCGATTAACTACCAATTTCGAAACTATAAAGCCATAGGTCGCAATATACATAGAGGGGAATCGGTTAATGGACTTCTTACCGTGTTCTCCAAGCTCCGAAAGGCCGGAAATAGATCGAATTTCGTCGGAAATCGCCTAAGCCACGCGCCTCCTTCGTTGTTCGTCGTCTGTCATTTTTTTGAAGTGGGGAAGCAGATGTGGGTTTTCAATATGTCATTGGCGAAGGTTGTTACAAAAAGTTTCCGTAACTGTCGCCCATGATGCACGAATTATCAATTTTTTTAATAGCTATGGGCGACGGTTTCTACGTCTAACAACCGTCGCCCATGTTGAAAAAAAATATTTTTTAAAAAAATAAAACTAATGGACTAGGAATGTTTGTTTCGACAAACAATCGTCGCCCAAACATTGCTAATCTGATAGGCGGCGGATTCTTTGAGACAACCGACGCCTGTACTCACCGAAACCTAAAAAGAAATTACCATAATGCCACCGCGTCTATTATGGGCGACTGGTTTTGCACTTCGGCCATAGTGTCGTGGCCTATACATCATTTTCTACTAGTGGGACAATGAGTGTCATTAAGAAAACTGACCAGTTGATACATCTTAAATGTTCTAGACAAAGAGAAGAATTTATGCTGACACGTGTTGATGGCCACAATAACATTACCGAAAGGCTGGAACTGTGGGAGGATCTTAAAGGCTTGAAGCTAGGTACTTTGCCATGGTTAATTTGGGGAGACTTCAATAATGTTTTGAACATGGGGGACAGAATTGGGGGAGCACCTGTTCTGGCTTCTGAATGTGAAGGACTCAGGGATTGTATCAGGGACTGTGAGCTTATGGAAGTAGTCAGGAAAGGCAACAAATTTAACTGGACCAGTAAGCAAAATCAGGAGAATAGAGTTTGGAGTAGAATAGACTGGGTCTTTGTTAACATCCCTTGGGCTGAGAAATATCTAGAAATTGAGGCTCATGTACTGGAGGAGAGTATCTCTGATCATACCCATATCCTGCTCAGGAAAATGGGTTCACAGTGGCATACCAAGAAGAGATTCAAGTTCCAAAATATGTGGGTAGATGCACCCCAATTTTTGGGGCCGGTATCTGATGTTTGGAAGGGCAATTATGATCGTGGATGTGAGTGGAAGCTGATTCAGAAACTAAGGGAATTGAAAGGCTCCCTCAAAGAATTAAACAGAACTCCATTCCCTGATATTGTGAATTCTACGGATGGAGCAGACAGAGGCTGAAAATAGCTCAAGAGAAGTTACATGATGATCCCCACATGGTGCTGATACAAGAGGAGAAGATTTGTGGAGTTTGAGAATGTGAGTAAGGTTGCAACAAAATTCCTTGCTCAAAAGGCAAAGATTACTTGGCCAACACAGGGAGATAGGAACACGATATTTTTTCATGACTGGGACAAAGGGCTATTAAAAATAGGATATCTTCTATTTACACTCAGGGGAGCTACTTAATCAACCTGAGGATATTACTGCACACATTGTGGAATATTATAAGGAGATTCTGCGCACAAAAATGGGCCATATAAGTGAAGTAGAGGATGAGGTTATAAAACAGCGAAGGCTGCTATCTGTTGAGGAGCAGATGGAACTGCTTAGACCTTTCAGTAATGCTGAAATAAAAAATGCATGTTTTCAATCTCTAGCGAAAAGAGTCTCGAGAAAATGCTATTGCTACAAATATTGTGCAGGCATTCCACCACCAGAATTACCAGTTTAGAGAAATGAAAACCTATATAGCTATCACGTGAGTGTTTTTTATTTTTTTATTTGAAATACATAGTTGTGTTGCAATAAGATATATTAGCATTTTCGGGCATACCCAATGTGTGTCTATATAAAGACAATATATTAAATAATATTTTAAGTTACTTTTAAGAGGTGAAATACAATTAAGTTTAATTATATATTATTTTGTAAAATAGACTTTAAAGGGTATAATTGAAATAATAGAAAATTAAGGGTAAAATTGTGAAAATAAAAATTACCAATCAATTTGATAGCATTTACTCACTTAATAAAATAGTCGTCGTCGCCGGGAAAATTCGCCGATAAAGGAGATAGTCATGCCCCACGACCCAAAATCGAAAATTGACACCATAAATCTAATTTTCGCAAAGATCAAGCTTAATATCAACCTGAAAGCTATAACACAAGAATAGGCTACGAAATTGCATAAAACGAGCTCGAAAACCGCAAAAAATTGAAAACCAAATTTTCGATTAGCTACCAATTTCGAAACTATAAAGCCATAGATCGCAAAATACATAGAGGGGAATCGCTTAATGGACTACTTTCCGTGTTATCCAAGCTCGGAAAGGTCGGAAACCGGTCGAATTTCGTCGGAAATCGCCTAAGCCGCGCGCCTCCTTCATTGTTCGTCGTCTGTCGTTTTTTTAAAGTGGGGAAGGGGATGTGTGTTTTCAATGTCATGGGCGAAGGTTGTTATAAAAAGTTCCCGTAATTGTCGCCCCTGATGCACGAATTATCAATTTTTTTGATAGCTATGGGCAGCGGTTTCCACGCCTAACAACCGTCGTCCATGTTGAAAAAAATATTTTTTTAAAAAATAAAACTAATGGACGACGAATGTTTGTTTCGACAAACAACCGTCGCCCATGTTGAAAAAAATTATTTTTCTGAAAAATTTAAAGAGTTGGGCGACGGTTTTTTCGTCCAAAACCGTCGCCCAAACATTGCTAATCTCATAGGCGACGGATTCTTTGAGACAACCGTCGCCTGTACTCACCGAAACTCAAAAAATTACCATAATGCCACCGCGTCTATTATGGGCGACTTGTTTTGCACAACCGTCGCCCATAGTGCCGTGGCCTATACATCATTTTCTACTAGTGGGACAATGAGTGTCATTAAGAAAACTGACCAGTTGATACATCTTAAATGTTCTAGACAAAGAGAAGAATTTATGCTTACACGTGTTGATGGCCACAATAACATTACCGAAAGGCTGGAACTGTGGAAGGATCTTAAAGGCCTGAAGCTAGGTTCTTTGCCATGGTTAATTTGGGGAGACTTCAATAATGTTTTGAACATGGGGGACAGAATTGGGGGAGCACCTGTTCTGGCTTCTGAATGTGAAGGACTCAGGGATTGTATCAGGGACTGTGAGCTTATGGAAGTAGTCAGGAAAGGCAACAAATTTACCTGGACCAATAAGCAAAATCAGGAGAATAGAGTTTGGTGTAGAATAGACTGGGTCTTTGTTAAAATCCCTTGGGCTGAGAAATATCTAGAAATTGAGGCTCATATACTGGAGGAGAGTATCTCTGATCATACCCATATCCTGCTCAGGAAAATGGGTTCACAGTGGCATACCAAGAAGAGCTTCAAGTTCCAAAATATGTGGGTAGATGCACACCAATTTTTGGGGCTGGTATCTGATGTTTGGAAGGGCAATTATGATGGTGGATGTGAGTGGAAGCTGACTCAGAAACTAAGGGAATTGAAAGGCTCCCTCATAGAATTAAACAGAACTCAATTCCCTGATATTGTGAATTCTATGGAATGGAGCAGACAGAGGCTGAAAACAGCTCAAGAGAAGTTACATGATGATCCCACATGGTGCTGATACAGGAGGAGAAGATTTGTGGAGTTTGAGAATGTGAGTAAGGTTGCAACAAAATTCCTTGCTCAAAAGGCAAAGAATACTTGGCTAACACAGGGAGATAGGAACACAAGATTTTTTCATGGCTGGGTAAAACAAAGGGCTATTAGAAAATATCTTCTATTTACACCCAGACAGGGGAGCTACTTAATCAACCTGAGGATATTGCTGCACACATTGTTGAATATTATAAGGGGATTCTGGCACAAAAATGGGCCATATAAGTGAAGTAGAGGATGAGGTTATAAAATAGCGAAGGGTGCTATCTGTTGAGGAGCAAATGGAACTGCTTAGACCTTTCAGTAATGGTTAAATAAAAAATGCATGTTTTCAATCTCTAGCGAAAAGAGTCTCAAGAAAATGCTATTGCTACAAATATTGTGCAGGCATTCCACCACCAGAATTACCAGTTTAGAGAAATTAAAACCTATATAGCTATCACGTGAGTGTTTTTTATTTTTTTATCTGAAATACATAGTTGTGTTGCAATATATATTAGCATTTTCGGGCATACCCAATGTGTGTCTATATAAAGACAATATATTAAATAATATTTTAAGTTACTTTTAAGAGGTGAAATACAATTAAGTTTAATTATATATTATTTTGTAAAATCGACTTTAAAGGGTATAATTGAAACATTAGAAAACTAAGGGTAAAATAGTGAAAATAATAATTACCAGTCAATTTGATAGCATTTACTCACTTAATAAAATAGTCGTCGTCGCCGGGAAAATTCGCCGATAGAGGAGATAGACATGCCCCAATTCGACCCAAAATCGAAAATTGACACCAAAAATCTAATTGTCGCAAAGATCAAGCTTAATATCAACCTTAAAGCTATAACACAAGAATAGGCTATGAAATTGTATAAAACGAGCTCGAAAACCGCAAAAAATTGAAAACCTCATTTTCGATTAACTACCAATTTCGAAACAATAAAGCCATAGATCGCAAAATAATAGAGGGGAACGCTTAATGGACTTCTTACCGTGTTCTCCAAGCTCGGAAAGGTCGGAAACCGGTCGAATTTCATAGGAAATCGCCTAAGCCGTGCGCCTCCATTGTTCGTCGTCTGTCGTTTTTTTAAAGTGGGGAAGAAGATGTGTGTTTTCAATATGTCATGGGCGAAGGTTGTTACAAAACGTTCCCATAATTGTCGCCCTTGATGCACGAATTATCAATTTTTTTGATAGCTTTGGGCGACGGTTTCTACGCCTAACAACCGTCGCCCATGTTGAAAAAAAAATATTTTTTTAAAAAATAGAACTAATGGACGACAAATGTTTGTTTCGACAAACAACCGTCGCCCACGTTGAAAAAATTATTTTTCTGAAAAATTTAAAGAGTTGGGCGACGGTTTTTTCGTCCAAAACCGTCGCCCAAATATTGCTAATCTCATAGGTGACGGATTGTTTGAGACAACCGTCGCCTGTACTCACCGAAACTCAAAAAAATTACCATAATGCCACCGCGTATAATATGGGCGACTGGTTTTGCACAATCGTCGCCCATAGTGCCGTGGCCTATTCATCATTTTCTACTAGTGGGACAATGAGTGTCATTAAGAAAACTGACCAGTTGATACATCTTAAATGTTCTATAGAAAGAGAAGAATCTATGCTGACACGTGTTGATGGCCACAATAACATTACCGGAAGGCTGGAACTGTGGGAGGATCTTAAAGGCTTGAAGCTAGGTACTTTGCCATGGTTAATTTGGGGAGACTTCAACAATGTCTTGAACATGGGGGACAGAATTGGGGGGAGCACATGTTCTGGCTTCTGAATGTGAAGGACTCAGGGATTGTATCAGGGACTGTGAGCTTATGGAAGTAGTCAGGAAAGGCAACAAATTTACCTTCTCCCAATAAGCAAAATCAGGAGAATAGAGTTTGGAGGAAAATAGACTGGGTCTTTGTTAACATCCCTTCGGCTGAGAAATATCTAGAAATTGAGGCTCATGTACTGGAGGAGAGTATCTCTGATCATACCCATATCCTGCTCAGGAAAATGGGCTCACAGTGGCATACCAAGAAGAGCTTCAAGTTCCAAAATATGTGGGTAGATGCACCCCAATTTTTGGGGCTGGTATCTGATGTTTGGAAGGGAAATTATGATGGTGGATGTGAGTGGAAGCTGATACGGAAACTAAGGGAATTGAAAGGCTCCCTCAAAGAATTAAACAGAACTCAATTCCCTGATATTGTGAATTCAATGGAATGGAGCAGACAGAGGCTGAAAATAGCTCAAGAGAAGTTACATGATGATCCCCACATGGTGCTGATACAGGAGGAGAAGATTTGTGGAGTTTGAGAATGTGAGTAAGGTTGCAACAAAATTCCTTGCTCAAAAGTCAAAGATTACTTGGCTACACAGGGAGATAGGAACACAAGATTTTTTCATGACTGGGTAAAACAAAGGGCTATTAGAAATAGGATATCTTCTATTTACACTCAGAGAGGGGAGCTACTTAATCAACATGAGGATATTGCTGCACACGTTGTGGAATATTATAAGGGGATTCTGGCCACAAAAATGGGCCATATAACTGAAGTAGAGGATGAGGTCATAAAACAGCGAAGGGTGCTATCTGCTGAGGAGCAGATGGAACTGCTTAGACCTCTCAAGCGACACATGCTCCGACAGGTGAGATTCTTCGCCTCCCACGATCTGCAGATGGCGGTGGAGCACAACCTAAAGAAGGTGAACCTGACTCGCCCATCTTTCAAGAATGCGGACGACAATCGAGAGGGCGATGTGATCGACGGAGATGATCCGACAGTCGGCTACTCGAACTACAAGGGAAAGATGAGGCTACTGCGCTGCTCCGAAGTGGCAAAGTTCTCGTATGGGACACTCACCATCATCCAAGACAAGCTCATGAGAATTTGCCGCATCCTTTCGGAAGAAGACCCACACTGCTGATCCAAATTCGCGAAGTTCATTGACGCTATAGCTGATCGAATCGTTCTTCGAAGGAATCTCCGCGCCTTCGAGTTCAAGCTAGGACTTCGCGAAACACACACTCGCTAATCCACCATCACTACGCCCAAGATCCAAGACTCCCAACAATTGACACAAAGGGGGAGATTGTTAGGATATTAAATAGATTGTGTCAATAGTTTAAGTCTTGAGTTATCTTTTGTAATTATCCTTTTAGCTTGGGCTTTGGACTAGATTGTAATTAGTTAATCTTTAGTGTTTGGGCCTTAATATACCTAGGGTTAATGTGGTGTATAAGGTTTATCCAGCACTATTTTCAAAGTAATCAAAGATCAAAAGGCTAACCCTACTTTTCACACAATACAAACACTTGAAGGTGAGAACCTCTCCCTTTTCATCCCATCTAAGCCTCTTTGATTCCTTGTTTGGTGCAATCGGGACCAACAAGTGGTATCAGAGCAAACGTGGATCGATCTACAGTGATTTGAATCCCGTTTCGTTCGATTCCGAGAAAGATCAAAGGTTTTTTGGGCAAAAAATCAATTTCGGGTATTTTGAACTCGTTTTGGGGTTTTAATGCTTCGTTTTTGTGTTTAAAACCATTCCCCAGATCGATTCTATGCCTAAAATGTTTTTAGAACACTTTTGGATCAGTTTTAACGAGTTTTGAGCAAGATCGAAGCAAAAATCTTCAGAAAAAGGCATCTCGGCCATTTTCTGTTTTTGGTCGAGTTGATCCGTTTTTTGTTGTTTTTAGCTCACAAATCGGTCGAATATGTGTTTAGAGAAGAATGTCTGAAGTTTTGGATCAAGTTTGAGTGATTTTGGTTGAGATTTGAGTAAAAATCGGACGATTTTCTGGTAAAACTCGCGACAAGCAATGGAACAGTAACTTAATGTTCTTGGCCGCGAACTTTCTTGTTGCGTTGCTCCAGTCCGCGAAATTTTTATATCCGAGAAATTTCATTCCGAGAATCTTTCTAAAACCGCGAAAATTTCTCTGTTTCACTTCACTTTCACTTCACTTTTTCTAAACTGCTTATTTTTCAAAATCCGAGAAACTTTATATGAGAGAAATTCTATTCTGAGAAATTATCTGAGCTGCAAAAATTTTCAAAAGCTGAGAAATATTTATAAGTCGAGAACCTTTTTAAAAACTGAGAAAGTTTGTCAAAATCCAAGAAATTTTCAGCCAAGAAAGTTGCTTTCTTCCGAGAAAATTTTTCAAAACCACGACTTTTCAAATCCGAGAAACTTTCTAAAACCACACTTCAACCCGCGATAATTCTTCCAAACTGAAATGTTTGACCTGAAAATTCTCAAAACTGAGAAACTTTCTCACATGCGAAATTTTAAAATCCGAGAAAATAATTTTCAACTAGAATTTTTTTTTCTGTCCGAGAATTTCTCTTTAAACTCACGCAAACACTGAAATTTCTCAACCAATAATTTCTCGGGTAATTTTTCTTGTAATCACGAACCATTTTGAAACGTCTTTTCAAACCGCAAATTTTTCTCGGGTTAAATTTTTTCTCTCGTGTTAAATTTTTTTTCGAACTTATTCAAGTCTTGATCCTTTACACTTTAGTCCTATCCCCCTAGACCATTTTTGACAAAATTTTACTCTTCCAATCTCGTTTTTAAATTTATCGAACTACTCCGAATTTCAAGATATATTTTCCCTTCATACGTTTTCGACCATCACACGCGTTCACTTAGTTCTAAGAAATTCATTAAACAATTTTCTCAAACTCTACTCGTTAAATTCATATTACTCATCTCGTTCGTTACTAACCCTCTTATCTATACAAGATCAAAACCACGGACGATTCGACTGCACCAACCATGTCTACCACAAATGACATCTCAACAGTGGGCTCCGACACCAGGCCTCCGATGCTGCGACAAGGCGATTACAGCATATGGACAAACAGGTTCCTCACGTTCATCAGGAACAAAGGCCCACCACTCTCTCAATACTTACTGGACTCCATCTTCAACGGTCCAGCACAGTTCTGGACGATCATCCCTGCTCAACCAAACGCGAACCCACCCATGGATGAATGCCGCACTCCAAGAGATCCCATTAATGAGGATGAAGAGGCTCGCCTACAGGCCGATGAGACTGCGAAAGGTTACCTCTTCCAGGCTATGGGCAACGAAGTCTACGCACACATCGAGTGCTGCACAACTGCCAAGGAAATATGGGATGAACTCGTGGAAATTATGGCAGGCACAACAGAGAGTGCTCAGGGGAGGAAATCAGCCTGTCTCTCGCAGTATGAACACTTCCAGGCCTATGAAGGAGAGGAGCTGCGTGACACGTACCTCCGATACTTGAAGGTCATCAATGAACTCAAGGAAGCCAAGATCTCGAGGGACAAATTCGATATCAACAACCGCTTCCTTGGTAGCCTCAAACCACATTGGGGCAATGCAACCGTGATGATGATTCAGAGTAAGGACCTCTCCAACACCTCCATCCATGCTCTCTACGACAGCCTGTCTGCCTATGCTCCTTACGTACAACCTCAGTCCGCCAACACTCGAGTTGTCCCGCTGGCTCTCCTCTCTAACAAGACTACTGAACGATCTTCCACCTCCAAGACCTAACAGAAGAAAGGAAAGCTACCAGATGTTGTATCTGACACCTCTTCAGGATCCGAAGCTGATACAGAATCTGATGAAGATGTTCGTGATCTACGCAAGCAACTAGCAATGCTCACAAAGATGGTCTCAAAGAAGATCGGGAAAAAATCCTCATCCTCCTCCAATCGTCAAAGAACCTTTAGCGGCACCAAAAAGACTACCCCTACGGAGGAAGCTAAGCCGATAAAGAAAGAGGAGGAATCCACACCTCAAAAGTCTATGAAGTGCTTACGGTGTGGAAAGTCAGGCCACTTTGCCAAGGAATGCCACGCCCCACGCGTGAAGGACTCTGGCTACTACGACCGTAAGGCCAGAATGACCCGCAAAATGGAAAGTGGGAAAGTTCTTCTCACCGAAGAAGCTGAGTGGGTGAATGACACTTCCGAAGACGAGGAGCCTAAGGATGAAGATTGCTGCATGGCAAGGCTGGTCGAACATGACGAGGACGAGGAGATGGTTAACACCTGTGAGAACTCTGCTAAGACCCCTACCAACGCAGAGTCTGAGGTACGAATTTCTCAACTCGATGATGTGTTTAATCACCGTCACAACATTTAGACCCACCGTAGACGCTAGGGATTATGATGAACTTAAACTAAAATTTGAAAACAAATATGCCTTACTTAGTTTAAAAGTAGAAGAGCTCGCTTGCGCAAACGAACGACTAATTGCCTCTGAAGCACGTCTGCAAAACAAGAATAAACAAAGTGAGACTAAGGTTAAGGAAACCACATTGGCCATCAGTTCATGTGAAACATCTCGTCTCTTGACGGCCGCACAATATGAACTGCTTACTAAGGAAAGAGTTAGGCTGTACCGAAAGGTGAAAGAACTTGAAGAGCAGCTGTCAGGACCCGACCTCCTAACCGCCTATTCTAGCGTGTTCATATGTGCCTAGCGAGTTGTGAGTAGTGAATTGCATCAGAAATGCGTATAAATTTTTCATTTTCCATCTACGTAATGGAAACATCGTTCTATACAGGACAAAAGAATGCATGTCGGACATTATGTTCCAGACATGGTCTAACTACAAAGGTGAAGGTGTGTCGGCACAGCAAAAGCTCCTATGCGCCCGGCCTCACAGGTCGTCATCCACACACACAAGTCCACCCGAAAAGCAGCAAGAAGCTTCAAAAGGTCGGCCTTGTCTTTCAACACGATCACATACCGTGGTCGTCGGTGCCTACAACACACAACGTAAGTAATGAGCCACCGAGGCTCAGTAAGCGGAGATCATGCATGTATGCACGTGTCACTCCCCTGCAAATGCAATCCACGCCGATGCACACAACACTCAGCAAAGGCGATCCGCGCCAATGCTCCTAGTACTCATACTAGTACCACTCAGGGCCCACGACGCACTTACTATGCACCACTAAGAGCTCAATGTCCTCAATAGGATCGTGACAGCGACCCACGCAGGGTAGCCTACGCTAGGTTTCCCTAGGGCTCACCCTCCCAGGTCGTCCCCTCTGTCATACGGTAGCCCACGCTGGCAGCCTACGCTAGGATTCCCCCTAGGTCGCTCCTTCCAGGTCGCTCCTTCCGCAAACAGGGCAGTTGCCTACGCCAGTTAGCCTACGCTAGCATAGCTAGGTCGCTCCTTCCTGGGTCGCTCCTCCTGCCTCATCATAAATACTGGCGTCGTACGCCGGATAGGGTGCCATAGAAGTCGTCCGTGACTCAACTGCGAGTCGACACACCGGCCTATATCGGCGGGTCTTCGTCGCATACAAGCGACATAATAGAATGCACACTCAGTCCCACGACCCTCCCTCACGAGTTCGTGTGTGCATGTGAGTATGCATATGCAGATGCAAGTAAACGTAACATAACTTACCACCTTAAAATGCTTCAATCAATTTTCACGAATTCATGAAACCACGTAGGCACGTAAACAC
Organism: Craterostigma plantagineum; assembly: GCA_027422505.1. Lineage (NCBI taxonomy): Eukaryota > Viridiplantae > Streptophyta > Magnoliopsida > Lamiales > Linderniaceae > Craterostigma > Craterostigma plantagineum. The sequence goes on along the minus strand of JAPQWV010000009.1, from coordinate 17,603,763 downwards.
GCAATTTAGGCACGTAAAGCAAGTTGTGTGTCGTAGTTGGATTTCTACTTACCTGTCGTCCAAGCTAAATTAGTGTACTCCCTCGTAAAATTCCTTGCGTACGACCTTTAGACATAATATCATCGTATCAGTACTACGCCCTTATAAATTAATTAGGTCGAATTAAATTATCTGGCTATTTTAATTTTTCTAAAGCATCTAAGTTGCTAGCTTCGAGTTTAGGCTAAATCCCTGCCCAAGATTTTCTAAGTTATGTTAGTATTAAACTATAGCATAAGGTGTTCGGTGAAATATCTATGTGTTGTTCCATTCATTCGATTTGTGAAGCTTGGAATCGCCCGATTTCAGAAATCGTCGTGTTCTTCACAAGGTGGCAAATCGGCCGATTTGATCTCCATTTTGCCTAGATGTCGCCCGATTTCCCTTGTATATAAAGTGCCCGATTTGATTTGCATGATAACTTCCATCGGCCGATTTCTCAAATCGCCGTTCTTTTTCATTAGCATGACGTCAGCCCGACTTGATCTATGCGTTGTGCATGGATTGCTTTCGGCCGATTTGAGGGTTTGCAAGGATGGAAATCGCCCGATTTCCATGCATGAAGTGGTTACAGCCTTCGGTCGATTTGGAAATCGGCGAGTCCTTCAAGTTGCGGCAGATCGTCCGATTTAGGTTTGCTAACCTAAGTTTCGGCGATTTGTTCTCCTAATGCCACGTGGAGTTTCTATTTCAAATCGCCCGATTTGATGCATGCATGCTCATGCTCGATTCGACCATCAATGCTTGTGGGGTTACCCGATTTGTTAGGGTTTCCATTTCGCGCGATCTACTAACTTATGTATTTCATTTCCTATGTTATCCTATTCCTTTCAATTGGTCGATTTGTGGTGTATACAAGCTAAAATCGCCCGATTTGTTACCTAGTCCCCCGATTCTATCGAGCCTTCACTCATTTTACCCGAAATCACATTCGTCGCCCAATCTACCCAGAATTTCCAAGTTCTAAGGTTTCCTTCTACCTTAAAATCGTTAATGCACCCCAAGAATCGGTCTTATACTAAAGTCGTAAGCCCTCAAAAATACGTTAACCTACCACAATCCCCAAGAGACCCTTAAATACATTTCTACTTTCCAACTAAGGTTTCCTCCCGTCAAGCTTACACCTTAATTTCTCAGTTCCATACATTTTCGAGGCTAAATGTTTAGATAACCTAAATTACGAAATTATAAGAGTTGTAAGGGGATGCTTCACTTACTAGCTTCGATCTTCAAGCTACTTGGTGTGTCTTTTGAGTGGAATTCTTCTCGGCTCCTTTCCCTTCTTCTTTCTTTTTATTTTCGTGGGTTTTCTTAAGTGAAGTTGTGAAGTTTTTGGGGTTTGTTAGATAAGATATTTTTCATAGGTGTTGAGGGTGGAGCTAGACATACGTGGCTTTCCTTATTTTAAGGAAAAGTTGTCCCTATCCTTTTCTTTTAATTAGTTTTGTGTATATCATTCGATTATAGTTCCAATTTATCGGGTGTTTGACCTAGATTTCTATTAAATTTTCAGATCGATCGACTTCAATCCGTCCTAGGCGTAAATCGCCCGATTTTTGGCTCTTCATAACCCTCGGCGATTTCATTCTATGATCGCCCGATTTTCAATCACATTAGCTCGAGCTCGGCGATTTCTTCTCCTTGCGCCACGTGTGATTTTTATCGTAATCGCCCGAAATGAGGCTTAGTAGAGCTTGATGAGATCGCTCGATTCCTACCCGATTTATCCTATGATTTTAGCTTCTAAGTATAAGAGAATCGGCCGATTTCTAATTTGCTCAATTTGAGCTCGGCGATTTCTCGTATGCGTGCCACGTGTGAATCCAATAAAATTTTCTAAGTCCTTAACACATAGTCCTAATTCGTAGCACATTTAGGAATTAAATCACACAGCCTGAAGTCATATAGACCCGAAATTAATGGCACATAATCGCACATAATTCACATAAGCATATATCGAGTACGGAATTAAACACGTAATTACTTAGGTCATATACGTAATTTATTGGCCCTAAAGACTTACGGGGAACCCGGGTGCTACATCCTCCCCCCCTTAAGGAGGATTTCGCCCCCGAAATCAGCCCGTTCGGAACAATTCAGGATAGCGGATTTTCATCTCATCTTCGCGTTCCCAGGTGGCTTCCTCCACTGACTGATTCCGCCACAGAACTTTTACTAGAGGAATTTCTTTGTTCCTAAGCCCCTTTGTCTCGTGCATCAATATTTCCACGGGAATTTCCTCATAACTCAGGTCTGGTTTCAAGTGCTGGTGCAGTGAGTCGTTTATCAACGCGTGGCTTGGGTCAGCGATATACTTCCGTAACGTGGAAACATGAAACACATCGTGTACTTGCGACAACGATGCTGGTAGTTCTAGTTGGTACGCTACTTCACCAACTCTATTTATTATCTTGAAGGGACCGATGTATCTCGGACTTAGTTTTCCCTTCTTTCCGAACCTCTTGACGCCTTTCATCGGTGATACTTTCACAAAGACCCAATCATTCACCTCGAATTCTAGCGGTCTACGTCTCCGATCTGCATAACTCTTCTGTCTACTCTGCGCCGTGCGCATTCTTTCTCGCCATCGTGATAATTCCCGTCATTTCCTGTATCATGTCTGGGCCTAACATCGCCCGTTCACCGACTTCATCCCAATGCACTGGGGACCTGCACTTCCGTCCGTACAAGGCTTCATATGGAGCCATCCCAATCGTGGCCTGGTAACTGTTGTTGTACGAGAATTCTACAAGTGGAAGGTACTTGCTCCAATTGCCGTTGAAATCAAGCACACAGGCTCGTTGCATATCTTCCAGCGTTTGGATCGTCCGCTCGGATTGGCCATCCGTTTGCGGATGATATGCTGTGCTAAATGCCAACTTTGTCCCCATCGCCTTTTGTAAACTCGTCCAGAATTTAGATAGAAACCGCGAGTCGCGGTCTGAAACTATCGTTAAGGGTGTCCCATGGAGTCTTACTATCTCTTGGATGTACAATTCTGCATACCGCTCCATGGTAAACGTTGTACTTATCGGCAGAAAATTGGCAGATTTCGTAAGTCGGTCTACAATTACCCAAATTGCGTCGTGTCCTTTCGCGTTCCTCGGCAATCCGCTCACGAAATCCATCGTTATATTGTCCCACTTCCACTCTGGAATGGGTAAAGGTTGCAGTGTCCCAGCCGGCCGCTGATGTTCTGCCTTAATTTGCTGGCAGGTGAGGCACAGGCTCACGAACGTTGCTACGTCCTTTTTCATTCCCGGCCACCAGTAGTTAGTCCTTAGATCCCTATATAGCTTCGTAGCTCCTGGGTGTACCGAATATGGTGTGGTATGTGCTTCCGTCATTATAGCTCGTCTAAGATCCGCGTCGTTCGGTACGTATAATCTACTTTTGTAGTATAAGCTTCCGTCGTCCCGAAACACGAAGTCCATCGTCAACTGTTCAGTCTGCGCTCCCTTGGTTTTCAGGTAAAACTCGTCGTTTTCCTGTGCCTTTCTGATCTGCTGCAGTAACGTTGGTTGCAGAGTCAGGGCTGCTAACTTCTCCTCGACTTCTCCCAATGGTACGATCTCCACGTCGAGCCGTTGAAGTTCCGCGGTCCCTGATTTCCGGCTTAGAGCATCCGCTACCACGTTCGCCTTTCCTGGGTGGTAGTTGATTACACAGTCGTAATCTTTCACCAGTTCCAGCCACCTTCTCTGCCTCATATTGAGCTCTTTCTGGGTGAAGAAATACTTTAAACTTTTGTGATCGGTGTAGATTTCGCATCTTTCTCCATACAAGTAGTGCCTCCAAATCTTGAGAGCGAATACCACAGCAGCGAGCTCCAAGTCGTGTGTAGGGTAGTTCTTTTCGTACTCCTTTAGTTGTCGTGAGGCGTAAGCCACCACGTTACCGTTCTGCATCAGTACGCATCCTAACCCGTTCTTCGAGGCGTCACTATACACTGAGAACCCTCCTGTTCCCGTGGGTATCGTCAACACTGGGGCTGTAGTAAGCCGCTTTTTCAGTTCCTGGAAGCTTCGTTCACACTCCTCGTTCCATAGAAAAGGTGTGTTCTTTTTAGTCAACCTTGTCAGCGTAGAGGCGATTCTAGAGAAATCCTTGATGAATTTCCTATAGTAGCCCGCTAAGCCCAAGAAGCTCCGTACTTCCGTTACGTTAGTTGGCTGCGGCCAGAGTTTAATTGCTTCGATCTTGCTCGGGTCCACCGATATTCCCGCTCCCGAGACGATGTGTCCCAAGAACGCTACTTGATCCAGCCAGATTCACACTTCTTATACTTGGCGTACAGCTGTTTTTCCCTCAGTACTCCGAGTACTACTCGTAGGTGTTGTTCGTGCTCCTCCTTCGTCTTGGAGTAGACGAGGATGTCATCTATGAATACAAATACAAACTTGTCTAGATAGGCTTCGAACACCCGGTTCATTAGGTCCATGAAGGCCGCCGGTGCGTTCGTCAGTCCGAAGGGCATGACTAGAAATTCAAAGTGCCCGTATCTGGTACTGAACGCCGTTTTGGGAATGTCTTCTTTGCGGATTTTCAGTTGATGGTAACCCGACCTCAAGTCGATCTTAGAAAACACTGTGGCGCCTTGTAATTGGTCGAAGAGGTCGTCTATTCGAGGTAGTGGGTACTTGTTCTTGATCGTCAGCTTGTTCAGCTCCCTGTAGTCTATGCACAGTCTCATCGAGCCATCCTTCTTTCGCACGAACAGAACTGGCGCACCCCAGGGAGAAAAGCTGGTCTGAATGAATCCTTTTTGTAGGAGTTCATCTATTTGTTCCTTCAACTCCTTTAATTCGGTTGGCGCTAATCGGTATGGAGTCTTGGACACTGGTGCTGCTCCCGGCGCCAGGTCGATGGTAAACTCGATTTCCCTGTCTGGGGGTAGTCCCGGCAAGTCTTCCGGAAATACGTCAGGGAACTCCTTAATCACGGGTACGTCTTCGAGTTTCGTAGGGGTATTTTCTTCTGCCTCCAGCGCGAACACCAGATATGCCTCGCATCCGGAATTGACCAATCGCTGAGCTTTTAATGTTGATATCCTCGAAGTGCCCCTCCCCTTCGCTGTCCCCTCGAAGGTGAAATGTTCTTCCCCTTCTATGCTAAACGTAACTATCTTACGGTTACAGTCTATTACCGCTCCATACATTGAGAGCCAGTCCATCCCTAGGATCACCTCGTAGTCGTCCATCGGGATGACTATCAGGTCTACAGGCAATTCTCTATTACCGACTAGGATTGGGCAATTTCTTAACATTTGGCTAGTCCTAGTTGGTGCCCCGCTTGGAATTGCTACGCTATACGCATAATCCACTCGCTCAGGCGTTACCCCGAGTTTCATGACATACTTCACAGACGCAAACGAGTGGGTCGCCCCGGAATCTACTAGAATGCACATGGGAGTTTGGTGGATCAGTAGGGTACCTGTTACCACCTCCGGGTTGTTTTTGGCTTCCTCTGACGTGATGGTATACACCCGTGCTGGCACCATCGCGGGTCTTACTGAGTTTCCTGCCTGATTTCCTGGAGCGATTTCAGGGCACTGTTTTGCGAAGTGACCTATCCTTCCACATCTGAAGCACGCATTAGCTGGCGTGTTGCAGTTCCCAAAGTGCTTCCTTCCACACCTCTGACAGTTAGGGAATTGAGCTGCCCCTTGATTCTGGTTTGGATTTGGGGGTCTGTTCATCGTTCCCTGAGGCTGTTGAGGAGGCCTGTTCTGAAATCTCTTCTTGCCCCCTTTAGGCACGAACTGCCGTTTCTGGTCTCCTCCGCTCCATTGCGCTCCTTGTATTTGCGCGAACTTGCGTTTGGCCTCTTGTGCCTTCAAGATCCTGGCTTCCGCCTGTTCAGCAACCATAGCTCTCTCTGCTACTTGAGAGTAAGTAGCTCCCTGAATTCCCGCCATGCTCACATCCCTATAGAGCTCGGGCTTCAATCCTTCCAGAAAACGTTCGACTTTTAGAGCTTCCGTGCTGATCATGTGAGCAGCGAACCTGGACAGCTGCTCAAACTTCCTTATGTACTCGGCCACCGTCATGAGCCCCTGCCTGAGGTTGATGAATTCGTTCAGGCGCTGTGCTCGAATCGGGGCGGTGAGGTACTTGCCCCTGAACAACTCCTTGAATCTTTCCCAGCTCATTGTAGCGGGGTTCTCCAACACCATGATGGTGTCCCACCAATGTCCTGCGCTTCCGCGTAGTAGGAACGCAGTGCAAAGGGCCTTCTCCGCCTCCGGAACCCTGCTATAGACGAACATGCTCTCGAGAGTCCTCAACCAATCCTCAGCTGCTGTCGAGTCAGCTGTGTCTTCGAAGGTCGGTGGGTTTAACCTCCGAAATCGTTCTCCCACCATCTTAGTCCTTTCTGCCTGAGTTGGCCCAGTGTTTGCAGCGTTCTGCTGAATAAGCTGTTGGATCTGTGCCGATTGTTGGCGAACCAATTCCGTTAGTTAGAAGATGGTCGCATCGCGATTGTCCGTAGGGGCCGTGTTTCCCCTGTTCTGGTCGTCGCCACCACTCGACTCACCTCTTGTTCTTACCATCTTTATACCCTATCCTGATTGTCCTATGGCCAATAAATTATACAACATAGAAATTCACATAGACTTAACACTTCCTTGCAAGGCCGCTTCCGCTCTTTTGGGAGTGTGTGTGTGGACAGTCTACAGAACCAGTGACCGAAGCTCTGATACCACCCTGTCAGGACCCGACCTCCTAACCGCCTATTCTAGCGTGTTCCTATGTGCCTAGCGAGTTATGAGTAATTGCATCAGAAATGCGTATAAATTTTTTTCATTTTCCATCTACGTAATGGAAACATCGTTCTATACAGGACAAAAGAATGCATGTCGGACATTATGTTCCAAACATGGTCTAACTACAAAGATGAAGGTGTGTCGGCACAGCAAAAGCTCCTATGCGCACGGCCTCACAGGTCGTCATCCACACACACACGTCCACCCCAAAAGCAGCACGAAGCTTCAAAAGGTCGGCCTTGTCTTTCAACACGATCACATACCGTGGTCGTCGGTGCCTACAACACACAACGTAAGGAATGAGCCACCGAGGCTCAGTAAGCGGAGATCATGCATGTATGCACGTGTCACTCCCCTGCAAAGGCAATCCACGCCGATGCACACAACACTCAGCAAAGGCGATCCGTGCCAATGCTCCTAGTACTCATACTAGTACCACTCATGGCCCACGACGCACTTACTATGCACCACTAAGAGCTCAATGTCCTCAATAGGATCGTGACAGCGACCCACGCTGGGTAGCCTACGCTAGGTTTCCCTAGGTCGCACCCTCCCAGGTCGTCCCCTCTGTCATACGGTAGCCCATGCTGGCAGCCTACGCTAGGATTCCCCCTAGGTCGCTCCTTCCAGGTCGCCCCTTCCGCAAACAGGGCAGTTGCCTACGCCAGTTAGCCTACGCTACCATAGCTAGGTCGCTCCTTCCTGGGTCGCTCCTCCTGCCTCATCATAAATACCGGCGTCGTACGCCGTATAGGGTGCCATAGAAGTCGTCCGTGACTCAACTGCGAGTCGACACACCGGCCTATATCGGCGGGTCTTCGTCGCATACAAGCGACATAATAGAATGCACACTCAGTCCCACGACCCTCCCTCACGAGTTCGTGTGTGCATGTGAGTATGCATATGCAGATGCAAGTAAACGTTACATAACTTACCACCTTAAAATGCTTCAATCATTTTTCACGAATTCATGAAACCACGTAGGCACGTAAACACGCAATTTAGGCACGTAACGCAAGTTGTGTGTCGTAGTTGGATTTCTACTTACCTGTCGTCCAAGCTAAATTAGTGTACTCCCTCGTAAAATTCCTTGCGTACGACCTTTAGACATAATATCATCGTATCAGTACTACGCCCTTATAAATTAATTAGGTCGAATTAAATTATCTGGCTATTTTATTTTTCTAAAGCATCTAAGTTGCTAGCTTCGAGTTTAGGCTAAATCCCTGCCCAAGATTTTCTAAGTTATGTTAGTATTAAACTATAGCATAAGGTGTTCGGTGAAATATCTATGTGTTGTTCCATTCATTCGATTTGTGAAGCTTGGAATCGCCCGATTTCAGAAATCGTCGTGTTCTTCACAAGGTGGCAAATCGGCCGATTTGATTTGCATGATAACTTCCATCGGCCGATTTCTCAAATCGCCGTTCTTTTTCATTAGCATGACGTCAGCCCGACTTGATCTATGCGTTGTGCATGGATTGCTTTCGGTCGATTTGAGGGTTTGCAAGGATGGAAATCGCCCGATTTCCATGCATGAAGTGGTTAGAGCCTTCGGCCGATTTGGAAATCGGCGAGTCCTTCAAGTTGCGGCAAATCGTCCGATTTAGGTTTGCTAACCTAAGTTTCGGAGATTTGTTCTCCTAATGCCACGTGGAGTTTCTATTTCAAATCGCCCGATTTGATGCATGCATGCTCATGCTCGATTCGACCATCAATGCTTGTGGGGTTACCCGATTTGTTAGGGTTTCCATTTCGCGCGATCTACTAACTTATGTATTTCATTTCCTATGTTATCCTATTCCTTTCAATTGGTCGATTTGTGGTGTATACAAGCTAAAATCGCCCGATTTGTTACCTAGTCCCCCGATTCTATCGAGCCTTCACTCATTTTACACGAAATCACATTCGTCGCCCAATCTACCCAGAATTTCCAAGTTCTAAGGTTTCCTTCTACCTTAAAATCGTTAATGCACCCCAAGAATCGGTCTTATACTAAGGTCATAAGCCCTCAAAATACGTTAACCTACCACAATCCCCAAGAGACCCTTAAATACGTTTCTACTTTCCAACTAAGGTTTCCCCCCGTCAAGCTTACACCTTAATTTCTCAGTTCCATACATTTTCGAGGCTAAATGTTTAGATAACCTAAATTACGAAATTATAAGAGTTGTAAGGGGATGCTTCACTTACTAGCTTCGATCTTCAAGCTACTTGGTGTGTCTTTTGAGTGGAATTCTTCTCGGCTCCTTTCCCTTCTTCTTTCTTTTTATTTTCGTGGGTTTTCTTAAGTGAAGTTGTGAAGTTTTTGGGGTTTGTTAGATAAGATATTTTTCACAGGTGTTGAGGGTGGAGCTAGACATACGTGGCTTTCCTTATTTTAAGGAAAAGTTGTCCCTATACTTTTCTTTTAATTAGTTTTGTGTATATCATTCGATTATAGTTCCAATTTATCGGGTGTTTGACCTAGATTTCTATTAAATTTTCAGATCGATCGACTTTAATCCGTCCTAGGCGTAAATCGCCCGATTTTTGGCTCTTCATAACCCTCGGCGATTTCATTCTATGATCGCCCGATTTTCAATCACATTAGCTCGAGCTCGGCGATTTCTTCTCCTTGCGCCACATGTGATTTTTATCGTAATCGCCCGAAATGAGGCTTAGTAGAGCTTGATGAGATCGCCCGATTCCTACCGGATTTATCCTATGATTTTAGCTTCAAAGTATAAGAGAATCGGCCGATTTCTAATTTGCTCAATTTGAGCTCGGCGATTTCTCGTATGCGTGCCACGTTTGAATCCAATAAAATTTTCTATGTCCTTAACACATAGTCCTAATTCGTAGCACATTTAGGAATTAAATCACACAGCCTGAAGTCATATAGACCCGAAATTAATGGCACATAATCGCACATGATTCACATAAGCATATATCGAGTACGGAATTAAACACGTAATTACTTAGGTCATATACGTAATTTATTGGCCCTAAAGACTTACGGGGAACCCGGGTGCTACAGCAGCTTCACCTTAGAAACAAAAACGCACGTCTCTTATGCCAGTTGAACCAACCGGCGAAAACAGAATTCTACGATGCCCGGGAGGGAATCGGCCTGGCCAGCAATTGCGAACCAACGCCGATAATGGTTAAAGGTATAACATGTGTAACACTACGTTCCTGCAAACAAGAAAGGGTGCTCCCTCACAGCTTATGCCATTTGTGAGATCATCATCTGTTGTGAAAAGAGGGAACAGAACATTCATTGGGCGGAAATCGCGTATGACTACACAGAATTGAATGCTAGTGATAAGACTAAGAAACCTTCAGTCTCTGAGGACGTCGAGACTCTACTTCCAACCAAAGAACAGGAAATTGCTTTCCGAGAAGCGCTTTCTCGCATCTATATCCCAGAGAAACTTCTGGTCATAGCAGAACTAGAACGAACACTAGAATTAGAGCGAAGGCCTTCGCGAAGGAGCGAGATGATCTACTTAGCAAAATCTTTACACTAGAGCAATTTCACAATACGAACAATCCCTCTACGTCGAGTCAAGTACCCGATTCTCAAACATGTAAATGTAATAGGACGGCGAAGATGACTCCTGAAGCTGAAACTTGTTCAAACACTAACTCTCGTATTCCTATAGATACAGGGAATGTTAGTTCGACGTCTCTGGAAGGGAGTTCATTTGAAATAGAGGAGAACCCGCTCTTCGATAACAAGAAGATAATTTCCTCTTTTTGTAATGAATCTCAATATCTTAAGGACGTAGATAATTATGTTACCAGAACTTATCTTCCTTTTACCAAGCTTATGTCTATGTATTGCTGCAATGACTTTGTTCTCCCACGCTTTCATGAATATGAAACACATGAACATGCAACACTTCGACCACGCAAGCGAATCTCCTCTGCGTCACCTTTGCATTCTCCCATCGGTTAAGCGAAAACGCCTTTCGTCGTCAAAAGCAAAGTCACCTACTGCTCACAAGCAAAAGGCAACTAAAACCGAAGGACGAAACAACAACAACATCCCTCACGCCAATTCATGCATAAGGCACCATACATGCAAGCACAAGTTAGGCAAATATGGGTTAGAAAAACCATAATCCCGCCTCATCAAACAAATCACAACGGGAAATCCAAATTAGATCTAGCGCAACCTGATTTAGACCCCACATTTCCCGCTAAGCGCATGAAAATTTTACTTGTATCACAAGAAGGTCCCGTCCGTAAACGGGGACCCAATGTTTGTTGATGTTTGCAGGTCTGTCATGTGTGGTATCTAGATTCAGGTTGCTCCACACACATGACGGGGAACAAGGAGCTGTTGAGCAACTTCTACGAGTGCTATCTCGGAAGGGTCTCCTTCGGAAACAGTCAAATGGCGCCAATTCTCGGAACTGGCGATCTCGTCCATGACAAACTGACGATCAAGGGCATCTCTTACGTCGAGGGTTTGAGCTACAATCTCTTCAGCATTGGTCGTTTCTGCGACAAAGGATACAAGGTTCTCTTCGAATCTGACATCTGCAGCATTATCGATGCCTTGGGACTGCCTCTTCTTTCTGGAACGCGCATGTCTCACCTCTACGTACTCAACCTTACGACCTCTCGACCAATGTGCCTTCTCTCTCGTGCTACACCCAAGTTGAACGATCTATGGCACCGACGTCTTTCACATCTCAATTTCAAGACTCTCAACAAACTGCGTCAGAATAAACTTGTCAACGGTCTACCTCAGCTGTCCTATCATAAGGAGCATCTCTGCTCTGCCTGTGAATTAGGGAAGATGAAGCGCTCGTCTCACATCTCCAAGGAAACGCCGTCCTCTAAGCTCATCCTCGAGCTCTTACACATGGATCTATGTGACCCAATGCCTACGGCTACACTCGGAGGAAGACGGTATATTCTTGTGATTGTCGACGATTTCTCACGCTACACGTGGACGAAACTTGTTCGCACAAAGGATGAAGTTCCAGATTTAATCATCGAGTTTGTTGTTACGTCCCAAAATCTACATCAATAGAAGGTTCGGATTATCAGAACTGACAACGGAACTGAGTTTAAGAACAAGAAGCTCAGTGATTTCTATGCCTCTCAGGGCATCACCCAACAGTTCTCAGCTGTGAAGACACCGGAACAGAATGGTGTCGTTGAGCATAAGAATAGGACACTAGTTGAAGCAGCTAGGACTCTCCTCATCCAATGCGGCCTTCCTCACTCTCTTTGGGGCGAAGCTATTCAAACGGCTTGCTACACGAAGAACCGAGCTTCCATCCACAAGAGATTCAACCGCACCCCATACGAGATGCTGAATAACCGTCGTATCCCAGATATATCTTATCTAAAGGTCTTCGGTTGCCGATGTTTTGTTGCCAATGATCGCCAACATCTTGGGAAGCTCGATCCAAAAGCACTTGAAGGCATCTTTGTTGGATATTCGCTGAACTCGAAGGCATACAGAGTCTATCTTAAGGAGAAACAATCAGTCATAGAGAGCACAAATGTCACCTTTGACGAAAGCGAAGGCGACCACATGGCTTCTGCTCATATCAGACCAGAACCAGGTCTTCTACAGTCGTTGACAAAAGGTCAACTTTCATCGACGGGAACTTCCACATCTGAAGGCAATTCTAGCGAACTGGATCTCGATCTGCTCTTCGAGTACTTCTATCCAGTCCCCAAGACTCCCGTCGCCACCACTCAACCTACCGCTGCACCCACTCCACTTACACCACCGGATATCGGCAATGATGTCGTCCCTCCAAACTTGGATGATCTTAATCTCAACGAAGACGACATTTTACCCAACCCTGGGAACATTGCTGATCCTGATGCCGAACCCTCTCAATCTACTACAGTTGAGATCTCATCCTCGGACACCGGACTCCAATCTGATCAGCCTCCAATCGACACAAATGCAGCTAGCTCTTCACAGACTAATGTACCACTATGGGCTCGCTCTCATCCTACGGATCAGATTATTTGGGATCCCACATCCGGTGTTTCGACGCGTTCGGATATGATGAATGAAAGCCTGTTCGCTTGCTATCTCAGTCAAGCCGAACCATCACGAGTAGCTGAAGCTCTCAACGATCCTGATTGGCTGATAGCAATGCAGGAGGAAATAAATCAGTTCGAACGTCTACAAGTTTGGGAACTCGTACCACGCCCTCACAACAGATCCATTATCGGCACGAAGTGGATCTTCAAGAACAAAAAGGATGAAGACGGTGTTGTCACTCGCAATAAAGGAAGACTTGTGGCTAAGGGGTACAATCAACAAGAAGGCATCGACTACGATGAAACTTTCGCCCCCGTTGCCAGGATCGAAGCTATACGAATTTTTCTTGCCTTTGCTGCTCACAAGAACTTTAAAGTCTACCAAATGGACGTGAAGACTGCATTTCTGAATGGATTTCTCAAAGAAGAAGTGCACGTTGATCAACCTGAAGGGTTCTTGAGCGAAGAGTTTCCTCATCACGTTTATCGACTCTACCAGGCTCTCTACGGACTAAAACAGGCTCCCCGAGCTTGGTATGACGTCCTTTCAGACTTCCTCGTTCAGTCTGGATTCAAGAAAGGATCTCTGGATACAACTCTCTTCACCAGGCGGAATGGCCCGGACATCATGATTGTACAGATTTATGTCGATGACATCATTTTTGGATCGACTAAACCACAACTGTGTGAAGAATTCGCAGAATTGATGAAGGAGAAATTCGAAATAAGTATGATGGGAGAGCTGAATTTCTTTCTTGGTCTTCAAGTAAAGCAACTCCCCGACGGAATCTTCATCAACCAGTCCAAATACATCCATGACATCCTCGAGAAATATGGAATGAAGGATGCTAAGACTGCCGCTACACCTATGTCACCCTCTGGCCGACCCGGCGCGGACCCATCTGGTGCTCCCGTTGACCAAACTGTCTATCGTGGGATAATAGGCTCTCTTCTGTACCTCACTGCTAGTCGACCGGATATCGTTCTCTCGACAGGAATCTGCGCTCGTTTTCAGGCTACACCTAAGGAATCCCATTTCACTGCTGTCAAAAGGATTCTCCGCTATCTCAAAGGAACACCCAATCTGGGTTTGTGGTACCCCACTCGATCGGACTTCAAACTGGTTGGATTCTCTGACTCGGATTACGCAGGATGCAAGATGGATCGGAAAACCACATCTGGAGCTGCACACTTCTTGGGCGGTAAACTCGTGAGTTGGTCTTCTCGAAAACAAAACTGTGTCTCAACTTCGTCGACGGAGGCAGAATATGTCGCCGCTGCTAGTTGTTGTTCACAGCTTTTGTGGATGAGAACCCAACTACGAGATTTTAATTTTCGTGTTGATATTATTGTGACTCGAAGAGTGCGATTGCGATGACGAGTAATCCAGTACATCACTCGAGAACGAAACACAGATATTCGTCACCACTTCATCAAAGAACATGTCGAAAAAGGGACGATTGAATTGCACTACGTCACTACCGAAGATCAACTGGCCGACATTTTCACAAAACCGTTGGATGTCAAACGATTTCAACACCTTGTGACTATGTTGGGCATGTTGAATCTTCAGTTGTGATCAATCGACCCTACATGAACTTTGATAAAGTGTACATATTTCTCTTCACTTTACTCCATTTTCTATGTGTCTTCTGAATTATGTCTCTTAAGGGGGAGTTTCTGCTTTTTTATTTAAAAAGGGAGTTTTCGATTAAGGGGGAGTTTCTGATTTTGCCTATTCAAAAAAAAAAATAATAATAATTTGGGTTGAAATTTTAAATTTTAGTCAAACGGAGTCAAAATTGGACCAATTGAATTTTGGGTTGAAATTTTAATTTTTGGTCAAACGGGGTCAAAATTGGACCATCCCCGTCGTCGAGAAGTTCGCCAAGAAAAACACTACGGCGAAAGATCGGCACGCCATGATCATCCCGGACAAAGTACTTGCCTATGCCGACCAGACAAACCCGCACGTCCGAGAATATCGCGCCTCCACCGCTTCATTCCGCGAGAGTCCCCGTCCACTATCCATTGTCCCTACGGAGCAGACCAATCCCGCTGCTCCTAACCCCGGGACTAGCCAAAACCCCACCACCACTTCTAAAAAGTCATCGAGTCGCGCCACATCCTCTTCCACCCGCGTACCGAAAAACGGTCGCGTGAGGATGACGTAAGCCGCACCACGGAGCGTCGATCAAGACGCAGCCACAAACAAGCCGAGCCGAAACCATAGGTGCCGGGGGTAATGTGTTCACCTCCCGAGTAGAAGACGTGGCACATGGCTCAACCACGCAAACAACCCCACCAATCCACTTATCTTCCTCTCTACAGGAAGATATTTCATTCCACGAGGAGCCACGTAAGCCATCGACATCCCACTTGGAGATAGTCGATGTTGAAACAAGTAGTCCCCCGCCTCAGACTGCATCCTCTTCATTCACATCGAGTATAGTGCCCTCACTCCCCATAATTTCATATGTTTCAAGGACACATACACCTTCTACTGCACTACAGAGTCTTCGTGATTCTGTCGGAACGCTCGATGATGTCTCTGTGACTGAGAGCGGAAGACCTAGTACGGCCAACATCACCACAACCGTGAGCCTAGGCCATCGTTCGTTTGAGTCTATCTCATCGATGATGCCAACGAAAAGTCTTAGTAACCCCGTCTTTTCCCGTCCTGTGCAAACGGGCGGCCGATCGGCTATCTTCTCCGATTAGGTGTCAGTTAGATTTCTTCATGACTTCAGCTTGTTAGACTTACCCCATTTCGTCACCGAGACCGCGCTAGAGGCTCGTCTTCAAGAGTTTGCAAAGACTCTTGAGGCGTCCATCCTCGATAAAGTCTATGCGGGTCTCGATGCGTCCACCACCAACGCAACATGTGGACGCAGAAGCTGTTCTCTCCTCCATTTCTGCAAAGGAGCTCTTCTACATCCTCCGAGCCCGATTCGAATCAACGACGGAACTCGACGAGGAGGAACAGTAAATGAAGGCCATTATGACTCAACCGATGACTTGCCGCGCTCAAAGCGAGTCTAGCGGGATCAGACGCGACGATCAAGACGGTGATCATGATCGATGCGAGGGGGAGAATAGGCAGCAAGGTCAAACTCAAGGACTTGTGCAATCGATGCTGCCTTCCTCCTCTGCACCTGAAACAACGCCCGCGACTGAAACCTCACACCCCACCAACCAAAAATCCCATCCTATTAACCCCGAGTCACTAGCCAAATCACCCACCGTCTCCGAAACTCTAATCGTCACATCGACATTAGAGACTACCACCACATCTTCTCCACCCACCTTCTCAGAACCTCTAACTGTCATATCGACATTAGAGGCCACCACCACATCTACGCCACCCGACACCCAAATCATCCTCGCCAAAACCATCACATCAACCGAGCCCCCAGAGTCCCCACCACAACCATCCCCACAATCCACAACCTCCTCCAACGCAACACCCTCGCCGCTTCACAGCTCTACCCCTCTCAATACCGACCCCAACGTGGCTTCCGAGGACTTCTACTGCGCGCAGAACGAGATCGAGGCCTACATCTTCAATGATGAATGGCTTTACACACCCGCCGACGCAGTAGCAGCCAGAAAATTGGTGGAGAATGCTCGACGTCTGCTAAAGGAAGCATCGCTTACGCTGATCAACACTGCAGACAATAAGAACGGGAGGAGTACAATGCTGAACCCGCCGAGCTCGAGAACATCCTACAGTTTCAAGCACAGCAAGCTGAGGCTCCTGCTGCTCAACCGAATGTGCCCACGGCGGATATATCGGAAGCGCCATGGGAAAACAAGAAGATCACCGCACCATTCCAAGAAGAGATCAGGAAGAGGATCTGGCGGCGCAAGGAGCAGATCATCTCAGCCTTCGATGAATATGAGCTGATGAATATCCAAATCTGGAGCGAGGAGAAGAAGAAGCTCTACCGATGGAGCCTCCTTTGCCATAAGTGCACAAAGCAGACGCTGTCCGATGAGGAAAACATCGCTCTTGAAATGAATCGGGCTCCCATCTGCAAAGTCACTGACATTCGCCAGGAGTCGAAAGGACGTGTCCACTATCCAGTGTGCACGGTAATGAGGCAGGATGAGAACTACAGTGAAGTGAGCGAGGCAGACTTCAAGTTTCTGTGCCTGGGTGATCTGTACAGCATGCTGGAATCCATGAAGCAGTTCAGACTCGTCGTCAGAAGTTCTGGACATCTAGTACGGGCTGAACCGGTCACTATGGGCTACGTGGCTCTCAAGCGACACATGCTCCGACAGGTGAGATTCTTCGCCTCCCACGATCTGCAGATGGCGGTGGAGCACAACCTAAAGAAGGTGAACCTGACTCGCCCATCTTTCCAGAACGCAGACGACTATCGAGAGGGCAATGTGATCGATGGAGATGATCCGGCAGTCGCCTACTCAAACTACAAGGGAAAGATGAGGCTACTGCGCTGCTCCGAAGTGGCAAAGTTCTCGGATGGGACACTCACCATCATCCAAGACAAGCTCATGAGAATTTGCCGCATCCTTTCGGAAGAAGACCCACACTACTGATCCAAATTCGCGAAGTTCATTGACGCTATAGCTGATCGAATCGTTCTTCGAAGGAATCTCCGCGCCTTCGAGTTCAAGCTAGGACTTCGCGAAACACACACTCGCTAATCCACCATCACTACGCCCAAGATCCAAGACTCCCAACAATTGACACAAAGGGGGAGATTGTTAGGATATTAAATAGATCGTGTCAATAGTGTAAGTCTTGAGTTATCTTTTGTAATTATCCTTCTAGCTTGGGCTTTGGACTAGATTGTAATTAGTTAATCTTTAGTGTTTGGGCCTTAATATACCTAGGGTTAATGTGGTATATAAGGTTTATCCAGCACTATTTTCAAAGTAATCAAAGATCAAAAGGCTAACCCTACTTTTCACACAATATACACACTTGAAGGTGAGAACCTCTCCCTTTTCATCCCATCTAAGCCTCTTTAATTCCTTGTTTGGTGCAATCGGGACCAAAAGATATTATAGCATTTTCGGGCATACCAATGTGTATCTTTATAAAGACAATATATTAAATAATATTTTAAGTTACTTTTAAGAGGTGAAATACAATTAAGTTTAATTATATATTATTTTGTAAAATTATCTTTAAAGGGTATAATTGAAATATTAGAAAATGAAGGGTAAAATACTGAAAATAAAACTTACCAATCAATTTGATAGCATTTACTCACTTAATAATATAGTCGTCGTCGCCCGGAAAATTCGCCGATAGAGGATATAGACATGCCCCAATTCGACCCAAAATCGAAAATTGACACCAAAAATCTAATTTTCGCAAAGATCAAGCTTAATATCAACCTTAAAGCTATAACACAAGAATAGGCTACGAAATTGCATAAAACAAGCTCGAAAACCGCAAAAACTCAAAAACCTAATTTTCGATTAACTACCAATTTCGAAACTATAAAGCCATAGATCGCAAAATACATAGAGGGGAATCGCTTAATGGACTTCTTACCGTGTTCACCAAGCACGGAAAGGTCGGAAACCGGTCGAATTTCGTCGGAAATCGCCTAAGCCGCGTGCCTCCTTCATTGTTCGTCGACTGTCGTTTTTTTAAAGAGGGGAAGAAGATGTGTGTTTTCAATATGTCATGGGCGACGGTTTCTACGCCTAACAACCGTCGCCCATGTTGAAAAAAAATATATTTTATTAAAAAATAAAACTAATGGACGACGAACGTTTGTTTCGACAAACAACCGTCGCCCATGTTGAAAAAAATTATTTTTCTGAAAAATTTAAAGAGTTGGGCGACGGTTTTTTCGTCCAAAACCTTCTCCCAAACATTGCTAATCTCATAGGCGATGGATTCTATGAGACAACGTCGCCTGTACTCAGACTCAAAAAAATTACCATAATGCCACCGCGTCTATTATGGGCGACTGTTTTTGCACAACCGTCGCCCATAGTGCCGTGACCTATATATCATTTTCTACTAGTGGGACAATGAGTGTCATTAAGAAAACTGACCAGTTGATACATCTTAAATGTTCTGGACGAAGAGAAGAATTTATGCTGACACGTGTTGATGGCCACAATAACATTACCGAAAGGGTGGAACTGTGGGAGGATCTTAAAGGCTTGAAGCTAGGTACTTTGCCATGGTAAATTTGGGGAGACTTCAATAATGTTTTGAACATGGGGGACAGAATTGGGGGAGCACCTGTTCTGGCTTCTGAATGTGAAGGACTCAGGGATTGTATGAGGGACTGTGAGCTTATGCAAGTAGTAAGGAAAGGCAACAAATTTACCTGGACCAATAAGCAAAATCAGGAGAATAGAGTTTGGAGTAGAATAGACTGGGTCTTTGTTAACATCCCTTGGGCTGAGAAATATCTAGAAATTGAGGCTCATGTACTTGAGGAGAGTATCTCTGATCATACCCATATCCTGCTCAGGAAAATGGGTTCACAGTGGCATACCAAGAAGAGCTTCAAGTTCCAAAATATGTGGGTAGATGCACCCCAATTTTGGGGCTGGTATCTGATGTTTGGAAGGGCAATTATGATGGTGGATGTGAGTGGAAGCTGATTCAGAAACTAAGGGAATTGAAAGGCTCCCTCAAAGAATTAAACAGAACTCAATTCCCTGATATTGTGAATTCTATGGAATGGAGCACACAGAGGCTGAAAACAGCTCAAGAGAAGTTACATGATGATCCCCACATGGTGCTGATACAGGAGGAGAAGATTTGTGGAGTTTGAGAATGTGAGTAAGGTTGCAACAAAATTCCTTGCTCAAAAGGCAAAGATTACTTGGCTAACACTGGGAGATAGGACACAAGATTTTTTCATGACTGGGTAAAACAAAGGGCTATTAGAAATAGGATATCTTCTATTTACACTCAGGCTGGGGAGCTACTTAATCAACCTGAGGACATTGCTGCACACATTGTGGAATATTATAAGGGGATTCTGGGCACAAAAATGGGCCATCTAAGTGAAGTAGAGGATGAGGATATAAAACAGCGAGGGTGCTATCTGTTGAGGAGCAGATGGAACTGCTTAGACCTTTCAGTAATGCTGAAATAAAAAATGCATGTTTTCAATCTCTAGCAAATAGTCTCAAGAAAATGCTATTGCTAAAAATATTGTGCAGGCATTCCACCACCAGAATTACCAGTTTAGAGAAATGAAAACCTATATAGCTATCACGTGAGTGTTTTTTATTTTTTTATTTGAAATATATAGTTGTGTTGCAATAAGATATATTAGCATTTTCGGGCATACCCAATGTGTGTCTATATAAATACAATATATTAAATAATATTTTTAGTTACTTTTAAGAGGTGAAATACAATTAAGTTTAATTATATATTATTTTGTAAAAATTGACTTTAAAGGGTATAATTGAAATATTAGAAAATTACGGGTAAAATAGTGAAAATAAAAATTACCGATCAATTTGATAGCATTTACTCACTTAATAAAATAGTCGTCGTCGCCGGGAAAATTCGCCGATAGAGGAGATACACATGCCACGATTCGACCCAAAATCGAAAATTGACACCAAAAATCTAATTTTCGCAAAGATCAAGCTTAATATCAACCTTAAAGCTATAACACAAGAATAGGCTACGAAATTGCATAAAACGAGCTCGAAAACCGCAAAAAATCGAAAACCTAATTTTCGATTAACTACCAATTTCGAAACTATAAAGCCATAGATCGCAAAATACATAGAGGGGAATCGCTTAATGGACTTCTTACCGTGTTCTCCAAGCTCGGAAAGGTCGGAAACCGGTCGAATTTCGTCGGAAATCGCCTAAGTCGCGTGCCTCCTTCATTGTTCGTCGTCTGTCGTTTTTTTAAAGTGGGGAAGAAGATGTGTGTTTTCAATATGTCATGGGCGAAGGTTGCTATAAAAAGTTCCCGTAATTGTCGCCCCTTATGCACGAATTATCAATTTTTTTGATAGCTATGGGCGACGGTTTCTACGCCTAACAACCGTCGCCCATGTTGAAAAAAATATTTATTTAAAAAAAATAAAACTAATGGACGACGAATGTTTGTTTCGACAAACAACCGTCGCCCATGTTGAAAAAAATTATTTTTCTGAAAAATTTAAAGAGTTGGGCGACGGTTTTTTCGTCCAAAACCGTCGCCCAAACATTGCTAATCTCATAGGCGACGGATTCTATGAGACAACGTCGCCTGTACTCACCGAAACTCAAAAAAATTACCATAATGCCACCGCGTCTATTATGGGCGTCTGGTTTTGCACAACCGTCGCCATAGTGTCATGGCCTATACATCATTTTCTACTAGTGGGACAATGAGTGTCATTAAGAAAACTGACCAGTTGATACATCTTAAATGTTCTAGACAAAGAGAAGAATTTATGCTGACACGTGTTGATGGCCACAATAACATTACCGAAAGGCTGGAACTGTGGGAGGATCTTAAAGGCTTGAAGCTAGGTATTTTGCCATGGTTAATTTGGGGAGACTTCAATAATGTTTTGAACATGGGGGACAGAATTGGGGGAGCACCTGTTCTGGCTTCTGAATGTGAAGGACTCAGGGATTGTATGAGGGACTGTGAGCTTATGCAAGTAGTAAGGAAAGGCAACAAATTTACCTGGACCAATAAGCAAAATCAGGAGAATAGAGTTTGGAGTAGAATAGACTGGGTCTTTGTTAACATCCCTTGGGCTGAGAAATATCTAGAAATTGAGGCTCATGTACTTGAGGAGAGTATCTCTGATCATACCCATATCCTGCTCAGGAAAATGGGTTCACAGTGGCATACCAAGAACAGCTTCAAGTTCCAAAATATGTGGGTAGATGCACCCCAATTTTTGGGGCTGGTATCTGATGTTTGGAAGGGCAATTATGATGGTGGATGTGAGTGGAAGCTGATTCAGAAACTAAGGGAATTGAAAGGCTCCCTCAAAGAATTAAACAGAACTCAATTCCCTGATATTGTGAATTCTATGGAATGGAGCACACAGAGGCTGAAAACAGCTCAAGAGAAGTTACATGATGATCCCCACATGGTGCTGATACAGGAGGAGAAGATTTGTGGAGTTTGAGAATGTGAGTAAGGTTGCAACAAAATTCCTTGCTCAAAAGGCAAAGATTACTTGGCTAACACTGGGAGATAGGACACAAGATTTTTTCATGACTGGGTAAAACAAAGGGCTATTAGAAATAGGATATCTTCTATTTACACTCAGACTGGGGAGCTACTTAATCAACCTGAGGACATTGCTGCACACATTGTGGAATATTATAAGGGGATTCTGGGCACAAAAATTGGCCATATAAGTGAAGTAGAGGATGAGGTCATAAAACAGCGAGGGTGCTATCTGTTGAGGAGCAGATGGAACTGCTTAGACCTTTCAGTAATGCTGAAATAAAAAATGCATGTTTTCAATCTCTAGCAAATAGTCTCAAGAAAATGCTATTGCTAAAAATATTGTGCAAGCATTCCACCACCAGAATTACCAGTTTAGAGAAATGAAAACCTATATAGCTATCATGTGAGTGTTTTTTATTTTTTTATTTGAAATATATATTGGTGTTGCAATAAGATATATTAGCATTTTCGGGCATACCCAATGTGTGTCTATATAAAGACAATATATTAAATAATATTTTAAGTTACTTTTAAGAGGTGAAATACAATTAAGTTTAATTATATATTATTTTGTAAAATTGACTTTAAAGGGTATAATTGAGATATTAGAAAATTACGGGTAAAATAGTGAAAATAAAAATTACCAATCAATTTGATAGCATTTACTCACTTAATAAAATAGTCGTCGTCGCCGGGAAAATTCGCCGATAGAGGAGATAGACATGCCACAATTCGACCAAAAATCGAAAATTGACACAAAAAATCTAATTTTCGCAAAGATCAAGCTTAATGTCAACCTTAAAGCTATAACACAAGAATAGGCTACGAAATTGCATAAAACGAGCTCGAAAACCGCAAAAATTCGAAAACCTAATTTTCGATTAACTACCAATTTCGAAACTATAAAGCCATAGATCGCAAAATACATAGAGGGGAATCGCTTAATGGACTTCTTACCGTGTTCTCCTTGCTCGGAAAGGTCGGAAACCGGTCGAATTTCGTCGGAAATCGCCTAAGCCGCGTGCCTCCTTCATTGTTCGTCGTCTGTCGTTTTTCTTAAAGTGGGGAAGAAGATGTGTGTTTTCAATATGTCATGGGCGAAGGTTGTTATAAAAAGTTCCCGTAATTGTCGCCCCTGATGCACGAATTATCAATTTTTTTGATAGCTATGGGCGACGGTTTCTACGCCTAACAACCGTCGCCCATGTTGAAAAAAAATATTTATTTAAAAAATAAAACAAATGGACGACGAATGTTTGTTTCGACAAACAACCGTCGCCCATGTTTAAAAAAATTATTTTTCTGAAAAATTTAAAGAGTTGGGCGACGGTTTTTTCGTCCAAAACCGTCGCCCAAACATTGCTAATCTCATAGGCGACGGATTCTATGAGACAACGTCGCCTGTACTCACCGAAACTCAAAAAAATTACCATAATGCCACCGCGTCTATTATGGGCGTCTGGTTTTGCACAACCGTCGCCATAGTGTCATGGCCTATACATCATTTTCTACTAGTGGGACAATGAGTGTCATTAAGAAAACTGACCAGTTGATACATCTTAAATGTTCTAGACAAAGAAAAGAATTTATGCTGACACGTGTTGATGGCCATAATAACATTACCGAAAGGCTGGAACTGTGGGAGGATCTTAAAGGCTTGAAGCTAGGTATTTTGCCATGGCTAATTTGGGGAGACTTCAATAATGTTTTGAACATGGGGGACAGAATTGGGGGAGCACCTGTTCTGACTTTTGAATGTGAAGGACTCAGTGATTGTATCAGGGACTGTGAGCTTATGGAAGTAGTCAGGAAAGGCAACAAATTTTTACCTTCTCCCAATAAGCAAAATCAGGAGAATAGAGTTTGGAGTAGAATAGACTGGGTCTTTGTTAACATCCCTTGGGCTGAGAAATATCTAGAAATTGAGGTTCATGTACTTGAGGAGAGTATCTCTGATCATACCCATATCCTGCTCAGGAAAATGGGTTCACAGTGGCATACCAAGAAGAGCTTCAAGTTCCAAAATATGTGGGTAGATGCACCCCAATTTTTGGGGCTGGTATCTGATGTTTGGAAGGGCAATTATGATTGTGGATGTGAGTGGAAGCTGATTCAGAAACTAAGGGAATTGAAAGGCTCCCTCAAAGAATTAAACAGAACTCAATTCCCTGATATTGTGAATTCTATGGAATGGAGCACACAGAGGCTGAAAACAGCTCAAGATAAGTTACACGATGATCCCCACATGGTGCTGATACAGGAGGAGAAGATTTGTGGAGTTTGAGAATGTGAGTAAGGTTGCAACAAAATTCCTTGCTCAAAAGGCAAAGATTACTTGGCTAACACTGGGAGATAGGAACACAAGATTTTTTCATGACTGGGTAAAACAAAGGGCTATTAGAAATAGGATATCTTCTATTTACACTCAGACTGGGGAGCTACTTAATCAACCTGAGGACATTGCTGCACACATTGTGTAATATTATAAGGGGATTCTGGGCACAAAAATGGGCCATATAAGTGAAGTAGAGGATGAGGTTATAAAACAGCGAGGGTGCTATCTGTTGAGGAGCAGATGGAACTGCTTAGACCTTTCAGTAATGCTGAAATAAAAAATGCATGTTTTCAATCTCTAGCAAATAGTCTCAAGAAAATGCTATTGCTAAAAATATTGTGCAGGCATTCCACCACCAGAATTACCAGTTTAGAGAAATGAAAACCCATATAGCTATCACGTGAGTGTTTTTTATTTTTTATTTGAAATATATAGTTGTGTTCCAATAAGATATATTAGCATTTTCGGGCATACCCAATGTGTGTCTATATAAATACAATATATTAAATAATATTTTTAGTTACTTTTAAGAGGTGAAATACAATTAAGTTTAATTATATATTATTTTGTAAAATTGACTTTAAAGGGTATAATTGAAATATTAGAAAATTACGGGTAAAATAGTGAAAATAAAAATTACCAATCAATTTGATAGCATTTACTCACTTAATAAAATAGTCGTCGTCGCCGGGAAAATTCGCCGATAGAGGAGATAGACATGCCACAATTCGACCCAAAATCGAAAATTGACACCAAAAATCTAATTTTCGCAAAGATCAAGCTTAATGTCAACCTTAAAGCTATAACACAAGAATAGGCTACGAAATTGCATAAAACGAGCTCGAAAACCGCAAAAAATCGAAAACCTTATTTTCGATTAACTACCAATTTCGAAACTATAAAGCCATAGATCGCAAAATACATTGAGGGGAATCGCTTAATGGACTTCTTACCGTGTTCTCCAAGCTCGGAAAGGTCGGAAACCGGTCGAATTTCGTCGTCGCCTAAGCCGCGTGCCTCCTTCATTGTTCGTCGTCTGTCGTTTTTTTAAAGTGGGGAAGAAGATGTGTATTTTCAATATGTCATGGGCGAAGGTTGTTATAAAAAGTTCCCGTAATTGTCGCCCCTGATGCACGAATTATCAATTTTTTTGATAGCTATGGGCGTCGGTTTCTACGCCTAACAACCGTCGCCCATGTTGAAAAAAAATATTTATTTAAAAAATAAAACTAATGGACGACGAATGTTTGTTTCGACAAACAACCGTCGCCCATGTTGAAAAAAAATTTTTTCTGAAAAATTTAAAGAGTTGGGCGACGGTTTTTTTCGTCCAAAACCGTCGCCCAAACATTGCTAATCTCATAGGCGACGGATTCAATGAGACAACGTCGCCTGTACTCACCGAAACTCAAAAAAATTACCATAATGCCACCGCGTCTAGTATGGGCGTCTGGTTTTGCACAACCGTCGCCATAGTGTCATGGCCTATACATCATTTTCTACTAGTGGGACAATGAGTGTCATTAAGAAAACTGACCAGTTGATACATCTTAAATGTTCTAGACAAAGAGAAGAATTTATGCTGACACGTGTTGATGGCCACAATAACATTACCGAAAGGCTGGAACTGTGGGAGGATCTTAAAGGCTTGAAGCTAGGTATTTTGCCCTGGTTAATTTGGGGAGACTTCAATAATGTTTTGAACATGGGGGACAGAATTGGGGGAGCACCTGTTCTGACTTTTGAATGTGAAGGACTCAGGGATTGTATCAGGGACTGTGAGCTTATGGAAGTAGTCAGGAAAGGCAACAAATTTACCTTCTCCCAATAAGCAAAATCAGGAGAATAGAGTTTGGAGTAGAATAGACTGGGTCTTTGTTAACATCCCTTGGGCTGAGAAATATCTAGAAATTGAGGCTCATGTACTTGAGGAGAGTATCTCTGATCATACCCATATCCTGCTCAGGAAAATGGGTTCACAGTGGCATACCAAGAAGAGCTTCAAGTTCCAAAATATGTGGGTAGATGCACCCCAATTTTTGGGGCTGGTATCTGATGTTTGGAAGGGCAATTATGATTGTGGATGTGAGTGGAAGCTGATTCAGAAACTAAGGGAATTGAAAGGCTCCCTCAAAGAATTAAACAGAACTCAATTCCCTGATATAGTGACTTCTATGGAATGGAGCACACAGAGGCTGAAAACAGCTCAAGAGAAGTTACATGATGATCCCCACATGGTGCTGATACAGGAGGAGAAGATTTGTGGAGTTTGAGAATGTGAGTAAGGTTGCAACAAAATTCCTTGCTCAAAAGGCAAAGATTACTTGGCTAACACTGGGAGATAGGAACACAAGATTTTTTCATGACTGGGTAAAACAAAGGGCTATTAGAAATATGATATCTTCTATTTACACTCAGACTGGGGAGCTACTTAATCAACCTGAGGACATTGCTGCACACATTGTGGAATATTATAAGGGGATTCTGGGCACAAAAATGGGCCATATAAGTGAAGTAGAGGATGAGGTTATAAAACAGCGTGGGTGCTATCTGTTGAGGAGCAGATGGAACTGCTTAGACCTTTCAGTAATGCTGAAATAAAAAATGCATGTTTTCAATCTCTAGCAAAAAGAGTCTCAAGAAAATGCTATTCCTAAAAATATTGTGCAGGCATTCCACCACCAGAATTACCAGTTTAGAGAAATGAAAACCTATATAGCTATCACGTGAGTGTTTTTTATTTTTTTATTTGAAATATATAGTGGTGTTGCAATAAGATATATTAGCATTTTCGGGCATACCCAATGTGTGTCTATATAAAGACAATATATTAAATAATATTTTAAGTTACTTTTAAGAGGTGAAATACAATTAAGTTTAATTAAATATTATTTTGTAAAATTGACTTTAAAGGGTATAATTGAAATATTAGAAAATTACGGGTAAAATAGTGAAATAAAAATTACCAATTAATTTGATAGCATTTACTCACTTAATAAAATAGTCGTCGTCGCCGGGAAAATTCGCCGATAGAGGAGATAGACATGCCACAATTCGACCAAAAATCGAAAATTGACACCAAAAATCTAATTTTCGCAAAGATCAAGCTTAATGTCAACCTTAAAGCTATAACACAAGAATAGGCTACGAAATTGCATAAAACGAGCTCGAAAACCGCAAAAAAATCGAAAACCTAATTTTCGATTAACTACCAATTTCGAAACTATAAAGCCATAGATCTCAAAATACATAGAGGGGAATCGCTTAATGGACTTCTTACCGTGTTCTCCAAACTCGGAAAGGTCGCAAACCGGTCGAATTTCGTCGGAAATCGCCTAAGCCGCGTGCCTCCTTCATTGTTCGTCGTCTGTCGTTTTTTTAAAGTGGGGAAGAAGATGTGTGTTTTCAATATGTCATGGGCGAAGGTTGTTATAAAAAGTTCCCGTAATTGTCGCCCCTGATGCACGAATTATCAATTTTTTGATAGCTATGGGCGACGGTTTCTACGCCTAACAACCGTCGCCCATGTTGAAAAAAATATTTATTTAAAAAATAAAACTAATGGGCGACGAATGTTTGTTTCGACAAACAACCGTCGCCCATGTTGAACAAAATTATTTTTCTGAAAAATTTAAAGAGTTGGGCGACGGTTTTTTCGTCCAAAACCGTCGCCCAAACATTGCTAATCTCATAGGCGACGGATTCTATGAGACAACGTCGCCTGTACTCACCGAAACTCAAAACAATTACCATAATGCCACCGCGTCTATTATGGGCGTCTGGTTTTGCCCAACCGTCGCCCATAGTGCCGTGGCCTATACATCATTTTCTACTAGTGGGACAATGAGTGTCATTAAGAAAACTGACCAGTTGATACATCTTAAATGTTCTAGACAAAGAGAAGAATTTATGCTGACACGTGTTGATGGCCACAATAACATTACCGAAAGGCTGGAACTGTGGGAGGATCTTAAAGGCTTGAAGCTAGGTATTTTGCCCTGGTTAATTTGGGGAGACTTCAATAATGTTTTGAACATGGGGGACAGAATTGGGGGAGCACCTGTTCTGACTTTTGAATGTGAAGGACTCAGGGATTGTATCAGGGACTGTGAGCTTATGGAAATAGTCAGGAAAGACAACAAATTTGCCTTCTCCCAATAAGCAAAATCAGGAGAATAGAGTTTGGAGTAGAATTATAATTCCAGATTATCCAAGAACACTTCAACAGATTAAACCTTCGTAGAATGTGAATAGTGTGCTTTTGAGGTTTAGTGTTGAGTACGTGAGATTTTAGCAAAATGGAAACTTACATTAATGAAGTTAGGGTTCAAGCTTAAATACCTTGTGAGGTATTTAAGCCCATTGGGCCCCTAACAAGCCCATTACAAATACAACCCAATTACATAAATAAAACATCTATAAAATACATTGAAAAGAAATTACAAGACTTAGAATTAATATTTTGGACACTTCTAAAATATTCCTAACATTCTCCCCCTAAGTGTCCAAATTACAATCGAGCAAGTAAACTAAGTCTTCATTTCTTTTTCTTCGAGCGAGGTGGAGGTGGAGGTTCTCTATGAGCCAAGTAGGTCTTCCTGAACCCTAGGGCAGTCTCGAACTGTCTGATGTCGTTCCGAAGAACGATCCGATATCTGATCTTCTCGATGAGTTTCCGTAGGACATCTTTCTCTTCCAGTTCTGTTCCTTCTAGTTTGTCATCTTCGGAAATTGTCTTTTTCTTAGCCCGAAGTTGGTTGAGGATAATCTTCAATGTTCCATCTGAGAATTTGGAGATCTCTGACAGAAGTAGCACCTGCTTCACTTTCTTCTGAGCTTGTAGGTAAGTGACCCCTGGTTGTTGTTCAAGGAAGATAAATCCCTCTTCAAACTTTTCGAGATCCTTGTATCTGTTGTCTGGACGCGTCAGGTTGACCTTGCTCATATTGCTTTCCAAGGCCATTTGGAAGTCATGAGCAGCGAAATACTTGACCTGCCTCAGCATACACTCTTTGATAGCCCGATAACCATCTCGTCTTGTGTGAGTGTCAAGGGGAAACTTATTGCGATATATTGTAGAGCTTGTTGAGTTCGCCCAGTGGAAGATAGGGAAGATCTGCTTCTGAATATTTTACAATTTTCCTGTCATAACGATCAATAACAAAGACAGGTCCTACATATCTTCCTACCGCCCATTCGACGTCCACAATATCGCAGATGGCCGATTGATCTCTCATGTACTTCCTGTATTGATCTCTATTCATTCCTTTCTTGGCCGTGACTTCCCAGAGCATAATCTGATGGCTAAGTCCCCTATACGTCCCTCTTAGGTGCTCAAGGCCTCGAAGATTCAGCTCGTTGACTCCCTTTATTTCTTCTTCCTTCCTCCAGATCTTTGGATAAAGATCCTCAAGAAAGGGTGCCTTGATCTTTGCGTTTCTCCAACGAGTTTCTATGAACTCGTAGCCTGGCGTCGGTTCCTCGGGCACCTGATGCTGAAGGAGTTCTGGAAGTTCTGGAAGATCTGCCTCAGGATTTTCTCCTTGCTCCTCTTCCTCTCGCTCGATGAAGCAGAAGTCTGCTGCTGCCGCCTTTAATAAATTACGAACGCTTTCAATCCTTAGGCGGGACTCTTCTGCTGTCTCTGTTCTCGTCTTCCATTCCTCGTCTAAGATATATTTGTCAATGTAGCCTTGAGGATCCTTTTGACGAGGGGTTGTAGTTGCTTGGACTGGTTGGGTGGAGATCCTCGAGGGAGCAGACTCGACTTCACCAAGGGAAGTTGTCTGGTTCGGCCCTGGTGTAGCTTGTCTGCCCCTGGAGGACCTTGGTGGTGGATTAGGTGGTCGTGACGAACTGCCTCCACGCGTTTGAACCCCGCGTCCTCTGCCTCTGCCGCCGCGAATAACAGGAGACTTGGTTCTCGGTCTCTTGCTGCTCTCCCCCTCAGGACGATCCTGGTCGTCTGGATCGTCGTGACGACGTTTCTGACTGGGGCCTTCTTGGCGGCATGTGTCAGTCGGTATGCTCGCATCAGGAGATGGGATGACGCCTCCTGCGACCAGCTTCCGGTAGAGGTCTTCTTCTTCAAAGCTCCGGTTGCTGTCGAGATCAATTATGCGAGCAATGCCAACATCAAAAAGCTCTAGCAGAGGCACTGTGTACAAGTTGGGTGTCGTCGGGTTGCGTGGTGGCAAGGTGAGAAGACGGGGAAGTACCGGCTATTGAGGAGGAGGTTGGTCAGATATGGGAGCCTTCCCTTTGTCGGTGGAAGTTGCTTGAACAGCCTCCTTAATAAGACCTTTGACCCTTGGTAGGGTTACGGTCTCGAAGAATTCGAACAGCCGATTCTCCAAGTAGGCAGTCGTCACCTGTGTTGGAATTGATCCGGCGCCACTAGAGGTAGCCGTTGGCACACGTTCAGAACGAGGTTCTGGACGGTGGCCCTCGTCACCCGAAGTTCATGGAACTTCGGGGTCCTTGGGTCTTCCGACCTCTCCTTGCGACGCATCTTTTGGAGATGGTGCTCGAGTCGTTGTTGCCACGTCAGTGGGACGGGCTTGGGTGGAACTATCTCCGGGATCGTCAAGGCGTCCCGTTAGCACGCGTCCAGAACTCGGTTCTGTACAGTGGCTCGCGGATGGTGAGTTGCTGAAATCATCAACATCCGAGAGACTTCCGTCCAATCCTTGAAGAGCCTCTATTTGGGGCTCTTCTACGAACGTTGTGGCCTGAGGATCAGGCAGAGGCTCGGTCTGTGTCACGGAAATGGGTATTTCTCGAGTTGGTTCAGACACAGGAACCGAGCTGCTGGAGGTTTGGGGTGGTTCGTGTTGCGTTGAGACACTTGTCTGTTGGGAGACAAGTGAATAGTCTGGTGGGGTTCGCTCATGCGTCGTTGGGTCGACTACGACGTCTTCTATCCTAGGGATTGATCCGGCTTTTTCTGACTGAGTTGGTGCAGTCGTGATCGTCTCGGGAACATCTATGTTTGGTTGTTCCTCGAGCGATTGTTCAGGTATTGTCTGTTCAGAGGATGGTGGTGGTTGGTCGGGGATTGTTTCTTGAGATGTAGTCTGTGGTGCGTGTGGGATAAGGTCGGTTTCTGTGGTTTCTCTCAAGATCTCACTCTCTCTTTCTCTCTCGCTCATTTCAGCTCTCTCAGTCTCACTAACCCCTGGGTTAGACTCAGGTGGGTTATCCTGTGTCGTGGGGTGAGGAACTTTGTAATCTTTGCAGTATGCATCGATATGGTCAGGGTTTGCAAGAATGAGTAGCTCGTAAGGGATTGGCATTGCCTTGAGCGAATATGTCTCATCAGTCTTTCCCTTTTGAAGGTATCGCAGTTTGGGTGGGGTGAAATTTTCTTCTACGGGTCGTGATGGTATTCCCGGTGTTGTGGTCAGAAAATGATGGATGATAAGTGAGAACCACCGGGGATATGGCAAATTCTGTGGCTTTTTGGACTTTGTTCGTTGGTGAAGTTGGTTGTCGAGATCAGTGGTGATAAGCTTGACAAAGTCGTAATTTCTTCGAAACACAATCCCATGAAAGATGCGAAGGATTGTGATATTGCATCTATCCCATCCTGAGTGCTTGGGTGAGAAGCACTTATTGACGAATGCAAAGAGTGTTCGCCAAGGATTCGGGATCATGGAGTTCTGAAAATGGGAGACAAACTTGATAGGCGAGTAATATCCCATCTTCATCATGTCCTCTAGAAGCTCATTCTCGGAAGCCTCAGGTTCGTAGTGAGGTTGACTTGGCAATCTGAGAATGCTCCGAAGGAGATCTCTTGTGATACTGACAGTCTCATTTGCTATTTGGGCCTCGTAATAAATACTGTTATCCTGAGCAATTTTGGTCTTCATCGTCCCCCAGAACTGTTGAAGGTAAACTGTAGGGACTTGGACCGAGGCCGAAAAAGCATACCCAAAGTGGTGGTTTCTCAGAATGGATAATATAATTTCTTCTTTGCACTTGAATGTGTGAAGGTCAAGTTGGAAATTATTGTCCTTGGTCGTGATCCATTTTGAGGTTGGGTAAACCATATCCGTAGGTGGGTAGGTCATATCCGTAGGTGTCGTCATCCTTTTTTTTTTATATATTTTTGACACCGGGAAGTGCTGCTGAGACTGCAAGAAGAAGAACAAAAGAGATTAGAGACGTGATATTATAACAATAGAATATCAATAGAGAATGTTGTTTAAGTATGGGCTTTGAAGAAAAAAAATCGTTTTAGAAAAAGCTTTGGCCCATTCCTGTTGGGCCCATTTAAGTTCAAAGAAATTTTTGGCCGAAAAATTTTCTAAGTATGGATTGCGGGTTGATAAAGGGGAGTTGGTGATTTTGCGAGTTTGCGAATTCAATATTGCGAATTCTGCGAGAAGTTTGAAAATGAACACTTTTGCGAATTCTGAAATGCGAGCTCAAAGGTTTGCGGGTTGAGTTGAAAAAGACTTTGCGAATTGAGCGTTGCGAACTCCAATACGCGAAGTGTGTCTTGCAGATACTTAATTCGCATACTTAGAATTTGCAATGTAAAGGAATTATTTCTAAGTCTGGATTGCGGGTTTAGTTGAAAGGGACTTTGCGAATTGAGTGTTGCGAACGCCAATACGCGAAGTGTATCTGGCATATACTTAATTCGCATACTTAGAATTCGCAATGTAAAGGAAATTTAAATTCGCAAAGCAGAGCGGTTTGCGGGTTTGACTAAGTCAAGTCATTTTGAACTTTACAAAGCAGAAAGTTTGCGATTCTGACATGATTCGCAAATTGACCAGGTCAAACAAGGAATCGCAAAGTATCAATTCGTAGATTGAAACTTATGAATTCTAAGATTCGCGACCTTCGAATTTGCGAATTACGTAGTCAGACGGTCAAAGCCGCAAAGTGAGTAATTAGAGATTTTGAAAATAAACACTTTTGGACCCGCAAAGTTCCATTCTGAAGAATCAAAAGGTACCCCTCTTTTTATTAAAAAGATTTCGAACCCAGAAAAAAGGAAAACCTCGATTTGAAAAACCCCATTTGAGAAGATAAACTCGATTTCAGTTCATAAATCAAACAAACAAGCTCATGTTATCACTAAAAACTGTAAGATTTCTACAGGAACCAACTGCAAACCACCTGTTCTTCGAGAAATCACTCCTGTGATTAAAGAAAATCAATCGTTAATCAAAGGGAAAAAGAAAGAGTAAAAGCAACGTTGCAGACATACCACAGAGAAGACGCGAGTATGCGACGGTAACAGTTTGAGCAGTCAATCACAGAATATGCAAGCGATGATGGAAGATTTGATGAACGGGATTCGCAAAGGAGGGGTTTATGATTTGGGATTTTTGTTTTGCGAGTTCAGTTTGCGAATTGGTTAAAATAAAATAAAGAAAAACTTCGCGGGCCTAAAGTGTGAACCCTAGTTTAGAGCTGGGCTGTAAATTTTTGAAGTAAAGGCCCACTAGATTTCCGAATTCGAAGTAGATTGCAAAGTCGCGGTAGTTTGCGATTTAAGAGCTGTGAGTTCGCAATTTTACCCATTGACTGGTCAAAATTGGAGATGGTTCGCGAATTGAGCTTTTGATTCGCAAATGAGTATAGTTTGCGAATCTTAATCCTAATACTTGATTTGCAATAAAATTTTAGAAACTGACCTAGGAAGAGGAAGAAATGAATGTACGAGATTTCCAACTTACCAACAATATCAAGTAATCTAGAAATGACCCAAATCAATCACAAGGATAATATCAAATCTATGGATTTTTCAAGATCGATTTTCATGATACGATATCCTTATTGGAGAAGGAAAAAAAACGTCACCTAAGTCAAAAATTCGTCTTAATGTCGGGACAATAAATGACTTATGTTTCCATCATCAAGTTTATAATAGATATGTCTCAAGTCTCATAGAAGTACCTTACATCTAAGGACTAACTAATTTCTTATTTTCTCGTTTACAGATGGATTGGCAGAAGCAAGAAGAAGAGAAGAAGCTCAAGGAACAGGCAGAGTTAAGACGCAACTTTGAGCATAATTTGAATATGCTTGTTTTTGAGATTTACCTTCTTTTGAGCTTATTTGTTGTTTTACTTGCTATTCTGCTTTGGATTTTTATCGGGCAAACGAGTTTTTGAGAGTACGAAAACTCCCCCTAAATGTTTGGATTTCTTGAATAAGTATTTGAGTTGATGTACGAAAACTCCCCCTAAATGTTTGGGTTTCTTGAATAAATATTTGTTGAAAAACTCCCCCTAGATATAATGCCTATCGAGTATCTGAAAAATGATTGAACTCACTCCCCCTCGATGCATGGATATAGCGTTTCTCCCCCTCGATGTATGGCCATCAGCATTGGCGATACATCGACTTATTGTAAACAGGAAAAATTTATTGAAAAATGGAAAGTAACCAAAGAGAGAAAGAAGGAAAAAAAATAAAGTCCTAATAAACCAAACAACATAATAAACACGCACAGAATAAGAGATAAATAAAAACATAGCAGATAGATAAATGGTGAACTGTAGGAGGGCATAGGCAAAATTAAAAGTTGAGATTCAACATTCCCAACTTTGCTACTAAGAATTGGAAGCGTTTTTCATCCAATGCTTTTTGTAAGCAAATCGGCTAGTTGAATCTCTGTATTGACAAAGTACATTTCTATTATACCTCTCTCTACGTGGTCCTTTATGAAGTGATAGCGAAGATCTATGTGCTTAGTGCGTGAGTGATGAACAGGGTTACATGTAATTGCAATAGCACTTTTGGAATCACAGTAAATAGGAATTCTATTTAGATCAAACCCGTAGTCCCGTAGTTGAGTTCTGATCCACAAAATTTGTGAGCAGCAACTTGCTGCAGCAACGTATTCTGCTTCCGCCGTGGAAGTTGACACACAATTTTGTTTCTTCGAGGCCCAACATACAAGCTTGTCGCCTAGGAATTGGATGTGTCCAGAAGTGCTTTTTCTGTCTAATCTGCAACCTGCAAAGTCTGCGTCAGAATACCCTATTAGTTTCATATTTGAGTTCTTAGGATACCACAGTCCAAGGTCTGGTGTTCCTTTCAGATACTTCAAGATTCTTTTGACAGCATGAAGATGCGACTCCTTGGGGTTAGCTTGAAATCGAGCACAAAGACAGGTAGAGAATAAGATGTCTGGCCGACTGGCTGTGAGGTAGAGTAATGATCCAATGATCCCTCGGTAATCAGTAACATCAACAGGTTCACCTAAGTGATCTGCATCGAGCGAGCATGATGTGGACATAGGGGTACTCGATGATTTGCTCTTGTCAATCCCATACTTTTTGAGAATATCGTGAATGTACTTTGATTGATTAATAAAAATCCCATCCTGAAGTTGTTTGATTTGTAATCCGAGGAAGAATGACATTTCTCCCATCATAGTCATTTCAAATTGTGATTGCATCAGAATGCTAAATTCTTCACAAAGTTTAGGATTAGTAGAGCCAAAAATGATATCATCCACATAGATTTGCACAAGCATGATGTCAGAACCATCTTTCTTTACGAACAAAGTAGTGTCAATTTTCCCTTTAGTGAAACCTGAGGAGATAAGAAAGTCGGATAGCACCTCATACCAGGCCCTTGGAGCTTGTTTAAGTCCGTACAATGATTTGTCAAGTTTGTAAACAAAGTCGGGATGATCAGCATTGAGAAATCCGTCTGGCTGTGACACATACACTTCTTCTTTCAGAATTCCGTTCAAAAAGGCTGTTTTTACATCCATTTGATAGACAGTAAAGTCTTTGTGTGCTGCGTATGCAAGGAATAACCTAATAGCTTCGATTCTAGCTACAGGGGCAAACGTTTCATCGTAATCAATTCCTTCCTGTTGATTATATCCCTTAGCAACGAGCCTAGCCTTGTTTCGAATTACAACACCATCTTCATCCTTTTTGTTTTTAAATACCCACTTTGTTCCGATCACAGTTTTTCCTTTGGGACGAGCAACTAAGTTCCAGACTTTGAGACGTTCGAATTGATTATCTCCTCTTGCATAGCCACTATCCAGTTAGGATCCCATAGTGCGTCAACTACTCTTTTTGGTTCTGTTTGGCTCAAGAAACAGGTGAACTGACATTCATTTGAAAGTGATCTTCTAGTCGTTACTCCTGTATTGGGATCTCCTATTATTTGATCAGTAGGATGATGTCGAACCCATTTCTTTTCGTGGAGTAATGTCGTTTCGTCTATTTGCGATTCCTCACTTAGTGGATAGTCGATTGCAGATGCGGTAATGTTGCCGGCTGAAGTTGAAGAGGAGACCTCTGTCTGCGTTGTTGTCAAAGTTGTTGGGGTTGAGGCTTCTGTATCTGAGGGAGGAATTGTCTGGTTAGGAATAGGTTCTGAATCATGACTTGACGAACTAGGACTGGATTCAGTATTTGGAAATGAATTAGTGGATGGTCTTGTCTGATTTTGAGAGATATAAATATGCTCAAAAAGTAGATCCAGATCTCGTTCTTCTTGAGCTCGTTGAGTGAAGCATGTGGGGTTGCTTTGTCTAGAGTAATCAGTTGCTTGTTGATCTGAAGAGTTCCAGTCAGAGGCATCTCTCGAACATTCTCCTTCTTCTTTATGAGAATGAATAAGGTGTGGTGTTCTAGAGACTTGTCCCAAACTGCTGTGTCCAATTGAAAGTTCGAGTCCCTCATCAAAGGTGACATTTATACTTTCAATGATCATCCTTCTATTTCTGAGAAATATCCTGTACGCCTTAGATTGTGCAGAGTAGCCTACGAAGATTCCTTCAGTTGCTTTTGGATCAAGCTTGGACTTGTCTTCGCGGTCGTTGGCGACAAAGCACTTGCATCCAAAGATTCGAAAATGAGCGATGTTGGGCAGTCTTCCATTAATAAGTTCATAGGGCGTCTTTCCAAATCTTAGATGAATGTTTGTGCGATTCTGTGTATAACAAGCAGTATTCATTGCTTCAGCCCAAAGAAAATGAGGTAGTGAAGATTGGATGATTATTGTTCGAGCAGCCTCTACGAGTGTTCGATTTCGCCTTTCGACAACCCCATTTTGTTGAGGTGTGTAGATAGCAGAAAACTGTTGGGTAATCCCTATGGATTCGTAGAAGTCGCTGAGTTGTTGATTCTTGAATTCTGTACCATTGTCTGATCTAACTATTTTAACACTACTCTGGAGTAGGTTCTGCGTTGTTCTGATTAGGTTTGGAATATGATCGATTGTCTCTGATTTAGTCCGTAAAAAGCGTACCCAAGTATATCGGGAATAGTCGTCGATGATAACTAGCATATATCGCTTTCCACTTATGCTTTCAGTTTGCATTGGGCCACACAGATCCATGTGTAAAAGCTCTAGAGGATGTTGAGTGGATGCTGTGTGTTTTGTAGGATGTGAGGCTTTCTTCATTTTTCCTTTCTCACAAGCAGAGCATATATGCTCTTTTTGATACTTCAGTGGTGGTAGTCCAATAGCCAATTGGTTGGTTGACAGCTTGTTGAGGGTCTTGAAGTTAAGATGAGATAACCGTTGGTGCCATAAGTCATTTTGAGTTGAAGTTGCTTTGGAGATTAGGCAGATATCAGTCTTTGGTTTGACAGTTCTAATATCAATGGTGTAAAGATTTGTCTTGCGAGTTCCAGTGAGGAGTTCTTCACCATTGGCATTGAGAATTTTGCAAGTTTTCTTTAGAAACACAACTTGGAGTCAAAATCACTGAACTGTCCTATTGATAAGAGGTTGTGTGTCAGTCCTTCAACATACGAGACTTGTTTAATTGTGAGTCGATTGCATATGAGATCGCCATGACCAAGGATTCTGGCTCCATTGCTATTACCAAAGCGTACCAGTCCTCCAGGTCTATCAATGTAGTTGCTCAACAGTTCCTTTGTCCCAGTCATGTGTGTGGAGCAACCTGAATCTAAGTACTACACATGAAGGGCCTGCAAATATAAAACTAGAGGGTTTTAGGTACCCATTGAAATATGGGTCCACCTCTGCCAATTTTGTTAGTCCGTTTAGACTCCCTAGATTTTCCTTTGTTAAGGGATGACACAGAGTCACTACCTATTTCTAGGATAGGAATTTGTGTTCCTGCAGTTTGAAGCTTTGGAATCCATTTGTGCTCTAGTGAGGGTCTTTTTGTCTTAGGTTTAGACTCGAGTGATTTGGTTTTTGTAAGTTTGACAGGTTCTTTGATAGCTTTTGATTTTGATTCTTGTTTTGATGTTGTAGTTTTGTTTTTAGGAATTGTTTTGTGAGTTTGTTTGGTGACATGATCACTCACGGAAAACTTTGTTTTTGTTGAAGAAGATAGTTTTTTTGATACATGACAAAATAAAGATGGTACAGAGGTTTTGGAAGGAAAGTATTCAATGACAAAAGGTACATTGAGATCGCGATTCTCCTTCAAGATATCTTCCTTTTTAACCCATACTTGACCTTTCAATGGCTCTTTGGTGGGTCCTGAAAATTTTAATGTATTAGTGCAGGAAATTTTGTCATTTGAAAGTAAGGTGTATGAAATAGTGTGTAATCTTAATTTTTCTTTAAGTGAAGATATTTCATGAAGAAGTTTATTGTAATTCCTAGTTTATCCAACAATACAAAGATTAAGAGAGTTTACCACGATTTTGAGATGGAAGAGTTGAATCCGTGGGGTGTTGTGCGTGCGTTTGTTCTTGATAGGGTTGAGAGCATTCTTAAAATTTTCTCTTTCTGTAATAATTTCACACACAAGACACACTCAATGTGTGTTAGGGTTTTAGTACATATACCACATGTTGGTATATTGTACTTGGGCTTCATGAAAGCCCATTACAAATAAGCTCACTGGGCTTTACAAATAAAAGCCCAGTTCACTTAAATAAAATTACAAGGTTTAGATAAAATAATTAATTGAACACAATAAATAATTCCTAACAATCTCCCCCTTTGTGTTCAATTTGCAATTTAGCGCTGGTTATCTTCGTCTTGTAATCATCTTAAGCCCTCAAAGAACACGTATCAGAGTTGCGTTTGCAAAAGCGTTTGCATGCGTGCTCTTCTTCAATCACATCCTCATTTGTCTTGTCTTCTGACCTCTTCTTTCAAAGATCTTCAAGCTCACCGTCTCGTGAACTTCTTTTCTTTTAAGTGTTCAAAGCTGCTTGTTGGATCGTATCTTTTTGTGTTCAATCTCTCCCTTGGATAGTCACCACTCCCCCTACATTTGATGAACCTTGCGTTGGAATTAGGGATTTCTCTTTAAATTTGGAGAGATATACACGCGGCGGATTTTCTCTTTTTGTGTTCGATCTCTCCCTTGGATAGTCACCACTCCCCCTACGCTTATTCAACCTTTAGCTGGGATTGAGGATTTCTCTTTAAATTTAGAGAGACGTACACGAGTCGAATCTTCTCTTTAGGTATTCCAGCTCTACCTTCACTTGTCGCAACTCCCCCTACATTTTCTCCACCTTGTGTTGGGATTGGGAGTTTTCATTAAACTCGAAGAGCTGTACACGAGTCGGCAGCTTTGATGCTTGAAGTCCATGCTGAAGTTGTTGGTTGTATCCTAGACTTTCGTGTCTCGTCTCTCCCTACAACACTGGTACAACTCCCCTTCATTTGTCCAACCTTTCTACATTGTGATTGGGGTATTTCCTTAAAATCGGAGAGTCGTACTTGAGGTGACAACTTCAATCGTTGGACTATGTGGTCTCGGCTTGATTCTTTGACAACGCTTGCGATTTGGCATTTTCTGATCTATATTGCACTTTCGTCGTGATGTTGCCCCCCTTTTGCTTTAGTATTCCTTTCCCCCAAGAACATCGAGCTGGGGAAATCGTCATGGGAAAAAAAAGGAACATCGTCCTTGGCAAGAAGATCTCATTGTCGGGACAAGATAATGGAGTTGATTGGTAGTCACGATTACTCTACTTCTCGTTGTCAGATTCGTCATCTTCGAAGAAAGTTGTCTGGTTCCGAAAGAAGGTAGGTGTGAGGTGTACTTTCCGCAAATGTGTTTGAGCTCCTTATGATTATTCATTCAATTGCATGAGAGCCTGTCTTTAGAGTGGTTGGCGCGGCAGAAATGGTGGATACTCAGGTTAATCTTCTCCTTCAATGGAGTTGAAACATGGTGAAGCTTCTTCTTCGTGGCGCCAGATTCTTCATCGCCGAAGGAAGTTGTCTGGTTCGGCCTCGGCGAAGCTTATCTGGTTTCCGAAGAAGGTGTACGTGGGGTGTGTTCTAAGTTATGCCGAGGCTCTTTTGGAATATATATATTTTAAGTGTTGTAGAGCCTGGCTTCAGAGTGGTACGCTCGGCGGAAATTGGTGGGTGGTCCGACCTGTTTGTTTATACGTATTCCCTTCTCCCCCTCATGGCGATTCGTGTTAACGAAATCGGCATGCCTGTATCGGAGATCAAGAAGGACAGAAACGACAGGTGGGTAAAGGTAATAACCAGACGGAAACACTAAGGCAATCCGTCAACACTGCTTCAGAGACAAACTCTGAGACGTGGCCTATAATGACAGGGCTTGACAAACCGAAGCCACATAGGCATTTCGTTTGCATCGCTATTGAGACTAGCTCGAAGAACGATGGCCTAAAACCGTTGTTGTTTTGACCTTGCAACGGTAGGACTTCCTTTCGATCATCGAAGCATGTCGTAGTAGGACATGTCTACGAAAGTTCTAATCTGGTCACAAAGTCCAGATAAGGAAAAGTGTATGTGTCCTAGAAAAATATAAAACATTTAGATAGTGAGGACACCTAGACTCGATGTGTTCAAGAACGTTCAGTGGTGTGGGGCTAAGTACCACTTAATTCAATATCTCCCGCTTCCAAGTGAAGCAGTGATAGCATACGTGGCTCCCCGTGATTTAATGAAACATTGGTCTGTTGGGAGATCGATGAGTGGGTAAGGCTCGGTTGTGCAAGCGCCGTTGGACCTAATGAGGCGACTTCTACCTGGGAGCTAATAAAATTAGCACCTGTACCTATGGGGCTTGGTCCGACAATTTGTGAGGTAAGAAAATTTTGTATCTACCGTTTTTCGGTCTTGTCAAGATTTTTCAAATATGGGTAGCTATATGAGTTTGAGATCGTCGCTAACACTCGGCTGTGTTCCAGGGTTAGGTTCAGTTTGGTCTGACTGAACCATGGGAACTTGAAATCCATACA
Source organism: Craterostigma plantagineum (assembly GCA_027422505.1). Classification (NCBI taxonomy): domain Eukaryota; kingdom Viridiplantae; phylum Streptophyta; class Magnoliopsida; order Lamiales; family Linderniaceae; genus Craterostigma; species Craterostigma plantagineum. Next base: position 17,562,303 of record JAPQWV010000009.1, on the reverse strand, counting down.
TCCGGTACAAATTGATGTGTGCTGCTTGATTTTGGTCAGCAGTTCGGGGCAGGTCGGTTGAGGTTATTCTCGAGTTAGCACTAGAAGCCACCGTCGCCTTTTGGTTTTCTTGAACTCTCGAGAGTTGCTTGTTTTTTGTTGGAGTCCGTCTTGGAGATCGAAGTGCTTGAGGGGGCAGTTTCTTTCTTTGTTCTTCTTCGTCTTTTTTTTTTTTGCATTTCTTTTCCCTCTTTTTTTTCTTTATATATATATATATATATATGTATTATCGTATTAATAATGTAATAGTATATTATATATTATACTACGTATATATATGTATATATTTTTTTTCTTAGACCATGCGTCTTAAAACTGAATACCTCCCCCTCAATAGATGCAACAAAAGACGGATCACATTTATCTTTCGAATCTCTTTCCTCAAGTTCAAGTATTTAAGTTTGCTCCCCCTCAAAAATTTAATAATTGATCCCTTTAACACAAATATGGGAGTGCTTCCCTTTTTTAAAAAAATTGATCCCCCTCAAATTTAGCTCAATTTAAATAAAATGGTATCTACCAGTTTACCATGGAATATGACTAATCAATATCAAAATCTTGCAAGAATTCAAAAAAAGGTACAATTTAAAAGATACAGGCATTTATCAATTCAGCTCAGATGCATACGTAAAAGTTTAAGCTAAAAAAAATTCTTTAAGATGTATGCATAAAGAAAATATACCTTGGGTATTTATGCATTTCAGCTCATGTATGAATGTGAAAATTTGGACTTTAAAGTCTTTTTGAAGCATGCATAACTAATGTACCCTATTGTTTTTCAAAGTAGGTAAATTGAATTTTCAACTTAAAATGCATGCAAAAGTTACAAAATGATGAATATAGAATTTACCTACGTTTCGTTGCTCGCATAGCTAGCCAGTCGTGTCTGTGGAGCAGCTCGAGATACCATACACGCTAGGAGCTGCTCACGGTGCAAGCCAATCAGGGTTGTGGAGCAACTCGAGAGATACCAACCATGTTGGGAGACGTAGTTATTCACTAGGTGGTTTTCGAAAATTTTCAGAGTAGAATGTACCGAGTTTATAAAATGGGTGCTTGGGTTCGCGAAAAAATCTTAATTCGTAAAATAGAACTGGATTTGAGAAGTTGGATCGCGAACTGGACTGGAATTTGGATTCGCAAAGTGGATGGGTTCGCGAACTGAATGATTAACAAATTCGAACTGGTTCGCAAAGCTGGAGAAGGTTCGCAAAACGTGAGTTTCAATGAAAAGTGAACTGAATTCGCGAAACTCCCAGTTCTTAATCTGACTCGTGAAACTTGATGACATCATGAGACTGATTCACGAAACTGAATGTGTCAACTTGATTATACAAAAGAAATTCTCCTAGTTGAAAGAAGTAAATGCAGGTTTCGCAAATCAGGACAAACGTGATGTGCAAAATTTTCCTACTGATCAAACGCACAAAATTTAAAATAATAACCGACAACATCAATTTGACCAGATCAACCAACCTAATAAATACCAAATCGACGAGTTTCTCAAGGTCGATCTTTGCGTAAATCAAGATCAGAAAACTGAAGAAGAGAGCATCGCTTTCTTTCGCGGCGCTGAACCCTTAGGTCAAGAATTCGTCTGAATCATTGACGATTTTTTGTCGGGACCGTAATGACATTTTTGTTCAATTCGTGCTTATAAATAGACATAGCTCAACCCTCACCATAACTCCATAGATTAACAAAATACTCATCTTGACTTTTCTTGTTTTCGCAATTGTTACACGATGAATTGGAGAAAGCAGGAAGAAGAGGAAAGGGCCAAAGAGCATGCAGAACGAAGGCGTAATTTTGAACACAATTTGGATATGCTGGCCTTTGAATTTTTCGTTCTTTTGTGCTTATTCGTTGCTTTATTAGCTGTTCTGTTTTGGGCCCTTACAGGTCGGACTGTGTTTTGAGAGTGTTTTACTTGATTTGAGAGTGTTTTCCGTATTCTGAGAGTTGTTTTATTTTGCTTATTTTGAAAAAGTAATGTTCGTAATGAGTGTTTTTGCCTTTTGATAATGTAATGTTTGGAATTTCTCTCATGATTCGCACTTTGATAGTGGGTCTTATTTTCAAATGGTTGTCGAGAGCTGATTTCGAAGTCATATTTCGAGACAAATTTAAGCACTTAAGGTGAAATCAAAATTCGACGAAAAATGACACAATTTTCTCCAAAACTTAACTCTAGGCATTGATTAAACATTTAGAATCATTACCTAAACTCGATTAAACACCGAAAAAACATCATTTAAAGTCGATACATCAGCAAAAACACGAAATTAGTAGTTTTTGAAATGGCGATTTGTGAAACTGTAAGGTTGCAAAAATCTCTCGGTAGTCGACTAAAATTTGTGAAATCTATAAAGGTTGACGTTCTATTTTGCGAAGGGAATTTGGCGTTGTTCGATACGTGAAGCGGTCAGCAAGCGAATTAGATCAGATTAACTCAACTGAACTTCGCGGGGCTAAAGAAAAAATGAGATCGAAATTAGACCGTGGAGGTTTTGAAAGACAGGCCCAATAGGGTTCGCGAATTGATTTCATGTCAACTTCATGAAATAGAGTTTGCGAATCAGATGATTGAAAAATTGAAGTATTGGTTTGCGAACTTAATATTGACGAGTCAAAATTGCTGACTTGAATGTCAATTGGATTCGCGGAACTAGATGTTGAAAGAGTGAAAAAGTTAATTCGCAAATTGTAAGATAAGATTTATTTAACGATCAGTCGCGAATTTTAAGATTTTGGGCTCACGTTGGGCTTTCAGTACTCCCCCTTGATGGTCCCTCTGAATATAATAATTTACGAATTTTTTTTTTTTGGAACCTTATTTTAGCATGTCTACTAGGATGAGGAAAGCAGGAACTAAGTGCAGTTCATCCTAGATATCACCAACGTATTTGGTATGTTATTCATTTGAGCACGTATGCATATTGAATAGATCATGAAATTTTATGCATATTTAGAATTTTACCAAATTTGTTAGCGTGAAGTTAGTTGCTCGCGTCTCATCCCTTGATCATGTATGTGGAGCAGCTTCGTGTACCGTACATGAGGGAATTGTAAAATCAAACTAGAGGGTTTTAGGTACCCATTTAAAAATGGGTCCACCTCTGTTGTACTTGTTAGTCCGTAAAGACTCTCTACCTAGCCTAAATTTATCATAGTCAACGGAAGACTTACTATCACGCACAGAGTCATTAAGTGTTTCTAGGGCTTGAATTTGGGTTTCCTCAGTCTTAAGCTTTGGAACCCATTTTTGTAGGAGTGGATCTCTCTTTGTTTTGGCTTTAGAGACGCATTTTGGAGTTTTTTCTTGTTTTGTGGGTTCCTTAGCAGTTTTTATTTTTGATTGTTTCTTTTGATTTAAAGACGTGTCTTTTGAGGTAGTTTTGTGAGCTGGTTTGTAGAAACGGTTATACGTGGAAGAATGATTTTGGAATGAAAGGATGAGTTTTGCGATACGTAAGGAAATAAAAACGGTACAGAAATTTTTGGAGGGAAACAATCTATAACAAAAGACTCGTTAAAATCGCTGGTCTCCTTCAAAATATCTTCCTTTTTAACCCAGACTTGACTTTTCAGTGACTCGTTTATGGGTCGTGAAAATTTCAAAGTATTTGTGCAAAAGATTTTGTCATGCGAAGTAAAGGTATAAGAAAGTGAGTGTAATCGTAATTTTTCTTTTAGTGAAGATATTTCCTCTAGAAGTTTCTGTCTTTCTTCATTGAAGGACTTTCTCTCTCTTTCGAGAGTGGAGTGTAGATCACTAATTTTCTTTATGCAGTCAGGCATATACCCTGCTGCATACTTAGTCATCGGTGCCTCACTCGTTGAATCTTCTGAGGTGTTTCCTTCACTTGCACGTGGGATATCGGACTCAAATTCAGTTATTGCTGGACAATATCGATCTTTATAACTGTAATTTAACTCTGTGTAATCAAATGATGTTTGAGTTTTACTGTGTGTTGGTGTCTCATCTTTACTTACGAAAGACATGAGATTTGCCAGGCAACCTGTCTGCATGAATTTGAGATCATATAGATAAGGTGCACTTGATATGCCTTGTTTTAACTTACATGGGTTTTCAAAACCTAGTCCCTTATAAGGATTGTAGAAATCTACATTGGCTGGTTTGTTCAAGAAGATCGTTTGTTCTGACTGATCTCGTCGGGTTAAGATGTCCTCTAATTTTTTGATTTTGGAGTACAATCTTTCCCGTTCTTTACAGAGTAAGTCATATTTTATTGTAGCGTCCATTGCATGATCTCTATGAGATTTCATTTCTTTTTCCAAATCCTTGGCTTTAGCTTCGGATTTTTGCACTTGTACTTCTAGCTTAGCAACCTTTTCATTTGCTACAATTACACGATTTTTCTCACATGCATAATCATATCTAAATTTATCTAATACCACTAAATTCTTTTCTAGGTTAGCTTCTAGTTCCTTGATTTTTCTTTTTTCTTGTTTGTTAGATTTATATAAAGATAAAAAATCATTTTTCATCTTAAGTAAAGAGTCATAATCTGCTTCGCTTACCTCAACTATATCAGAGTTGCTGGCGAGCTCCCTTTCTGAGTCACTTTCTTCAGCTTCAGCTGCATCTTCTTCGTCGTCCAACCTAACCATCAGTGCCATATTCTCTTCCTCACTGTCTGGGGTGTCCTCAAGCCAATAATCCTGTTCACCCATCCAGAACATTCCCTTCTCCTTCCTGTTTTTCTTCAGTCCCTTGGAAGTATTATGCTTAAGGCTTTTACTTATCGTTTCCTTTTGGGACACCATGGACTTTAAAGTCGTCACATGTGACTTAGAATAAGTATTAGCCTTTTGAGGTTTGGGAACAAGATCGTTTGTTTGAATACTCTTATCCTGTCTAGAGAAAGATATTTCTATAGCACGATCATTTGGAACATGTAAGGGCTGGGAGTCTTTGAGATTTGAAATTTCCTCTAAAAGTTTTTCCTTTTTCGCTTGAAAACCTACTCTTTCCGATTCCAGGGTTGCGTTTAATTCGGAAATTTTACTAGCAACCATCGGAATTTCCAACCATGAGATAGGTTTATTACGATATAAATTGTTTTCCCCATCAAGCGCTGAGAAAGAATTTTGGTTGACTAGTTTCGCAATAATTTTCTCTAAAGGGATAGATCTAGTGTAACAGTTATTGCGGTAATATAGGCTAATCTCATATTGTTCAGTGTTTGCATTCCACACAGTTGCTTTGAGTTCAAGATGATTTACCTCATTTATTTTATGCTTTAATTCCTCAATTTCCTTAGCTTGAGCATCCATAATAAATTATTAATTTAAGTTAATTATTTTCTTCAAAAATGACTTTTGAACGTTCAATTCCTAAAAAATTTGTTCTGACAAAAGATAGCTTGAAGTTTTTGTGTGCACTGTGAAAAATTTGAGATAATTTCGACAATTGCGTGAAGATTACTAAAGCTTCTCTAAATTTGCCAATAATGTCCTTAGTTGATTGTTGGATACGTGATCGTTGACACGCTTTGTGGATTTGAAGAATTTTTCTTTCTTTTTTTTTAAACAGTACAAAAAGGGATTAGTGTTATAATTAAATTTTTTTTTTATGACTATATATAAATATATGTATATATATTTAATATATTTCGTGAATTGCTACAGTAGCTTCATGAGCTACAAAGACTTCGCGAGCAATAGTGCCTTTGTGACTTGTGAGCTATTAATTAATTTAATAATTAATTTTTTTAATTATTATATTTTTTATTAATTTTTTTTTTATTTATATATATTACCTTTTTTTAAAAAAAAAATTCACGAATCACAATTTGCGAGCTACAGTAAGTTCGTGAACTGGAATTTTGAACTGCTACAGTAACTGTGTTTCAAAGGTTTCGCGAACTCGTACAGTGATTACGAATTGCTACGCAAAGCTGCTTCAGTGAATTCGCAAAACTGCTATGCATTCGCAAAACTGCTAAGTGAATTCGCAAAACTGCTACACTGAATTCGCAAAACTACTACAGTGAATTCGCGAGCTACAGTGTCTGCTACAGTGCCGACCCGCAAAACTGCTACAGTGTCTGCTACAGTGCCGACCCGCAAAACTTTTACAGTGGGATGAAACTTCTGTCAGCGAATTGCTACAGTGCGAAAATTGCTACAGTGCGAATTTGCTACAGTAATTCGCAAAAAATGCTACAGTACATTCGCAATGTGAATTCGCAGACCTTTTATTATTAATTTTTTTTTAATTGCTAGAGTTCGCGAATTGCTTACAGTTCGCGAATTGCTACAGTAATCGCGAACTGCTTTCTCATGCACAAATATCAGAAAACTGATCTCCAAACCAGAAAATTGTTCAAGAAAGGTTTGAGAAATGATCTTTAACACTTATATCTACAATCCTAAACACTCAAGCATCATCCAAAACACCAAAACATATCAAAATTTTCGAAATAAGTGAAGAATTCAAAGAACACCCAAAAAAAAGGATTTCATAAATTTTCTCAAATCCGAGCGCGTTTGGCTCTGATACCAATTGTAATTCCTAGTTTATCCAACAATACAAAGATTAAGAGAGTTTACCACGATTTTGAGATGGAAGAATTGAATCCGTGGGGTGTTGTGCGTGCGTTTGTTCTTGATAGGGTTGAGAGCGTTCTTAAAATTTTCTCTTTCTGTAATAATTTCACACACAAGACACACTCAATGTGTGTTAGGGTTTTAGTACATATACCACATGTTGGTATATTGTACTTGGGCTTCATGAAAGCCCATTACAAATAAGCTCACTGGGCTTTACAAATAAAAGCCCAGTTCACTTAAATAAAATTACAAGGCTTAGATAAAATAATTAATTGAACACAATAAATAATTCCTAACAAGAATAGACTGGGTCTTTGTTAACATCCCTTGGGCTGAGAAATATCTAGAAATTGAGGCTCATGTACTTGAGGAGAGTATCTCTGATCATACCCATATCCTGCTCAGGAAAATGGGTTCACAGTGGCATACCAAGAAGAGCTTCAAGTTCCAAAATATGTGGGTAGATGCACCCCAATTTTTGGGGCTGGTATCTGATGTTTGGAAGGGCAATTATGATTGTGGATGTGAGTGGAAGCTGATTCAGAAACTAAGGGAATTGAAAGACTCCCTCAAAGAATTAAACACAACTCAATTCCCTGACATTGTGAATTCTATGGAATGGAGCAGACAGAGGCTGAAAACAGCTCAAGAGAAGTTACATGATTATCCCCACATGGTGCTGATACATGAGGAGAAGATTTGTGGAGTTTGAGAATGTGAGTAAGGTTGCAACAAAATTCCTTGCTCAAAAGTCAAAGATTACTTGGCTACACAGGGAGATAGGAACACAAGATTTTTTCATGACTGGGTAAAACAAAGGGCTATTAGAAATAGGATATCTTCTATTTACACTCAGACAGGGGAGCGACTTAATCAACCTGAGGATATTGCTGCACACATTGTGGAATATTATAAGCGGGTTCTGGGCACAAAAATGGGCCATATAAGTGAAGTAGAGGATGAGGTTATAAAATAGCGAAGGGTGCTATCTGTTGAGGAGCAGATGGAACTGCTTAGACCTTTCAATAATGCTGAAATAAAAAATGCATGTTTTCAATCTCTAGCGAAAAGAGTCTCAAGAAAATGCTATTTCTACAAATATTGTGCAGACATTCCACCACCAAAATTACCAGTTTAGAGAAATGAAAACCTATATGGCTATCACGTGAGTGTTGCAATAAGATATATTAGCATTTTCGGGCATACCCAATGTGTATCTATATAAAGACAATATATTAAATAATATTTTAAGTTACTTTTAAGAGGTGAAATACAATTAAGTTTAATTGTATATTATTTTGTAAAATTATCTTTAAAGGGTATAATTGAAATATTAGAAAATTAAGGGTAAAATAGTGAAAATAAAACTTACCAATCAATTTGATTGCATTTACTCACTTAATAATATAGTCGTCGTCGCCCGGAAAATTCGCCGATAGAGGATATAGACATGCCCCAATTCGACCCAAAATCGAAATTTGACACCAAAAATCTAATTTTCGCAAAGATCAAGCTTAATATCAACCTTAAAGCTATAGCACAAGAATAGGCTACGAAATTGCATAAAACGAGCTCGAAAACCGCAAAAAAATCGAAAACCTAATTTTCAATTAGCTACCAATATCGAAACTATAAAGCCATAGATCGCAAAATACATAGGGGGGAATCGCTTAATGGACTTCTTACCGTGTTCTCCAAGCACGGAAAGGTCGGAAACCGGTCGAATTTCGTCGGAAATCGCCTAAGCCGCGTGCCTCCTTCATTGTTCGTCGAATGTCGTTTTTTTAAAGAGGGGAAGAAGATGTGTGTTTTCAATATGTCATGGGCGACGGTTTTACGCTAACAACCGTCGCCCATGTTGAAAAAAAATATTTTTTTAAAAAATAAAACTAATGGACGACGAATGTTTGTTTCGACAAACAACCGTCGCCCATGTTGAAATAAAAAATTATTTTTCTGAAAAAATTAAAGAGTTGGGCGACGGTTTTTCGTCCAAAACCGTCGCCCAAACATTGCTAATCATAGGCAACGGATTCTTTGTGACAACCGTCGCCCGTACTCACCGAAACTCAAAAAATTACCATAATGCCACCGCGCCTATTATGGGCGACTGGTTTTGCACAACCGTCGCCCATAGTGCTGTGGCCTATACATCATTTTCTACTAGTGGGACAATGAGTGTCATTAAGAAAACTGACCAGTTGATACATCTTAAATGTTCTAGACAAAGAGAAGAATTTTTGCTGATACGTGTTGATGGCCACAATAACATTACCGAAAGGCTGGAACTGTGAGAGGATCTTAAAGGCTTGACGCTAGGTACTTTGCCATGGTTAATTTGGGGAGACTTCAATAATGTTTTGAACATGGGGGACAGAATTGGGGGAGCACCTGTTCTGGCTTCTGAATGTGAAGGACTCAGTGATTGTATCAGGGACTGTGAGCTTATGGAAGTAGTCAGGAAAGGCAACAAATTTAGCTGGACCAATAAGCAAAATCAGGAGTATAGAGTTTGGAGTAGAATAGACTGGGTCTTTGTTAACAGCCCTTGGGCTGAGAAATATCTAGAAATTGAGGCTCATGTACTGGAGGAGAGTATCTCTTATCATACCCATATCATGCTCAGGAAAATGGGTTCATAGTGGCATACCAAGAAGAGCTTCAAGTTCCAAAATATGTGGGTAGATGCACCCCAATTTTTGAGGCTGGTATCTGATGTTTGGAAGGGCAATTATGATGGTGGATGTGAGTGGAAGCTGATTTAGAAACTAAGGGAATTGAAAGGCTCCCTCAAAGAATTAAACAGAACTCAATTCCCTGACATTGTGAATTCTATGGAATGGAGCAGACAGAGGCTGAAAACAGCTCAAGAGAAGTTACCTGATGATCCCCACATGGTGCTGATCAGGAGGAGAAGATTTGTGGAGTTTGAGAATGTGAGTAAGGTTGCAACAAAATTCCTTGCTCAAAAGGATTACTTGGCTAACACAGGGAGATAGGAACACAAGATGTTTTCATGACTGGGTAAAACAAAGGGCTATTATAAATAGGATATCTTCTATTTACACTCAGACAGGGGAGCTACTTAATCGACCTGAGGATATTGTTGCACACATTGTGGAATATTATAAGGGGATTCTGGGCACAAAAATGGGCCATATAAGTGAAGTAGAGGATGAGGTTATAAAACAGCGAAGGGTGCTATCTGTTGAGGAGCAGATGGAACTGCTTAGACCTTTCAGTAATGCTGAAATAAAAAAAGCATGTTTTCTATCTCTAGTGAAAAATCTCCGGGTCCGGATGGATATAATAGTGAATTCTACAAGAAGGCATGGATGGCAGTGGGAGAGGACATCAGTCAGGTGATTCGTATTTTCTTCAGAAAAACCAGTTGCTGAAAACTCTCAACAAAACTACTATTACTTTGATTCCCAGGGAATACAGACCCATTTCCTGCTGCAATACCATCTACAAATGTATCTCCAAGCTCATTTGCTCAAGACTCAGAACAGTACTGCCTCAGCTAGTACAGGATAATCAGGGAGCTTTTGTGCCAGGGAGATCCATTGCACATGCGACGACCCCCACTTTCTAATCGCTAGTTAGTGATAACTCACGTCGGGTTTAATAGCGAAAGCCGCGGAGAACCCATTTTACAAAAAACATTTGTTTATACAAAACGTTAATACAAGCGGGCAGCAGGGCCAAAACACCATAACACTCGCCCATAGGTCGTCATCCATGTACAGCCCCGCCCTCAAAAGCCCATGGAAGCTCCGATAGCCAGTCTCGATCATCTCCTACAACACGCAAACACTGAGCTATTGCCCAGTAGGTGAAATAATGCATGCACGTGTGACTCACTCACGTTCGCTCACCCCCAATTCTCACCAATTCAATGCCACTCACTATCACCACCTCACAACGGGCCCCGGGCTTCATACTGTGCACCATCACGCGAAATTACTACCACAATCACGAACACAACCACAACATGATCACTACACTACGGCAGTGGCCTACACTGAGTAACCTCCCTGAGCCGTATCAGGTGACACTCTCAGGTCGCCTCTTCTGCCAATGCGGTGCCCACGCTGGTAGCCTACGCTAGGCCCCGAGGGTACCCACGTCGCAACCTCCAGGTCGCCTCCTCTTGCATGCGGCAGCGTGGCCTACACTAGCTAGCCTACTTGGGGATATCCCAAGTCGCTCATTTCTACGTCGCCCGCAGTCTGCCGCATAATGTCCAACAGGCCAATGGCTCACCGTCACAGGCGTTGGTGCACAGCAGATGCCCACACTCACATGACTCCTCTAGGGGTCGACAGCCAATATCGGCTACTGCTCACTAGGTACAAACAGTACCACCGTTCCACCACGGTACGCTTCGTGACATGAAATGCAATGTACATACATGCATAGAACGTGATAGTACATGAAATGTGATGCCACATAAAACATACGTAAAACACATAAATCACATAATTCGTTGAAGCACATAAAAGCACATAAGTTCATATATATGTGTTTATGTGTTGTAGATGAATGTTTCACCTACCTGTCCTCCTGCTCTGTCGACTAAGAAGTCCGGTAGAATCGCTAAAGGTCGAACCTTTGAGCAAATAAATATTATTAATATGTTTACTAATACTGTACTTGTATTAAAATTATTATATTTTAATACCAGTCTATGTTAAGTCAATACCCTACTTAAATTAAGTTTCGCCCGAAGATTTATTAAAATGTTGGTCAACGTCGGGTCAACCCTATTTCTTAAAAGTCTCGGCGAAAGTATAAATAAAATTGCCCGATTTCATGCATTGAATTACACTTTCGCCGAGCTATTAAGCCTTGAATCGCCCGATTCATTTCAGCTTTACTTTTCTAAACATTCGCCCGATTGACTAGGCTTAATACTAAGTTTCGCCCGAAAGTACATTCACATTAATCAACATCGATCGATTCTAGTTTATATAGAAAATCTCGGCGAAAGTTTACATTCTTAGGTTCTTTCGCCCGATTTGTCTAGCCTTGAAGTCACTTTCGCCGAAAATTCATTTAACCCTAGTTTCGGTCGAAACTCACATAAAAATTTACATCGCCCGATTCTCTATCCCTTAAATTGCCCAATTTCTCCTAGTAGATAAATATTCTATACATTTTGGTGATTCTGGTTTATAATCGACCGAAACTGATTAAAATATTTATTTCCAAGACCTGACTTAATTCCAATCGCCCGATGCTACTAAGCAATCTAAGCTTGGCGAATCCTAGCAATCAATCGAAACCTATGATCATAAATCGGCCATACTCAAATGAAGTGGAATCTTCCGATTTCATAAAAAACCCTAAAAATGACATTTATATAATATCATGTTCATCTTTGAATCATTTCTAACCCAGAAAAAGGTACACCCTAAATTCACACATTCATTGCCGAAACTTCCTAATATCATATAGTTGGAATAATTTATCCCGAACTATTGCAAAGCCCGATAACCCTATTTTCCCGTAAACAGTATATCCTAAAGTCAAGACTTTACGAATATATCATCTAGGGAAAATTATCAAAGTTCCTATCTTGTAATATAACCACATATGATCATGAGTTTGACTTCGACAGTTTTGGGTTTCCTAAACATGGTGATTTTCGAAACCCCATAAGATCATAAAATCACGTAACAATACATAATCATCGAATTTAACTTAAGGGGGTGTTTGTTTCAAGTGATCCAACATTACGGTGATATACACATCACCGTGATGTGAGCATCACCGTGATGTGGATCAACGTGATATGTCATCACTGTGTTTGTTTTGGGGTGATATTTCATTTTACATATCATGGTGATATTAGAATATCGTGTTTGTTTAATCACGGTGATGTGTAAGGTGATGTTGTGTAAATCTCATATTTAACCCTATGTATATCGCCTTGGTGATGTGCACTAACATGTTTGTTTCAGGGTGATTTTTGAAAGTGATCAAGATTAATATTCAAATATCAACTTTTATTTTATAAGTTTCTAATATATAACTTTATAAAAAAAAAGAACATGTCTTTTGTAGCAAAAATATAATTCTGTAACCTCCCATGAAATGCTTGTAAATAATCATCCAATAAAAGGTTCACAATCGTTAAAAATGCGAGCCTTCATATAAATATAAGAAAGTATGTTCGCAAAAAAAATCACAAATTTTAACGCATAATAAATCTCAGAAAGTACTACGCAAAAGTACGACTCACAACTGATAGCAATAAAATTTTCTCAACTAATCAAACGAGGGCCTGTAACCATATGATGGGTCGTTATGAAGCTCCTTCATCACTAACATATGTATCACCTCCTCCGGCATGCTAAAAAACATATCAACTTTGGTGTTGTCCTTCAACAAGATTGATGTAGCAGTGATCTTATCATCCATAGATAGTGAAGGAATCTTTGAAATCTAATTGAACAATGTTTGCCTCCTCGTATCACCTTGAGTTTCACCCTAGGTCATAGAAAAGGTTTAGGAGGTCTTGAACTCCTCTAAGTTAGCTTCAAAGACATTCCCAATCCGGCCAAGTGCACCAACCAAGTCAACCATCACCTCCTTGTCATCTCTCTTTCTTTTCTTGTTGCTGCTTTCACTATTTTTCTTATTTTAATTGGCCTTAGTTGTGGGTTGATGCATACCCTTTGGAGAGTCATTGTCGCCAACAACAATTGGCGGATCATCATTGGCCTCAAGTTCAACTACCTCGATGTCCTCTCTGTCATTATCAGGATTCAAATCCAGGTCTTCAACAACATCAGCATCACTCTCAGCCATCTCACTAGTTGCCCTATCTTTTCCAAAGATCTCGGCAAGCTCATCATAGTAAGGGAAAAGCTTATTCCTGAGGCCAACTGCGTTTGGGTGTGTCTACAAGGAAAAATCACAAAGGATGAGAAAATCTAAGCAGATATATGAATATCTACGGAGGAAAATAATAATTACCTTGCACCAAAGATCAAACACATCTTTTTCAGCAACTACACATTTCTCTTTGTCATTCCAACCAAAACCAGAAGCTGCAGGACCTCTCATTTCGGCCACAACAGTGTATTGCCTTTTAAGCAACTTCATTCTATTATCTATGTGAGGAAAGGCTTTAAGGCCATTTTGAGGCAGCTTAATAGCTAAAGTCCTCTCGATATGTGCATTAAATCCAGGCCTAAATGTACCATTATCTCCTTTCCAACCGCCTATCCTACATGCCTCCAACATAGACTCAATTAATTTGGCATCCTCTTCTTTGCTCCACACCCTTTTTTTCGCATCACTGTGACCCTTGCTGGAGTTAGCCTTCCCTTTCTTCTTCATTTCATCCTTGAATAAGCGAGTAGACTTGCTTTGCTCGTCACCACTCATCGGGGCTTCAATAGTTTCACTTTCCATCCTTTACCATCAATAACAAATAACAACAAATGAAGCATGAACAACAATAATACAATGCAACAATAACATAATAAATGGAGTATAATTAGAAATGGAAGTGCAAAAACAGTTTAAGTAATAATAAAAGTCAAGTTTCAATTTAAGAACAAGTATACTTGCAAACAACTTTAACAAAATCAATTAGAAGAATTCCCTTTCCACTGATCAAACATCTCAGTGGCCAAACTCTCCCTAAAGTTAGAAAATGCATCTGTGACCTCAACATATTGCACTCTTTGTTCTTGATCTCCACCTTGAGACTCTATGAAGTGTTCTGGAATTGATGCATCTAGAGGGTCTAAGGGGAGCTCAGATCTTATATAGTTGTGAAGCAAGCAAACAGCGGTTATAATTCTACACTTTGTCTTATGTGGATAAAATGATCTACCCCTCACAATAGCCCACCTAGCCTTTACCAACCCAAAACATCTCCCAATGACGTTCCTAGCTCTAGAGTGCTTCATGTTGAAGAATTCATGAGGCGTAATTGGTTGTTGCCCTTGCCTCCACTCGTTTAAATGGTATCGTTGGCCCCTGTATGGAGCTAAGAAGCCTTCGGAATTAGGATATCCAGCATCACATAAGTAATAACAACCTACATTGAGTTGCTTGTATTAGTCACCAAAACACCATTATCTATTAAACTTCAAGTAAATATATTACTAATTAATCAATTAACTAATACCTTGAGGTACGTCTAATACCTTGAGGTACGTTTAGACCATTTGGCCTTGAAATGGCATCTCGAATGACCCTAGAGTCACTAGCTGAACCCTCCCATCCAGGCAAGACATATATAAATTGCATTTCTCGATTGCACACACCTAAAACGTTTGTAGCAATATGACCTTTTCGAGTGCGATATCTAGGTTTATCAACCTCTGCTACATGAATTCCTATATGAGTTCCATCAAGGGCACCAACACAATTCTACAATATATATATATATATTTATATATATGTTAATAAATATCAATAATAAAATAAGCTACTAAAAATTCGTAACAATCATGGCCTCATGTACCTTGAAACTTTTCCACCGATCATCATTACATTCATAAGTAACAGGATCTGGTTTGCGTAGTAGGATCGGATGCAAATGCAATACGGCATGAAGGACAGCATGAAAATAGCGGCTAACGGTTTCACCCGAACGTTGGAATTGTCTCTTAATGACTCTATTTCTGTATCATGGGCAACTATATGAAGAAACATAGCTACCATTTCGTGAACGCTGATGTTCTTACTACCCTTTAACCTTCCAACTAATTGTAGAAGATGACATAGCTTAAAGAAAGCCTTCCTATCGATCCTAGTGTTATCTATACATTGCCTATCACTGTAAAACACGATTTGTGTCATATTTAGACTTCTAATGTTTTCTCTAACTAATGCAGTCCTTTTCCACCCAATCTTTTTCCTCCCGTTTCTATTTTAAGCATCAATATAACAATAACAAGACACAAACAGTACATCTCATGTAGTATTTTCATCCTAATACCCAATAAAGTCATGAGGTCCATGTGTCTACTTCGTTGAAACCTTGCCATTACTGCATTTGATAATATATTTCAGTTTAAAGTAAAAAACATATACGAGTAATTTAACAAATGTATGCATAATATATCAAAGTATGAACAACAAATCACAACTGTTATAAACAAAATACACAATCATTATAAACAAGTACATCGCATAAATGCCTACACACATAACACACGATAAATACGAGTAAAAGCAACATTGAGCTTTAAAAAAATTTGAGGAATCGATTAGACAATAAGCTGTTGAAATGAAAAGGAACAAAAAGGCAACTAAAAATTGAATAGCACTAAACGATTAGCCACAATTGTTGACTATGAAAGGCACAAAAAGACAAAATAGCACTAAACACTTACACACAGTTCAACGTCGAACGATTGATGAAAGGAGAATGAAAATGATGTCTTGTGTAGTTCGGATTCTGACAAGAAAAGATATAAAATAAGATGAGAATATTTTATTTTTTTAAAAGATACACATAAGCATGTATGATGGGATATAATTTTATCGAAAATAGCACTAAACACAAACGAATATTCTATTGTTCAATATTATTGATTTGAATTAGGGGTAGTGAGAGGAAATAAAGTTAATTATAAGGGATAATTTTGTCCGAAAAAAAATTCAGAAATATCACCCCATCAAGGTGATGAAGGATCACTGAGGTTTTTTGGGGTGATCCGTAATGTGAAATATCACCCTGTTTTTATCACCTAGGTGATCTTTGATTACGGTGATGACTCATCACCTAGATCAAACAAACACAGTGAGAGAACAATAACAAGGATTACGGTGATATTTTGCAGGATCACCCCAAAACAAACACCCCCTAAATATCCTACGTATGAGATGTAAGGCATATACGTACCTCACTTTGAGTTCAGAATTGTAATTTGCCAACTCTCCTATGTTATTGAAATTTCGTGGTAGGCTTGAACTCTTTCTCTGCTTGAAGTTTTTATTGTTAAGGAGGGTTTTCTTTCGCTTGTTTCTTACTTTCCTTTCGATCGTTTTTCCTTCTCTTATTTATTCTCATCTCCTAATGATGATCCTTTTGCAATTATCTAGGTGGTGATGTAGTATGTACGTTGGTTTCTTTCTTACTAAGACACCTCATTAAGTTTTGGGCCTTAATAATATTCGGCCATTTAGCAATTTGGGCTGGGCCATAAAGATTATCTTAGTAACTGTTCGGGGGGGGGGGGGGTTTACACATAAGTATCTATTTGAAAAAAAACTTGTAATTTAGTACCCAGTCAGGATTTTTTTATATGTAGGTACCTAACAGAATAAAGTTTTTGCACATAGGTACCCGATCCCCGAAAGTACACCAAACAACACATTTGGGTACCCTATATAACAGAAAATGGTACGACGTATGTTATATTTAGGTACGTCCTATGTAACAGATAGGCATGCCCGTAGGTACGACGTATCCTATATTTAGGTACCCTATATAAACGTGTTATAGTACGCAATATACACACAGGAAGGTACGATATGACTAAAGAAACTGGTAAAATTAGATCGGGTACCTATCTATAAAATTTTCTGACATGGGTAGTTATGTGTAAAACTTTTTTTCAATTGGGTATTTTTCTATAGATACCCGTTGTTTGGGCCCTAAATGTTACTTGGATATTTTATTTATTTAGGCTTTCAAGTTAGTTAATTTAAATAGTAGTCGGAAACTTCTCCACGCTTCTCGCCAGATTTTTCATGCCTTCACCCAAATTTTCTTACAAAAATATACTTTTTTGTTAATATATTATAGTTATTATTATATTTTTTTTGAGGATTTAAAATGTTTAGTAATTACTTGGCTAATTATCTATAATTTCATATTGTAATCCCATTTAGATTTGCGGGTATTACAGCACATAACATTCTTCTCACCCAGGAATTGCTAAGGCTGTAAAGAAGAGGAGCTGTGTCAGCTAGATGTCTGATGAAAATTGATCTGAAGAAGGGTTATGACATGATAGATTGGAAGTTCATAATCAGCCTGTTGTAGACATTGAACTTTCCTATCAGAATGGTAGCATGGATTGAGGAATGCATAACCACAGTTTCCTACCAGATTTCTATAAATGGGGCATTGGAAAGGAATATAAAAGGGGCTAGGGGGAATCAGACAAGGAGATCCCATGTCACCATTACTGTTTGTCTTGGTCATGGAATACTTAACAAGGATACTTAGGCTGACAGCTTCTGGGAAATAGTTCAGATATCATCCTCAATGTAAACAGCTGAAAGTGGTAAACTTATGCTTCACAGATGACCTGATAATCCTATGCAAAGCTCAGAGGAGGTCTGTAAAAGTGATACTTGAGAGTCTACAATAGTATCAGCAGACTACAAGGCTGGAGGCAAACAATAGCAAGTCACATTTCATATTGCTGGTGTGTCTGCTGCTGTTAGACAGGAGCTGATTGATATAACAGGATTTGCTGAAGGCAAATTCCCAATGAGATACTTAGGTGTGCCCATCTCACCTACCAAATGGAACAGAACAGACTTTCAGGACCTGGTGGATAGGATTGTGAAGAGATTGTTGTTGTCTACTGTGTTGTTGTCGTTGCATAGCTACTGGGGGTCAATCTCTGTGTTGCCTAGAAGTGTGGTTAAGATTGTTGATCAAATGTGTAAAGAATTTCTGTGGGGAAGGAATGAGAGGGGGCCTATGGAAGCCTTGGTTGCTTGGGATTTGCTATGCCGAAGGAAAAGTTGTGGGGGTCTAAACATCAGGAACTATGGAGACTGGAACTATGCATGCATAGGGAGGCTAATGTGGGACATTGCTGGGAAGAAGGACTGCCTATGGATTAGATGGTTGGATGGTGTGTACCTGCGGAATGGGGACTTCGGGTCACATAATGCACCTAAGGATTGCAGCTGGACATGGAGGAAACTGAACAAGATCAAGGAGCTATTCAGGAAAGGATGCGAACAGGGGAGATGGCTAACATGGAAAATACACAATCACCTTGGCTTACAACTGGTTGGGTCAAAATAGAGAGGTGAAAATTTAATTAATCTATTTGGCCATAGAAAATTTAATTGACGTATGATATTAATGACGTGTGATATTACCAGTGTTTTAAAAAGCGCTGTGTCGCGCGCTCCGACGCGCGCTTTTGCGTGTTTTTTTTCATAAAACGCGTCGAAGCGTATTTTTTTTAGCGTTTTCTTTTTTTTTAATTTTTTTCCATTTAGCGACGGTTTTTCCGTCGAAAATCCGTCGCAAAGCATATTAGTAATAACAGTCGAGGAAGAAGACATGTTTAGGGTTCACGTGGGGTGTTGTGACTTGTGAGAGAAGCGTGTGTCAGTGTGTGTGTCAGTGTGTGTAAGGACATAACTTTTTTTTTTTTAATTACTTTTTATTTAAACTTCCATCGAATATTAAAGCGTAATTATTTTGAGTAGATTATATGATAAAAATACTTAAGCATATCCAATTTGTTCCTTATTTCATGACGATCATAATGACATGCATATCATATATTTTTTATATCAATATAATTTTTGATAATTATAAGAATCATTTTAGTAGGATTATTTTAGTTGGACTATTAGTAAATTAAAACAGGAATAATTTTTTAATTAATATGAGTCCTTATTTTATGATTGGGACTATATAAACTTTTTAATATAATGGTCATATATATTTAAATTTTATAATTTAATCAATAATTTGTAGCTTATTGTATATTTCATTGGATTTATAGAGAAAATATTGATTATTTAGTCTCATGACAACAATAATTACATAAAAGTAACCATATTTATCTTTATTATATATATTATATATAATTTATTGTATTATATCTAAATTATCCGAAATACTCACGCAATGCGCTACGCTATTTACGCTACACGCTACCAACACTAAAACGCGACACACTGCGCTTTGCGCTTTTTAAAACATTGGATATTACACATTATCTCTGTAGTTAATGAAACCATTTGTCGCATATTTCAACTAATGAATTCGTTGCTTAAATAGTCACAATGTTAGGATTGGTTGCGTATTTAGAGGGGAGGTGAATAAACACTAGCTTCTTTTTGGTTCTTAACCTGTTAAAATTAGCTACCGGTGCTTGATATTTGTGAACGTGACTTGTGCGGAAGCAAACCGGTCGGTTTTGAACCAAGACCGGATGGGAAATGTGATTTATGCGTGTATGTTTGCGAAATACACAAATTTGTTTTTGGAACTTCGGAGCCAAAAATCTCCTACGTCTCCCCTTCTTCCCCGCAAGGAAGGCACCACTAGAAGACTCGGTTTTATAACCCCTGTTGCACGACCTACTTAGCTAGACTAACACAGTACAACCCACACGGCTATACTCAGCTAACTAAACTCCTAGAAACCACTTAGACAGCTTTATACAGTCTGTCTAAGCTTTTTACAGTCCCTTGAGAAAAACTCACACGCTAACCAACCGAACCGGTCTAAATGCAGTGAGAACAACACCAATACTCTTTTCTAGCTTGATAAGCTTTTAGCTTGTTCTTTTTGTTCGTTAGAGTTCTCTACCAGGACGTTTCTTCAGCTTGTTTTCCTTCTTATTTATAGTTGAGGTTTAAAGTGCCGTTTGGAAATGGCTCTGTACACCGATAAGTTCATTAGTTGACTTACCAAAAATGGGTCTGTCCGGTCTTTGCAGTAGTGCCTTGTTCCTTTTGCTTTATTCCTCCTTTAGCCTAGCTTGACTTCGACTGGGTTCTTACTGTCAGCCTTGAATTAATTCCCGGTCAGAAGTCTTCAACTTGTCCTTTGACAGGGATATTTGAATCTTTGTCGACGTGGCACATCCGGTATTAGTATTCCTGTCTCTAATCAAGTTCCGGTACGTAGTCTTGATCCGGTTTTTTGTTTACGTTGTTGTACAACTATGTGTTCTCGGTTTCTCCTATGTCTATTTTGTAATCTTAGTTGAGTTCAATCACCAAAACTATTAATCTGAATTAATTTAATTCACGATTTCTAGCAATTTCCCCGTTTTTGGTGATTGACAAGACTTTAGAGAAGCAGAGAACGTTAATTATTTCAAAAAGGATTTGATACAAGTCAACCGGTTTTAACCCAACCTAGCGTATCTAGTCCTTAGATTCAGCTAGATCATTAATCTCATTCATCTTCTTGAGCACTTCATAGGCTGCTCGCTTGAGGTCCACCATTCCGATAAAATCAGCTATCTGTTCCTCAGTGAGGTTGCAGGCTATGTGTCTCAATAGTACCGTAGGATTGTACAATCTCTCGACCGGCCCAGATTCAGCCACCGGTGTTGGTCTTGGAAATACCAACAATTCGTCCGGTATCATGATTTGTTCTGCCCTGAGTGTAACGACCCGTCCCATAACGGGTGTCATTGTAGCATCGGTTCCTACCGGCACTAGTGCGGGTTGGGCCCACCACACTCCGACTGATAGTATGGCCCCACTGTATTACCATTTTAACCTTTCAGCATGATTTGTGCACTTGCTCACACGCACCCTGAGAAACTTTCCAGGGGGTCACCCATTCCTAGATTGCCCCAAGTCAAGCACGCTTAACTTCGGAGTTTCTATAGATGGACTCCCGAAAAGGTAGGTCGACCTTGGTGATATGAGTAGTACTATCAATTCTCTTATACGATTCTTAGCATGGCACGCCCATAATTGTTAGTCTCAGGATCCCCTCTCATTCGGATGTCGGATCGGTTCGTTCATGTACCCCTCCCCGTGGTTTGCACCTCGGATTGTACTCCCATACATCCGAGTAGACGAGTGGCTCACCCCCGTCTCCACGGCCCAGGTGTCACACTAAGCCTCTTGGAATCTTGTGGGCCGATGTTGTGCATAGGTAGACTAGAGGATTGGGATGTGGATATGAAGATGGGTGGTTGACTTGTAGCTCCCACCAGTACTGCTACTTGGCATTTTAGTCTCTTGACTTCTGCTTCCACCACCGGCACTGCCCTTTTTGTCAATTACCGCTGCAGTTTTCGCCTGATTAACCATCAGTTGAACCAGTTCTGCCAACTGGGTCTGAACAGTAGCAAGTTCCCCCTTAATACTGTCCTCACTTCCTCTGATGTTAGTGCGGAGGCTGTTGATACCCTCCCTCAAGGTGGTGAACTACTCGTTGGCCTTTTCCCTGTTGACACCAACTGTCTTCTCGAGGACACCATTTGGTGGTGCATTGCTTTTACCAATGATACTTCCTTGACATTGGCGACTATCTCTGTGGAAATGGAGATTATGGTTCAGCGATAAAGACTGGCACATTCGAAATGGATGGCTGTGGTGCCGATTGTTGTGAATCCTGAGCAGGTCTAGAGGCAGAGGTAGTGACTGTTGCAGTCTAAGGTTGTTGTTCGCGAGTGTGAACCGGAAATGAGGACTGCACCAGATCAGTGGAAGCCTCCTCTTGTCTTGGCGGCTTAACTCGAGGGCTTCTGGCTCCTCGACTTCCATTGTGATTCCAGCTTCTTCAAAAGTTAGGAGCAATGGTTGTTGTTGCTCCCGCTGGGAAGTCTCTGTGACTGGGACTCATCCTCGGTCTCATCTTTGCAGATTTCAACCGGTATTTCTACCTCGATCTGTGGGACTTCCGCTGGGACTATCTCCATATTTTGCGTTGCCTCTACTGGAACAGATTTTCCAGTTTCATTGGCAGCTGGAATTTCCCCAGTCTCTTGCATCCCAACCACAGTTGACACTATGGTCAGTGCTGCATTTACTTTACTAAGTGTTGGACTTATTGGAGCATCCGTCACTGTGGCCTCCGCAGCTGAACTGGACACCGGTCCTTCTGGCCGTAGTTGCTGCTCGATCGACCGATAGGGAGCTGATTGGCTGTGCCAAGGTGGTTATCGGACCTGTACCAGCTATCTCATTCATCGTAGAAGAAACCGGTGCTCAAGGCTGAGCTTTTCCTGATCCAGTCGTCCTAGAACTTCCAGGTTGTCATACCCACTACGAGATATAGGCTGGAAGTTTGCTATTCTCTGATTGATGTATATTTGAAGATCATTTTTTTTGAGAAGGAGAACGTAGAGTTATCGCGACTAGAGCAGCTCTTGATAGACTTAATGCCGAGATATCTAATTATTCGGCCTTCAGTCTTCCTTGCCTTGCTCATCCGGTCTTTTGACAGTCTGCAACAGAGGGGTGTGTACCGGATGGCAGCCCAATCGTCAAAGGCTTCGAGTGGTTGGGCTATTTTCTCCTCAATCCCCTCACTTATTAGATCCCCCACAGTGTCTGCAACTGTTTGAGGAGAAGAAATCATTGGAGCTTTTCCTTTGCCTTTGTGAGGACATTGACTGGGTAGCTACTAGCTCTTTTATTACCATACTACTTTTGCCCTTAGTAGTAGCTTCTGGTCCGGTCGGTGATGAGACCGGGACTTCATCAGAGGGTGGTACTTCAGTCTGAGCATTCCCCAATCTTGTGAACGTGACTGTGACCTCTGCCTCAGTCGTGTCAACTCCAACTGTAGGCTGGTCAGAGATTGCAACTTGTCTCTTCTTCGTGGCTGGCTTTGACCCTTTCTTCTTAGCCACCACTTGACTGATTGGCAAATCTGATTCTGTGCTTCATGAAGGCGGAACTAGTTTCTTCTTGGCCGGTTTGGACTTCTTGGGTTTTCAACCGCCATTTTCTTGCTTGGCTTTGCCGTCGCTGGTTGCTCTGAGGCCTTTCCCTTTCCCGATTCCTTGGTCGGTTCCTTTGCTAGTGTCTTGACGGAGCCCTTTGGAGAGGTGGTTAGGGTAAGCTGGCTTATATATGTGGACGTGACCAACTGACCGTGAGGTCTGTACATGTCCCAGTCTTGGACTTTCTGGGATAGAAGGAAAGATAGCTGTGGCGCATAATTCTTGAACTGCCTGTTTCTGTTGGGCACCATGGCAGTGAGGGTCTTGAAGATTATTTCCCTTCAGTTTATCCTTTGGTTCGTGAGCACGGTCACCATTGCTTGAATTTCTCCGTGGCCAACATGTCAAACAACCCGGCTTTGCCCAACACTGCCTTAGCCAGAACATAGTGAAGCAGTCGGTATGCTGGTCTTAGAGCAATCCTCTTCTCAGCGTCCTTGAGGGGTGCTCCAGAGATGGACATCATCATTTTCATGTTCTCCTTCAGGTTCCCGTTGATGAAGGAGAAGTTAGATTCACCTTGTTGTGGCAACTCAAAAGCTTCGGCAAAACAATTGGGCTCAATCTCAATATCTTTACCTCTGATGACGCACCGAAGGTTGCTAAGATGAGTAATTGCAGAGTCAAAGAATTCTCGTAGCACTTCTGGGTAGATCTCGTAAGGGCATTCCAGAAATTTCTGCAGCCCTGATTGCTTCAGGGCTTGAAAAAACGGGGAAGCAGTCGGAGGCTTCATCGGTCATGGCGTCGTTGAAATTGATTTGAAGGATGGTTCGGGTCATCTCTGCCTTGTGAGGTGCCATTGAAGTGATATTTTTAGAGGATTTTACTAGAGTTTGAGAATTTTAGGGCTTTTCAGGAGATTTCGTGAGCTTGTGAGGTTTTGAGGAAGAATATAATGTTTTGAATCCTTTCAAATTCTTCTAAGTCTTGGCGGGCTTCAAGATGGGCTTATTGGGCTTTACGTTCATTAAGTGCCTCAGTGTTTTATGTCACATACCGTGTCAGAGCATTTAATGTGGTACCATGTTTTTGTGCTCATTATCTTTGGATAGACGTGCAAGCCTGACTTCAGTTTTACCTAAATACATGTTAAGAAAAACATGAAGTATATGCATTGATCAAGTGCACTAAATAAAAACGCAATTGGTCTTGACCAGCCGGTATGGGAAATATATATAAACATTGTTTCGAAAAGAAGTCCGCTTTCAGAAGGAGTTCGGTATGTATTACGATTTTATGTATAATTTTCCTATATTCGGACAGATGTCATTTTTCATTTAAACTAACTGGGCTAAGTGTATTTGCTGGTTCGGGAAAAATTGACCGATTGTTTGAAAGAGAAGTTAGCACTTAAATCATGAAGATGCAGTATTTTTATTAAGTCTAGGCAACTTCGTCATATCAGTCAATTTGACATAACGGTGTCCCCCCCGACTTTATGCTTGGGATGAAGTAGATGGACTTAGCTTCAAAGAGTGTCTTGGTGAAGGTATCAACCAATTTCCGGTTTGTCCAGTTCTTGTTCCATTCCGGTACAACATGTTCTTGTTCCATTTCGGTACAACATCAGCACCTTTTCCAACTTTTTGATGGTAGTCTTGGCATCTTGTGTCCGTGTGGTACCATGCATCTGTGGTCTTAGAACTTGCTCGATTGGTTGAAAACAGTCCTGAAAGAGTAGATATATTCTTTGGTACCCACTTTGATTTGTGTCCGATCAGAGATTAGATTCCTTGGTATCCAGACTTGGATACCCTAATATACTTCCCAGTTTTAGGATCAATTAAGTATTTATAGTTCTTATATGACCGGTATTTTGGACTTCTGTATCTTCGAGGCTCCGGTCTAAGGTAATATGACCAGTATTATATTCGTTTGTATAATAAGGATTCCCCCTTAATTGTTGGGGTCTTTCCTTTCTCTGTGTGACGTTATTACTATTATAGGTTTTAGTAGTACTCCCCCTTACAGGTTGCGGTGTTATCTTTCCGTGAGGAGCAGAGGGTTTACTATTCATATATCCCCCAGTTCTTCTGGAGCTGTTTTCCAGAGTAACTGGACTTGGGTTATAGTTAGAGGGTCGAACGAAATTTATTACATTAGCTGAGTTAGGCGGCTGAGTTGATGTTGAAGCCTCCTCAGTGTTCGCCTGTTTATTGTACCCAAGACCAGTCCGGTCATTAGTGCCCCATAATTCCTTGAAGGCAGTTGAGAGTCCTTGATGACTCAGTCCATGACCAGATTATGGTGGACAATCTTTGGTTCTCTGAGTCCTTTTTTAGTTTGGTGGCTTCCCTCAACCTATTGTTTTCTTCCTCTAGCTGATTAATCTTCTCAACTAGAGGTTCGATATCGTCTTCTACCAGCTTCTTGCCCTTCTCAACCTCCATGAGCTTCTCGTGGAGCTTTC
Source organism: Craterostigma plantagineum (assembly GCA_027422505.1). Taxonomy (NCBI): domain Eukaryota; kingdom Viridiplantae; phylum Streptophyta; class Magnoliopsida; order Lamiales; family Linderniaceae; genus Craterostigma; species Craterostigma plantagineum. The sequence continues at coordinate 17,536,617 of JAPQWV010000009.1, read as the reverse complement.
GTTATTCATCATTCATATTCTGAAGAGCATCCAACACCGCTTCATAACTGAATTCAGCTTCCTGGTTCGGTTGATCTGCCATCAGGCAAGCGAGTTCTTTCTCACATTCACACTAGCTCAGCTCTTCTTCTAAGCTTGATTCCTCTGAATCTGTATTGTCCCATCTGCGGGTACTTTCTCCAGCTACAAGAACTCGTGACTTTCTCTTGCTTTTGAATTTGTTTGCCTCCCTCAATCTCTCCTTTTTTGGGGCAATCAACAATGTAGTGTCCGTTCCTGCCACAATTGAAGCATGTCTTAGGGTCTTCATCTTTCCCAGCATGCTTACCTCGTGGTATTTTGTTCGGAGTTCCCTTCATGAACTTTCCGAATTTCCTGATGAAGAGAGCCATAGCTTCTCCACTCGTTTCCTCGGGAGTCTTCGTGGAAGGTTCTGCTACTGCAAGTGCCTTGATCGGTTTAACAGGTATCACCTCCTCCAGTCTTGTTTGGAGCTCGAACTCGTACGCTTTTAAATCTGCAAAAAGATCATGCAGCATTAGTTTGCTTAAGTCTTTGGATTCTCGCATAGACATTGTTTTTACATCCCATTCTCGTGGGAGTGCTTTCATGGCCTTAATTGCCATATCCATGTTTTCCATTTGTCTCCAAAGTGCTGAAAGATCGTTAATAATGGAGCAGAACTGCTCCTCGAAGTCAGCCATGGTTCTCCCGGCTTCATTCTGATGGTGTCATATTTTTGGATGGCAACGGCGAGCTTATTTCCCTTGTTTGGTCATTGCCTTTGTAGATTTGGCAGAGCTTGGCCCACACTTCATTTGCGGTCCTACATGTCATGACCTGTCTAAATATTCCCAAGTCCAGTGTTTGAACAGTGTGTCCTTGGCGACGTTGTCAAGATTCGCCTTTCTTCTTTCTACTGTTGTTAACTCGTGCCTTTCCTTTGGGACTTCCTGAGGCTCTTCAGGATGTGCCGTATGCCATGCGTTTACCTTTGTAAATACGAACGGCCCTGTGTTTATCACGTCTATCATCTCGTCGTCTTGCGCACAGATATGAGTCATTATCCTTATCTTCCATTCAAGGAAGTTTTCCCTGCTAAATATAGGAAGCTTGTTTGATGAAGTCATGGTTAGCTAAATGAAGAATATCAACCTGATACCACTTGTTAGGATCGGTTGCGTGTTTAGAGGGGGTGAATAAACACTAGCTTCTTTTCGGTTCTTAAACTGTTTAAGTTAGCTACCGGTGCTTCATATTTGTGAACGTGACTTGTACGGAAGCAAACCGGTCGGTTTTGAACCAAGACTGGATGGGAAATGTGATTTGTGTGTGTATGTCTGTGAAATACACAAATTTGTTTCTGGAAATTCAGAGCCAAAAATCTCATACGTCTCCCCTTCTTCCTCGCAAGAAAGGCACCACTAGAAGACTCGGCTTTACAACCTTTGTTGCATGACCTCTTTTGCTAGACTAACAAGTACAACCCACACGGCTATACTCAGCTAACTAAACTTCTAGACACCTGTTAGACAGCTTTTTACAGTTCGTCTACTTTCAAGAGCTTTTTACAGTCCCTTGAGAACGACTCACTCACGAACCAACCGAACCGGTCTAAACAGTGATAACAACACCAATACTTTTTTCTGAGCTTGATAAGCTTTTAGCTTGTTCTTTTTTGTTCGTTAGAGTTCTCTACCAACACGTTTCTTCAGCTTGTCCTTTTACAGAGATATTTGAATCTTTGTCGACGTGGGACATCCGGTATTAGTATTCCTGTCTCTAATCAAATTTCGGTACATCGTCTTGATCCTGTTTTTGTTTATGCTGTTGTACAGCTATGTGTTCCCGGTTTCTCCTATGTTTATCCGGTAATCTTGGTTGAGTTAAATCACCAAAACTATTAATATGAATTAATTTAATTCACGATTTCTAGTACACATATTAGTGCTTGCTTGGTTATTAGATTTATATTTGGAGGCTTTACATTAGTAAGGTTATGTAAAACTAATTAATGAATATAAAATAAATGTATTTTGTTTGTTAGTATAAAAACTAGCGAGGATGTGTGTTTATCTAAACTTGTAGGCATGTATTCAAAGTAGGACTACATAAAGTCATGATTTATTTAAACACTTGAACATGTAAACTCACTCCGAAATAGCTTAACCAACAGTTATGCGTCCCTTGTATGTTTTGATCTCGATTAATGGATTGCGGTAACTATATATCATATTTAATTCTTTTAATGAAAAGTTGACAAAATAATTAACAAGAAATAATAATTAATGACTACTGGCATATGTAAATAATTATTCTTTACTAATTATTTCGTCCTCTTTTCAAAAAATAAAAATAAAAACAATATTTATTGCAATCCATTAATCCAGATAATAGGAATAAAGATTTTCGCTGGTAATGAGTAAAGAAGTACACCTAATTGGTCAAAAATCGACCAAATATCAATTATACCAAGATTTTTTTTCAATATATTTTGATCTACCAATATTATAAAATTTTGCGTCATATGCACAAGAATGAAGATAACAATAATTAATCACATGTATATTTTAACGAGTCCAAAGCAAAGTTAGCAATTCACCATTAGCTCTATAAAACCCTAATTTTGACCCAGATACGATCAGCATCATTTTCAACAAAGATCAAGCATGATGATGAGCACTTCCTTCATGAAATGTTTATTGATGTTTTTTCTCATATCAAACAACAACACCTTCAAAGCAATGGCCTCATCAAGCAAAGCATTTTGTGTCATTACAGATAAATACAAGGTTTATGTGGCCAATAACCTCGGTACTAACACACCAGCATTATCAGCTCGCTGCAAATCGGGAGATGATGACAAGGGAAATCAGACGATTGCAAACGGTAGTTATTTTGAGTGGGGCTTTTGCGAGGGTTATTTCGAGAGGACTCTATACTTCTGTCACCTCTATTGGGGTTCGAAGGAAAAGGTTTTTGACGTTTTCTCCTCGAAACATAAGAAAGATTGCTATGATACGGTTTGTTACTGGGAAGCTAGGCCTGACGGGATTTATTTTGATGGGGCTTACCCTCCCAAGGACTTGAAGAAAAAATACGATTGGGCTTAATTGAGGTTTCTATGTTGAATTGTTTGGAATATAATTTGAAGTTTTATTCTTATTCCCAAAGAGTTAAAAATATATATGAACTTATGAACGTGGATTCGTATTGTGTATTTGTCTTATGTTGAATAGTATAAGGATTTAGCTGATTGTTATTGATGATTTCACATAAGCACAGCATAATCACCAAACTTGTGGACAGCAAACTTATAGGGTAAATTAGGGTAAAAATAAGGTGGCCAAATATAGAAAATATTATAAACCGAAGCGTCATTCGTGAAACCAATTGACTCGAGATATACTAAATGGATATATGAAATGGATTGATGAGCTTGTTTTGTTTTATGTCGGACAACCTCATTGTATAATCTCTAACAAGAGACTATGTGAGCCGTTTTATTCATAATCTTTCACTGAGAGTTGATCTTTCTCCTTCCATAGGAGCATGTGAGACATAATCTACTGCTTTATTCATCCGTCGCAGAATGGACAATCGATGTGGACTGTTGGCGATAGCTCATGTCTCGCGCCTGTTCGTTGGATAATATCTTCATCAACATTGACATACCATAACCCTCACCAACCTTTCTTTTTTATTATTTCTTTCTGAACAACCTATACTGCTATCTTCCTTTTTATATTCATTCTGGTATAAAAATTTCCATCTCATTATCCTATTCGTCTTGGTGTCTCTTCCTCTTTAACAGTGTATAGGCGAGGCCTGGCGACAAGTTCATTGTTGGTACCCCCGAGTGTGATAACTCTAAAGCTGTCCATGGATCTTAGAAATTTGGGACTAACGGAAGAAGAGATTGAGGGTATTTCTGTAAGGGATTGTCACCAGGAGAACAATTCATACGCGAAACATTATCGAGTGATCGGCAGAATTCTAGCACAAAAACGTTCAACTTCGATGCTCTACGATCCACTCTCACCAATGCGTTCAACCCAGGGAAAGGGATGATGATGCAACTCCTAATTGAGGAACGCTTCTTAATCACGTTCCATCATCAGATTGATCGGCTGCGGGTTTACACTCCTCACCTTGGGCTTTCGAAAAGCAGCTGATTATTCTTAAAGCTTTGACTGAGGAGGATGATCTGTTGAAAATAAACTTGATTTGGGCCTAAGATAATTAAGTTAAAAAAAATTTAGGATTGGGCTTAGGAGAAATAATAGCCCAATATCTAGAACATTTAGGATTATCTAGAGTTATCTATAGAATTGTGTAGAATTATATAGAATTAGGGAGAGTTCTAGATCATGATGTGTTGGCCAAATCTTAGCCACACATTGAGGATGTGGATCAAGCATTTGATCCACAAATAGGGGTGAGGGCTTATCATTGGAATCAAGCAAGCAATCAAGCAAGTGAAAACCAAATCAAGTGTCGTAATATAAAGCCTCTTCCTCTAAACACTATCATTCGATATCAAGTTCCTCACTTCCGATATAAACCCCAATTTCCAACAAAGTGGTATCAAAGCTAGAAGATCCTAAGGCGATGGCGAGCGGCATGGTTCCCTTCCAAGTTCCGGCACTCAACAAAGGCAACTAAGACAATTGGAGTATCAAGATGAGGGCGCTCATTGGATCACAAGACGTATGGGATATTGTGGAGAAAGGCTACGTCGAGCCGAAGAACGAAGAAACCGAATCTCAAACTCAAAAGGATAGTTTGAGAGAATTGCGAAAGAGAGACAAGAAAGCTCTCTACCTAATCTATCAAGGATTAGATGACGACGCTTTCGAGAAGATTTCGGAAGCAAAGACCGCCAAGGAAGCATGGGAGAAGCTTCAAACATCGTATAAAGGAGCGGATCCGGTAAAGAAGGTACGCCGAGTTTGAAGCCTTGCATATGAAACAAGATGAAGTTGTGTCGGACTACTTCTCGAGGGTATTAGCAATAACTAATCAACTAAAGAGGAATGGCGAGAAAATTGATGATGTTAGAATCATGGAGAAAATTCTTCGCTCGTTAGATCCGAAATTCGAGCATATCGTAGCCATCATAGAAGAAACTAAGGATCTAGAAGAAATGACGATGGAGCAACTATTGGGCTCATTGCAAGCTCATGAAGAAAAGAAAAGGAAGAAGGAAGGGATTGTAGAACAACTACTTAAGTTGCAAATTGATTCTACAAAAGAAAGGAAAAATGAGGAAAAATATCAAGGACGAGGCTAGAGGCAAGGATATAGAGGAGAACGAGGTGGAGGCCATGGACACAAACACGAACGAGGTTGGAGACCGGACAACGAAGACCAAGATAATCATCAAGGAAAAGATTATTCGACAAAAGGCTACTGGAGAGGTAACTCAAGATCAAGGTATGACAAATCACATCTTAAGTTTTATAATTGTCAAAAATTCGGACATTACGCTTCCGAGTGTCGAGCCGGTAGAATCAGTAAAGTCAAAGAGAGGGCTAACTACATTGAAGAGAAAAATCAAGAAGAAGAGATTCTACTGCTAGCTCAAAAGGATATTGAGATCGGCGAATGCAATAAGTGGTACCTAGACACCGATGCGAGCAATTACGTAAGTCGAAACAGAAGAATGTCCATGGAGTTTAATGAGTTAGTAAGTGACGATATTGATTTTGGAGAAGATCATAACACCCCGGTGGAAGGTAACATAGAGGTGATGTTCGACAATGAAGAAGAATTCGAAGAAAATAGCTTGGAGAAACCAACGATAGAGAAGACAAGAGAAGATGTCAATACTCTACTAGGATTACCCCCTGCGGGATCTGGAGAAGACAAAAACTCAATTGAGCGAGTCTCACACTTCAAGAGCCAAAAAGAAGTACCCAAGGTAACTGAAAATCAAAACAATCAAACTCTCAATTGTCTCTTTGCAGATAGTGGGCCGATGAGGTTTCAAGACACTAATGAAGAGAAAGATATCATGGATGAGAAATTTAAAGATATCAAGAAAATTGACATGCGGGAGTTAACGACAACTCAAAAGAGGCATAAAGGAGAAAGAAATATGACAAGCTTGGTGTCTGAAGGGTACAGTAAAGAAGCAAACATTGGCTACCATGAAAATAAGGGGAGAATACACCAAATGCAAATGAAGTCTGCTCTCGAACATGGAGTTCTCGAGAAAGATACGTACACGGAGTATGAAGTGAAAAAGGAAATTAATAAGACTCTGAAGTTGCAGAATGCGCTCGATGGATCGGAAAAGGCACCAAGAGCTTGGAACTCAGGAATCAACAGGTACCCCCGCAAGAGAAACAAGGTTAAGGAATTGGAAATGCAACAGAAGGAGCCAAACATGATTCTCAAGGATAACAAGTCGGCGATAAAATTAGCTAAGAACTCAGTCGTTCTACTATGAAGTTCGCTCGGAGTACCAAATCAAGTTTAAGGGGGGTGTTGAAAATAAACTTGATTTGGGCCTAAGATAATTAAGTTAAAAAGAATTTAGGATTGGGCTTAGGAGAAATAATAGCCCAATATCTAGAACATTTAGGATTATCTAGAGTTATCTATAGAATTGTGTAGACTTATATAGAATTAGGGAGAGTTCTAGATCATGATGTGTTGGCCAAATCTTAGCCACACATTGAGGATGTGGAACTAGTATAAATAGGGGTGAGGGCTTATCATTTGAATCAAGCAAGCAATCAAGCAAGTGAAAACCAAATCAAGTGTTGTAATATAAAGCCTCTTCCTCTAAACACTATCATTCGATATCAAGTTCCTCACTTCCGATATAAACCCGAATTTCCAGCAGATGATCCTTTGACGACGGACATCAATTGGTGTCAATTTTCGATCCAAGTCTACAATCTGACACAAATCAAAATAGATCTTGGAGAGGCTCGGGAATAAAGCTGGTCGATTTCTAGACTCGGACCATGTGGAAAGCTCGATGTGGTCTCCCTACGTACGCACAACCCTTGTGGACGTACAAAAACCTCTTATGCGTGCCTTGAATCTGCACTGTACTGAAGACAAAAGGACCATGGTCAATCTTAAATACGAACGACTGCTTAATTTTTGTTACTACTGCGGATTCTTGGACCACACATCTACTTCATGCCCTCTTCAGTCCTTCACAGACCCAGGAACTGAGTAATCATACAATCCCTCGCTTAGGGCTCCAAGGAGGACACCACCTTCTCAACGCATTCAAGGAGCTTCTAGTCGGAGCATGGGGTTTCAGTCGCTGCCTTTGCGAGGAAGAGGGGTGACAATAATGGATTGTAACTCATCGGAGATGGATGGCGGCCGTGACTCCGGGAAAGAATCGACAGGCGGGATTTCTGGAATTGTAACGCCTGAAGTTAATGCCGCATGATCTTCTAGGCTCACCAATGATCCCATGATATCAGACTTGCCAAATCTACAGACGCAAATTATGGATATCGCGAATCTGCAGGATACAACAGCGGATATCAAGGCATCTAAGGAGGGACAAACTCTATCCGTACCCACCTCCTCTTTATCTACCCAACTGCCCCTCATCTCTCTCTCATAGAAAGCCAAACCCAAAAACCTAAGGCCCATCCTCCAACGCCCGAACAAAACCTTAACCCCATACTTAATAGCCCAATACCCAATGTCTAAATGGATACCAACCCATCACGTCCCAAGTTCTTCTTCCCAGCACCCACCACTAACCTTTTAGCCTCGATTACTCCTGACATAAATGCTAATACCCATACGAAGCCTTCAAAACACCCCCTAATACCTTCGACTAATTCTAAGCCCCTAGACTCCCTACACATGCCTCCTTCCCATTCCCCTCCATTACTAATACCTAAGAAAGAGCCCAACTCCCCAAGGGTTAAAACTGCCCGTCGACCCAAGCTACGAACCCTTGCAAGAACCGTACGATCAAACCCTGAGAATATTCAAGCCCCTACCACCCTAGACTCAACAACTCAAAACAGAAAGCGCAAGATAGATGATAACTCGGAGCCTCCTCTTCCACACGCAAATAAACACATGGTTGAGCGTATGGACTGCATGGATACATCGGGTGTCTTGGTGGAGGCTGCATGGCTGCCCCGCCAATCGCCATGAATCTCCTCAGTTGGAACTGTCGGGGCTTAAACGGTGCCCCGACAGTTCGAGAGCTCGGGCAACGAGTCCGGGAACACAATGTAGGCTTGATTTTTTAGTCGAGACGAAGTGCACCTCCAAGAGACTTGATGCTGTCAAAAGGAAACTCGGAATGCATGGCTTATGTTTTCAGGCTGTAGGAAAAAGCGGGGGACTTGCTCTATTATGGTGCAAGGATTGGTTGGTTAATTTAATGTCGTTCTTGTTGTTTAGAAGTTGAACTCATGTCGATTGCCTACTCGATTATGTTACGCGCTCCAGTAATATCTATTAGATGAAGAATAAAATGACAAGTATTTCTTTGAGTTACACACATGCTCACTGAACTCAAATAAGGAGGAATATTTATTTTTTTCTAACTCAATTCAATCGACACATATTTTTCAACTGTATCTCTCTCACACCCGTAGCATATTTTTCATCAGTTTGCTCTATATTACTAGATTAAATCCTATTTATATTACTAAAGCGAATACAACATGGCCAAACTAGTCAATATTTCAATGTTCACACTTCACACACGTCCCTTTTTGCTTTCCATAATTTATGTTTCATGCTTTTCTCTTTTTTTTCGTTCTTGTCTTCCAAAACTTCGGCTTATTTTTTCCTTAATTTGTGAGTCTTGTTTTCCGGTTGTCACCTCCTAGAATTAGGTTTTTTTTCTTCCTTGAATTCAGCTTTTCTTGTCCTATTGTCGTTTAAGCTTTGAGATTAGTCAGCAAATTCCTCCCTTAAGCTCAAAGCCTTTCGATCTTTCATTCCGATCATCTGCTTCAAATTCTCAAACATACTTGTTGGTAACGGCTTTGTAAAAATATCTGCAACCTGGTCAAGACTCGCTACGTGCACCATCTTTACTTCTCCATTTTTTACGTGCTCCCTACTGAAATGGAACCGAGCATCAATATGCTTGCTTCTCTCATGATGAACCGGATTTTTTGCCAACTCGATCGCTGACTTATTATCCACACGGATTTCCGTTGGCTCGACTTGTTGCAGATTCAGCTCAAGAAATAAGTTTCTTAGCCAGATTGCGTGACAAACACACCAAGATCCTGCCACGTATTCTGCTTCACAGGTTGATAGAGTCACGATTAGTTGCTTATTTGACAGCCACGTGAACGCCGTGCTTCCTAGGTAAAATATGTAGCCACTCGTGCTTTTCCGACATCGATATCTCCACACCAATCAATGTCCGAATATCCGATCAGTTTTCCATCGCTCGCCTTTGAATAAAATAGACCTAAATTCCTCGAATATATCGAAGGATTCTCTTGATTGCCTTTAGATGTAATTCCCTTGGGTCTTCCATATAGCGGCTAACGACTCCAACGCCATAAGCGATGTCGGGTCTCGTGCAAGTTAAGTATCGCAGACTTCCCACAAAACTACGATATTCGGTTGCGTTTACTCCTTGTCCACCCTCAAACTTGGATAGCTTTATCCCAAGTTCCATCGGTGTAGCTACCGGCTTGCTTTCCTCCATTTTATTCTTCTTTAGTATGTCCTTCGCATACGCTTCTTGTGACACGAATATTCCCGTACTTCTTTGCTTGACTTCGAGACCAAGAAAATATTTCATTAGTCCCAAGTCCGTCATCTCGAACTCCTTCGTCATCGCCTTTTTGAAGTCGTTGATTACTTTTTCGCTGTTCCCCATGAAAATGAGAGCGACGATGATCATTTCACCTCCTTCTCTTTTGACGTATAACGCATGCTCGAACCGACATTGCTCGATGTTCCTTTTGAAGTACCCATCGATCCGAGTGTTCCAAGCTCGCGGCGCTTGCTTCAGCCCATAAAGCACTTTCTTTAATATTAAAACTTTGTCTTCTTCTCCTGATTTTGAATATCCCGACGGCTGCTCCACGTAGACCTCCTCCTCAAGCTCGCCGTTTAGAAAAGCGGAGTTTACGTCCATTTGATAGATTCGCCAACTAAGTTGTGCATCTTGGGCGACGAGCAGGCAAATTGTTTCCATTCTTGAAACAAGAGCAAAGACTTCATCGTAGTCGATTCCTGCTCGTTGTCTGTAGCCTTTCGCCACCAATCTTGCCTTGTAATGTTAGATTTTTCCTTGAGCTTTGATTTTCTTTTTATAAACCCATTTTATTCCTGGGTTTATGCTCGTGTAGCAATTCCACCAGCTTCCAAGTGTCATTTTTTTCAATCGCCTTGATCTCCTCGTCCATTGCCGTTTTCCACCTCTTGTCTCTTATAGCTTCTTCGAAACTAATTTGTTTCGAGTCGGACAGTAAGCAGACTAAGTGAACTTGTTCGGTTGTTTCGTATCTTGGGCTGTCTTGGTTTGTCCTCCTCGATATTTTCTTGAGATGAAACTGAGACAGGTGCTGGTGCAGCACTTAGTGGTTCTCCAGGCGTTGTGTTTTCTTCAACGTTCCAGCCCCACGAACTTTCTTCGTCTACTCGAACATCTCGACTTACTATCACCTTTTTATTTTCTGGATCATACAACCGGTACGCCTTCGTCTTCTCATCGTACCCAATAAAAACAAGTTTTCTACTTTTGACGTCGAGCTTGGTTCTTTTCTGGTCAGGCACATGCGCATACGCCACGCTTCCAAGGATTTTGAAGTGCGCTACGGTCGGTTTCTGGCCATTCCATGCTTCTTCTGGTGTTCGATTCTCGAGGCTTTGGTGTGGACATCGGTTTTGAATATATACGACACATTGTATCGCCTCGGCCCAGTACTCCTTTGGCATTCCCTTGCTTTTCAACATTGAGCGAACGATGTCAAGTATGGTTTGATTTTTCCTCTAGGCCACGCCGTTTTGTTGTGGCGAATAGGTGGCGGTGAGGAACCTCCTGACGCCTTGTTCGTCGCAAAAATTTATGAAAGCGCTCGACATGTATTCTCCACCTCGGTCTGAACGGAGCGCCTTGATGCTTGCACTTGTCGCCTTCTCAACCATAGTCTTGAATTTTTTAAAGGTTTCCAGTGCCTCGGATTTTTCCTTCAAGAAATACACCCAAGTTTTCCACGAGTAATCGTCGATAAACGTGATGAAGTATCTTTTTTCGCTAAATGATGCCGGTGTGATAGGTCCGCATATATCAGTGTGTATAAGCTCGAGCGGTTTGCTTGCTCGAAGTCCTGCGTGCTTCTGAAACGACGTCCGCGCATGTTTGCCAATCACGCAACTTTCGCAAAAAATTTCTTTTCTCCCTCTATCATCGGCATCCCGTGCACCATGCTTTCTTGGAGAGCCCCTTGAGTCCTCCGTAGTGTAAATGCCCAAAACGCATATGCCACAAATGATCTTTGTCCGCCAAGTCAACTTGCGGACAATTTTCTTGTATCGTCTTCAGGTTGAGTTTGAACATTCGGTTCTTTTCCATATCGACCCGTGCGATCAATTTGCCATCTTTATTTCTTAGTTGTAGCGAGCGGTCCTTCATGAACACCGAACATCCTTTTTCAAGCAACTGCCACATGCTTACGATGTTCGTCTTCAAGTCTGGTACGAATAACCGTCATCGATAGATCCTTGTTTGTCGACGTTTTGGGAGAAACATATTTTCCCACGGCCTTTGACTTCGATTTTGATGCATCGCCAAAAGAAACATGTCCGTCATTGATTTTCTTTAAATCAGTGAAGAGATGTTTGTGCCCGCTCATGTGATTGCTAGCGCCGGTGTCGAGATACCACAACATGTCGCTGCCTGGATTTTTATCCTCGAGCACGATTAAGAGAACGCCATCGTCTTTTGGATCTTCTTACGCGACAGATTTGCATTTTCTTCCACCTTCTTGTTGGACCAACAATCCTTTGCAAAGCGCTCGAACTTTCCGCAATTGTAGCATTCAACGCTCGGTCGATTTGAGCGGCCACCACATCCTCGTGCTCGATCTCGTCATTAATGGACAACATCATCTGTAGGGCCTCGTCTAAAGACTCCCGCTTCTTCTTTTTCTGTCGCTGCTCGTGAGCTTCCAGCTAGCCAGAGAGTTCGTCGACAGTCATTTCTTCGAGATTTTTTGATTTTTCAATTGCACATACCACGTTCTCGTACTCGTTCATCAGAGATCGCAAGATTTTCTCAACCACTCGGGCATCAGTTAGGACCTTGCCATTTCTCTTCAGTTGGTTCGCGATGGTTTGCACTCTCGTTATATACTCGGGCACGCCTTCGCGCTCCTTCATTTTCGTCATTTCGAGCCCGCCACGAAGAGTCTGCAACCGTACTTGCTTTACTCGATCGGCACCTTTGTACGCTTTTTCCAGCGTCGCCCATGCATTCTTCGATGTTTTGACCTCCGCTATTTTTTCGAAGCCGGCCTCATCTACGGATTGGTAGATGGTATAAAGTGCGAATTTATCTTGTTTGCGAGATTCCTCCAACGTCGTTAGTTGGAATGCTGTGTACCCATTTGTATTTTCGGGTTCGGTGTATCCGTTCGCGACTATCTCCTACGAGTCTTGAGACTGGAGCTATACCTTCATTTGAATGCTCCAATTGTCGTAGTTGAATTTGGTGAGCTTCGGAATCGGCATCTAGCCAGCGGTTGCTCCGACTATCGACATGGCTCTGATACCAATTTGTTGTTTAGAATTGAACTCTTGTCGATTGCCTGCTCGATTATGTTACGCGCTCCAATAATATCTATGAGATGAAGAATAAAATGACAAGTATTTCTTTGAGTTACGCACACGCTCACTGAACTCAAATAAGGAGGAATATTTATTTTTTTCTAACTCAATTCAATCGACACATATTTTTCATTCATTCACTGTATCTCTCTCACACCCGTAGCATATTTTTCATCAGTTTGCTCTATATTACTATATCGAAGATCCTATTTATACTACTAAAGCAAATACAACATGGCCAAACTAGTCAATATTTCAATGTTCACACTTCACACACGTCCCCTTTTGCTTTCCATAATTTATGTTTCATGCTTTTCTCTTTTTTCGTTTGTCTTCCAAAAATTCGGCTTATTTTTCCTTAATTTGTGAGTCTTGTTTTCCGGTTGTCGCCTCCTAGAATTGGGTTCTTTTTTCTTCCTTGAATTCAGCTTTTCTTGTCCTCTTGTCGTTTAAGCTTTGAGATTACTAAGGTGTTCTAACCTTTTCATATCGATACTCAGATTCAACGCTCGCAAAACGAAATACCTTGGAGATGTACAGGCTTTTATGGCGACCAACGCGTGTAAGAAAGAATAAATAGTTGGCAATTGTTACAGCGACTCCTTGATAGCAACGATATGGCTTGGCTATGTATGGGAGACTTCAATGAGTTGCTACATCACAACGAGAAACAAGGTGGTTGTATCCGTGCTACAGCTCAAGCAACAGTTCAGAGATGCGCTTGAGTTTGCAAACTCCGGGGTCTGGGTTACTTGGGAGAGACACTTTTACATGGAGCAACCGCACTTGTCACCCTAATACCATATATGAGCGGCTTGACAGAGCATGTGCTAATCCGGCATGGATGCAATCTTTAGTGGTGCCACGTCAGTAATATTCGTACGATGTTTTCAGATCACCATGCAATCCTCATTGTGCCTAAGCCATCACATAGGGCGGTGCCACAAAAATCAAGACGTTTTCGGTTTGAAGCTAAATGGGCGGAAGAAGACCACTATGCTGTGATTCTCAAAGGCTGCATGGAAAAAATTACCTTATCTGAGCCGTCGAATAGACTCTCCAAATTCATGGCGTCTAGTCAGGTGGAACTCAGTAGCTGGAGCTCGATTTTCTATCAAAGGTTGAACAGAGAACGATGCAATGAGTCGGCTCAAGAATATGACGATGGAAGCGATTACTACTGCGTCTAAGGCGGAGGAAACCAAGCTTCAGTGACGATTGAATGAGCTCCACAACCAGGATGAAATCTACTGGAAACAACGAAGCAAGGATGAGTGGCTGCGGCATGGCGATCAAAACACGAAAGTTTTCACTGGCAAGCAACGAACAGACATCGAGCATAAGCTAGTGGATCATAACGGACAGTGGTGGACAGATCAAACCTCCCTCGAGAGTATAGTGCTGGATTACTTCATGGAAATATTTACGAAGCGCAGCCCTATGGAAATGGAGATTGACGAGGCAGCTCGCTTTATGTTAGGTCCTACGATTAACAACTCTACGATCCTAGGCTAGAATTCATAGTAATTCGATCGTTTAGATAAGCAAGTGAATTCGATCGAAAAACTCAATTGAAGAACAATAGAGAGAATTCGAGTAGAGTGAGAAAGTTACAGTTGTTTATCTCTCTAGAAATCGAATTGCAAGCCTTTCGGATCAATTCTTAAAACTTTCTCTATTCAGCTCAATTGATTTACAAGTATTTATACCAAACAAACTTGGTATAAATATCAAACTAGTGCTAATCTAAGGACTACTTTACAAAACGCCCCTAATTACAAGGACAACAAATGAAATCAAGCACAATTACAAATAGTATTCTACAATCTCCCCCTTTGTGCTTGGTTGCGTCTCCGCGCCGTTTGTCCTCGTCGGGCGTAATATGACCTGCGCAAGCCCAGCGCATGCTCGTAGTTCCTCAGAGTGATCCTAAGCTTTAGTCGCTCCTCGATATCTTCAAGCAATTCCATTAGGAGCGGTCGTTCTCTCATGAACCTGTGGATCCTCAGCATAGTGTCTCTGTTGATTTCTTCCAACCTCTGCTCGATGTTTTTCCTGACGACCTTGAGCATCCCATCGCAAAACTTATGAATCTCAGTCTTCAGCATCAACCTATTCTTCCTTGCGATTGGATTGTGGTAGGTGATACCTAGGACTGAGCTGATGTGCACGTGATTGTTGGGAAGCCCTTCGATCTCAGGTCCTTTGTTGAGTGGAGCGATCATGTTGACCTTCTTCATATTGCTCTCGAGAGCCATCTGAAGGTCGTGTGCGGCATAGTACTTGACTTGGCGCATCATGAACCTGTAGAGCCCTTCGAGGCCTTCTTTCTTGATGAAGCCCTGAGGACCTTTGTACTTCTCCACGTACAGCTCATAAAGACGGTACACTTCATCGGAGGGGAGGTACGGCAGGTCGCTCTCGCTCAGTTCCTCTCGGGTCCTGTCCACTCGTTCGATGATGTAGTAAGGTGTTGGAAGTCCCCATTTGGCACAGTATATGCTGAGTAGTTGGCTTATTGGGGAGAGACTCTTATATGGCTCTTGGCTTGTGTCTTAGTCATCCCCAGCCTAACGTCAGGTCCTAGTTTGGTCAGCATCCAGAGGTAGGTCATCCTCTTCTGCTGATCCCAGTGAGAGATCCCTCTGAGCTCGAACTCGTTCGGCTTCTTCACTCTGTTCGGAGACCTCCAAATATTCTCACGAACTTCTTTGAGGAAGGGAATTTCAACTTGAATGTTTTCCCATGGCGTGTCGATCCGGACGGTCCCTGGCGTTAGCCTTGGAGAGGGAACCGCCTATTGAGCTATTAACTCTGGTAGCCTTGGGATAACTCGCTCGTAGTCTTCACCTTCCTGAAGCTCGTCGTCTTCTATGATTACGAGATCTATGGACGCTTGTTGTCGAAAGCGCCGAACGTCGTGAAGCCGTTGTCTTTGATGCTCCTCGGGCATGGAATGGGTCATCCACTGGCCTTCGAATATGTACTTGTCTAGGGCCTCGTGTGGATTGACACCATGTCCAGAGGGTCCCGATTGGTCTGGAGCGACAGAGGGAGTGGCTTGGGTAGCTGCTAGAGCTACAAGCATCGCAGCGCTTGCTTCTTCTTCCGGAAGCAAGGGGCTTGAGTAGATCAGTGGTGTGGACGGAGGCGTCCTAAGGTGAAAGGATGGTGGGTCGATGTGGGCGATGCGGTGCGTGGTGTGGGCGGTTTGGGTGGTTTGTGTTTGGTGGGTGGTTTGTGTTTGGTGAGTGGTGTGTGTTTGGGTTTGTTGGGTTTGTGTTTGGGTTTCACGAGCTCCAGCGCTTGTCTGCGTAGCGCCCGAGCCTTGTCCTTGGCCAGAAGCAAATGTCCTCGGCCTCTTCTCCCCCTCATGAGGGTCCTGATCGTCAGGATCGTCATGTCTGCGCCGTGAGTGGGAGCTTTGGCCGTGGCAGGTGTCGGTCGGCGGCTCAGGATGATCCACCAATTGCCGATAGAGGGACTCTTCTTGAGGCGATCGGATGGACAGGCCTATCAATCGGGCGAGGAGTATATCATGGAGCTCGGTGATTGGGATTGTGTATGGGTTGATGAGGATGGAGGAAGTGGCTAAAGGGTCGGTGGGTGTGGGTTGTGGAGGTGTGGGGTAGGTTCGTGACGAAGGGCCTTCAGAGGCAGGTGCTTTCCCGGTATCTCGTCGGGATGCCTCGAGTGCTTGGAGTACTCTCTCTGTGATCTTTTCTTCCATTGTCTGTACAGCGGCAGAGAGAGCGGCCTGGAATTGTTCGTTCATCACGAAGGGAGTGGACGCCTCCATGGATGGACCAGGACGACTGATGTCGCCTGTTATCAACCGTTGAGTAGACATCGACTCTTGGGGTTGGCTCACAGTCACTTGAGGTTGTGACTGTATGAGACTTCCACCCAATCCTCGAGTCGAATCCGGAGGATTCGCCTCTATGGGTGTTGAGGCAGGCTCTGGTTGTGCCTGCGAACCAGATTCCACGTGAGTTGGTTGCGGCTCAAGATTGAGCGATGAAGTGCCAGCAATACTTGTCGTTGTGGTCAGCGAAGTATCTGGTGCGACGGTGACGGCTGGAAAGAGAGACTCCAGTTGAATGCTCAGTCTTCTGGGAGTCCTCCTGATCAGACTGATTTCCTCGTCAGACTCTGTGTCGGACGGGGTGGCCGTGTGAGGAGTGAGGTCACGATAGACGTCCTCCAGTGCCTGATCCGTCACCGGTGGAAGAGAGCTTTGCCCCATTTCCTTTTCGGGCTGTGCCTCTTGTTGAAGAACTTCCTCAAAAGTTTCTTCGAGCACGCCAACATGTACGGGCTCTTCCACTTGCAATTCGAGGTCAGGAGCCTCGAGTTCCATTTCCGTAGCCACGACGTCTATCAGCGTATCATCGACGTCGGACATTGGCTTTTCGACCTATGGTGGCTCCTGAGCTAGCTCCTGAGCGACAACATCGATCATCGTGTCGTCAGGGCTTGGTTGGTGTTGTTGCGGTTGGGGAGGGCTCACATGTACATCTGCCGGGGGCCCTCTAATCATCTCCTCCGTTAAATTGTGTTCCCGGCAGAATCTCTGATACTCAGCTCCCGCGGGGTCGGCGAGCCTGAGTAAGTTGAGTGGAATCGGCATCGACGGTTGGTCCAGGTCCGTGAGCCGTGGGTTGTGGAAAAACATAAGCCTTGGCAGCTGGTAGTTTCCACCAGGAGGCAGCCGAGGGATGTTCTCTGCATGTAGCTCCATGAACTCCCTGATGATTACACTGAACCATCGAGCATAGGGCACGCTCTTCGACCTTCTATTCTCCTTTAGCCGAATCTGGTCCGCGAGGTCATTCCAGATCAGCTGTGAGTAGTCATAGTTTCTTGAGAAGGCGAGCCCGTGAAAGATCTTCAAGATATTGCTGTTGCCCTTAACGAATCCTGCGTGCTTGGGTGACAGACACTTATTCACTATGCCGAATAATGTCTTCCACGGGTGTGGGATTCCGCTGCTCTGGACCTGGGCCAATCTCGTGAGCGGTGGTTGGTATCCCATGTGCAGAAAGTCCTGAATCATCTCTGCATCCGTCGGGAGCGGGTCGTAGTTATTGTTGTGAGGCAAGTCCAGTATCATGCCGAACTGGCTCTTGCGCATGTGAATATGCCGCGTCCCGATTCGAGTCATGAAGGAGAATGTCCCGTCTGCTACGACTCCTTGTATGCATCCCCAGAACTGCTGGAGATAGACCATTGGCACCGATGCGGTGACCGTTAGCGCATGCCAGCTGGGGTGGCCTCTGAGGATGGATACGATGATTTCGTCGGGGCACCGAAATGTGTCCAGATCGAGCTGAAAGTTCGTATCCTGAACCTTCAAGTACAGATTGTGATCGTATATGTGGTTGTATCTTGGGTAGCGATCCATCTGAAATATAAGATATGTAAAAGTTTATTAGTTCAATTTTATTTTCAGTCGAAATATGAATAAATGTCATCAAACTATAATAATATAGCAAATAATAGCATGTTTGATGAATTTTGAATTGAAATCATATGAAATGCATAGTGTATGTTCAATTTTAAAAATCGTGATGGCATGATTGTAATTTCAAAAAAAATTTGTCGCGTGAAAAATCGTTTGAAATTTCGCTAAGTGTTAAATCAGTAAGTCACTGTTCATGCCGTGAAAATTTTCGCTCGAAAAAATTGATTTTGAAAATGATTTCCTATGCATTGATTTCAATTGCAATGACTCAATTCGATTTTTCGATCGAGAAAATTTCATTCACAGAGGTCAGCTATAGAGTAGAAGACTTAGTAAAATTTTTTTGTGTTGAAATTGAAATCGTGAGACTGTAGCCGATCAATTTTACGATCGAGAGAAATTCCGTGTAAATTTACGATCGAGAAATTATTTCTCAGGTAAATTTACTATCGAGAAATTTTCCTCAATTGAATAAAATTTTTCGATTTGAAATTTGTCGAGCGAAATGAGATTTTCGATCTTAAGTAAAAATTGTCGCTTCAATATTTTACAATCGAGAAATTTGTCAACGAAAGACTAAGTTAATCCGTCGAGAAATTTTATGATCGAAAAATTAAGTGTTGAAAAATTAATTTTTTACTGTTAAAATTTTGCGACCAAATTGAAATTAAATCGAAAATGCTGTTTTGCGATAGTAAGTTTTACGCTCGATAAAATTTGCATCTTAAATTGTCTAGTCAGTGCATAAGTTTTTCGCTCGCTGAAAATTATAATTGGATTTCTCGATGGTAAGTGTAATGGTTAAAATCTTTTATTGTGACGACTAAGTCAAATTTTGCGATCGAAAACTAAATCGACACAAATAGGTTCTCAATTGAATTGGAATTCAATTAAGTCTATTTGCGATCGACAAAGTTCTTCGACAGCTTCAAAACTTCAAAGTACCCAGTTTCATCGAAACTCATTTTATCATCACAGATGGAAATTTTCCAATGATTTACGCTATCTGTTTCATCAAAAACCTCGAATCTGTCTAAATAACAGGCATTTAACTCAGAAAATCCAAGAAGCATGCCTAGATTTAGTGAAACAGTATATGTTTTAAATGGTTTTTGAAGAACAGTCGAGAAATCCTAACTAAATATGCGAAAAACTACAGAATGGAAATGCAAATCAAGTTACAACATTCGCAATCGTTAACCGAATCGAATTTCTACCTTAATCAGACGATTTGAAGTGAAAATGGAAAGATTTTTGAAGGATTGTGTATCGTCTGAGAAAGTTTTGCGAGAGAGAATTTTTGTCGATTAGGTTTTGCGTGAGAAAAAGTTTTTCGACTGACAAAAGTTAACTTTTATTAACTAGCAGTAAAATGTTGCCGGGCTTGTGATTTGACACTTTTGCGAAATGAGGGATCAGGCCCATTACTATTTGCACACGAAAAATTCGAATTTTTCGATCGCAAATTGTCGCAGTCAATCAAAATCGATCCCGACACTGTTTATGATCAAGAAACTTTTATTTTGCGAATTAATTCTAAGATTCGGTTTCTCGATGGTAAGTTTTCTAAGGAATTTCATATTGACCCCTATTCAAAATAAAACCCATTATAAGGCTCCCCCTTAGTAATTAAAATAAATGCAATTAACTCCCTGTATTTTCGTGTAGTAACGTCTAGCTCCCCTGGCAGAAGTTTAAAAATCTGTACCACTTAGAGATAAACGTTAGTAATAATGGAGTTAATCATCAATTATTTTTGGCAGTTTTATATTTGAAATATTTGTTCTTGAGTCTAGCTCCTCTCTTTGAAGTGTCGACGTCTCGCTCTTTAATTTTGAAAGATCTGAAATACTCAGAGAAACGTCAAAAATATTTGGAGCTAATCAACAAGTCTTATGCTTGCTCCCCCTCAAATGATGCACATGAATTGACTAATTATGCAAGCATATAAAATCAATTCAAGTCACGAGCACACAAATTTACCAAGTAAGCATGTATACATGGTCCCCGAAAACATGTACTTTAAATTTTGTGGGAGGGTAGAAGCAATGAAAAAATTATCGCATTTAAACAATTCAGCACCAATGCAATCTAATATTGCATTTAGAATGTGCGATACACTTAAAGAAATTCGCATTTATTCAATTCAACATATATGAAACATAACATTTCATGTCAAAATGTGCGAATTTTATTATTTATTATTATATATATGTATATATATATTTTTTTCATATAGTTTTTTTCATTTATGGGGTCAGATTATTTTGCTTCGATCAGTCGTCACGCCTAAAATTTTACGAGACATTTGAAAGAAGAAAATGCCGTCAAGTCATGTCGTCAAACTAAAGTCCTAGGTCCATAGACTGGTCCATTTCGACAACTCTCACCAGGTTCGCTCTTGCTCTCAATTAGTTATCTTGGGATTTTTATATTTATATCACTCAAGTCAACACAACAATTTTAAGTCAATTTACCTGTGATCGAGGCATTTTTAATCATTTCACCTAAGCGAGAGACCGTCTATGTGGAATCAAAGGGTTGTAAGGGTTATAATTTGGCTAGGACTTAGAACGGAAGGAATTTAAAGGAAATGAGCTTATATCTTCATCGTCTTCCAATTCTACGTCTGTCTCCTTCTTTTTTTTCGGCGTCTTTCTTCTTTTCAATCTTTTCTCCCTCTTTTCTTTTAAGAACTATCCCTTTTTATGTTATGCTCAAGCTGAAGCTCCACTTCTCCATGAGGCTCTAGGAGATTATCATAGGCGAAGTTCTTCTTGTTGGTTCTCGGGCCGATACTGAGCTCCTCTTCTCTTAATCTCTATTGAGGTTTCAGAGATTATCAATTTGGAGAAGTTCTCGGTTATGGAATTCGTACCCGAGGCTGCACTCCTCTTCTCGTTTCCCGATATAAGACTGGATTATCGTTGGAGAAGTTCACTTCGTGGTGATTCTCTTCCAGCCGTTCTGACGAGCGTACGAGATTATCGTTGGAGAAGTTCACAGCAGGATCCATGCCTCTTTCTACAAGGTAGTCGGAAGGCCGGTTCCTTTGGTCTGATTTTTGCGTGTTGAGCAATGCCTTCTTTTGTCATCATCTTACGTTTTCTTTTGTTATCTCCCCCTCATTTTCTCATTTGAACAACTATTCGAAGAGTATAAAGTGCGGTTGAAGGCTGGGAATGGGTGTTAAATGAAGAAAAGGACGTCGGAGAAGGCTCAAAGTGGATGACTAAGGATAAACGTGGGGAAATTTATATGAACCCGAATGAGGAATATCCTAAGCTCCCTTATCATTTTCCTAAGGATCTAACGCAAGATAAGTATGAAGCCAAGTATCACTTGTTAAGACAAGCAATTGATGTGTGACTCACTCGAGAAATAGATCCACAAAAAGAAAAAGATAACAAGGCTTGAATCCTCACATATATAGTGGCTTTGTATCTAGTGGAGCAACCTAATGACCTTTAGACACAAGAATGCGACTTAGACTGACAAAATCAAGCAATTAAATCGATCGCATGTCGGGGTAAAATTCTAAGTGACTTTAGATCAAAGCATCCTAAAGGATTTCGTCATACCCCTTTATATTATAAATAGAAATGTATATTATATATATATATATATTTTCTTTTTTTTATTATTTTTATCACGCAAGATAAAGACAAATAAGCATAGAAAGCACATAGAATAGAGCATGTGATAGCACAGAAGATCAGGTAATGCACATATTACGGAAGATTCAGCATGCCTAATTTTCCGACAAGGAATTGAAATCGTTTCTCATCCAATGCCTTGGTGAAAATGTCGGCTAGCTGAAATTCCGTGTTCACAAAGTACATCTCTATCGTGCCTTTTTCTACGTGATCTTTGATAAAATGATATCTAATGTCTATGTGTTTTGTGCGTGAATGATGAACAGGATTGCAAGTAATGGCGATTGCACTCTGACTATCACTATATATGGGTATATTATTCAAATTGTACCCATAGTCGCGAAGCTGTGTCCGCATCCACAGCATCTGTGAGCAACAGCTGGCGGCAGCTACGTATTCTGCTTCGGCCGTCGAAGTGGACACACAGTTCTGCTTTTTGGATGACCAGCAGACCAGCTTCTCGCCTAAAAATTGAGCGCCACCGGACGTGCTTTTCCTGTCCATTCGGCAACCTGCATAGTCAGCGTCAGTGTAGCCGATAAGTTTAAAATTCGTACCCTTTGGATACCATAGGCCAAGGGTAGAGGTGCCCTAAGGTAGCGTAGAATTCTTTTGACCGCGAGCATATGGGATTCTTTGGGATCGGCTTGAAAACGGGCACACAAGCACGTGGCAAACATGATGTCCGGCCGGCTCAAAGTAAGGTAGATAAGACATCCAATGATACTGCGATACAGTGTGATGTCGATCGACTTGCCAGAGGGATCGGCATCCAACTTGCAGCTTGGTGACATAGGAGTGCTGAGAGCCTTGCTCTGGTCTTGATGAAATTTCTTCAGAATATCCTTGATGTATTTTGTCTGGCTGATTAAAATTCCATCGTTGAGCTGCCTGACTTGGAGTCCTAAGAAAAATTGCATCTCTCCCATGTGACTCATCTCGAATTTGCTCTTCATGAGATCTCCAAACTTCTTACAGAGCCGAGGATTTGTTGATCCGAAGATGATGTCGTCGACGTATACTTGGACGACCATCAGATCTTTGTCATGCCATTTAATGAAGAGGGTTGTGTCTATCATTCCTCGTATGAATCCAGACTTCACGAGGAAATCACTCAAGACATCGTACCAAGCACGTGGGGCTTGTTTTAGTCCATAGAGAGCATTGTCCAAGCGATAGACATGATCAGGATGTTCTTGATCAACGAAACCTTCCGGCTGAGCGACGTAGACTTCTTCTTTTAACACGCCGTTGAGAAAGGCGGTTTTAACATCCATCTGATAGACTTTGAAGTCTTTGTGAGCCGCATAAGACAGCAGGAGGCGGATTGCTTCGATACGGGCAACAGGAGCATAAGTCTCGTCGTAGTCAATGCCTTCCTGTTGATTGTATCCCTTAGCAACTAGCCTTGCTTTGTTCCGGATCACTTCACCATCTTCATTTTTCTTGTTCTTGAAAACCCATTTAGTTCCGACCACTGTTTCCCATGTGGACGGGGTACCAAGGTCCACACTTGAAGACGTTGAAATTGATTGATTTCCTCTTGCATTGCAATTGTCCAATCCGGGTCTCGAAGTGCATCTGCTACTTTGGTAGGCTCGTTTTGGCTCAGGAAGCAACTGAAAAGACTGTGTTGACGACGTGTCCTCACACCAACCGAGGGATCGCCAATTATCTGATCAACCGAGTGGCCTCTCGTCCACTTGCGCTCATGAGGCAAGGCTGAAGTCGATGCGTCAGCCATCTGTGGATCTAGATTGCCTATAGTCTCAGATTGATCATTTGTCTGAGGAAGTTCCAATACTGCACTTGGATTGATCGTCTCAGATGATACTTCCTCGATGACCACTGAAGGTTCTTCGGTGTTCTGTGGCAATTCTGAATCGGGTGGGGTAGAGGTGTGAGATGAACTCGGTACGTCATTCTCGTTCGGTAGATAATCCATTGTTGGTGTAGGCGTGCATGACTGATATACTGGTTCGAAGAGAGAATCCAAGTCGTCTATTGCAAGTCTCGTTGCTTCATCTGACACTGATCCTGAAGTTGTTGCCATCTTCTGTTGGTTTTGTGCCAACACACCAGTGATTACGGGTTTTGAAATGTTGTCTTCAGAAGCCAACGGGTTAGGCACGGGTCCTGGACTGAATTGACCAGAAGCCTTATCTGCCACTTCGTGGAAAGTGACATTATAGCTTTTCTTAATAGTTCGGTTGGACTTGATGTATACTCGGTACGCTTTTGACGTTGAAGAATACCCGACAAATGTAGCTTCGAATACTTTAGGGTCGAACTTTGAACGTTGCTCTCGGTCGTTCGCCACAAAGCACTTGCACCCGAAGACTTTAAGGAAAGAGATATTGGGCACTCTATTATTCACAATCTCGTACGGAGTCTTGTTAAATCGTTTGTGAACCACCGTCCTGTTTTGAGTAAAACAAGCGGTATTGACTGCTTCAGCCCATAGAAAGTGTGGAAGTCCCGATTGGATCAGCATTGTACGAGCGGCTTCCACTAGTGTTCGATTTTTCCTTTCAACGACCCCATTTTGTTGAGGTGTTTTGGCGGCTGAAAATGTTGACTTATTCCAAGTTTCTGATAAAACTCACTGAGGTGATTATTCTTGAACTTAGTGCCGTTGTCTGTTCGAACAACTTGAATAGTCTGTTGCAGCAGATTTTGAGTTGTGTTCACAAAATTGATAATCAAGTCACCAGTCTCATCTTTCGTTCGGAGGAACTTTGTCCACATATAGCGAGAATAGTCATCCACAATCACTAGGACATACTTTCTTCCATTGATACTCTGAGTCTGCATCGGACCACAGAGATCCATGTGAATTAGTTCCAATGGTCGAGAAGTAGATGCAATTTGCTTGATGTGATGAGATGCTCGCTTCATTTTTCCTAATTGACATGCCGAACAGTGATGCTCCCTTTGTAGTTGTATAGTTGGAAGACCGTGAACCAATTTTTTCGTAGAAAGACGTTGGAGAGCTTTCATATTCAAATGAGACAGTCGTTGATGCCATAAGCTGTTCCTCTGTAAATCAGTCTGAGAAATTAGGCATACAGCTGTCGAGGGCCGCACAGACGTCAGGTTGATCGTGTAAAGATTGCATCTCCGAAGTCCTTGAAGGAGTTCTGTGTCCTGACTATCCACAATTCTGTACCGGTCAGCATGGAAGACCACCTGGAAGCGTTTGTCACAGAATTGGCCTATGCTGAACAAGTTATGGCGGAGGCCTTCGACGTTTGAGACATCTTTGATGGTCAGATTCTTCAGAGTGATATCCCCAAGTCCTAGAATCGGGGCTGAATCGTTGTTCCCAAATCTGACTTTGCCGTTTGGTCGGTCTTTGTAGTTGCTCAGCAGCTCTTGACTACCAGTCATGTGTGTGGAGCAACCAGAGTCGAGGTACCACACATGATGGATCTCATTTGAAGACGTGGACGCATTGTCGTCGTTCGTAGGAGTGGATGTTTCGGCGTCCAGTTCGTTGTCGAGTCGGGCCATGAGGGCTAAGTTCTCTTCTTCGGAGCTCGACGTGTCCTCGAGCCATTGGTCCTGTTCGGCCATGAGAGCTACTCCAGCTTCTTTCTGTTTTGTCAACTGAAGCTTCCTGGAGTAGTAGTTTGCATCTCTTTTCTTCGGGAGAGTGACTCTCTGGCGAAGTGACCTGCTTTGCCACAGTTAAAACATTTGTTAGTCTCTTTGGGATTCTTGACCTCGGAACTCTCCGGAGCACGTTCTTTGTTCTTGGAGCTTGTAGTCCGAAGTCTATTGGCTGAGGTTGAAGACTTCTTCTTGAAGCACTTCTTGCTCATCATTTGTCCAATGAGAGCTAACTGTTTTCCAAGGGCTTTCATGTTCGGCTCGATGTCGGAGTTCGATTCCTCTTCCGACTCTGATGATGAAGGTGGCCTAACGATCTTATCCTTTCTTGATCTTGTGCTCCTCTTCTCCGAGACTAAGGCAACTGTGTCATCGATTTGTTTGCCCTTCTGCTCTTTGGTGATCTCGCGTATATCTTCCTCGTGCTGAGCGAGATTGTCGAACACGGCATGGACATCCAACTCCTCTAGATCTTTGTTTTGTCGTATTTGAGTGGATATTTTCTTCCATTCCGTGGGGAGAGAAGATAGAAATCTTATGTTTGTCTACATGTTTGTCTTCGTTATTTCTATCTTTCTCATTTCATTGAGAAGAGTGAGGTATCGTTGGTAGATCTCGTTTAGGCTCTCCTCCGGTTTTACTTTGAATGAGTCGTAGGCAGTGAGAATGTTTGTCTTCTTGGCCTTTATGCCAAGTTCCGTCCTTTGCATCATCCTATGCAGCTCATCCCACATCCCTTTAGCCGATGTAAGGCTGTCGATTTGTCTGTATATATCGTTAGGGATACCCTGCATAAGGGTATTCATGGCTACTAGATCAGCCTTAGGTCTAGCTCTTTCCTCCAGTGAGTATTCTCTAGGCTCCTTTAGTCGCCTAGAAGCTGGGATTGCTGGAGTAGCTGTTTCGTCCCCGGGTACATGAACCCAGAACTGAGCTGGTCCCTCTTCAAGGGACTTCAGTAGATTCTCGGCTTGATCCTTTAGAGCAATGAAATTCAGAAAGCGACTTCTCCACACTGTGTATTCGCCTCTTTGCAAGATCGGCGGACGGTTGTCATTTCCGAGTGAGTAAGCATCCATGTTTGTATTGTAGTTGAGTTGTTGAAGGATCTTCGTTAATTGTTTTGAAGGTTGAAGATGATGTAATGTGCTTCACAAGTGACAAAATTCGTTAGTAGCGTTTGATTCGAAAATTAGATCGAGAATTATTTTCGATTCAATCTTTAAAGTTTGATCGAAATTAATTCCGTCGAGATAGAGTGTACTATGTACTGTTTTCGTGCGAGAAATTTTGTCAGCGAGATATTTTACGAGCGAGATAAATTGGTCAAAATCATTCGGTCGAAAAAAATTTCTTGATCGTGAATTTATTTCGATCGTAAAGAAACAGTACGTTAGTAAGTTTCTCGACAAGTCAAAATAAATCTGTTGACTAGAAAAGTTTCTCGCGTGTAAATGATTTTCGCCTGGTCAAACGTTAAAAGATTTGACCGAGAAAGTTTTTCGAGTGAAAGTTTTTATGCTGTATAATGCTCGAGAAATATTTCTAACTAAAATCATTTCTGCTGATGACGATTCTAGTACTGACTTCGTATTCTGACCGAGAAAATGCGCTAAGTTTATCGATCGAGAAACTAATCCGATCGCAAAACTCAGCGAGAAAAATTGAGCAATCGAGAAAAATTCACAGAATACGATTAACACTAATTCGAGCAGAAACAAAAAAATCAGATAGTGAAATTTGAGGCAATTGCTCGCAATTAAGTACTAATCACGCACGAACAAGCAATTAAACACATTATGAAGCAAAATACATCGAATTTGATCAACATCAGAACGTGTTCTTCATGTTCTTCGCAAACAGTAACACGCAGAAGAAATTCAATCCTAGAAATTGAAGTTTAAACTGCTACAGAACTGATCGCAATGATGATCTATCACTTAAACAAGCACATAAACACCAAATTCAAGTCAATTAAACACAGAATTAAGCTATTGGGTCGAAAACAGATTTCGCGCCAAACTGTTCTTCGATGAACAGTGAACAGAATTAAATTTTCGATCCAATTTTAACAATTTTCGATTCAAAACAGAACGAATCCGCTCTGATACCAATTGTTAGGTCCTACGATTAACAACTCTACGATCCTAGGCTAGAATTCATTGTAATTCGATCGTTTAGATAAGCAAGTGAATTCGATCGAAAAACTCAATTGAAGAACAATAGAGAGAATTCGAGTAGAGTGAGAAAGTTTTTTACAGTTGTTTATCTCTCTAGAAATCGAATTGCATGCCTTTCGGATCAATTCTCAAAACTTTCTCTATTCAGGTCAATTGATTTACAAGTATTTATACCAACAAACTTGGTATAAATATCAAACTAAACCTAATCTAAGGACTACTATACAAAACGCCCCTAATTACAAGGACAACAAATGAAATCAAGCACAATTACAAATAGTATTCTACACTTTATCACACCTCGGGTTAGCCAAGCGATGAACGACTCGCTTCTTTGCCCTTACACGGCTGAAGATGTCAAGAACGCTTTGGATTTGATGTCCCCTTTCAAATCTCCTGGCCCTGATGGCTTTCCTTCGCTCTTCTTTCAAAAATACTGGGGCATCGTAGGTACCGAAACTACCCGGGCTATCCTTGCCTTTCTCAACAATGGTATGTCGTTGCCCTCTTTACATGAAACTAACGTGGTTCTTATACCGAATTTCCGTCATCCCGATAAATTACCAGACTTTCGACCAATTAGCTTATCCAATGTCATTTATAGAATCGCATCCAAGTCCATAAGTAATCTATAAAAACCCCTCATGGGCTCTCTTATTTCACCAACTCAGTCCGCTTTTATTCCTCATCATCTCATTACGGATAATGTTCTTATAGCCTTTGAAATTAACCATGCTCTGAAGAACCGACGAACAGGAAATAGGGGATACGCATCCATCAAGCTTGACATGAGTAAAGCCTATGACCGCATTGAGTTGCCTTTTCTGAGGAGGGAGATGAGTAAGTTAGGTTTTCATGAGGCTTTTATCCGTTTAATCATGTTGTGTCTTTCATCACCGACGTACTCTTTCTTATTAAACGGACATAAATTCGAAAACTTAACTCCTATGAGAGGACTTCGTCAAGTGGACCCTCTGTCCCCATTTTTTTCCTTTTCTGTGCAGAAACATTTACATGCTTGCTACAAAAGGCTAAAAACTCCAGGGAAATTGAGGGAATTTCCATCCGATGAGGAGCGCCGACTATCTCACACCTTCTTTTCGCCGATGACACCATCGTCTTCTGCCAAGCCTCGGTGCCTGCAGCCCATAGGATCAAGGATATCCTCAAAATTTATGAGCGTGCATCGGGACAAATGATTAACCTTGCGAAATCATCGGTGGTTTTCTAGGGAAACGTTGCTCCACTTACTCGTAATTTCTTTTGCAGCGAACTCGGAGTGCATGAGCAGCGGAATCCAGAAATGTATCTTGGGCTTCCATCAAAGGAGGGATGAAACAAAAAAGGAGATGTTCGCTTACATGAAGGATCGAGTTTGGCGCATGTAGAGTATACATTTTAATTGTGCTTAATTTCATTAGTTGTCCTTGTAATTAGGGGCTTTATTTGTATTAGTCCATAGATTAGGACTAGTTAGATATTTATACCAAGTTTGTTTGATATAAATACTTGTACAAACATTGAGCTTAATACAGAAAATTAGAGAATTGATCCAAAAGGCTGTCGAATTCATTTCTAGAGAGAGAAACTCAGAAAACATCATCTCACTAAAGGAATTCTCTCTCGTGTTCTTCATCGAAGGTTTTCGATCGAATTTCAATTTAAATTATTCTAATCGATTTCCTTAGAATTCATGCCTAGGATTGATTGAGTTGATAAAAGAGGACCTAACAATTGGTATCAGAGCAGATTCGTTCTGTTTTGAATCGAAATTGTTAGAATTTGGATCGAATTTCATTTTCTGGAACTGTTCACGCGAAGAACAGTTTTGGCGCGAAAAAGTTTTTCGATCTGCAGTGCCTAATTCTGTGCTTATTTGATCTGATTTTGATGTTTATGTGCTCGCATAAGTAGTATTAATCAATCAGGATTAGATCGGTAGCAATCAGAATCATGATTTGAGTCGAATTTTTGATTCTGTGAGATTACTGTTCGTGCGAAAACAGTATGAACGTGTTTTGATTTTCGTCAAATTGAACATTATTTGCTTCAAAACATGTTTAATCTTCTGTTCGTGAATACTCAGTAGCTGATTCCGAGCATATACCTGTAGTTTCCTCGATTAATTTCCAGTATTTGCTTGAATCTGTGTTAAAATCGTATTCTGCTCTTAAACTGTGAATTTTAAGTTTTCTCGCTAAGTCTTCGATCGAAATTAATTTCTCGATCGAAAACCTCTGTGCGAGAAATTTTGCTCAATTAGAATACGGATTAGCTACTGAAGTCGCTGTTGTCAAGAACGTGTTTAGAAAAATTTACGAGCGATAAAATTTCGACGAGAATTGACTATTTTGACCCCCGCGCAAAACTTTTTCTCTCGAAAAATTAGTCGTTCACACTTATTTGATTCTCGCCCGTAAAATTTTTTTTCGGTCAACCATTTAGATTTGAATCAGCGAGAAACTCCGTAGGGCACTGTACCTTAACGACCAAAATCAATTAAAAGAAATTTTACGCTCGAAAATTCTGGTCAATCTTTCGAGTCTCTACATTGTGGATTCTGGTCAACAAATTTTTTCAACGCTTAAAAATTTTCGATCGCAAAACTTCACTCAATAATTTTACGATTGATCTCACTGTTTACACAATTTCTCAGCGTAAAATTACATTCAAGTCGAAATATTTTTCGCTCGAAATTTTTTGAACAGTGCCTGACGCGCGAAAACAGTACCATCTTTTCAAATCGAAGAAATTATTTTCGATCAAACTTTAAAGATTGAATCGAAATTAATTCTCGATCATTTTTTAATCAAACGCTACTAACAAATTTGCTACTTGTGAAGCTTACTACATCAAAGTTCAATCATAAAAACTAACGAAGATCCTACATCAACTCCACAAAAATTCAAAAAAAAAAATTCGAGAAGAAGGATGGATGCTTACTCACTAGGAAATGACAACCGTCCACCAATCTTGCAACGTGGCGAATATACAGTGTGGAGAAACCGCTTCCTAAACTTCATAGCTCTAAAAGATCAAGCCGAAAATCTGCTAAAGTCACTCGAAGAGGGACCCGCACAGTTCTGGGTTAACGTAGCTGGTGATGACAACGGTTACTCCTCAAATTCTCGCTACTAGGCGACTAAAGGAACCTAGGGAATACACCATCGAGGAAAGGGCCCGTGCAAAGGCAGATCTAATGGCTATGAACACACTTATGCAGGGCATTTCCAACGACATCTATAGACAGAGAGACAGCCTCCCAACGACTAAGGGGATGTGGGATGAACTGCATAGGATGATGCAAAGGACTGAAGTAGGCATCAAGGCCATAAGGCGAATATTCTCACTGCTTATGACTCCTTCAAAGCGAAGCCGGAGGAGAGTCTCTACGATGCATACCAAAGATACCTCACTCTTCTCAATGAGATGAGGAAGATAGAAATCTCGAAGACCAACATGGAAACAAATATCAGATTTCTATCCTCTCTGCCCTCGGACTGGAAAAAAATATCCACTAACTTAGACAAAACAAAGATCTGGAGGAGTTGGATATCCATGCAGTATTTGATAATCTCGCCCAACACGAGGAAGATGTTTGCGAGACTCAGAGAGAGCAGAAGGGCAAGCAGGTTGACAACACCGTTGCTCTAGTCTCAGAGAAGCGTGGAACAAAGCCTCGCAAAGAGAAGATCGTGAAGCCTCCCTTCTCATCTGAGTCAGAAGAAGATTCAGAATCAGATGCCGAGCTAAACATGAAAGCACTGGAGAAGCAGTTGACCTTAATCGGAAAGATGATGAGCAAGAAATATTTCAAGAAAAAGTCCTCATCCTCGGCCAACCGACTTTGGACCTCAAGCTCTAAGAACAAGGAACATGCACCAGAGAGCTCCGAAGTCAAGAACACTTAAGAGCCCAACAAGTGCTTCAACTATGGCAAGCCTGGTCATTTTGCCCGAGAATGCACTCTTCCCAAGAAAAGAGATGCTAATTACTACTCCAAGAAGCTTCAACTCACGAAGCAGAAGGAAGCAGGAGTAGCCCTTATGGCAGAGCAGGACCACTGGCTCGAAGACACATCTAGTTCTGGAGAAGAGAATCTTGCCCTAATGGCACGCCTTGATAAAGACATTGATGCCGAAACATCCAATCAGATGGACGAAGACGACGCATCCACCTCGTCACAAGAGGTAGACACTGCTTCCACATTATTGACAACGAGCGGCTTCCCCCACAAGACTAACGACAGGGACCGTTCGGATCGACACGCCGTGGGAGAACATCCAAATAGAAATCCCTTTCCTTGAAGAAGTTCGTGAAAATATTTGGAGGTCACCGGACAGAGTTAAGAAGTCGAACGAGTTCGAGCTGAGAGGGATCTCTCACTGGGATCAGCAGAAGAGGATGACCTACCTCTGGATGCTGACCAAACTTGGACCTGATGTAAGGCTGGGGATGACTAAAGAACAAGTCAAGAGCCACTATAAGAGTCTCTCCCCAATATGCCAACTACTCAGCGTATACTGTGCAAAAGGAGGACTTCCAACACCTCACTACACCATCGAGCGAGTAGATAGAACTCGAGAAGATCTAAGCGAGAGCGACCTACCGTACATCCCTGCTGATGAGGTATACCATCTCTATCAGCTGTACGTGGAGAAGTACAAAGGTCCTTAAGGCTTCATCAAGAAAGAAGGACTCGAGGGACTCTACCGGTTCATGATGCGCCAAGTCAAGTACTTCGCCGCACACGACCTTCAGATGGCTCTGGAGAGCAACATGAAGAAGGTTAACATGACCGCTCCGCTCAACAAAGGACCTGAGATCGAAGGGCTTTCCAACAATCACGTGCACATCAGCTCTGTCCTAGGCATCACCTACCACAATCCAATAGCCAAGAAGAATAGGTTGATGCTGAAGACTGAGATTCATAAGTTTTGCGATGGGACGCTCAAGGTCGTCAGGAAAAACATCGAGCAGAAGTTGGAAGAAATCAATAGAGATACGATGCTGAGGATCCACAGGTACGTGAGAGAACAGCCGCTCCTAATGGAACTACTTGAAGATATCGAGGAGCGACTGGAGCTGAGGAACACGCTCAGGAACTTTGAGCATGCGCTGGGCTTGCGCAGATCATACTATGCCCGACGAGGACAAACATAGCGGAGACCCAATCAAGCACAAAGGGGGAGATTGTAGAGTATACATTTTAATTGTGCTTGATTTCATTCGTTGTCCTTGTAATTAGGGGCTTTATTTGTATTAGTCCATAGATTAGGACTAGTTAGATATTTATACCAAGTTTGTTTGGTATAAATACTTGTACAAACATTGACTTAATACAGAAAATTAGAGAATTGATCAAAAAGGCTGTCGAATTCATTTCTAGAGAGAGAAACTCAGAAAACATCATCTCACTAAAGGAATTCTCTCTCGTGTTTTTCATCGAATGTTTTCGATCGAATTTCAATTTAAATCATTCTAATCGATTTCCTTAGAATTCTTGATTGAGTTGATAAAAGAGGACCTAACAGCGCAAGGTGAGCGGGTGGTCTGTAAAATTCTTATCGCAGGCGGGACGAGGGTGCTAATTAAATCGGTGCTTCAAACTATCCCCACATATGCCATGGGATGTTTTCTCTTACCTGGGTTGGTTATAGACGATATTGAACGGATGATCGCTCGCTTTTGGTGGTCGGGATCGAAGGCCAGAGGGGTACATTGGCTTACCTGGCAGCGTTTGTGTCGTTCCAAGAAGGAGGGAGGTTTAGGTTTCCGAAACCTTGAATCTTTCAACCTGGCGATCCTTGCCAAACAAGCGTGGCGCCTTATACATAGACCGATGCCTTAGTAAGTTACGTTTTTAAGGCAAATATTTCACTAATGTTGACTTCTTGATAGCTCCTCTCGGCCACCGCCCATCCTTGACTTGGCGAGGTATCATTCGTGCTCGCGACTCCGTTCTTCAAGGACTACGGTGGCAAGTCGGTCGAGGCGATAGAATCAATACATGGGAGGATCCATGGATTCCAAGCTCTGAGAATTTCAGACCCACTTTAACCATGCCTTGCGAAGATAATCTATCTCGAGTCGCTGATCTACGACACCCTGTATCAAACCAGTCGAATGAGCAACTTATTCGATCTGTCTTCCAACCATTAGATGTAGAGTGTATTTTATCAATCCCTCTGGTCATATATACCCAACAAGATCGGTTAATATGGTACTACTCAGAGGATGGTATATTCTCTGTTAAGAGTGCTTACTACATAACAGAGAAGTTAAAATTTCGCCATGTACCTTCCACATCGACTCCCCGTCGTGGCTTATGATCTGGAAATCGAGAGCTATTCCAAGAGTCCGACTATTCATATGGCGGCTATGCAACGAAACACTTCCAACAACCGCAAATCTTTTCAAGCGGAAATGTCTTGATCATGCGATGCGTAGCCGATGTGGGGGGCTTCCGGAGAATTTCGAACATATCTTTATTACGTGCCCGTTGGCGACGCGGTTCTGGAAGAACTCACGAATATCGTACGATGCAGTACGTAAGGGGCCGGGCAAGGTGGAGTGCTGGATTCGAGAGATGCGAAGAATGCTGAACGATGATGATTTTGACCTTTTTCTCCCTCTCTGCTAGGCTTTATGGAGGATGTGTAATAAATGCTTCGTGGAAGGGGTTCACATTTCTGATGAACGAGCATTAGCTGAAGTGGATGCATGATGTCCTCCTTATCGCCAGAAGTTAGCTTGCTGCAACCAGAACATACACAAGTCGAATCAAGGTGGCTTCGACCGGAGGATAATTTTATAAAGATCACCACAGATGGTGCAATCCACGAGCGGCGAAAAACATCATCGATTGATCTTATTGCGAGAAATAACCTCGGGACATGCTATGGTTGGCGTACGCGAGCGTTGATAGGGCTTTACTCGCCAGAGG
This sequence comes from Craterostigma plantagineum, assembly GCA_027422505.1. Lineage (NCBI taxonomy): Eukaryota > Viridiplantae > Streptophyta > Magnoliopsida > Lamiales > Linderniaceae > Craterostigma > Craterostigma plantagineum. The sequence goes on along the minus strand of JAPQWV010000009.1, from coordinate 17,501,958 downwards.
TTATTGAAGCTGTAGCCATCCGGGAAGCACTGTTATTCGCACGATACAAAGGATGGATCCGTATCGAAGTCGAGAGTGACTGCAAGAATATTATTATAAAGCTTCAACAGAAATCAATGGACTCTTCAGAAGTTGGCTGCATTATTTATGATTGTTATTGGTTAAGTAGGTTGTTTGAGCGTGTTCGCTTTACTCATGTGCGTAGAAGAGATAACGTAGTAGCTCTATCTGGCCAAGCATCTTGGGTACGACGGAGAGGGTTCTTCCCCACCGACACAAGAAATGGCGAACTTGTTGATGGTTGATAATCAATAAAAGCTATGCTTCGAAGTTCAACAAAAAAAACAAGAGACTATGAAACGCGTAACTTTGAATTAATAAATCTTCTGATGTCGTTTTTCATTGCATACGTCAATAATTCATTTCGTCAAAAATAACCTAAAGTATATCATCACGATTCCACTGAAAATAATTAGTTGATGTACTAAATCAATTTCTTCATTAATTGGGTCAAATACTGGAAGATAAACTACATTGCATAATCATTTGATGTTTGAAATTACAGAATAATAAGGAAATACGGATTATATCAAGATACATCACAGTCCTCAACTTATTTATTGTTAATAACTAAAATCACCTCTAAGACATTGCAAGTTCTTTTTTTTTTTCAAACTAACAACCCATGTTCAAAAAGACCTTTCTTTCACTTACTATAAGAGAATCACGTTATGTCGTTTTATATTAGGGCATCATTATATTATTAAATACATTTGAAACTAAATTTATTTATTATAAAAAAAGATCAATTTTACTGTCAATTTGAAATTGTGAGTTGGTTAAACTTTCTGGTTCTATATTTTCTGCACTAAGCTTATCTGCTCAATACCATTTTTACCTACTGATATGTGGGGCCTATCGAGAGATTTAACTCAATCTGAAAAAAAGAGATTTCTACATTTATTGAGAGATCATACAACTTCGATGTATTTATTGAAAGACGAGTCAGAGGTTGAACATGCTTTGGAATTTTTTATAGGGTAATTCTATATACACCCCTAAAATTCTAGGGCCTTTTTCAATTCAGCCCCCATTCAAGTTTAAAAATTGAGTTCAGCCCCTGTCAGTAAAAGCAATTAGTTTTAAGGACCCGATTTCTGCTACCACTTCATCGGTCTGCGGTACCACTTCTTTGTTCTTCAGTACCACTTCTTTGTTATGCAGTACCACTTAATTATTCTGCAGTACCACTTCTTTTTTACTGCAGAAAAATGAAGTGGTACTGCAGAACAATTAAGTGGTACTGCAGCATAATTATGTGGTACTGCATAACAAAGAAGTGGTACTGCAGAATAATTATGTGGTACTACATAACAAAGAAGTGGTACCGTAGACCGATGAAGTGGTATGCAGAAATCGGGTCCTTAAAACTAATTGCTTTTTCTGACATGGGCTGAACTCGATTTTAAAACTTTCAATGGGGGCTAAATCATAATTAACTCAAAATTCTATTTACACCCCCTTATTTATGATCACCTTCATTTATTACACCTTTATTTATTATCACCCACTATTTATTACAATATAATTTATTATCATACTCTGCATTATACAGTGATTTGTGGAAATTTCAAAATCATCAAGGTACCGTTCCATCCGTTTTTGATGCTTAAATACTCTTACGCAAAAATATTGAATAGTTAGTTCAATATTTTTTATTAATACCGAGATGGTTCTATTTTATTTATTTAAATCTATTTGTAAAGTAATAACAAAGATTTAATTATATGAATTTTTAAAAATAAATTAATTTTAACATCAATAAATTTTGAAAGTGTTAAATTTTAATTCATCCATAAAAAAATAAATTAGTTAATTAACAGTAAGTTGTGTCGATCTGAAAAAAAATTAAGAACTAACGCTTTAAAATTAATGTTGATGAATAACAAGTAGAGATTTAGAATTTTAAAAAAGATTCACAATTTTCAATGTTGTTTTCACCCACTAAGGGGGTGTCAATAGTAGTACCCATTTTTATATCAGGATGGAAATACAATGCAAGAAAAATCGAAATTATTAGAAGAATATTTTAATAAATCTTGGAAGAAAAATTTGTGGAAAAAAGGTCAAAGCTCTTAGTGATACCTAGAGCTGTCAAAACAGCCTGTGGCCCGCGGCCTGGCTGTGATTTTTTAGGCCCGCCAGGACTGCGGGGTTTAGAATAAAGAACCTAGTTTTCGAAAAATTCAGTGAAAACTACCTAAAGGCTGCGGAAAGACAAAATTATCCCTGACATATGAGAAATTACCACAGGATACCTAAATCATCCGATTACAGATGTCGAAATAAATATAACAGTTTTGGGCTGAAAAATCACTTCCATTCATTTGGATAACAAATTGTCTGTATTGAGTACAATATCACATATATTTAGTAACAACTTTATCAATTATAATGCCAATACTAATACAAAGAATAAATCAGAGGAAAATACCTAAGTGATGCGATAAGACATATTTAACCCTACATATGCCAAATCGACGAAAAATACCTGAATGATGCGATAACAAGTTTCGAAAAAATAATAACAGTTTCGCATCGATCTCTCCCAACAGGCGACGCATCGATCGAAACGAAATTTCACGTCCAGACCCGAACAGATATCCACGATTGTGATGATATAAGGTGAAATTTTCGTTAATTTTATCATAAGTGTTGATAAGTTTCGGATACTAGTGACGTTAATTGTGAGAAAATAAAAAATGTTGCCCGTATAGCAGAAAATACCACGTTTCATTTAGTAAATAACAAATGACGCCACAGAAGTAACACATCATTCAGTACCGCTTCCTGCAATAACAAATTCCTTACACTCAAGTGATCGAAAGAAAAAATTCAGGTTCCAAATTCGACCAATTCTCGACGTTACTAACAGCAAAAAGTTGTATCGGCTTCAATTATAAAATGGTTAATTAAAGATCAGGCCCTACTAACATATTTAACTTTGATTAAGGCTCCATTTGACTTTGGTTTAGGATAAAGGACCTAGTTTTCGAAACATTCAGTGGAAACTACCTAAAGGCTGCGGAAAGACATAATTATCCCTGACATATGCGAAATTACCACAGGGTACCTAAATGATCCGATTACAGATGTCGAAATAAATATAACAGTTTTGGGCTGAAGAAACACTTCCATTCATTTGGATAACAAATTGTCTACCATATATTTAGTAACAACTTTATCAATTATAATGCCAATACTAATACAAAGAATATATCAGAGGAAAATACCAAAGTGATGCGATAAGACAAATTTAACCCTACATATGCCAAATCGACGAAAAATACCTGAATGATGCGATAACAAGTTTTGAAAAAATAATAACAGTTTCGCATCGATCTCTCCCAACAAGCGACGCATCGATCGAAACGAGATTTCACGTTCAGACCCGAACAGATCTCCACGATTGTGATGATATAAGGTGAAATTATCGTTAATTTGATCATAAGTGTTGATAAGTTTCGGATACTAGTGACGTTAATGTGAGAAAATAAATGTTGTCCGTATAGCAGAAAATACCACGTTGTATTTAGCTTTGGTTAAGGCCCCATTTGACTTTGGTTTGGAATAAAGGACCTAGTTTTCGAAAAATTCAGTGGAAACTACCTAAAGGCTGCGAAAAGACATAATTATCCCTGACATATGCGAAATTACCACAGGATACCTAAATGATCCGATTATAGATGTCGAACTAAATATAACAGTTTTGGACTGAAAAAACACTTCCATTCATTTGGATAACAAATTGTCTGTCACATACTTAGTAACAACTTTATCAATTATAATGCCAATACTAATACAAAGAATAAATCAGAGGAAAATACCTAAGTGATGCGATAAGACATATTTAACCCTACATATGCCAAATCGACGAAAAATACCTGAATGATGAGATAACAAGTTTCGAAAAAATAATAACAGTTTTGCATCGATCTCTCCCAACAAGCGACGCATCGATCGAAACGAGATTCACGTTCAGACCCGAACATATCTCAATGATTGTGATGATATAAGGTGAAATTATCGTTAATTTGATCATAAGTGTTGATATGTTTCGGATACTAGTTACGTTAATTGTGAGAAAATAAATGTTGTCCGTATAGCAGAAAATACCACGTTTCTTTTAGTAAATAACAACGCCGCAGAAGTATCACGTCATTCAAAAACAATACCGCTTCCTGCAATAACAAATTCCTTACACTCAAGTGATCGAAAGAAAAAATTCAGGTTCCAAATTCGACCAAATCTCGACGTTACTACCAGCAAAAAGTTGTATCGGCTTCAATCATAAAAGGGTTAATTAAAGATCAGGCCCTACTAACATATTTAACTTTGGTTCAGGCCCCATTTGACTTTGGTTTAGGATAAATGACCTAGTTTTCGAAAAATTCAGTGGAAACTACCTAAAGGCTGCGAAAAGACATAATTATCCCTGACATATGCAAAATTACCAAAGGATACCTAAATGGTTCGATTACAGATGTCGAAATAAATATAACAGTTTGGGCTGAAAAAACACTTCCATTCATTTGGATAACAAATTGTCTGTATTGAGTACAATATCTCATATATTTAGTAACAAATTTATCAATTATAATGCCAATACTAGTAAAAAAAATAAATCAGAGGAAAATACCTAAGTGATGCGATAAGACATATTTAACCCTACATATGCCAAATCGACGAAAAATACCTGAATGATGCGATAACAGGTTTCGAAAAAATAATAACAGTTTCGCATCGATCTCTCCCAACAAGCGACGCATCGATCGAAACGAGATTTCACGTTCAGACCCGAACAGATCTCCACGATTGTGATGATATAAGGTGAAATTATCGTTAATTTGATCATAAGTGTTGATAAGTTTCGGATACTAGTGACGTTAATTGTGAGAAAATAAATGTTGCCTGTATAGCAGAAAATACCACGTTTCTTTTAGTAAATAACAAATGACGCCGCAGAAGTAACACATCATTCAAAAACAATACCGCTTCCTGCAATAACAAATTCCTTACACTCAAGTGATCGAAAGAAAAAATTCAGGTTCCAAATTCGACCAAATCTCGACGTTACTAACAGCAAAAAGTTGTATCGGCTTCAATCTTAAAAGGGTTAATTGAAGATCAGGCCCTACTAACATATTTAACGTTGGTTCAGGCCCCATTTGACTTTGGTTTAGGATAAAGGACCTACTTTTCGAAAAATTCAGTGGAAACTACCTAAAGACTGCGAAAAGACATAACTATCCCTGACATATGCTAAATTACAACAGGATACCTAAATGATCCGATACAGATGTCAAAATAAATATAACAGTTCTGTGGAATGGGAGTTTCTAAGGAGATGGCTGAACCTTCTCAGATTTCCTATGAAATTTGTCAAGTGGATCATGGCATGTGTTACTACTGTCTCTTATACTATTGCCATAAATGGGGCTCAGACTGATTGGTTCAAGGGTGCAAAAGGGCTGAGGCAAGGGGACCCTATATCCCCTCTACTGTTTGTGATCTCGATGGAATACCTGTCTAGGAAGCTACAACTGTCAGCCAAAGACCCGCGGTTCAGATTTCATCCGTTATGCAAGCACATTAACCTGGTCAACCTCTGCTTTGCAGATGATCTAGTGATCTTCTGCAAAGGGAGGCATGCTGCAGTAACAGTGATAAAAGAAGCCTTAGATCACTTTAAAGTCACCTCGGGACTGGAAGCAAATCAACAGAAGTCATGCATGTACACAGGTGGTATCTCAAGTGCAATTTCTGATCAACTGAGACAGATTGTAGGATTCTAGGCTGGAAAGTTCCCTGTGAGGTACCTGGGAGTTCCCATTACCCCCACTAAATGGAGCAAAAGAACTTGTCAGGACTTGGTAGAAAAGATCACTGCCCAGATTAAATGTTGGGCCACCATAAATTTATCTTATGCGGGGAGGCTTTGCCTAATTAATTCTGTGCTCTTAGCCACTCATGGATACTGGGGATCTATCTTCATGCTACCCAAATCTGTGTCTCGAGAGGTGGACAGAGTGTGCAAAGAGTTCTTATGGGGCTGGAAAGAGCAGGGGAAATCTGTACCACTTCTGACTGGGATAAAGTCTGTTGGAACAAGCAGATGGGTGGTCTCAATATTAGAGACTGTGGGACATGGAATGAAGCTCTGTCTGGGAAGCAAATATGGGACATAACTAAAGAAGTCCAGCCCTATGGATCAAATGGATCAATGTGGTGTATCTGAAAGGTTCAAGTTTCTGGTATTTCAGTCCTGCAGTGGACTCATGTTGGCCTTGGAGAAAGTTGCATCGGCTGAAAAATAAATTCAGAGAGGGTTATAGGGATAGGAGATGGATACTGGCTGGTAATGGATGTTACACTGTTACATCAGGGTATATCTTGCTGAAAGGTGAAGGCACTGTATGTCCTTATGGGCGTGCTGTGTGGAATCGATACAATATTCCCAAGCATGCCTTTGTGATGTGGCTGATAATGCATAAAAGGATCTTAACAGTAGATAGATTGAAGAGCTGGGGTCTGGCTGGTATTGACTACTAAGTGTTGGCTGTGTGGAGATGATGAGGAATCCATCCCTAATTTATTTCTAGAATGCTCGTTTAGTCAACTGTTAGTGCAGAAAGTAAATGTTTGGTTGGACCTAAGGATCCACATTCAATCATATGACTCCTTTGTGCCTAGTTAATTGGGTAGGAAATAAGAGGAGTGCTCAATTTGGCATCAGTATTGCCTGTTATGCCTCAGTGTTGTATCATATTTGGGCTGAGCGTAATAGGAGGGCACATGAAGGAGGTAGGAGGTCTGTAGATCAACTGTACCATCTGATTGTGAGGGAAATTAAGTGGAGAATGAAAGCTGTTTGTCATGCTCAAAAAGCTTTAAACTCTGATATATTTCGTAGAATCTGTTTGGCAAGTGGTTTGTAAGAAGTGTTTGTAGTTCTTTGATGTAATTTCCTGATGCGGCAGTGGTAAATGAAAAGTTCATTTTACAAAAAAATAAATATAACAGTTTTGGGCTGAAAAAACACTTCCATTCATTTGGATAACAAATTGTCTGTATTGAGTACAATATCACATATATTTAGTAACAACTTTATCAATTATAGTGCCAATACTAATACAAAGAATAAATCAGAGGAAAATACCTAAGTGATGCGATAAGACATATTTAACCCTACATATGCCAAATCGACGAAAAATACCTGAATGATGCGATAACAAGTTTCGAAAAAGTAATAACAGTTTCGCATCTATCTCTCCCAACAAGCGACGCATCGATCGAAACGAGATTTCACATTCAGACCCGAACAGATCTCCACGATTGTGATGATATAAGGTGAAATTATAGCTAATTTGATTATAAGTGTCGATAAGTTTCGGATACTAGTGACGTTAATTGTGAGAAAATAAATGTTGCCCGTATAGCGGAAAATACCACGTTTCTTTTAGTAAATAACAAATGACGTCGCAGAAGTAACACATCATTCAAAAACAATACCGCTTTCTGCAATAACAAATTCCTTACACTCAAGTGATCGTAAGAAAAAATTCAGGCTCCAAATTCGACCAAATCTCGACGTTACTAACAGCAAAAAGTTGTGTCGGCTTCAATCATAAAAGGGTTAATTAAAGATCAGGCCCTACTAACATATTTAACTTTGGTTCAGGCCCCATTTGACTTTGGTTTAGGATAAACGACCTAGTTTTCGAAAAATTCAGTGGAAACTACCTAAAGGCTGCGAAAAGACATAATTATCCCTGACATATGCCAAATTACCAAAGGATACCTAAATGATCCGATTACAGATGTCGAAATAAATATAACAGTTTTGGGCTGAAAAAACACTTCCATTCATTTGGATAACAAATTGTCTGTATTGAGTACAATATCACATATATTTAGTAACAACTTTATCAATTATAGTGCCAATACTAATACAAAGAATAAATCAGAGGAAAATACCTAAGTGATGCGATAAGACATATTTAACCCTACATATGCCAAATCGACGAAAAATACCTGAATGATGCGATAACAAGTTTCGAAAAAATAATAACAGTTTCGCATCTATCTCTCCCAACAAGCGACGCATCGATCGAAACGAGATTTCACATTCAGACCCGAACAGATCTCCACGATTGTGATGATATAAGGTGAAATTATAGCTAATTTGATTATAAGTGTCGATAAGTTTCGGATACTAGTGACGTTAATTGTGAGAAAATAAATGTTGCCCGTATAGCGAAAAATACAAAGTTTCTTTTAGTAAATAACAAATGACGTCGCAGAAGTAACACATCATTCAAAAACAATACCGCTTTCTGCAATAACAAATTCCTTACACTCAAGTGATCGAAAGAAAAAATTCAGGCTCCAAATTCGACCAAATCTCGACGTTACTAACAGCAAAAAGTTGTATCGGCTTCAATCATAAAAGGGTTAATTAAAGATCAGGCCCTACTAACATATTTAACTTTGGTTCAGGCCCCATTTGACTTTGGTTTAGGATAAACGACCTAGTTTTCGAAAAATTCAGTGGAAACTACCTAAAGGCTGCGAAAAGACATAATTATCCCTGACATATGCCAAATTACCAAAGGATACCTAAATGATCCGATTACAGATGTCGAAATAAATATAACAGTTTTGGGCTGAAAAAACACTTCCATTCATTTGGATAACAAATTGTCTGTATTGAGTACAATATCACATATATTTAGTAACAACTTTATCAATTATAGTGCCAATACTAATACAAAGAATAAATCAGAGGAAAATACCTAAGTGATGCGATAAGACATATTTAACCCTACATATGCCAAATCGACGAAAAATACCTGAATGATGCGATAACAAGTTTCGAAAAAATAATAACAGTTTCGCATCTATCTCTCCCAACAAGCGACGCATCGATCGAAACGAGATTTCACGTTCAGACCCGAACAGATCTCCACGATTGTGATGATATAAGGTGAAATTATAGCTAATTTGATCATAAGTGTTGATAAGTTTCGGATACTAGTGACGTTAATTGTGAGAAAATAAATGTTGCCCGTATAGCGGAAAATACCAAGTTTCTTTTAGTAAATAACAAATGACGTCGCAGAAGTAACACATCATTCAAAAACAATGCCGCTTTCTGCAATAACAAATTCCTTACACTCAAGTGATCGAAAGAAAAAATTCAGGCTCCAAATTCGACCAAATCTCGACGTTACTAACAGCAAAAAGTTGTATCGGCTTCAATCATAAAAGGGTTAATTAAAGATCAGGCCCTACTAACATATTTAACTTTGGTTCAGGCCCCATTTGACTTTGGTTTAGGATAAACGACCTAGTTTTCGAAAAATTCAGTGGAAACTACCTAAAGGCTGCGAAAAGACATAATTATCCCTGACATATGCCAAATTACCAAAGGATACCTAAATGATCCGATTACAGATGTCGAAATAAATATAACAGTTTTGGGCTGAAAAAACACTTCCATTCATTTGGATAACAAATTGTCTGTATTGAGTACAATATCACATATATTTAGTAACAACTTTATCAATTATAGTGCCAATACTAATACAAAGAATAAATCAGAGGAAAATACCTAAGTGATGCGATAAGACATATTTAACCCTACATATGCCAAATCGACGAAAAATACCTGAATGATGCGATAACAAGTTTCGAAAAAATAATAACAGTTTCGCATCTATCTCTCCCAACAAGCGACGCATCGATCGAAACGAGATTTCACGTTCAGACCCGAACAGATCTCCACGATTGTGATGATATAAGGTGAAATTATAGCTAATTTGATCATAAGTGTTGATAAGTTTCGGATACTAGTGACGTTAATTGTGAGAAAATAAATGTTGCCCGTATAGCGGAAAATACCACGTTTCTTTTAGTAAATAACAAATGACGTCGCAGAAGTAACACATCATTTAAAAACAATACCGCTTTCTGCAATAACAAATTCCTTACACTCAAGTGATCGAAAGAAAAAATTCAGGCTCCAAATTCGACCAAATCTCGACGTTACTAACAGCAAAAAGTTGTATCGGCTTCAATCATAAAAGGGTTAATTAAAGATCAGGCCCTACTAACATATTTAACTTTGGTTCAGGCCCCATTTGACTTCGGTTTAGGATAAACGACCTAGTTTTCGAAAAATTCAGTGGAAACTACCTAAAGGCTACGAAAAGACATAATTATCCCTGACATGTGCCAAATTACCAAAGGATACCTAAATGATCCGATTACAGATGTCGAAATAAATATAACAGTTTTGGGCTGAAAAAACACTTCCATTCATTTGGATAACAAATTGTCTGTATTGAGTACAATATCACATATATTTAGTAACAACTTCATCAATTATAGTCCCAATACTAATACAAAGAATAAATCAGAGGAAAATACCTAAGTGATGCGATAAGACATATTTAACCCTACATATGCCAAATCGACGAAAAATACCTGAATGATGCGATAACAAGTTTCGAAAAAATAATAACAGTTTCGCATCTATCTCTCCCAACAAGCGACGCATCGATCGAAACGAGATTTCACGTTCAGACCCGAACAGATCTCCACGATTGTGATGATATAAGGTGAAATTATAGCTAATTTGATCATAAGTGTTGATAAGTTTCGGATACTAGTGACGTTAATTGTGAGAAAATAAATGTCGCCCGTATAGCGGAAAATACAACGTTTCTTTTAGTAAATAACAAATGACGTCGCAGAAGTAACACATCATTCAAAAACAATACCGCTTTCTGCAATAAAAATTCCTTACACTCAAGTGATCGAAAGAAAAAATACAGGCTCCAAATTCGACCAAATCTCGACGTTACTAACAGCAAAAAGTTGTATCGGCTTCAATCATAAAAGGGTTAATTAAAGATCAGGCCCTACTAACATATTTAACTTTGGTTCAGGCCCCATTTGACTTTGGTTTAGGATAAACGACCTAGTTTTCGAAAAATTCAGTGGAAACACCTAAAGGCTACGAAAAGACATAATTATCCCTGACATATGCCAAATTACCAAAGGATACCTAAATGATCCGATTACAGATGTCGAAATAAATATAACAGTTTTGGGCTGAAAAAACACTTCCATTCATTTGGATAACAAATTGTCTGTATTGAGTACAATATCACATATATTTAGTAACAACTTTATCAATTATAGTGCCAATACTAATACAAAGAATAAATCAGAGGAAAATACCTAAGTGATGCGATAAGACATATTTAACCCTACATATGCCAAATCGACGAAAAATACCTGAATGATGCGATAACAAGTTTCGAAAAAATAATAACAGTTTCGCATCTATCTCTCCCAACAACCGACGCATCGATCGAAACGAGATTTCACGTTCAGACACGAACAGATCTCCACGATTGTGATGATATAAGGTGAAATTATAGCTAATTTGATCATAAGTGTTGATAAGTTTCGGATACTAGTGACGTTAATTGTGAGAAAATAAATGTTGCCCGTATAGCGGAAAATACCACGTTTCTTTTAGTAAATAACAAATGACGTCGCAGAAGTAACACATCATTTAAAAACAATACCGCTTTCTGCAATAACAAATTCCTTACACTCAAGTGATCGAAAGAAAAAATTCAGGCTCCAAATTCGACCAAATCTCGACGTTACTAACAGCAAAAAGTTGTATCGGCTTCAATCATAAAAGGGTTAATTAAAGATCAGGCCCTACTAACATATTTAACTTTGGTTCAGGCCCCATTTGACTTCGGTTTAGGATAAACGACCTAGTTTTCGAAAAATTCAGTGGAAACTACCTAAAGGCTACGAAAAGACATAATTATCCCTGACATGTGCCAAATTACCAAAGGATACCTAAATGATCCGATTACAGATGTCGAAATAAATATAACAGTTTTGGGCTGAAAAAACACTTCCATTCATTTGGATAACAAATTGTCTGTATTGAGTACAATATCACATATATTTAGTAACAACTTCATCAATTATAGTCCCAATACTAATACAAAGAATAAATCAGAGGAAAATACCTAAGTGATGCGATAAGACATATTTAACCCTACATATGCCAAATCGACGAAAAATACCTGAATGATGCGATAACAAGTTTCGAAAAAATAATAACAGTTTCGCATCTATCTCTCCCAACAAGCGACGCATCGATCGAAACGAGATTTCACGTTCAGACCCGAACAGATCTCCACGATTGTGATGATATAAGGTGAAATTATAGCTAATTTGATCATAAGTGTTGATAAGTTTCGGATACTAGTGACGTTAATTGTGAGAAAATAAATGTTGCCCGTATAGCGGAAAATACCACGTTTCTTTTAGTAAATAACAAATGACGTCGCAGAAGTAACACATCATTCAAAAACAATACCGCTTTCTGCAATAAAAATTCCTTACACTCAAGTGATCGAAAGAAAAAATACAGGCTCCAAATTCGACCAAATCTCGACGTTACTAACAGCAAAAAGTTGTATCGGCTTCAATCATAAAAGGGTTAATTAAAGATCAGGCCCTACTAACATATTTAACTTTGGTTCAGGCCCCATTTGACTTTGGTTTAGGATAAACGACCAAGTTTTCGAAAAATTCAGTGGAAACAACCTAAAGGCTACGAAAAGACATAATTATCCCTGACATATGCCAAATTACCAAAGGATACCTAAATGATCCGATTACAGATGTCGAAATAAATAGAACAGTTTTGGGCTGAAAAAACACTTCCATTCATTTGGATAACAAATTGTCTGTATTGAGTACAATATCACATATATTTAGTAACAACTTTATCAATTATAGTGCCAATACTAATACAAAGAATAAATCAGAGGAAAATACCTAAGTGATGCGATAAGACATATTTAACCCTACATATGCCAAATCGACGAAAAATACCTGAATGATGCGATAACAAGTTTCGAAAAAATAATAACAGTTTCGCATCTATCTCTCCCAACAAGCGACGCATCGATCGAAACGAGATTTCACGTTCAGACCCGAAAGATCTCCACGATTGTGATGATATAAGGTGAAATTATAGCTAATTTGATCATAAGTGTTGATAAGTTTCGGATACTAGTGACGTTAATTGTGAGAAAATAAATGTTGCCCGTATAGCGGAAAATACCAAGTTTCTTTTAGTAAATAACAAATGACGTCGCAGAAGTAACACATCATTGAAAAACAATACCGCTTTCTGCAATAACAAATTCCTTACACTCAAGTGATCGAAAGAAAAAATTCAGGCTCCAAATTCGACCAAATCTCGACGTTACTAACAGCAAAAAGTTGTATCGGCTTCAATCATAAAAGGGTTAATTAAAGATCAGGCCCTACTAACATATTTAACTTTGGTTCAGGCCCCATTTGACTTTGGTTTAGGATAAACGACCTAGTTTTCGAAAAATTCAGTGGAAACTACCTAAAGGCTGCGAAAAGACATAATTATCCCTGACATATGCCAAATTACCAAAGGATACCTAAATGATCCGATTACAGATGTCGAAATAAATATAACAGTTTTGGGTAGAAAAAACACTTCCATTCATTTGGATAACAAATTGTCTGCATTGAGTACAATATCACACATATTTAGTAACAACTTTATCAATTATAGTGCCAATATTAATACAAAGAATAAATCAGAGGAAAATACCTAAGTGATGCGATAAGACATATTTAACCCTACATATGCCAAATCGACGAAAAATACCTGAATGATGCGATAACAAGTTTCGCAAAATAATAACAGTTTCACATCTATCTCTCCCAACAAGCGACGCATCGATCGAAACGAGATTTCACGTTCAGACACGAACAGATCTCCACGATTGTGATGATATAAGGTGAAATTATAGCTAATTTGATCATAAGTGTTGATAAGTTTCGGATACTAGTGACGTTAATTGTGAGAAAATAAATGTTGCCCGTATAGCGGAAAATACCACGTTTCTTTTAGTAAATAACAAATGACGTCGCAGAAGTAACACATCATTCAAAAACAATACCGCTTTCTGCAATAACAAATTCCTTACACTCAAGTGATCGAAAGAAAAAATTCAGGCTCCAAATTCGACCAAATCTCGACGTTACTAACAGCAAAAAGTTGTATCGGCTTCAATCATAAAAGGGTTAATTAAAGATCAGGCCCTACTAACATATTTAACTTTGGTTCAGGCCCCATTTGACTTTGGTTTAGGATAAACGACCTAGTTTTCGAAACATTCAGTGGAAACTACCTAAAGGCTACGAAAAGACATAATTATCCCTGACATATGCCAAATTACCAAAGGATACCTAAATGATCCGATTACAGATGTCGAAATAAATATAACAGTTTTGGGCTGAAAAAACACTTCCATTCATTTGGATAACAAATTGTCTGTATTGAGTACAATATCACATATATTTAGTAACAACTTCATCAATTATAGTCCCAATACTAATACAAAGAATAAATCAGAGGAAAATACCTAAGTGATGCGATAAGACATATTTAACCCTACATATGCCAAATCGACGAAAAATACCTGAATGATGCGATAACAAGTTTCGAAAAAATAATAACAGTTTCGCATCTATCTCTCCCAACAAGCGACGCATCGATCGAAACGAGATTTCACGTTCAGACCCGAACAGATCTCCACGATTGTGATGATATAAGGTGAAATTATAGCTAATTTGATCATAAGTGTTGATAAGTTTCGGATACTAGTGACGTTAATTGTGAGAAAATAAATGTTGCCCGTATAGCGGAAAATACCACGTTTCTTTTAGTAAATAACAAATGACGTCGCAGAAGTAACACATCATTCAAAAACAATACCGCTTTCTGCAATAACAAATTCCTTACACTCAAGTGATCGAAAGAAAAAATACAGGCTCCAAATTCGACCAAATCTCGACGTTACTAACAGCAAAAAGTTGTATCGGCTTCAATCATAAAAGGGTTAATTAAAGATCAGGCCCTACTAACATATTTAACTTTGGTTCAGGCCCCATTTGACTTTGGTTTAGGATAAACGACCTAGTTTTCGAAAAATTCAGTGGAAACAACCTAAAGGCTACGAAAAGACATAATTATCCCTGACATATGCCAAATTACCAAAGGATACCTAAATGATCCGATTACAGATGTCGAAATAAATAGAACAGTTTTGGGCTGAAAAAACACTTCCATTCATTTGGATAACAAATTGTCTGTATTGAGTACAATATCACATATATTTAGTAACAACTTTATCAATTATAGTGCCAATACTAATACAAAGAATAAATCAGAGGAAATACCTAAGTGATGCGATAAGACATATTTAACCCTACATATGCCAAATCGACGAAAAATACCTGAATGATGCGATAACAAGTTTCGAAAAAATAATAACAGTTTCGCATCTATCTCTCCCAACAAGCGACGCATCGATCGAAACGAGATTTCACGTTCAGACTCGAAAGATCTCCACGATTGTGATGATATAAGGTGAAATTATAGCTAATTTGATCATAAGTGTTGATAAGTTTCGGATACTAGTGACGTTAATTGTGAGAAAATAAATGTTGCCCGTATAGCGGAAAATACCAAGTTTCTTTTAGTAAATAACAAATGACGTCGCAGAAGTAACACATCATTGAAAAACAATACCGCTTTCTGCAATAACAAATTCCTTACACTCAAGTGATCGAAAGAAAAAATTCAGGCTCCAAATTCGACCAAATCTCGACGTTACTAACAGCAAAAAGTTGTATCGGCTTCAACCATAAAAGGGTTAATTAAAGATCAGGCCCTACTAACATATTTAACTTTGGTTCAGGCCCCATTTGACTTTGGTTTAGGATAAACGACCTAGTTTTCGAAAAATTCAGTGGAAACTACCTAAAGGCTGCGAAAAGACATAATTATCCCTGACATATGCCAAATTACCAAAGGATACCTAAATGATCCGATTACAGATGTCGAAATAAATATAACAGTTTTGGGTAGAAAAAATACTTCCATTCATTTGGATAACAAATTGTCTGCATTGAGTACAATATCACACATATTTAGTAACAACTTTATCAATTATAGTGCCAATACTAATACAAAGAATAAATCAGAGGAAAATACCTAAGTGATGCGATAAGACATATTTAACCCTACATATGCCAAATCGACGAAAAATACCTGAATGATGCGATAACAAGTTTCGCAAAATAATAACAGTTTCACATCTATCTCTCCCAACAAGCGACGCATCGATCGAAACGAGATTTCACGTTCAGACCCGAACAGATCTCCAAGATTGTGATGATATAAGGTGAAATTATAGCTAATTTGATCATAAGTGTTGATAAGTTTCGGATACTTGTGACGTTAATTGTGAGAAAATAAATGTTGCCCGTATAGCGGAAAATACCACGTTTCTTTTAGTGAATAACTAATGACGTCTCAGAAGTAACAAATCATTCAAAAACAATACCGCTTTCTGCAATAACAAATTCCTTACACTCAAATGATCGAAAGAAAAAAATCAAGCTCCAAATTCGACCAAATCTCGATGTTACTAACAGCAAAAAGTTGTATCGGCTTCAATCATAAAAGGGTTAATTAAAGATCAGGCCCTACTAACATATTTAACTTTGGTTCAGGCCCCATTTGACTTTGGTTTAGGATAGACGACCTAGTTTTCGAAAAATTCAGTGGAAACTACCTAAAGGCTGCGAAAAGACATAATTATCCCTGACATATGCCAAATTACCAAAGGATATCTAAATGATCCGATTGCAGATGTCGAAAGAAATATAAAAGTTTTGGGCTGAAAAAACACTTCCATTCACTAGGATAACAAATTGTCTGTATTGAGTACAATATCACATATATTTAGTAACAACTTTATCAATTATATTGCCAATACTAATACAAAGAATAAATCAGAGGAAAATACCTGAGTGATGCGATAAGACATATTTAACCCTACATATGCCAAATCGACGAAAAATACCTGAATGATGCGATAACAAGTTTCGCAAAATAATAACAGTTTCGCATCTATCTCTCCCAACAAGCGACGCATCGATCGAAACGAGATTTCACGTTCAGACCCGAACAGATCTCCACGATTGTGATGATATAAGGTGAAATTATAGCTAATTTGATCATAAGTGTTGATAAGTTTCGGATACTAGTGACGTTAATTGTGAGAAAATAAATGTTGCCCGTATAGCGGAAAATACCACGTTTCTTTTAGTAAATAATTCGCAGAAGTAACACATCATTCAAAAACAATACCGCTTGCTGCAATAACAAATTCCTTACACTCAAGTGATCGAAAGAAAAAATTCAGGCTTCAAATTCGACCAAATCTCGATGTTACTAACAGCAAAAAGTTGTATCGGCTTCAATCATAAAAGGGTTAATTAAAGATCAGGCCCTACTAACATATTTATCTTTGGTTCAGGCCCCATTTGACTTTGGTTTAGGATAGACGACCTAGTTTTCGAAAAATTCAGTGGAAACTACCTAAAGGCTGCGAAAAGACATAATTATCCGTGACATATGCCAAATTACCAAAGGATATCTAAATGATCCGATTACAGATGTCGAAATAAATATAAAAGTTTTGGGCTTAAAAAACACTTCCATTCACTTGGATAACAA
This sequence comes from Craterostigma plantagineum, assembly GCA_027422505.1. NCBI lineage: Eukaryota > Viridiplantae > Streptophyta > Magnoliopsida > Lamiales > Linderniaceae > Craterostigma > Craterostigma plantagineum. The sequence continues at coordinate 17,484,218 of JAPQWV010000009.1, read as the reverse complement.
ATTGTTTGTATTGAGTACAATATCACATATATTTAGTAACAACTTTATCAATTATAGTGCCAATACTAATACAAAGAATAAATCAGAGGAAAATACCTAAGTGATGCGATAAGACATATTTAACCCTACATATGCCAAATCGACCAAAAATACCTGAATGATGCGATAACAAGTTTCCAAAAACATAATAACAGTTTCGCATCTATCTCTTCCAACAAGCGACGCATCGATCGAAACGAGATTTCACGTTCAGACCCGAACAGATCTCCACGATTGTGATGATATAAGGTGAAATTATAGCTAATTTGATCATAAGTGTTGATAAGTTTCGGATACTAGTGACGTTAATTGTGAGAAAATAAATGTTGCCCGTATAGCGGAAAATACCACGTTTCTTTTAGTAAATAACAAATGACGTCGCAGAAGTAACACATCATTCAAAAACAATACCGCTTTCTGCAATAACAAATTCCTTACACTCAAGTGATCGAAAGAAAAAATTCAGGCTCCAAATTCGACCAAATCTCGACGTTACTAACAGCAAAAAGTTGTATCGACTTCAATCATAAAAGGGGTAATTAAAGATCAGGCCCTACTAACATATTTAACTTTGGTTCAGGCCCCATTTGACTTTGGTTTAGGATAAATGACCTAGTTTTCGAAAAATTCAGTGGAAACTACCTAAAGGCTGCGAAAAGACATAATTATCCCTGACATATGCCAAATTACCAAAGGATACCTAAATGATCCGATTACAGATGTCGAAAAAAATATAACAGTTTTGGGAAGAAAAAACAATTCCATTCATTTGGATAACAAATTGTCTGCATTGAGTACAATATCACATATATTTAGTAACAACTTTATCAATTATAGTGCCAATACTAATACAAAGAATAAATCAGAGGAAAATACCTAAGTGATGCGATAAGACATATTTAACCCTACATATGCCAAATCGACGAAAAATACCTGAATGATGCGATAACAAGTTTCGCAAAATAATAACAGTTCCGCATCTATCTCTCCCAACAACCGACGCATCGATCGAAACTAGATTTCACGTTCAGACCCGAACAGATATCCACGATTGTGATGATATAAGGTGAAATTATCGTTAATTTGATCATAAGTGTTGATAAGTTTCGGATACTAGTGACGTTAATTGTGAGAAAATAAATGCTGCCCATATAGCAGAAAATACCACGTTTCTTTTAGTAAATAACAAATCATTCAAAAACAATACCGCATCCTGCAATAACAAATTACTTACACTCAAGTGATCGAAAGAAAAAATTCAGGTTCCAAATTCGACCAATTCTCGACGTTACTAATAGCAAAAAGTGGTATCGGCTTCAACATAAAAGGGTTAATTAAAGATCAGGCGCTACTAACATATTTAACATTGGTTCAGGCCCCATTTGACTTTGGTTTAGGAAAAGGACCTAGTTTTCGAAAAATTCAGTGGAAACTACCTAAAGGCTGCGAAAAGGCATAACTATCCCTGACATATGCCAAATTACAACAGGATACCTAAATGATCCGATTACAGATGTCGAAATAAATATAACAGATTTGGGCTGAAAAAACACTTCCATTCGTTTGGATAACAAATTGTCTGTATTGAGTACAATATCACATATATTTAGTAACAACTTTATCAACTATAGTGCCAATACTAATACAAAGAATAAATCAGAGGAAAATACCCAAGTGATGCGATAAGACATATTTAACCCTACATATGCCAAATCGACGAAAAATGCCTGAATGATGCGGTAACAAGTTTCGAAAAAATAATAACAGTTACGCATCTATCTCTCCCAACAAGCGACGCATCGATCGAAACAAGATTTCACGTTCAGACCCGAACAGATATCCTTGATTGTGATGATATAAGGTGAAATTATCGGTAATTTGATCATAAGTGTTGATAAGTTTCGGATACTAGTGACGTTAATTATGAGAAAATAAATGTTGCTCGTATAGCAGAAATACCACGTTTCTTTTAGTAATAACAAATGACGTCGCAGAAGTAACACATCATTAAAAATCAATACCGCTTTCTGCAATAACAAATTCCTTACACTCAAGAGATCGAAAGAAAAAATTCAGGTTCCAAATTCGACCAAATCTCGACGTTACTAACAGCAAAAGGTTGTATCGGCTTCAATCATAAAAGGGTTAATTAAAGATCAGGCCCTACTAACATATTTAACTTTGGTTCAGGCCCCATTTGACTTTGTTTTAGGATAAACGACCTAGTTTTCAAAAAATTCAGTGCAAACTACCTAAAGGCTGCGAAAAGACATAATTATCCCTAACATATGCCAAATTACCAAAGGATACCTGAATGACCGATTACAGATGTCGAAATAAATATAACAGTTTTGGGCTGAAAAAACACTTCCATTCATTTGGATAACAAATTGTCTGTATTGAGTACAATATCACATATATTTCGTAACAACTTTATCAATTATAATGCCAATACTAATACAAGGAATAAATCAGAGGAAAATACCTAAGTGATGCGATAAGACATATTTAACCCTACATATGCCAAATCGACGAAAAGTACTTGAATGATGCGATAACAAGTTTCGAAAAAATGATAACAGTTCCGCACGATCTCTCCCAACAACCGACGCATCGATCGAAACTAGATTTCACGTTCAGACCCGAACAGATATCCACGATTGTGATGATATAAGGTGAAATTATCGTTAATTTGATCATAAGTGTTGATAAGTTTCGGATACTAGTGACGTTAATTGTGAGAAATTAAATGTTGCCCATATAGCAGAAAATACCACGATTCTTTTAGTAAATATCAAATGACGCCGCAGAAGTAACAAATCATTCAAAAACAATACCGCTTCCTGCAATAACAAATTCCTTACACTCAAGTGATCGAAAGAAAAAATTAAGGTTCCAAATTCGACCAAATCTCGACGTTACTAACTGCAAAAAGTTGTACCGGCTTCAATCATAAAAGGGTTAATTAAAGATCAGGCCCTACTAACATATTTAACTTTGCTCCAGGCCATTTGACTTTGGTTTAGGATAAAGGACCTTATTTTCGAAAAATTCAGTGGAAACTACCTAAAGACTGCGAAAAGACATAAGTATCCCAGACATATGCCAAATTACAACAGGATACCTAAATGATGTGATTACAGATGTCGAAATAAATATAACAGTTTTGGGCTGAAAAAACACTTCCATTCATTTGGATAACAAATTGTCTGTATTGAGTACAATATCACATATATTTAGTAACAACTTTATCAACTATAGTGCCAATACTAATACAAAGAATAAATCAGAGGAAAATACCTAAGTGATTCGATAAGACATATTTAACCCTACATATGCCAAATCGACGAAAATACCTGAATGATGCGATAACAAGTTTCGAAAAAATAATAACAGTTTCGCATCTATCTCTCCCAACAAGCGACGCATCGATCGAAACAAGATTTCACGTTCAGACCCGAACAGATATCCACGATTGTGATGATATAAGGTGAAATTATCGGTAATTTGATCATAAGTGTTGATAAGTTTCGGATACTAGTGACGTTAATTGTGAGAAAATAATGTTGCCCGTATAGCAGAAAATACCACGTTTCTTTTAGTAAATAACAAATGACGTCGCAGAAGTAACATATCATTTAAAAACAATACCGCTTTCTGCAATAACAAATTCCTTAAATTCAAGTGATCGAAATAAAAAATTCAGGCTCCAAATTTGACCAAATCTCGACGTTACTAACAGTAAAAAGTTGTATCGGCTTCAATCATAAAAGGGTTAATTAAAGATCAGGCCCTACTAACATATTTAACTTTGGTTTAGGATAAACGACATAGTTTTCGAAACAGTGGAAACTACCTAAAGGCTGCGAAAAGACATAATTATCCCCGACGTATGCCAAATTACCAAAGGATACCTAAATGATCCGATTACAGATGTCGAAATAAATATAACAGTTTTGGGCTGAAAAAACACTTCAATTCATTTGGATAACAAATTGTCTGTATTGAGTACAATATCACATATATTTAGTAACAACTTTATCAATTATAATGCCAATACTAATACAAAGAATAAATCAGAGGAAAATACCTAAGTGATGTGATAAGACATATTTAACCCTACATATGCCACGACGAAAAATACCTGAATGATGCGATAACAAGTTTCGAAAAAATAATAACAGTTTTGCATCGATCTCTCCCAACAAGCGACGCATCGGTCGAAACGAGATTTCACGTCCAGACCCAAATAGACATCCACGATTGTGATGATATAAGGTGAAATTTTCGTTAATTTGATCATAAGTGTTGATAAGTTTCGGATACTAGTGACGTTAATTGTGAGAAAATAAATGTCGCCTGTATAGCAAAAAATACCACGTTTCTTTTAGTAAATAACAAATGACGCCGCTGAAGTAACACATCATTCAAAAACAATATCGCTTCCTGCAATAACAAATTCCTTACACTCAAGTGATCGAAAGAAAAAATTCAGGTTCCAAATTCGACCAAATCTCGACGTTACTAACAGCAAAAAGTTGTATCGGCTTCAATCATAAAACGGTTAATTAAAGATCATGCCCTACTAACATATTTAACTTTTGTTCAGGCCCCATTTGACTTTGGTTTAGGATAAAGGTCCTAGTTTTCGAAAAATTCAGTGGAAACTACCTAAAGGCAGCGAAAAGACATAACTATCCCTGACATATGCCAAATTACCACAGGATACCTAAATGATCCGATTACAGATGTCGAAATAAATATAACAGTTTTGGGCTGAAAAAACACTTCCATTCATTTGGATAACAAATTTTCTGTATTGAGTACAATATCACATATATTTAGTAACAACTTTATCAATTATAGTGCAATACTAATACAAAGAATAAATCAGAGGAAAATACCTAAGTGATGCGATAAGACATATTTAACACTACATATTCCAAATCGACGAAAAATACCTTAATGATGCGATAACAAGTTTCGAAAAAATAATAACAGTTTCGCATCTATCTCTCCCAACAAGCGACGCATCGATCGAAACGAGATTTCACGTTCAGACCCGAACAGATATCCACGATTGTGATGATATAAGGTGAAATTATCGGTAATTTGATCATAAGTGTTGATAAGTTTCGGATACTAGTGACGTTAATTGTGAGAAAATAATGTTGCCCGTATAGCAGAAAATACCACGTTTCTTTTAGTAAATAACAAATGACGTCGCAGAAGTAACACATCATTTAAAAACAATACCGCTTTCTGCAATAACAAATTCCTTAAATTCAAGTGATCGAAATAAAAAATTCAGGCTCCAAATTTGACCAAGACGTTACTAACAGTAAAAAGTTGTATCGGCTTCAATCATAAAAGGGTTAATTAAAGATCAGGCCCTACTAACATATTTAACTTTGGTTTAGGATAAACGACATAGTTTTCGAAACAGTGGAAACTACCTAAAGGCTGCGAAAAGACATAATTATCCCCGACGTATGCCAAATTACCAAAGGATACCTAAATGATCCGATTACAGATGTCGAAATAAATATAACAGTTTTGGGCTGAAAAAACACTTCAATTCATTTGGATAACAAATTGTCTGTATTGAGTACAATATCACATATATTTAGTAACAACTTTATCAATTATAATGCCAATACTAATACAAAGAATAAATCAGAGGAAAATACCTAAGTGATGCGATAAGACATATTTAACCCTACATATGCCACGACGAAAAATACCTGAATGATGCGATAACAAGTTTCGAAAAAATAATAACAGTTTTGCATCGATCTCTCCCAACAAGCGACGCATCGGTCGAAACGAGATTTCACGTCCAGACCCAAATAGACATCCACGATTGTGATGATATAAGGTGAAACTTTCGTTAATTTGATCATAAGTGTTGATAAGTTTCTGATACTAGTGACGTTAATTGTGAGAAAATAAATGTTGCCTGTATAGCAAAAAATACCACGTTTCTTTTAGTAAATAACAAATGACGCCGCAGAAGTAACACATCATTCAAAAACAATATCGCTTCCTGCAACAACAAATTCCTTACACTCAAGTGATCGAAAGAAAAAATTCAGGTTCCAAATTCGACCAAATCTCGACGTTACTAACAGCAAAAAGTTGTATCGGCTTCAATCATAAAACGGTTAATTAAAGATCAGGCCCTACTAACATATTTAACTTTGGTTCAGGCCCCATTTGACTTTGGTTTAGGATAAAGGTCCTAGTTTTCGAAAAATTCAGTGGAAACTACCTAAAGGCAGCGAAAAGACATAACTATCCCTGACATATGCCAAATTACCACAGGATACCTAAATGATCCGATTACAGATGTCGAAATAAATATAACAGTTTTGGGCTGAAAAAACACTTCCATTCATTTGGATAACAAATTTTCTGTATTGAGTACAATATCACATATATTTAGTAACAACTTTATCAATTATAGTGCAATACTAATACAAAGAATAAATCAGAGGAAAATACCTAAGTGATGCGATAAGACATATTTAACACTACATATTCCAAATCGACGAAAAATACCTTAATGATGTGATAACAAGTTTCGAAAAAATAATAACAGTTTCGCATCGATCTCTCCCAACAAGCGACGCATCGATCGAAACGAGATTTCACGTTCAGACCCGAACAGATATCCACGATTGTGATGATATAAGGTGAAATTATCGGTAATTTGATCATAAGTGTTGATAAGTTTCGGATACTAGTGACGTTAATTGTGAGAAAATAATGTTGCCCGTATAGCAGAAAATACCACGTTTCTTTTAGTAAATAACAAATGACGTCGCAGAAGTAACACATCATTTAAAAACAATACCGCTTTCTGCAATAACAAATTCCTTAAATTCAAGTAATCGAAATAGAAAATTCAGGCTCCAAATTTGACCAAATCTCGACGTTACTAACAGTAAAAAGTTGTATCGGCTTCAATCATAAAAGGGTTAATTAAAGATCAGGCCCTACTAACATATTTAACTTTGGTTTAGGATAAACGACATAGTTTTCGAAACAGTGGAAACTACCTAAAGGCTGCGAAAAGACATAATTATCCCCGACGTATGCCAAATTACCAAAGGATACCTAAATGATCCGATTACAGATGTCGAAATAAATATAACAGTTTTGGGCTGAAAAAACACTTCAATTCATTTGGATAACAAATTGTCTGTATTGAGTACAATATCACATATATTTAGTAACAACTTTATCAATTATAATGCCAATACTAATACAAAGAATAAATCAGAGGAAAATACCTAAGTGATGCGATAAGACATATTTAACCCTACATATGCCACGACGAAAAATACCTGAATGATGCGATAACAAGTTTCGAAAAAATAATAACAGTTTTGCATCGATCTCTCCCAACAAGCGACGCATAGGTCGAAACGAGATTTCACGTCCAGACCCAAATAGACATCCACGATTGTGATGATATAAGGTGAAATTTTCGTTAATTTGATCATAAGTGTTGATAAGTTTCTGATACTAGTGACGTTAATTGTGAGAAAATAAATGTTGCCTGTATAGCAAAAAATACCACGTTTCTTTTAGTAAATAACAAATGACGCCGCAGAAGTAACACATCATTCAAAAACAATATCGCTTCCTGCAATAACAAATTCCTTACACTCAAGTGATCGAAAGAAAAAATTCAGGTTCCAAATTCGACCAAATCTCGACGTTACTAACAGCAAAAAGTTGTATCGGCTTCAATCATAAAACGGTTAATTAAAGATCAGGCCCTACTAACATATTTAACTTTGGTTCAGGCCCCATTTGACTTTGGTTTAGGATAAAGGTCCTAGTTTTCGAAAAATTCAGTGGAAACTACCTAAAGGCAGCGGAAAGACATAACTATCCCTGACATATGCCAAATTACCACAGGATACCTAAATGATCCGATTACAGATGTCGAAATAAATATAACAGTTTTGGGCTGAAAAAACACTTCCATTCATTTGGATAACAAATTTTCTGTATTGAGTACAATATCACATATATTTAGTAACAACTTTATCAATTATAGTGCAATACTAATACAATGAATAAATCAGAGGAAAATACCTAAGTGATGCGATAAGACATATTTAACACTACATATTCCAAATCGACGAAAAATACCTTAATGATGTGATAACAAGTTTCGAAAAAATAATAACAGTTTCGCATCGATCTCTCCCAACAAGCGACGCATCGATCGAAACGAGATTTCACGTTCAGACCCGAACAGATCTCCACGAATGTGATGATATAAGGTGAAATTATCGCTAATTTGATCATAAGTGTTGATAAGTTTCGGATACTAGTGACGTTAATTGTGAGAAAATAAATGTTGCCAATATAGCAGAAAATACCACGTTTCTTTTAGTAAATAACAAATGACGCCACAGAAGTAACACATCATTCAAAAACAATACCGCTTCCTGCAATAACAAATTCCTTACACTCAAGTGATCGAAATAAAAAATTCAGCTTCCAAATTCGACCAAATCTCGACGTTAGTAACAGTGAAAAGTTGTATCGGCTTCAACTATAAAAGGGTTAATTAAAGATCATGCCCTACTAACATATTTAACTTTGGTTCAGGCCCCATTTGACTTTGGTTTAGGATAAAGGACCTAGTTTTCGAAAAATTCAGTGGAAACTACCTAAAGGCTGCGGAAAGACATAATTATCCCTGACATGTGCGAAATTACCACAGGATACCTAAATGATCCGATTACAGATGTTGAAATAAATATAACAGTTTTGGGCTGAAAAAACATTTCCATTCATTTGGATAACAATTGTCTGTATTGAGTACAATATCACATATATTTAGTAACAACTTTATCAATTATAATGCCAATACTAATACAAAGAATAAATCAGAGGAAAATACCTAAGTGATGCGATAAGACATATTTAACCCTACATATGCCAAATCGACGAAAAATACCTGAATGATGCGATAACAAGTTTTGAAAAAATAATAACAGTTTCGCATCTATCTCTCCCAGCAAGCGACGCATCGATCGAAACAAGATTTCACGTTCAAACCCGAGCAGATCTCCACGATTGTGATGATATAAGGTGAAATTATCGTTAATTTGATCATAAGTGTTGATATGTTTCGGATACTAGTGACGTTAATTGTGAGAAAATAAATGTTGCCTGTATAGAAAAAATACCACGTTTCTTTTAGTAAATAACAAATGACGCCGCAGAAGTAACACATCATTCAAAAACAATATCGCTTCCTACAATAACAAATTCCTTACACTCAAGTGATCGAAAGAAAAAATTCAGGTTCCAAATTCGACCAAATCTCGACGTTACTAACAGCAAAAAGTTGTATCGGCTTCAATCATAAAAGGGTTAATTAAAGATCAGGCCCTACTAACATATTTAACATTGGTTCAGGCCCCATTTGACTTTGGTTTAGGATAAAGGTCATAGTTTTCGAAAAATTCTGTGGAAACTACCTAAAGGCTGCGAAAAGACATAACTATCCCTGACATATGCCAAATTACCACAGGATACCTAAATTATCCGATTACAGATGTCGAAATAAGTATAACAGTTTTGGACTGAAAAAACACTTTGATTCTTTTGGATAACAAATTTTCTGTATTGAGTACAATATCACATATATTTAGTAACAACTTAATCAATTATAGTGCAATACTAATACAAAGAATAAATCAGAGGAAAATACCTAAGTGATGCGATAAGACATATTTAACACTACATATGCCAAATCGACGAAAAATACCTTAATGATGTGATAACAAGTTTCGAAAAAATAATAACAGTTTCGCATCGATCTCTCCCAACAAGCGACGCATCGATCGAAACGAGATTTCACGTTCAGACCCGAACAGTTCTCCACGATTGTGATGATATAAGGTGAAATTATCGCTAATTTGATCATAAGTGTTGATAAGTTTCGGATACTAGTGACGTTAATTGTGAGAAAATAAATGTTGCCTATATAGCAGAAAATACCACGTTTCTTTTAGTAAATAACAAATGACGCCACAGAAGTAACACATCATTCAAAAACAATACCGCTTCCTGCAACAACAAATTCCTTACACTCAAGTGATCGAAATAAAAAATTCAGCTTCCAAATTCGACCAAATCTCGACGTTAGTAACAGCGAAAAGTTGTATCGGCTTCAACTATAAAAGGGTTAATTAAAGATCATGCCCTACTAACATATTTAACTTTGGTTCAGGCCCCATTTGACTTTGGTTTAGGATAAAGGACCTAGTTTTCGAAAAATTCAGTGGAAACTACCTAAAGGCTGCGGAAAGACATAATTATCCCTGACATGTGCGAAATTACCACAGGATACCTAAATGATCCGATTACAGATATCGAAATAAATATAACAGTTTTGGGCTGAAAAAACATTTCCATTCATTTGGATAACAATTGTCTGTATTGAGTACAATATCACATATATTTAGTAACAACTTTATCAATTATAATGCCAATACTAATACAAAGAATAAATCAGAGGAAAATACCTAAGTGATGAGATAAGACATATTTAACCCTACATATGCCAAATCGACGAAAAATACCTGAATGATGCGATAACAAGTTTTGAAAAAATAATAACAGTTTCGCATCTATCTCTCCCAGCAAGCGACGCATCGATCGAAACAAGATTTCACGTTCAAACCCGAGCAGATCTCCACGATTGTGATGATATAAGGTGAAATTATCGTTAATTTGATCATAAGTGTTGATATGTTTCGGATACTAGTGACGTTAATTGTGAGAAAATAAATGTTGCCTGTATAGCAAAAAATACCACGTTTCTTTTAGTAAATAACAAATGACGCCGCAGAAGTAACACATCATTCAAAAACAATATCGCTTCCTACAATAACAAATTCCTAACACTCAAGTGATCGAAAGAAAAAATTCAGGTTCCAAATTCGACCAAATCTCGACGTTACTAACAGCAAAAAGTTGTATCGGCTTCAATCATAAAAGGGTTAATTAACGATCAGGCCCTACTAACATATTTAACTTTGGTTCAGGCCCCATTTGACTTTGGTTTAGGATAAAGGTCATAGTTTTCGAAAAATTCAGTGGAAACTACCTAAAGGCTGCGAAAAGACATAACTATCCCTGACATATGCCAAATTACCACAGGATACCTAAATTATCCGATTACAGATGTCGAAATAAGTATAACAGTTTTGGGCTGAAAAAACACTTCGATTCTTTTGGATAACAAATTTTCTGTATTGAGTACAATATCACATATATTTAGTAACATCTTAATCAATTATAGTGCCAATACTAATACAAAGAATAAATCAGAGGAAAATACCTAAGTGATGCGATAAGACATATTTAACACTACATATGCCAAATCGACGAAAAATACCTTAATGATGTGATAACAAGTTTCGAAAAAATAATAACAGTTTCGCATCGATCTCTCCCAACAAGCGACGCATCGATCGAAACGAGATTTCACGTTCAGACCCGAACAGTTCTCCACGATTGTGATGATATAAGGTGAAATTATCGCTAATTTGTCATAAGTGTTGATAAGTTTCGGATACTAGTGACGTTAATTGTGAGAAAATAAATGTTGCATATATAGCAGTTACCACGTTTCTTTTAGTAAATAACAAATGACGCCACAGAAGTAACACATCATTCAAAAACAATACCGCTTCCTGCAATAACAAATTCCTTACAATCAAGTGATCGAAATAAAAAATTCAGGTTCCAAATTCGACCAAATCTCGACGTTACTAACAGCAAAAAGTTGTATCGGCTTCAACTATAAACGGGTTAATTAAAGATCATGTTTAACTTTGGTTCAGGCCCCATTTGACTTTGGTTTAGGATAAAGGACCTAGTTTTCGAAAAATTCAATTGAAACTACCTAAAGGCTGCGAAACGACATACTATCCCTGACATATGCCAAATTACCACAGGATACCTAAATGATCCGATTACAGATGTCGAAATAAATATAACAGTTTTGGGCTGAAAAAACACTTCCATTCATTTGGATAACAAATTTTCTGTATTGAGTACAATATCACATATATTTAGTAACAACTTTATCAATTATAGTGCCAATACTAATACAAACAATAAATCAGAGGAAAATACCTAAGTGATGCGATAAGACATATTTAACACTACATATGCCAAATCGACGAAAAATACCTTAATGATGTGATAACAAGTTTCGAAAAAATAATAACAGTTTCGCATCGATCTCTCCCAGCAAGCGACGCATCGATCGAAACGAGATTTCACGTTCATACCCGAACAGATCTCCACGATTGTTATGATATAAGGTGAAATTATCGCTAATTTGATCATAAGTGTTGATAAGTTTCGGATACTAGTGACGTTAATTGTGAGAAAATTAATGTTGCCTATATAGCAGAAAATACCACGTTTCTTTTAGTAAATAACAAATGACGCCACAGAAGTAACACATCATTCAAAAACAATACCGCTTCCTGCAATAACAAATTCCTTACACTCAAGTGATCCAAATAAAAAATTCAGCTTCCAAATTCGACCAAATCTCGACGTTAGTAACAGCGAAAAGTTGTATCGACTTCAACTATAAAAGGGTTAATTAAAGATCATGCCCAACTAACATATTTAACTTTGGTTCAGGCCCCATTTGACTTTGGTTTACGATAAAGGACCTAGTTTTCGAAAAATTCAGTGGAAACTACCTAAAGGCTGCGGAAAGACATAATTATCCCTGACATATGCGAAAATACCACAGGATACCTAAATGATCCGATTACAGATGTCGAAATAAATATAACAGTTTTGGGCTGAAGAAACATTTCCATTCATTTGGATAACAAATTGTCTGTATTGAGTACAATATCACATATATTTAGTAACAAATTTATCAATTATAATGCCAATACTAATACAAAGACTAAATCAAAGGAAAATACCTAAGTGATGCGATAAGACATATTTAACCCTACATATGCCAAATCGACGAAAAATACCTGAATGATGCGATAACAAGTTTTGAAAATATAATAACAGTTTCGCATCTATCTCTCCCAGCAAGCGACGCATCGATCGAAACAAGATTTCACGTTCAGACCGGAGCAGATCTCCACGATTGTGATGATATAAGGTGAAATTATCGTTAATCTGATCATAAGTGTTGATAAGTTTCGGATACTAGTGACGTTAATTGTGAGAAAATAAATGTTGCTTGTATAGCAAAAAATACCACGTTTCTTTTAGTAAATAACAAATGACGCCCCAGAAGTAACACATCATTCAAAAACAATATCGCTTCCTACAATAACAAATTCCTTACACTCAAGTGATCGAAAGAAAAAATTCAGGTTCCATATTCGACCAAATCTCGACGTTACTAACAGCAAAAAGTTGTATCGGCTTCAATCATAAAAGGGTTAATTAAAGATCAGGCCCTACTAACATATTTAACTTTGGTTCAGGTCCCATTTGACTTTGGTTTAGGATAAAGGTCCTAGTTTTCGAAAAATTCAGTGGAAACTACCTAAAGGCTGCGAAACGACATAACTATCCCTGACATATGCCAAATTACCACAGGATACCTAAATGATCCGATTACAGATGTCGAAATAAGTATAACAGTTTTGGGCTGAAAAAACACTTCGATTCTTTTGGATAACAAATTTTCTGTATTGAGTACAATATCACATATATTTAGTAACAACTTTATCAATTATAGTGCCAATACTAATACAAAGAATAAATCAGAGGAAAATACCTAAGTGATGCGATAAGACATATTTAACACTACATATGCCAAATCGACGAAAAATACCTTAATGATGTGATAACAAGTTTCGAAAAAATAATAACAGTTTCGCATCGATCTCTCCCAACAAGCGACGCATCGATCGAAACGAGATTTCACGTTCAGACCCGAACAGATCTCCACGATTGTGATGATATAAGGTGAAATTATCGCTAATTTGTCATAAGTGTTGATAAGTTTCGGACACTAGTGACGTTAATTGTGAGAAAATAAATGTTGCCTATATAGCAGTTACCACGTTTCTTTTAGTAAATAACAAATGACGCCACAGAAGTAACACATCATTCAAAAACAATACCGCTTCCTGCAATAACAAATTGCTTACACTCAAGTGATCGAAATAAAAAATTCAGGTTCCAAATTCGACCAAATCTCGACGTTACTAACAGCAAAAAGTTGTATCGACTTCAACTATAAACGGGTTAATTAAAGATCATGCCCTACTAACATATTTAACTTTGGTTCAGGCCCCATTTGACTTTGTTTAAGATAAAGGACCTAGTTTTCGAAAAATTCAGTGGAAACTACCTAAAGGCTGCGAAAAGACATAATTATCCCTGACATATGCGAAATTATCACAGGATACCTAAATGATCCGATTACAGATGTCGAAATAAATATAACAGTTTTGGGCTGAAAAAACACTTCCATTCATTTGGATAACAAATTGTCTGTATTGAGTACAATATCACATATATTTAGTACCAAATTTATCAATTATAATGCCAATACTAATACAAAGAATAAATCAGAGGAAAATACCTAAGTGATGCGATAAGACATATTTAACCCTACATATGCCAAATCGACGAAAAATACCTGAATGATGCGATGACAAGTTTTGAAAAAATAATAACAGTTTCGCATCTATCTCTCCCAGCAAGCGACGCATCGATCGAAACAAGATTTCACGTTCAGACCCGAGCAGATCTCCACGATTGTGATGATATAAGGTGAAATTATCGTTAATTTGAACATAAGTGTTGATAAGTTTCGGATACTAGTGACGTTAATTGTGAGAAAATAAATGTTGCCCGTATAGCAGAAAATACCACGTTTCTTTTAGTAAATAACAAATGACGTCGCAGAAGTAACACATCATTCAAAAACAATACCGCTTTCTGCAATAACAAATTCCTTACACTCAAGTGATCGAAAGAAAAAATTCAGGTTCCAAATTCGACCAAATCTCGACGTTACTAACATCAAAAAGTTGTATCGGCTTCAATCATAAAAGGCTTAATTAAAGATCAGGCCCTACTAACATATTTAACTTTGGTTCAGGCCCCATTTGACTTTGGTTTAGGATAAAGGACCTAGTTTTCGAAAAATTCAGTGGAAACTACCTAAAGGCTGCGTAAAGATATAATTATCCCTGACATATGCCAAATTACCACAGGATACCTAAATGATCCGATTACAGGTGTCAAAATAAATATAACAGTTTTGGGCTGAAAAAACACTTCCATTCATTTGGATAACAAATTGTCTGTATTGAGTACAATATCACATATATTTAGTAACAACTTTATCAATTTTAATGCCAATACTAATACAAAGAATAAATCAGAGGAAAGTACCTAAGTGATGAGATAAGACATATTTAACCATACATATGCCAAATCGACGAAAAATACCTGAATGATGCGATAACAAGTTTCGAAAAATAATAACAATTTCGCATCGATCTCTCCCAACAAGCGACGCATCGATCAAAACGAGATTTCACGTTCAGACCTGAATGGATACTAGTGACGTTAATTGTGAGAAAATAAATGTTGCCCGTATAGCCGAAAATACCACGTTTCTTTTAGTAAATTGTAGAAGATAAATTCTAATTGTGCTTTGATTTCATTAGTTGTCCTTGTAATTAGGGGCTTTATTTGTATTAGTCCGTAGATTAGGACTAGATAGATATTTATACCAAATGTGTTTGGTATAAATACTTTGTAATCAATCGCAATCAATAGAGAAAGTTTTGGAAATTGATCCGAAAGGCTTGCAATTCAATTTCTAGAGAGAGAAACAATAGTAACTTTGTCACTCTACTCTAATTCTCTCTCTTGTTCTTCGTTTGAGTTTTTCGATCGAATCTTAATGTCAATCATTATCCTCGAATTACTTAGAATTCATGCCTAGGATCATAGAGTTGTTAATCGTAGGACCTAACAATTGGTATCAGAGCAGATTCGTTCTGTTTTGAATCGAAAATTGTTAGAATTGGATTGAAAATCTTTTTCTGATTACTGTTCATCGAAGAACAGTTTGGCGCGAAATCTTTTTTCGATCCAATAGCATAATTCTGTGCTTAATTGACTTGAATTTGGTGTTTCTGTGCTTGTTTAAGTGTTAGATCATGATTGCGATCAGTTCTGTAGCGATTTGAACTTCATTTTTTGGATTAACTCGATTCTGTGATTTACTGTTTGCGAAGAACATGAACAACACGTTCTGATTTTGATTAAATTTGACATACTTTGCTTCATAACGTGTTTAATCGCTTGTTCGTGCGTAGTTAGTAAATGATTGCGAGCAATTACCTGAAATTTCACTGTCTAATTCGTTGTTTTGCTTGAATTTGTGTTAATCGTATTCTGTGATTTTTTCTTGATCGTTCTAATTTTTCTCGCTAGGTTTATGATCCGATTTATTTCTCGATCGAAAAACTTGGCGCGAGAATTTTTTCTCGGTCAGAATACGAAGTCAGCGCTAAAATCGTCAACACTAGAAACGATTTTAGTTAGACATATTTCTCGAGCATTAATCAGCGAAAATCTTTTTCGAGAGAGACCAATTTTGACTTTGCATGTGTAAAAACTTTCTCTCGAGAAACATTTTCGGTCAGACCTTTAACGTTTGACCAGGCAAAAGTCATTTACACGCGAGAAACTTGTCGAGAAACTTACTAACGTACTGTTTCTTTACGATCAAAATAAATTCACGATCTGGAAATTTTTCTCGACCGAACGATTTTGGGCAATTTATTTCGCTCGAAAAATATTTCGCTGACAGACTTTCTTGCACGAGAACAATACACATTATATTCAATTTCGACGAAATTATTTTCGATCAAACTTTAAAGATTGAATCGAAAATAATTCTCGAACTATTTTACGAATCAAACGCTACTAACGAACTTTGTCACGTGTGAAGCACATTACATCATCTTCAAACCTTCAAAACACTTAACGAAGATCCTTCAACAGCTCTACTACAAAATAAGATGGATGCATACTCGCTTGGAAATGACAATCGTCCGCCGATCTTGCTACGTGGCGAATACACCGTTTGGAGAAGCCGCTTCCTCAATTTCATCGCTTTAAAAGATCAAGCCGAGAATTTGCTGAAATCACTAGAAGAGGGACCCGCACAGGTTTGGGTGAATGTCCCCCGTGATGAATCGGTAACTCCTCAAATTCCCGCATCTAGGCGACTGAAGGAGCCTAGGGAGTACTCAATCGAGGAAAGGGCTCGAGCTAAGGCTGATCTAGTAGATATGAATACCCTAATGCAAGGCATCCCCAACGACATATATAGACGGATTGACAGCCTTTCATCGGCTAAAGGAATGTGGGATGAACTCCATAGGATGATGCAGAGGACGGAAGTTGGCATAAAGGCCAAAAAGGCGAACATTCTCACTGCTTACGACTCCTTCAAAGCAAAGCCGGAGGAGAGTCTATATGAGATCTACCAAAGATACCTCACTCTTCTCAACGAGATAAGGAAGATAGAAATCACGAAGACCAACTGGAGACAAACATCAGATTTCTCTCTTCTCTGCCCGCGGAATGGAAGAAAATATCCACTCAAATTCGACTCAATAAAGATCTAGAGGAGTTGGATATCCATGCCGTGTTCGACAATCTCGCACAACATGAGGATGACATAAGCGAGATTCAAAAGGACCAAAAGGGCAAACAGATCGAAGACACGGTTGCCTTAGTCTCAGAGAAGAGGAGCTCAAATCTAAGAAAAGAAAACATCATTAGGCCTCGTTCTCCTTCAGAGTCAGAAGAAGAGTCGGACTCCGACGTTGAGCCAAACTTGAAAGCTCTAGGAAAGCAGTTTGCTCTCATAGGACAAATGATGAGTAAGAAGTACTTCAAGAAGAAGTCTTCAACCTCAGCAAACAGACTTCGGACTACAAGCTCTAAAAACAAAGAACGTGCACCAGAGAGCTCCGAAGTCAAGAACCCAAAAGAGGCTAACAAATGCTTCAACTGTGGCAAGCCAGGTCACTTTGCCAGAGAGTGCACTCTTCCGAAGAAGAGAGATTCCAACTACTACTCCAGGAAGCTACAATTGACTAAACAGAAGGAAGTTGGAGTAGCTCTCATGGCCGAACAAGACCAATGGCTCGAGGACACGTCGAGTTCTGAAGAAGAGAATTTAGCCCTCATGGCCCGTCTCGACAATGAATCGGACGCTGAAACTGCCAATCATACGGACGACGACAACGCATCCACCTCATCACAAGAGGTAGTCTCTCCTTCCACATTATTGACCATGTTAGATTCATATAAAAAACAATATGCTAACATGAAACGTGAGCAGAAAAGTATTAAGGAAGTAGAGGATAAACTTTCTAGGTCTCAGGAAAGGATAAATAGTCTCGAATCAGAACTTAGGAGCTCTAGTGCTAAGATAGAAGAACTTACTAAGAGCATACATTCTAGAGAGACTGGTCAACCTCAAATAGGACAGCATAGCGAAAAGATTAAGGAGTTAGAAGATAGGCTAGCAAATAACTACAATAGCTTGGTTAGAAATCTCGATTAGAAAGCCACCTTAAATTGTAGGATAAACGACGCTACCACTAAGATCACTAACTTAGAAGCTCAATTAGAAATATCAAATCCTAAGGTTAGTGAGCTTAGTAAAGAACTAGACGCCTGTCAAGCCGCCAAACTGATGGTAGAAAATAATTATGCTCTCCTAGGTGAGGAACGCAAGAAACTATATGCTAAAATTAATAGATTAGATGATATAGTTACGCGTAGGGGACAATCCGAACGGACGATATTTTTGAACAAGCCCAAGGATAGGCATAGGTTTTACTAACCCACAGTTCTACGAAAAAAGGAAATTTATGATATTAAGAACATGGGTTTAGGAGTAACCTCTCTTAGAGAATTTTACTGAATCAACGTGTCAAAATAATTATGATTCATCTATGAGAAAAGCCTCACATGGGCCCGAGATCCCCTTTGACTACACTGAACTAAATGAAAGAGACAGAAATATGAAACCTTCTTTAACCCCTGGCGGTGATTTAGTTCATGTCCTACCTCCTGAATCTCAAGCACACAACGAGGAAGTCAAAGACGTTCATTATAAAAATTCCCTAAACATACCTCCTCTAATAAAACAGATAGAGGAATCTCAAGCTAAATTAGATAAAGAAAGAGAGAATTTCGAAGCTGAAAAGAAAAAGTTCTTCAAAGAGAGGAAAAACCTCAAAGCTTTCTCATCCTCCCAAACTACCTCTCACGCTATACTTCAAAGCGTGAAAATCGAATAATCACCTTCGAAAGATCAAAAGTTTATTAATAATTCTATTAAGAGTGCTAAAACTAAAATTTCTTTACCTACGTCTACAGGGAGCGTAGGGCAAGCACTAGAATCGAAGGCGAGAGTGTCTAGTCTTAAGAAGGAGCAAGTAGATTTGAGTATGCTTAAGAATGTTACTTCTTCTGTACGAATAAATGACACTCGTAGAAATAAAAGAGCCATTTCTTCGCTTAGAGTAATTGCTTCTACGTGTACTCTTCAGC
This sequence comes from Craterostigma plantagineum, assembly GCA_027422505.1. Classification (NCBI taxonomy): domain Eukaryota; kingdom Viridiplantae; phylum Streptophyta; class Magnoliopsida; order Lamiales; family Linderniaceae; genus Craterostigma; species Craterostigma plantagineum. The sequence goes on along the minus strand of JAPQWV010000009.1, from coordinate 17,464,538 downwards.
CCATCACCTTTAGAAGCACCAATTACGAAATAGGTTCTACATCTAAAGCTAAAATTAGTCATTCGGAAACAAATGCCACTAGGAAGACTCGTAGGAAACAAGATCTAGCCATAAAGAAAGCTTATGGCGCCGTACATGCTTGTATTCACCTAAGGTATCCTGTGAAGATTGAGTCCCCCAAGCACCTTAGGAGATTATAAAAAGAAAAGATCTTTTCCTCAGTCAAGCCTACCAAAGCATTTGTACGTGCTGAAATTCAACTTCCCTGCCAGGTTCAACCCACTTGGGTTCCTAAAACACCTCCTAAGAAGACAAAAGTCATAAAGGCTATGTATCCTAAAGCCAAACCCAAAGTTACTTCCTTGAAGGCAACTTGGGTCGCTAAAGTTCCTATCGAAAATAATGAACCTAAAACTAAATCTGCTAATCTGAGAGGACCCATGCTTAAGTGGGTACCTAAAGCTCTCTATCTTGTTTTTGCAGATCCATCATGTGTGGTACCTCGACTCTGGTTGCTCCACACACATGACGGGAAATCAAGAGCTGCTGAGGAACTATCAAGACCGACTGAATGGAAAAGTCAAGTTTGGAAACAACGACTAAGCCCCAATTCTAGGACTTGGGGATATCATTCTGGAGAATCTGACTATAAAAGATGTCTCAATGTCGAAGGCCTCCGTCATAACTTGTTCAGCATAGGCCAGTTCTGTGACAAAGGGTTTCAGGTAGTCTTTCATGCTGACCGGTGCAGAATTTTGGATAGTCAGGACACAGAACTCCTACAAGGACTTTCAATCTCTGCTCTATGATTTTCCTGATGACCTTAAGCATCCCATCACAAAATTTGTGAACTTCAGTCTTCAGCATCAACCTAGTCTTCTTAGCGATTGGATTGAGGTAGCTGATGCCTAGGACTGAGCTGATGTGCACGTGCTTGTTGGGAAGCCCTTCGATCTCAGGTCCTTTGTTGAGCGGAGCGGTCATGTTGACCTTCTTCATATTGCTCTCCAAAGACACTTGAAGGTCGTGTGCGGCATGGTATTTGACCTGGCGCATCATGAACCGGTAGAGTCCCTCGAGTCATTCTTTCTTGATGAAGCCTTGAGGACCCTTGTACTTCTCCATATACAGCTGGTAGAGGTTGTACACCTCTTTGGCAGGGAGGTACGGTAGGTCGCTCTTGCTTAGCTCTTCTCGAGTTCTGTGTACTCGCTCGATGGCGTAGTACGGTGTTGGAAGTCCTCCTTTAGCACGGAAGACGCTAAGTAACTGAAAGATCGGGGAGAGACTCTCATAATGACTCTTCGCTTGTCCTTTAGTCATCCCCATTCTCACGTCCGGTCCAAGGTGGTTCAACATCCAGAGGTACGTCATTCTCTTCTGCTGATCCCAGTGAGAGATCCCTCTAAGCTCTAACTCATTCGACTTCTTGACTTTGTCTGGTGACCTCCAAATGTGTTCACGAACTTCTTCAAGAAAGGGAATTTCGATCCTGATGTTTTCCCACGGCGTTAGCCTTGTGGGGGAGTCCGCTCGTTGTGCAATCAACTCTGGAACCTGTGGGATCTTGTTCATGATCTTCACCTTCCTGAAGCTCTTCGTCTTTTATTAGCACAAGGTCCACCGAAGCTTGCTGTAAGAAGTGGTGAACCTCCTTGAGTCATTGTCTCTGATGCTCGTCGGGCATGGAATGGGTCATCCACTATCCTTCGAAGATGTACTTGTCGAGGAACTCTCGTGGATTGACACCATGTCCTGATGATCCCGGTTGGTCTGGAGCGGCTGAGGGAGTAGCTTGAGTTTGAGCCAGGGCCACGAGCATGGCGGCACTTGCTTCTTCTTCCGGAAGCAAGGGGCTTGTGAGGGTCGTTGGTGTGGGCGGAGACGTCCTTAGGGTAAAGGATGGTGGCTCTATGTGGGTTAGAGTGGTGCTGCGGTGCGTGGTGTGGGTTGTTTGAGTAGTTTGGGTGGTGGTTTGGGTTTGTCCGGCTCCAGCGCTTGTCTGAGTTGCGCCTACGCCTTGTCTTTGACCTTCGCCTTGGCCACTCGATGAGGTCCTAGGCCTTTTCTCCCCTTCATGACGATCCTGATCGTCTGGATCGTCATGTCGACGTCGTGTAGAGAGATTCTTCCTGAGATGTACGGGTGGGAAGCCCTATAAGGCGAGCGAGTAGGATGTCGTGGAGTTGGGTGGTGGGTATGGTATATGGGTTGATGAGGATTGAGGAGTCTGCGAGTGGGTCGGTGGTAGAGAGTTGTGGGGTTGGGTTTGTTGGTGCTGAAGGGCCCTCAGAGACGGGTGCTTTCCCAGTGTCACGTCGGGACGTCTCGATGTTTGCAGAGAGAGCTGTCTGTAACTGGGCTTCAGTCACGAACTGGACGGACGCCTCCGTCGTTGATGGACCAGGACGACAGATGTCGCCTTTGGCAACCCTTGAGCAGACACCGGCTCCTCAGGCTGGCTCGTAGTCACTTGAGGTTGTGACTGTTCGAGACTTCCACCCAATCCTTGAGGTGAACCACTAGGATTCTCCTCTATGGGTGTTACGGCAGGTTCTGTTTGAACCTGCGAACCAGACACCGGTAGGCTGGGCTGCGGCTCAAGATTGAGCGATGAAATGTTCGCAGCACTTGAAGGGATGATCGGCGCGGTGTCTGATGTGGTGGTGACGGTGGTGAAGAGGGACTCTAGTCGTATGCTTAGTCTTCGTGGAGTCCGTCTTATAAGTTGAATCTCCTTATCGGACTTCGTGTCGGATGAGGTGGCTGTGTGAGGAGAAGGTTCACGTGCAATATCCTCACGAGCCTGTTCCGTCACCAGTGGAAGTGAGCTTTGCCCTGCCTCGGGCTGTGCTTCTTGTTGAAGAACCTCCAAAATGGGCTCTTCGAGCACCCTACATGGACAGACACTTCCACTTGGAGCTCCTCATTTTGATCTTCAGCTTCCATTTCGAGAGCCACCTCGTCGATCAACGTGGTATCCAGATCTGGTAGCTAAGTTTCATGGACTGGAGGCTCATGTTCAAGCTCCTGGGCCACTGCATCGATCATCGTGTCCTCGGGGCTGGGGTGTTGTTGATGGTGAGGGCTGACTGTGAAATCTATCAGGGACCCTCCAATTATCTGCTCCGTAAGATGATTCTCCCGGCTGTATCGTTGGTATTCAGCTTCCGAGGGATCGGCGAGCCGCAGCAACTCGAACGGAATGGCCATGGACGGCTGGTCTAAATCCGTTAGCTTTGGGTTGTGGAAGAACTTGAGCCGTGGTGGCTTGTAGTTTCCTCCAGGAGGCAAGCGAGGGATGTTCTCGTAGATTTCCATGAGTTGTCTGATTATCACTGAGAACCATCGCGTATACGGCACATTCTTCGATCTCTTGTTCTCTTTCCGTCTTATCTGTTCGGCTAAGTCGTTCCAGATCAGTTGGGCAAAATCGTAATTCCGCGAGAACACTATGACGTGAAAAATGCGAAGAATGTTGCCATTGCCTTTGTCGAAGCCCGCGTGTTTCGGTGACAAACACTTATTGATGACGCCGAAGAGTGTCTTCCATGGATGTGGGATGCCGTTGCTCTGAACTTGAGCAAGCTTGGTAAGCGGCGAACGGTATCCCATTTGAAGGAAGTGACGCACGAGCTCCGCATCAGTAAGAAGGGGGTCGTAACTTGGGCTGTAGGGGAGGTCGAGCACAAGTCCGAAGTCATTCTTGTTCATGGTTATGTGCCTCGTCCCTATGACCGTTGTGAAACTGTACGCCCCTTCAATGATGTGGCTCTTGATCATCCCCCAAAACTGTTGGAGGTAGACCATCGGTACCGAGGTCGTCACCGTTAGAGCATGCCACAGTGGTTTGCCTTGTAGAATCGACACGATTATGTCGTCCGGACACCGGAAGGTAGTCAGGTCGAGTTGGAAATTGGAGTCGTTAACGTTGAAGTACATGGTCTTCTCATATATGTGGTTGTATGTTGGATAATGATCCATCTGAAATACAAATAAGAAATGTAGATCATTAGTTCAAGATTGTCATTTTGAGTCGCATTTTATCAAACCATAATAATGAATCATGTTATAGCATGTTTGAACATATTCGCAATTGAAATCATGAAATCTGCACATAGATCATACGAAGTGAATATTGAAGAGAAAATTACATTTCGACATAAGCATGTAAGTCCTATACAAGTTCAGTTGAAAATTTTGCTAAATGTTTAAGCATTGTTCACTCCGTGCTTTTTGTCGCGCGAGAATTGAAATTCTCAATTAAATTGTCTAACTGCGATTTTGAAAGCAATTCTTCGTGTAATTTTGCGATCGAAGATTTTATTCGCTATGTTTCGCTACAGTGGAAAGGACTTACAGAATTTTTCAAAGTGTTTGAACTTTAAAACGTGGTACTGTAGGTGAGTAATTTTACGATCGAGAAAACTTTTTATGTAAATTTACGACCGAGAAAATTGATTTCCGTGTAAATTTACGATCAAGAAATTTTTTGCGCGTTAATAAAAATTTCGTCGTGAAAGTTATCGAGCGAAAAAGTATTTAGCTTTTAAGATAGTTTTTCGCTGTGAAATTTTACGATCGAGAAACTTGGGGACTCACCGAGAAAATTTTCGTCGATAAAAATCGTTACTGTGCATATTTGCGATCAAGAAATTTTATCGTCGAAAAATTAATTTTATCGCCGCTAAAATTTTCGACCGAGAATGAAATTGGAATCGAAATTACTGTTTGCGATTGTAAGTTTTGCGCTCAAAACTTATATTGCACCTATTTGATTTATTTCGTTCAGTAATCTTTTCGTTCGCATAAAATCAAAATTCAAGCGCCATTTGAAGGTCGTGAGCGGCGAAGTACTTGACTTGTCGCATCATGAACCGGTAGTGCCCTTCGAGGCCTTCTTTCTTGATGAAGCCCTGAGGACCTTTGTACTTCTCCACGTATAGCTGATAAAGACGGTACACTTCATCGGCGGGGAGGTACGGCAAGTCGCTCTCGCTCAGTTCCTCTCGGGTCCTATCCACTCGATCGATGATGTAGTGGGGTGTTGGAAGTCCTCCTTTGTCACAGTAGACGCTGAGTAGTTGGCTAATTGGAGATAGACTTTTATAATGGCTCTTGGCTTGTGTCTTAGTCATCCCCAGCCTAACATCAGGTCATAGTTTGGTCAGCATCCAGAGGTAGGTCATCCTCTTCTGCTGATCCCAATGAGAGATCCCTCTAAGTCGAACTCGTTCGGCTTCTTAACTCTGTCCGGAGACCTCCAAATATTCTCACGAACTTCTTCTAGGAAGGGAATTTCTATTTGGATGTTCTCCCATGGCGTGACGATCCTAACGGTCCCTGGCGTTAGCCTTGGAGAGGGAACCGCCTGTTGAGCGATTAACTCTGGTAGCCTTGGGATATCTCGCTTGTAGTCTTCACGTTCCTGAAGCTCGTCGTCTTCTATGATTACGAGGTCTATAGACGCTTGTTGTAGAAAGCGCCGAACGTCGTGAAGCCGTCGCCTTTGATGCTCCTCGGGCATGGAATGGGTCATCCACTGTCCTTCGAAGATGTACTTGTCTAGGGCCTCCTGTGGATTGACGCCATGTCCAAAGGGTCCCGATTGGTCTGGAGCGACTGAGGGAGTGGCTTGGGTAGCTGCTAGAGCTACAAGCATCGCAGCACTTGCTTCTTCTTCCGGAAGCAAGGAGTTGAGTAGATCGGTGGTGTGGGCGGAGGCGTCCTGAGGTGAAAGGTTGGTGGGTCGATGTGGGTGGTGCGGTGCGTGGTGTAGGTAGTTTGGGTGGTTTGTGTTTGGTGGGTGGTTTGTGTTTGGGTTTGGTGGGTTTGTGTTTGGGTTTCACCATCTACAGCGCTTGTCTGCGTAGCGCCCGAGCCTTGTCCTTGGCCACTTGTTGATGTCCTTGGCCTCTTCTCCCCCTCATGAGGGTCCTGATCGTCAGGATCGTCATGTCTGCGTCGTGAGTGGGAGCTTTGGCCTCGGCAGGTGTCAGTCGGTGGCTCAGGATGGTCCAGCAATCGCCTATAGAGGGGTTCTTCTTGCGGCGATCGGATGGAAAGGCCTATCACACGGGCGAGGTGAATGTCGTGGAGATCGGTGATGGGAATTGTGTATGGATTGATGAGGATGGAGGAAGTGGCTAGAGGGTCGGTATGTGTGGGTTGTGGAGGTGTGGGGTTGATTTGTGACGAAGGGCCTTCAGAGGCAGGTGCTTTCCCGATATCTCTTCGGGATGCCTCGAGTGCTTGTAGTACTCTCTCCGTGATTTTGTCTTCCATAGACTATACGGCGGCAGAGAGAGCGGCCTGGAACTGCTCGTTCATCACGAAGGGTGCGGACGCCTCCTGAGATGGACCAGGACGACTGATGTCGCCTGTTATCAACCCTTGAGTAGACACCGACTCTGTGGGTTGGCTCACAGGCACTTGAGGTTGTGACTGTATGAGACTTCCACCCAATTCTCGAGTCGAATCTTGAGGATTCGTTTCTATGGGTGTTAAGGCAGGCTCAGGTTGCGCCTGCGAACCAGACACCACGTGGGTTGGTTGCGGCTCAAGATTGAGCGAAGAAGTGCCGGCAACACTTGTCGTTGTGGTCAGCGTAGTATTTGGTGCGTTGGTGACGGTTGGGAAGAGGGACTCCAGTTGAATGTTAAGTCTCCTGGGAGTCCTCCTTATAAAACTTATTTCATCGTCAGACTCCGTGTCAGACGAGATGGCCATGTGAGGAGTGAGGTCTCGATGGACGTCCTCCAGTGCCTGACCCGTAACCGGTGAAAGTGAAGTTTGCCCCATTTCGACTTCGGGCTGTGCTACTGGTAGAAGAACCTCCTCAATGGTTTTTTCGAGCACGCCAACATGAACGGGCACTTCCACTTGGTATTCATGTTCAGGAGCCTCGAGCGCCATCTCGGTAGCCACGACGTCTATCAAGGTCTCATCTACGTTGGGCATCGGCTCTTCGATGAAGGGAGACTCCTGTTGAAGCTCCTGAGCGACAACATCTATCATCGCGTCGTCAGGGCTTGGTTGGTGTTCCGGTTGGGGAGGGCTCACATGGTAATCTGCCTGGGGCCCTCTGATCATTTGCTCCGTTAAATGGTGTTCCCGGCAGAATCTCTGATACTCAGCTCCCGCGGGGTCGGCAAGCCTAAGTAGTTGGAGCGGAATTGGCATCGCCGGTTGGTCCAAGTCCGTGAGCCGTGGGTTATGGATGAACTTTAGCCTTGGCGGCTGATAGTTTCCTCCGGGAGGCAGCTGTGGGATGTTCTCCGCATGTAACTCCAAGACCTCCCTGATGATCACGTTGAACCATCGAGCATAGGGCACGTTCTTTGACCTTCAGTTTTCCTTCAGCCGGATCTGTTCAGCTAGATCATTCCAGATTAGCTGTGCGAAGTCGTAGTTTCTGGCGAAGGCGAGACCGTGAAAGATTCGCAGTATATTTCCGTTGCCCTTGTCGAAGCCGGCATGCTTTGGTGATAGACACTTGTTCACGATCCCGAACAGTGTCTTCCAGGGGTGAGGGATACCGCTGCTCTGGACCTGAGCTAATTTGGTGAGCTGCGGTTGATATCCCATTTGCATGAAGTCATGGACCATTTCTGCGTCCGACGGGAGCGGGTCGTAGTTGTCGCTGTGTGGCAAGTCTAGTATCATCCCGAACTGGCTCTTGCTCATATGAATATGCCGCGTCCCGATTCTTGTTGTGAAGGAGAATGCCCCATTCGCTACAACTCCTTGTATACATCCCCAGAATTGCTGGAGATAGACCATTGGCATTGAGGCGGTGACCGTCACTGCGTGCCAGATGGGGTGGCCTCGCAGGATAGATACGATGATCTCGTCCGGACACCGAAATGTGCTTAGATCGAGCTGGAAGTTCGTATCCTGGACCTTCAAATGTAGATTGTGATCGTATATATGGTTGTATCTTGGGTAGCGATCCATCTGAAAATAAGAAATATAAAAGTTTATTAGATCAGTTTTATTTTTAGTCGAAATTGAATAAATTTCACCAAACTATAGTAACATTGGAAATAATAGCATGTTCGATGAATTTCGAATTGAAGTCGTATCAAATGCGTAGTGTATGCTCAATTTTGAAACGTCTCAATGGCATGAATGTAATTTCGAATGAAGTATAACGTAAAACATAGTTCGAAATTTCGCTAAGTATTAAATCAGTAAGTCACTGTTCATGCCGAGAAAATTTTCGGTCGAGAGAATTGAATTGCAATTTGATTTCCTATACATTGGTTTCAAATGAAAGAATTCCGTCTAAGTTTTGCGCTAGAAGAATTTTATCCGCTATTGTTAGCTACAGTGTAAAAGACTTAGAAAAATTTCCTAAGTGTTGAAGTTGAAAGCGTGACTGTAGTCGATCAATTTTACGATCGAGAAAAATTCCGTGTAAATTTACGATCGAGAAATTACGTCTCAGGTAAATTTACTATCGAGAAATTTTCTTCGATTGAATAAAATTCTCGATTTGAAATTTGTCGAGCGGTATGTGATTTTCGATTGAAAGTAGATTTTTTTTTTCGCTGCGATATAATTTTATCGAGAAATTAGTCAACGAAAGACTAAGTCAAACGTCGAGAAATTTTTCCGATCAATTAGGTCCTAAGCGGCGAATTTTACGATCGAAAAATTAAGTGTTGAAAAATTAATTTTTCGCTGCTAAATTTTTGCGACCAAATTGAAATTAAATCAAAAATTCTATTTTGCGATAATAAGTTTTACGCTCGATAAAATTTGCATCTAAATTGTCTAATCAGTGCGTATGTTTTTCGCTCACAAAAATCCTAATTAGATTTCTCGATGGTAAGTAATTTTTTTCGGTCAAAATCTTCTATCTTAGCGACTAAATCAGAATTTTACTGATCGAAAAACTAATTCGACACAAACAGTATCTCAATTAAATCGGAATTCAATTAAGACTGTTTGCGATCGACAAAGTTCTTCGATGGCTTTAAACATTCAAATACCCAGTTTCATCAAAACTCAAATTACAGTCGAAGATGCAGATTTTCCGATGATCCATTCTACCAGATTCATAGAGAATATCGAAACTATCTTAAGTGCAGGCATTAAACTCAGATAAAGTTCAAAATCAAGCCGCTAACACTATAAAACAGTATACGATTTCTCAGTTTTGAAGAACAATCGAAAATCTAAGTCTAAACATGCGAAAAACTACAGAATGTGAATGCTAATGACCGGGAATCATATGCAAATGTCGAAAGAATCTCATTTCTACCTTAAACAGACAGTTTGGTGTTGAAAATCGAAAGATTTCTGAGAATTTTAAGCTGTCTGTGAAAGTTTTTCGCTCGAGAGATTTTTTGCGATTAGGGTTGCGTGAGAAAAAAATTTTCGACTCACAAAAGTTAAACTTTTATTAACTAGCATTAAGTCAATGTTGGGTTTGCGATTGGACGTTTTGCGATTAAATGGATCAGGCCCATTACTATTTGCGCTCGAGAAATTTTTGATTTTAAAATTTCCTCTCAATTCAAATTTTTCGATCGCAAATTATCGCGGCCAATCAAAATTGTTTCCAACACTGTTTACGATCGAGAAACTTATGATCGTGAATTAAGTCTTCTATCTAGTTTCTCGATAGTAAGTACTTCTAAAATTTTCAGATTGACCCCTCTTTCAAAATAAAACCCTTTGTAAGGCTCCCCCTTAGTAACTAAAATAAATGCAATTAACTCACTGTATTTTCTGTGTAGTAACGTCTAGCTCCCCTGGCAGAAATTTAAAAATCTGTACCACTTAGAGATAAGCGTTAGTAATAATGGAGTTAATCAACACTTATTTTTGGCAATTTTATCTTTGAAAGATTTGGTCTTGTGTCTAGCTCCTCTCTTTGTAATGTCGACGTCTCACTCCTTAATTTTGAAAGATCTGAAATGCTCAGAAAGAAAACGTCAAAAATATTTGGGGCTAATCTACAAGTCTTATAATTGCTCCCCCTCAAATGATGCACAAGAATTAACTAATTATGCAAGTATATGAAATCAATTCAAGTCACGAGCACACAAATTTACCAAGTAAGCATGTATACATGGTCCCCGAAAACATGTACTTTGAAATATTGTGTGAGGGTAGAAGCAATGAAAAATTTATCGCATTTAAACAATTCAGTACCAATGCAATCTAAAATTGCATTTAGAATGTGCGATACACTAAAGAAATTCGCATTTATTCAATTCAACGAATATGAAACATAACATTTCATGTCAAAATGTGCGATTTTTTTTTTAATATTATTATAGTATGGGGTCAGATTATTTTGCTTCGATCAATCGTCACGCCTAAAATTTTACGAGACATTTGAAAGTGGAAAATGCCGTCAAGTCATGTCGTCAAACTAAAGTCCTAAGTTCATAGACTGGTCCATTTCGACAACTCTCACTAGATTCGCTCTTGCTCTCAATTAGCTATCTTGGGATTTTTGTATTTTATCACTCAAGTCAACACAAGCAATTTTAAGTCAATTTACCTGTGATCGAGGCATTTTTAATCACTTCACCTAAGCGAGAGACCGTCTATGTGGAATCAAAGGGTTGTAAGGGTTGTAATTTGGCTAGGACTTAGAACGGAAGGAATTTAAAGGAAAGTGAGCTTATCTCTTCATCATCTTCCAATTCTACGTCTGTCTCTTTTTTTTCGGCGTCTTTCTTCTTTTCAATCTTTTCTCCCTCATTTTCTTTTAAGAACTATCCCTTTTTATGTTATGCTTAAGCTGAAGCTCCGTTTCTCCATGAGGCTCTAGGAGATTATCGTAGGCGAAGTTCTTTTTGTTGGTTCTCGGGCCGATACCGTGGTCCTCTTCTTTTAACCCCTATAGAGGTTTCAGAGATTATCAATTTGGAGAAGTTCTCGGTTATGGAATTCGTACCCGAGGCTGCACTCCTCTTCTCGTTTCCCGATATAAGACCGGATTACCGTTGGAGAAGTTCACTTCGTGGTGCTCCTCTTCCAGCCGTTCTGACGAGCGTACGAGATTATCGTTGGAGAAGTTCACAGCAGGAACCATGCCACTTTCTACAAGGTAGTCGGAAGGCCGGTTCTTTTGGTCTGATTTTTGCGCGTTGAGCAATGCCTTCTTTTGTCATCATCTTACTTTTTTCTTTTGTTATCTCCCCCTCCTTTTCTCGTTTGAACAACCATTCGAAGAGTATAGAGTTTGGTTGAAGGCTGGGAATGGGTTTCAAATGAAGAAAAGGACATCGGAGGAGGCTCAAAGTGGATGACTAAGGGCTAACGTGGGGAAATTTATATAAGGCCGTATGAGGAATGTCCTAAACTCCCTTATCATTTTCCTGACGATCTAACGCAGGATGAGTATGACACCAAGAATCACTAGGTAAGACAAGTAATTTATGTGCGACTCACTCGAGAAGTATATCCAAAGAAAAGAAAAAAAAGGAATAAGGCTTGAATCCTCACGCATGTAGAGTGACTTTGTGTCTAGTGGAACAATCAAATGACCTTTTAGACACAAGAATGCGACTTAGACTGACAAATTTTAAGCAATTAAATCGATCGCATGTCGGGGTAAAATTCTAAGTGACTTTAGATCAAAGCATCCTAAAGGATTTCGTCATACCCCTTTATATTATATATAGAAATGTATATTATATATATATATATATATATATTTTTTTTATTTATTATTATTATTATATTTATTTTTATATTATTTTTATCACGCAAGATAAGGACAAATAAGCATAGAAAACACATAGTAGAGCATGTGATAGCACATAAGATCAGGTAATGCACATATTACGGAAGATTCAACATGCCTAATTTTCCGACAAGGAATTGAAATCGTTTCTCATCCAAGGCCTTGGTGAAAATGTCGGCTAGTTGAAACTCCGTGTTCACAAAGTACATCTCTATCGTGCCTTTTTCTACGTGATCTTTGATAAAATGACATCTAATGTCTATGTGTTTTGTGCGTGAATGATGAACAGGATTGCAAGTAATGGCGATTGCACTCTGACTATCACTATATATGGGTATATTATTTAGATTGTACCCATAGTCGCGAAGCTGTGTCCGCATCCACAGCATCTGTGAGCAACAGCTGGCGGCAACTACGTATTCTGCTTCGGCCGTCGAAGTGGACACACAGTTCTGCTTTTTGGATGACCAGCAAACCAGCTTTTCGCCTAGAAAATTGAGCGCCACCGGACGTGCTTTTCCTGTCCATTCGGCAACCTGCATAGTCAGCGTCAGTGTAGCCAATAAGTTTAAAATTCGTACCCTTTGGATAACATAGGCCAATGGTAGAGGTGCCCTTAAGGTAGCGTAAAATTCTTTTGACCGCGAGCATATGGGATTCTTTGGGATCGGCTTGAAAACGGGCACACAAGCAGGTGGCAAACATGATATCCGGCCGACTCGAAGTGAGGTAGAGAAGAGAATAATACTGCGATACAGTGTGATGTCGACCGATTTACCAGAGGGATCGGCATCCAACTTGCAGATTGGTGACATAGGAGTGCCGAGAGGCTTGCTCTGTTCTTGATGAAACTTCTTCAGAATATCCTTGATGTATTTTGTCTGACTAATGAAAATTCCATCATTGAGCTGCCTGACTTGAAGGCCTAAGAAAAATTGCATCTCTCCCCATGTGACTCATCTCGAATTTGCTCTTCATGAGATCTCCAAACTTCTTGCAGAGCCGAGGATTTGTTGATCCGAAGATGATGTCGTCGACGTATACTTGGACGACCATCAGATCTTTGTCATGCCATTTAATGAAGAGAGTTGTGTCTATCGTTCCTCGTATGAATCCAGACTTCACGACGAAATCACTCAGGACATCGTACCAAGCACGTGGGGCTTGTTTTAGTCCATAGAGAGCTTTGTCCAAGCGATAGACATGATCGGGATGTTCTTGATCAACGAAACCTTCCGGCTGAGCGACGTAGACTTCTTCTTTTAACACTGTTAGGAATATAATATAGTGTTCAATTTCATTGTGTTTATCTTAGTTGGTTTGTATTTAGTTAACTTTGGACTAGTTTGTAATATTCTAGTTCTTAGTTACTAGGGGTATAATATATCAACTTATAGGGTATATATACCCCCAAACCCTAATTCATTAGGGTGTGTGTTTTTGGTGTAGTATGTGTGAGTGCGTGTGTGTTGAATAGTAAGAAAGCATTTTCAAAGCATTCATCGTCTTCACTGTCACACCCCACGCACAAGCTTTAAATCTTTCATCATTAGCGTGGTAAATCGTCCTAGGTCAGCATTGTTGGATCGAATACGGACCAACAAGTGGTATCAGAGCAAAACACGTTCGGACAATTTTCGAAATTTTTGGGTTTTTTTTTTGGTTCGAATTTCTGCCATTTCTTGAGTTTTTGAGCTGATTTTACTGATTTTGCAAGCTCAAGAGGTAATTAGGTTGTTTTCGAGTGATTTTAAGTGATTACCCAACTTTTTTCAGTTGATTTGGGTGAGTTTTGGGTAGAAATCGCGTCTGTTTTTCGTCATTTTCAGTCCAGAATTGGGCAGATGAACAAATTGCCCGATTGCTACAGTACCTGACAGCTACAGTACCAATTTACTCAGTTTCGGGCATTTTTATTCAGTTTCGAGCGAATTTTGACTGGTCAAACCCGAAACTGGACTGGTCAACTCAAAAATGGACTGGTCAACACCCGAAAGTTGACTGGTTAATCCAATTTTGACTGGTCAAACCCGAAACGGGACTGGTCAACATCGAAATTTGACTAGTTAATCCAATTTTGACTGGTCAAACCCGAAACTGGACTGGTCAACCCGAAACTTGACTGGTCAACACCCGAAAGTGGATTGATTTCAAAAAATAAAATAAAATAAAATAAAATCACTGTTGCAGTTTCGATCGGAACACTGTAGCAATTCACTGTAGCAGTTTCGATCGAAACGCTGTAGCACTTCACTGTAGCAGTTTCGATCGACATTGTAGCAGTTCGAAACACTGTAGCAGTTTCGATCGAAACACTGTAGCACTTCACTGTAGCAGTTTCGATCGAAACACTATAGCATTTCACTGTAGCAGTTTCGATCGAAACACTGTAGCAAATTCGCGATTCACTGTAGCACCCGAAAACACTGTAGCAATTCGCGATTCACTGTAGCAATTCGCCCGAAACTGCAACATTACCCGATTTTAAAAAAGAAAAAATTCTTTCAAAATTTTCTGAATTTTTTTTTATCATTGGGTAGAAAAAAAAACTCAAATTAATATTTTCGGGTCCAAAATTTTCGGTGTAGACGACGTTTTCGTAAAATATTTTTTTAAAGCAAATCCGCAAAACGTGTCAACGATCATTTATATCCAACAATCAACTTAGGACATCATTGACATATTATAGAAAAAGTTTTGGTAATTTCACGAATTTTTCGAAATCAACACAAAATTTTACGGTAAACGCTAAAAAAAAAATCGACGCCGACTTTCTTCGATACTTCTCGAGTAAAACCAAACTTTTCGTCACTGAAATTTCAAAAGCCAATTTCAATTTTTAATTAAATATAAAATCAAATTAAAATGGATGCTCAAACTAGGAAGATTGAGAATTAGAAGCACGTCTTGCTAATAATTACTCTTTGTTGCTTAAGCAACAAGAAAGCCTAGCTTATGCTAATGAAGATTTGACAAGCGCAAAGTCAAATATAATTAGTTTAGAAACTAAGTTAGAAGATAGTGAAAATAGGGTCTGCGAGATGACTAAAAATTTACGTTCTTGCGAAGCTGAGCGAAATGAAGTCTCATCAAAATATGAGACCGTCTTAGAGGAACAGCGTATGCTTTACTCTAAGATTAAAAGATTAGAGAATGTTATTTCAAATATAGGTCCAGCAGGTCAAAACTCACCTTCTAACTTAATTCCTAACGGGGCAAATAATTTACATGATCAAAAACCTACTCTATGTGATACTCCAGAGACTCTTCGTAAATTGAAAGATTTACAAGATACTTTGAACTCTGAAAGGATAGGTCTTGGCGCTGAAAAGGAAAGGCTTTTAAAGGAGATTTTATATCTCAAAAATTCCCCGTCTTTATCTGGTTCCAATAATTTGTCAAGTGATACATCTTCCTCGAAACAGATAAATAAAACAAAAACTAAAAGAAGCATCCTTGTTCCTAAAACTGAGAAAGCTTTTAATAATCATTCTAAGTCAATTTTGACTGAATCTGAAACGTTAAGTAAAAGCAAAGCGCTAAAAATAGCTAAGGAACAAATAAAGATTAGGAAGGAGAAAGGAAAATCAATATTATCTTCGAAAATTAAAGTCGAAAATGTTCAAGATTTTTCCTCTCCCATTCCTATCAAAGGAAAGCGTGCAAAGAAGAAGTTCCAAGCTTAAGCAAACGAACTTCTCAAATCCCGCACATTCATCATTATAAAGTGAATGATGTGAACTCTCGTAGGCAATATGACTCATCATCCAATGACGCATATAGCGCCATAAGCTTATATTCCTACTTGAAATACCCAGTCCAGATTCATTCCAGAAAGCATCTTATGCGACTGGCTAGGGAGAAAATCTTTAGGTCTTCTAAACCTAGACACACATTCACCGGCACTGAATTGTCATTTCCCTCTAAGGTTCACCAAACTTGGATTCCTAAGTCACAAACCATATTGAATAGGGCTTTGAAGGATGATATAGGATCAAAAACTGAACTAAATGTGCTTAACTTGTTTTCTGCTAACAAGGGAGGACCCATCCAAAAATGGGTACCTAAGTCCCGATAAAGTTTTTGCAGATTTCCAGCATGGGTAGGTACTAAGAGAGCTGCTCCACACTCATGACTGGTATGCGACGAGGGCAGCCAAACATCCCAGCGTGTATGGTATCTCGGGTTGCTCCACATACGCGACTGGCTAGCGAGGCGAGCGACCACACGAGGGTACATTATAGTTACTCATGCTTCAAAAAGACTTTAAATTCCAAATTTTTGCATGTAAACATGAGCTGAAATGCATAAATACCCTATTATAGGTATATTTCATTATGCATACAACTTATAGAAGTTTCAAGCTTAACGTTTACGTATGCATATAAGCTGAATTGATAAATGCCTATGTCTTTAAATTGGTACATTTTAACTATGCATATATCTTAAGGAACTTTGAGCTTAAACATTCACGTATGCATATGAGCTAAATTGTCAAAAATACCTAATTATTGGGAGCGATAAAAAGTGAAAAACGTACATTCTAATATGCAATTTTTAAAGAATAATAATTCTTTAGTTTGCATCTGATCTGAAAATAGATAAATACGTTCAAGCTTATTTTATTGGGAGAGAACTTATATGTTTTAACGTGCATGCATTGAGGGGGAATATCACTCCATATTTACGAGGGGAAAGTACGTTTTTAGGGGGAGTACATCTTAGGTGCACGATTTTGAGGGGGAGAAACTTCATTTAATCCATATACATATACGTATACATATACATATATCTATTACTACTATGATACTACTTATCTACTACTATTACGATAATATATATATATGTATAAAAAAAAGGAAAAGAAAAGCAAAAAAAAAGGGGAAAAGAAAGAAACACCCTCTCAAACGCTTCCACCTCCCAAGACGGACTTCACTTGAAAACTTGACCCTCAAGAGTTCGAGAATTACAAAAGGCGTGACATCCTTACAAACACGAAGATGATCTCAATGGCCCTGCTCCGACTTGCTGATGAAGCAGCACTCACCAAAATTTACGGACGCATGGATTGTAAGTTCCATGGTTCAGTCAGACCAAACTGAACCTAACTCCGGAACGTAGCCGAGTGTTAGTGAAGATTTCAAGTTCATAAGCCACATTCCCATTTCGTAATTCTTGACAAGACCAAAGAGTAGACGTTTCACATATCCCTCACCTCCCCTAATATTCGGGCCATCCCATATAGGTGCAGGAGTTGTTTTTTATCAGCTCCCGAGTAGAAGTTGCCTCATTTGGTCCAACGGCGCTATGCACAACCGAGCCTTACCCACTCATCAATCTCCCAATAGATCGATGTTTTATAAATCACGGGGAGCCGCGTAATCTATCACCGCTTTACTTGGAAGCGGGAGATATAGAACTAAGTGGTAGTCAGCCCCACACCACTGAACTTTCTTGAACACATCGAGTCTAGGTGTCCTCACTACCTAAAAGTTTTATATTTTTTAAGGACACATACACCTTTTCTCATCTGGACTTTGTGACCAGATCTGAACTTCCAGAGACATGTCATTCTAAGACATGCTTCGATGATAGGAAGGAAGTCCTGCCGTTGCAACATCAAAACAACAACGGTCGTAGGCCATCGTCTGCGAGCTACGCTCCTAGATCGATGTTAACGGAACGCCTATGTGGCTCCGGTTCTAAGCCCTGTCCTCACAGGCCGCGTCTTAGAGTTTAACTCTGAACTCGTGATGACAGATTGCCTTAGTGGCTCTGTCTGGGTTATTACCCGCACCGACCTGTCGTTTGTGCCCATCTTGGACTCCTATACAAGCATGCCGATCTCGTTAATACGAATCGCCATGAGGGGGAGAAGGGGATACGTATAAACAAATAGGTCGGACCACCCACCATTTCCGCCGCGCGTACCGCTATGAAGCCGGGCTCTCCTGCACGCAAACGTCAATTCAGAAGGAGCCTTGGCACAGTTTATAACACATCCCACGCTCACCATCTACATTCCGCCGTGCTTACCACGATGAAGCTGAACTCCACTGGAACCACCAATGTCACATTCCAAAGGAGCTTTGGCACATGTTAAAAGACACCACACGCATGCCTTCTTCTGGAGCTAGAGAAGCTTCCTCGAGGCCGAACCAGACAACTTCCTTCGACGAAGACGAATCTGGCACTAAGAAGAAGAAGATTGGAGAAGACTTGACGACTTCAAATACAGTAAAAGACAAGGACATGATGCAAACAAAATTACAAAAGATCTGCCACATCATCAAGAAACGAATATCGGGGGCGTGGATCACATTATACATCCGGTCTACAACGTATATCGTCAAGACAAGAGAGTTCTAGCTGGAAGTGCATTCAAACCCTCCACAAGAAGAGGAGTTAGCCTTTGCAGGGGGAGCAAGGGGGAGATTGTTAGGACTCGAGAGATTCTCCATGTGTACAACAAAGATAACCCGCGCTGAATTAAAAATTGAACACTAAGGGGGAGATTGTTAGGAATATTTTATAGTGTTCAATTTCATTGTGTTTATCTTAGTTGGTTTGTATTTAGTTAACTTTGGACTAGTTTGTAATATTCTAGTTCTTAGTTACTAGGGGTATAATATATCAACTTATGTGGTATATATACCCCCAAACCCTAATTCATTAGGGTGTGTGTTTTTGGTGTAGTATGTGTGAGTGCGTGTGTGTTGAATAGTAAGAAAGCATTTTCAAAGCATTCATCGTCTTCACTGTCACACCCCACGCACAAGCTTTAAATCTTTCATCATTAGCGTGGTAAATCATCCTAGGTCAGTATTGTTGGATCGAATACGGACCAACAAACACGCCGTTGAGAAAGGCGGTTTTAACATCCATCTGATAGACTTTGAAGTCTTTGTGAGCCGCATAAGCCAGCAGGAGGCGGATAGCTTCGATACGGGCAACATGAGCATAAGTCTCGTCGTAGTCGATGCCTTCCTGTTGATTGTATCCCTTAGCAACTAGCCTTGCTTTATTCCGGTCACTTCACCATCTTCATTTTTCTTATTCTTGAAAACCCATTTAGTTCCGACCACTGTTTTCCCATGTGGACGGGGTACCAAGGTCCACACTTGAAGACGTTCGAATTGATTGATTTCCTCTTGCATTGCAATTGTCCAATCCGGGTCTCGAAGTGCGTCTGCTAGGCTCGTTTTGGCTCAGGAAACAACTGAAAAGACTGTGTTAACGACGTGTCCTCACACCAACCGCAGGATCGCCAATTATGTGATCAACCGAGTGGCCTCTCGTCCACTTGCGCACATGAGGCAAGGCTGAAGTCGATGCGTCAGCCATCTGTGGATCTAGATTGCCTATAGTCTCCGATTGATCATTTGTCTGAGCGAGTTCCAATACTGCACTTGGATTGATCGTCTATGATGATACTTCCTCGATGACCACTGTAGGTTCTTCGGTGTTCTGTGGCAATTCTGAATCGGGTGGGGTAGAGGTGTGAGATGAACTTGGTACGTCGGTCTCGTTCGGTAGAGAATCCATTGTTGGTGTAGTCGTGTATGACCGATATACCGGTTCGAAGAGAGAATCCAAGTCGTCTATTGCAAGTGTTGTTGCTTCGTCTGACACTGATCCTGAAGTTGTTGCCATCTTCTGTTGGTTATGTGCCAACACACCAGTGATTACGGGTTCTGAAATGTTGTCTTCAGAAGCCAACGGGTTGAGAACGGGTCCTGAACTGAATTAGCAGGAACCATCGGGTTAGGCACGGGTCCTGGACTGAATTGACCAGAAGCCATTTCTCCCACTTCGTGGAAAGTGACGTTATAGCTTTCCTTAATAGTTCGGTTGGACTTGATGTATACTCGGTACGCTTTTGATGTTGAAGAATACCCGACAAATGTAGCTTCGAATGCTTTAGGGTCGAACTTTGCACGTTGCTCTCGATCGTTCGCCACAAAGCACTTGCACCCGAAGACTTTAAGGAAAGAGATGTTGGTCACTCTATTATTCACAATCTCGTACGGAGTCTTGTTGAACCGTTTGTGAACCACCGTCCTGTTTTGAGTACAACAAGCGGTATTGACTGCTTCAGCCCATAGAAAGTGTGGAAGTCCCGATTGGATCAGCATTGTACGAGCGGCTTCCACTAGTGTTCGATTTTTCCTTTCAACGACCCCATTTTGTTGAGGTGTTTTGGCGGCTGAAAATTGTTGACTTATTCCAAGTTTCTGATAAAACTCACTGAGGTGATTGTTCTTGAACTCAGTGCCGTTGTCTGTTCGAACAACTTGAATAGTCTGTTGCAGCAGATTTTGAGTTGTGTTCACAAAATTGATAATCAAGTCACCAGTCTCATCTTTCGTTCGGAGTAACTTTGTCCACGTGTAGCGAGAATAGTCATCTACAATCACTAAGACATACTTTATTCTATTGATACTCTGAGTCTGCATCGGACCACAGAGATCCATGTGAATTAGTTCCAATGGTCGAGAAGTAGACGCAATTTGCTTGACGTGATGAGATGCTCGCTTCATTTTTCCTAAATGACATGCCGAACAGTGATGCTCCTTTTGTAGTAGTATAGTTGGAAGCCCGTGAACCAACCTTTTCGTAGAAAGGCATTGGAGAGCTTTCATATTCAGATGAGACAGTCGTTGATGCCATAAGCTGTTCCTCTGTAAATCAATCTGAGAAATGAGACACACAGCTGTCGAGGGCCGCACAGACGTTAGGTTGATCGTGTAAAGATTGGATCTCCGAAGTCCTTGAAGGAGTTTTGTGTCCTGACTATCCAAAATTCTGCACCGGTCAGCATGGAAGACCACCTGGAAGCCTTTGTCACAGAATTGGCCTATGCTGAACAAGTTATGGCGGAGGCCTTCGACGTATGAGACATCTTTGATGGTCAGATTCTTCAGAATGATATCCCCAAGTCCTAGAATTGGGGCTGAATCGTTGTTCCCAAATCTAACTTTGCCGTTTGGTCGGTCTTTGTAGTTGCTCAGCAGCTCTTGATTACCGGTCATGTGTGTGGAGCAATCAGAGTCGAGGTACCACACATGATGGATCTGCAAAAATAAGAGCTTTAGGTACCCCACTTAAGCATGGGTCCTCTCGGATTAGCAGATTTAGTTTTGGGTTCAGATATGACTCCTAAATCTATTTTTGGAAGAGTCTTAATAACCCATTGCACTTTTGGAAAAGTGGGTTTGGGTTTTGCTCTATGGGAGACTTGGCCCTTTTGACTTTTGTCGTCCTAGGCGGAGATTTAGGAACCCATTTGGGTTGAACCTTGCAGGGAAGGTTAATTTCAGCACGTACAAATGCTTTGGAGGGTTTGACTGAGGAAAAGATCTTTTCTTGTGACAGTCTCCTAAGGTGCTTGGGGGATTTAATTTTTACGGGATACCGTAGGTGAGTACAGTCATGTACGGCGCCATAAGCTTTCTTTATGGCTGGATCTTGTTTCCTACGAGTCTTTCTAGTGGCATTTGTTTCAGAATGATTAATTTTTGATGTAGAGCCTATTTCGAAGTTGGTGCTTCTAAAGGTAATTGGCTGAAGTGAATAAGTAGAAGCAACTATCTTAAAAGTGGAAATAGCTCTTTTTATTTCTACGAGTGTCTTTTATTGTAACAGAATGAGTAGCATGTTCAGAAACATTTAAATCTAATGGCTCCTTCTTTATCTTAGTGCTAGACACTCTCGCCTTTGTTTTTAGTGTTGACGCTACGCTCCCTGTAGACGTAGGTAAAGTAAAATTAGTCATAGCACTTTTAACAGAATTATTTTTACAATTTTTATCTTTCAAAGGCGTTTTTTCATTTTTCACGCTTTTTGTAATAGCGTGAGAGGTAGTTTGGGAGGACGAGGAAGCCTTGAGATTTTCCATCTCCTTAAAGAATTTTTTCTTTTCAGCTTCGAAATTCTCTCGTTCTTTTTCTAACTTTGCCTGTGACTCCTCAATCTGTGTTTTATGATAGGGGGTTTGTAGAGAGAATTTTTATAATTAACGGTTTTAACTTCCTCGTGGTGTGTTTGAGAGTCACGAGGTAGAATTTGAACTAAATTGCAGACAGGTGTTAGAGTTTCTTTCCTATTTTTGTCCCTTTCATTTAGTTCTTTGTAGTCAAAGGGGATTTCTGGACTATGTGGACCTTGTCTAATGGATGAATCGAAAGTATTTTCATAAGACGATTCAGTAAAATTTCTAAGAGAGGTTATTCCTAAGCCCATGTGTTTAACATCGTATATTTCTTTCTTTTGTAAAACGCACGGGTTAGCAATAACTAGCAATTATTTGGGTTGTTATTTTTTTCGCGCCAATTTTTTCTCTGCTTCTGCCATGGCGAAAAAGAGGAAAGTGGTGACACAGAGGGCGCCGCCGGTCACGGTGGTGACGACGCCGCCCCCTACCGATCCGAACCTGACTACGACATCGAAACGCACTAGTGATAGCAAGCAGATGCGAGGGAGCACATCGGTGAATTCGAGGAGTACTGTTCCATTGGTGCGAGGGAGCATGACGCCGCCCGAACCATTGGTGACTGGTGCGAATCATCGATCTGCGTCTCCTGATGGCAAATTGGACAAGGCAAGGGATAAATTGACCACGCCTACTTATAATTACAATTTGAGAGGTCAATTGTCTGAGGATGAGAGGCGCACTGTTTCATTGGGTAAACTTGCGTCTTCAATGCGATTGGAACCTGATACTCAATTGGAGAAGGAGTGGCCAAAATTGGGCAATTCTACTACTCATGTCCTTGAGCAGGATCCTGAGAGTAGTCCGTGGACTAAATTCAATGCCAAATTACTTAGCAATCAGGATAACCGTCTTACATATGTTGAGCCGATCACTGAGAAAGGACAAGCAATTGGAATGGTGGAGGTTGAGGAGATTCAGGAGGAAGTCGGACACTGGGAATCTGCTTTGTTGTGTTATGTGCTTGGGGCAAATCCGCCATATAGTGTCATGGCTGGTTTTTTGAAGCGAAAATGGGATAAGCTGGGGATGCAGAATGTGTGGCAAGTCAGACAGGGTCTCTACTTGGCTAAGTTTGGCAATAAGGCAACTCGGGATAAGATCATACAATCTGAGATACTGCACTTTGATAGGAAGCCCGTGATTCTAACCCCATGGACCGAAGACACACAGTTAAGCAAAACAGGGGTCGAGAGTGTTCCTATATGGGTGCAACTCCCACAGCTTGAATTGAAATATTGGGGACTGAGAACATTGAGTAAACTCTCTAGCTTGCTTGGAAAACCCGTTATGACTGATGATGTCACTAGGAAAAAAGAGAGAATCCACTATGCAAGGATTTTGGTGGAAGTTGATATTACCAGGCCTTTAAAGGATACAATCCAATTCCTCAACGAGAAGGGACAACTACTAGAACAGAAGGTCACCTATGAGTGGAAACCTGTTTTGTGTAACAACTGTAAAGGGTATGGACATGAAGAGACTCTATGCAAAAAGGTTATACCCAAGAAATGGCAGACTGTGCAAATGGCAAAACCAGTGGTGCATGTACCAGGGGCTGCCAACATCACTGTCCCAGTCCCTGAAGAGGCAGCAGTGCAAAATACCCCTGTAGCAGCTGTAACACATCCTATACGAGCACCAACTCTCCTGACTGGTAATGAGAGGCAGAACACAGCCATAACAGGAACAGACCCTAGGGAGTCCTGGGCTGACTTAATTGTGAATGAGAAAGTGGTAGCAATGGGTGAACAAGGTCACACCCCTCCCAAGCAGAGGGTTTCAGAGGTAGACAATGGATAGATGTGCCTCATGGAATGTGCGGGGCCTTAATGGACCTGCAAAACAGAGAGAGGTGACCCTCTTCTGTAATAAGCATAGAATCAATATAATGTGTCTTTTAGAAACAAAGCTAAAAACAGAAACTGTAGATAGCACAATAAGTAGAATTTTTGGAGGATGGGATTTCTGTCACAACCTCAGTGATCACCCTAGTGGCAGAATAGTAGTGGTGTGGAGGGGTGGTACTGAGATGGAAATCTTGTCAAAGTCAGACCAGCATATACATTTCAAGGTCTTGAAGAACAGAACCTTCATAACCTATCTAACCGTGATATATGGCCGCAATGAGCTCAATGCTAGAGTAAAACTGTGGGAAATTATGATACAGCTGGGGGACACTCTCTCAGAGCCGTGGATGGTATGGGGGGACTTCAACAACATAAAGAGCTTTGAGGATAGATTGGGGGGTGCAGACATTTCAGCCTCAGAATTCAGAGATTTTAACCTCTGTCTGCAACAGTGCCAGCTCCAGGAGATAAAAAGGAGTGGTTGTCAATACACATGGACTAATAAACAGTGCCCTGAGAAGAGAATATGGAGCAAACTTGACTGGGGTTTTGCCAACCAAGCATGGCTGACCACATTCTGTGATCACTTCACTGTTTTTCTTCAAGAGGGGGTCTCTGATCATACCCCGATTGTGCTCAGGAACTCTGCTCAATCCCTAGGGCCAAGAAGAGCATTCAAGTACTTCAACATGTGGTCGATGGCCCCTAATTTTCTGAGCTTAGTACAGGACCAATGGTGCTCTAAGCCAGGATCAGCTATGAGGAATGTTTGCTGGAATCTGACCAATCTTCAGAGGTCCCTTAGGGGTTTAAACAGATCCATGTTCTCTAACATTACTACCACTACCGAGCAGGTCAGGCAGAAGCTAGAGGAAGTGCAATTAGCCCTTCATGCAGATCCTCTAAACACAGAGCTTCTAGCTAGTGAACAGGCAGCAAGAGTAGAATATGGATTCTTAAGTGTGGCTAGTGACAAATTTCTGCGGCAAAAGGCTAAAACCAGATGGCTAGCTGAAGGGGATCAGAATTCAGCTTTTTTCCATGCCAGGATTAAGCAGAGGAACTACTCCAACCGAATTCTGGCTATAGAGAATCAAGATGGCAGAATTATTACAGATAATGGAGAGCTGCAGAACCATTTTACAGCATACTTTCAGGAAGTGTTAGGTAAAAGGAGGCATACAAAAAGCAACTTGGACCAGAGAGTTGCTGAAGAGGGGTATCTTCTAACACTGGAAGATCAACTGAGCCTCATTAGACCATTTGACAGGAGTGAGGTATGGGCTGTGGTTAAGTCCATCCACTCAGATGTGGCTCCTGGCCCAGATGGCTATGGAAGTGATTTCTTTAAGCAAGCTTGGAGAGTTGTGGGGGAACAAGTCACTGATGCTGTGATAGAATTTTTTGACACAGGTAAATTGATGCCTAGCCTCAATAGAACTATGCTCTGCCTTATTCCTAAAGTGCCCCATCCCAGCACAGCACAGGAATTCAGACCCATAGCGTGCTGCAATACATTGTATAAGTGCATTGCCAAGCTGTTGTGTAGCAGAATTAAGCCCCTACTCCCTAAGATCATCCATGCTAACCAAAGCGCATTTGTGGAGGGAAGATCAATTGTGCACAATGTCTTATTATGCCAAGACCTGCTCAGATTGTATAGGAGGAAGAACTCTTCAGCTCGGGCCCTAATGAAAGTTGATATTAGGAAAGCATATGATACCTTGGATTGGAGTTTCCTGGAAAGATGGCTCAGTATGCTCAGATTCCCCCAGAAATTCGTAGCATGGATCATGGAGTGTGTGTCCACTGTCTCTTACTCGGTATCCATTAACGGGTCTATAGCTGGGAATTTTAAAGGTGCTCAGGGCCTGCGGCAGGGAGACCCTGTCTCTCCCTTGCTTTTTGTAATTTCCATGGAGTACCTTACTCGACTGCTGCAGCTGTCTTCCAAGGTTCCCAGATTCAGGTTCCATCCGTTGTGTAAGCAGATCAACTTGGTAAACCTTTGCTTTGCAGATGATCTTATGATCTTCTGCAAAGGAACCACTGGAGCTGTATCAGTGGTGATGGAAGCGCTCAGGAACTTCCAACAGGTCTCTGGTCTCGATGCCAATCTGCAAAAGTCAAGCATTTTCCTTGCTGGTACTTCTAAGGAGGTGTCTGAGCAGATTATTCAGATCACAGGGTTTAAGTTGGGAACTTACCCTATGCGATACCTGGGAGTACCCCTATCCCCAGTTAGATGGAGCAGAGCTTCATGCCAAGCACTTGTGGAAAAAATCACAGCAAGAATTCAGTGTTGGGCCACGCGCAATCTCTCATATGCTGGTAGATTGTGCCTCATTAATGCTGTTCTATTGGCTACCCACGGTTACTGGGGATCAATCTTCTTACTGCCCAAGGCTGTGACAAAAGAGGTTGATAGAATTTGCAAGGAGTTCCTATGGGGGAGGAAATCACATGGCAAATGTGTTCCGCTACTGAATTGGGACAGTGTCTGCTGCCCAAAGAAACAGGGAGGATTGAATATACGGGATTGTGCTACTTGGAATACTGCACTGGCGGGGAAGCAAGTATGGGATATTACACTTGCAGTGGATTCCTTGTGGATCAAATGGGTGAATGTAATTTACTTAAAGGGAACCAATTTCTGGGATTATAGCCCGGCGACAGACTCGAGTTGGCACTGGCGTAAGCTGAATCGACTCAAGGAAAAGTTCAGATCAGGATATGCAGGCTGTAAATGGATACCAGCAAGGGATGGTGTTTATACTGTAAGAAGTGGATATGACTGGCTTAAAGGGAATCCTTCTTCTTTCCCATATTGCGGAGCGGTTTGGAACAGGCTTAATCTGCCTAAGCATTCCTTCGTACTATGGTTGGTTGTGCAGAGAAGGATATTGACAGTAGACAGATTGAGCAAATGGGGCATGCCGATCCTCAATAGAAAATGCAGGCTATGCGATATAGAAGAAGAATCTGTGGAGCATTTGTTTTTGACTTGCCAATTTAGCCAACAGGTGATTAAAAAGATCAATGACTGGTTACAGTTTGGAGGCTCAATTCAGTCCTTTGATGACTTGTGTAAGTGGTTGATCTATGTGGGAAGGAAGCGTGATGCAAGCCACCGTATAAGATGTGCCTGTTATGCTGCTACAATTCATCATGTATGGTGTGAGCGCAACAGACGAGTGCATGAAGCAGGGGGGCGTAGTGCGGAGCAGATTGCTGGTATGATTAAACGGGAAATGTTCTTAAGGTTGCAGAGTTTCAGTCATATAAAACAGATTGCTAATTTCCGTTTTAGTTCAGTGTAGTTTTTTGTCTGTTGGAAGTGTTATCAGTTTGGGAGGGGATGTGATGTAACACACGATTGGTCTCTGTGGTAAATGAAAAGTTCATTTTACCAAAAAAAAAAAAAAAAAACGCACGGGTTAGTGAAACCTATGCCTTCTATAGGATTATAGAACTCTATATCCTTGGGCTTGTTCAAAAATATCGTCTGTTCGGATTGTCCCCTACGCGTAGCTATATCGTCTAATTTCTTTACTTTGGCAAATAGTTTCTTGCGTTCCTCACCTAGGAGAGCATAATTATTTTCCACGGTTAGTTTAGCGGCTTGACAGGCATCGAAATCCTTACTAAGCTCACTAATCTTAGCATTCGATATTTCTAATTGAGCTTCTAGGTTAGTGATCTTAGAGGTAGCTTTGGTTATCCTACAATTTAAAATGGCTTTCTCGTTGAGATTTCTAACCAAGCAATTGTAGTTATTTGCTAGCCTATCTTCTAATTCCTTAATCTTTTCTCTCTGTTGTCCTAGTTGAGGTTGACTAGTCTCTCTAGAATGGAGGCTCTTAGTAAGTTCATCTATTTTTGCACTAGAGCTCCTAAGTTCTTGTTCGAGACTATCTATCTTCTCCTGAGCTCTCTCAAGTTCGTTCTCTACTTCCTTTATACTTTTCTGCTAACGTTTCATGTTAGCATATTGCTTTTGATATGATTCTAACATGGTCAATAATGTGGAAGGAGTGGCTACCTCATTTGAAGACGTGGATGCGTTGTCGTCGTCCGTACGAGTGGATGTTTCGGCGTCCAATTCGTTGTCGAGACGGGCCATGAGGGCTAAGTTCTCTTCTTCGGAGCTCGACGTGTCCTCGAGCCATTGGTCCTGTTCGGCCATGAGAGCTACTCCAGCTTCTTTCTGTTTTGTCAATTGAAGCTTCCTGGAGTAGTAGTTTGCATCTCTTTTCTTCGGGAGAGTGCACTCTCTGGGGAAGTGACCTGCTTTGCCACAGTTAAAGTTTTGTTAGTCTCTTTGGGATTCTTGACCTCGGAACTCTCCGGAGCACGTTCTTTGTTCTTGGAGCTTGTAGTCCGAAGTCTATTGGCTGTGGTTGAAGACTTCTTCTTGAAGTACTTCTTGCTCATCATTTGTCCAATGAGAGCCAACTGTTTTCCAAGGGCTTTCACGTTCGGCTCGATGTTGGAGTCCGATTCATCTTCCGACTCTGATGATGAAGGTGGCCTAACGATCTTTTCCTTTCTTGATCTTGTGCTCCTCTTCTCCGAGACTAAGGCAACCGTGTCATCGGTTTGTTTGCCTTTCCGCTCTTTGGTAATCTCGCGGATATCCTCCTCATGCTGAGCGAGATTATCGAACACGGCATGGACATCCAACTCCTCTAGATCTTTATTTTGTCGTATTTGAGTGGATATTTTCTTCCATTCCGTGGGCAGAGAAGATAGAAATCCAATGTTTGTCTCCATGTTGTCTTCGTTATTTCTATCTTCCTCATCTCGTTGAGAAGAGTGAGGTATCGTTGGTAGATTTCGTATAGACTCTCCTCCGGCTTTGCTTTGAATGAGTCGTAAGCAGTGAGAATGTTCGCCTTCTTGGCCTTTATGCCAACTTCCGTCCTTTGCATCATCCTATGCAGCTCATTCCACATCCCTTTGGCCGATGTAAGGCCGTCGATTTGTCTGTATATATCGTTGGGGATGCCCTGCATAAGGGTGTTCATGGCTACTAGATCCGCCTTAGCTCGAGCTCTTTCCTCCAGAGAGTATTCTATAGGCTCCTTTAGTCGCCTAGAAGCTGGAATTGCTGGAGTAGCTGTTTCGTCCCCGGGTACATGAACCCAGAACTGTGCCGGTCCCTCTTCAAGGGACTTCAGTAGATTTTCGGCTTGATCCTTTAGAGCGATGAAATTCTGAAAGCGGCGTCTCCACACTGTGTATTCGCCTCTTTGCAAGATCGGCGGACGGTTGTCATTTTCGAGTGAGTATGCATCCATGTTTGTATTATAGTAGTCGAGTTGTTGAAGGATCTTCGTTGATTGTTTCGAGGGTTGAAGACGATGTAAAGTGCTTCACAAGTGACGAAATTCGTTAGTAGCGTTTGATTCGAAGATTAGATCGACAATTATTTTCGATTCAATCTTTAGAGTATGATCGAAATTAATTTCGTCGATATAGAATGTATTTACTGTTTTCGTGCGAGAAATTTTGTCAGCGTGATATTTTACGAGCGAGATAAATTGCTCAAAATCATTCGGTCGAGAAAAATTTCTTGATCGTGAATTTATTTAGATCGTAAAGAAACAGTACGTTAGTAAGTTTCTCGACAAGTCAAAATAAATCTGTTGACTAGAAAAAATTCTCGCGTGTAAATGATTTTCGCCTGGTCAAACGTTAAAAGGTTTGACTGAAAAAGTTTTTCGAGTGAAAGTTTTTACGCATGCAAAGTCAAAATAAGTCTCTCTCGAAAAAGTTTTTCGCTGTATAATGCTCGAGAAAAATTTCTAACTAAAATCGTTTCTGCTGATGACGATTCCAGCGCTGACTTCGTATTCTGACCGAGAAAAATTCTCGCGCCAAGCTTTTCGATCGAGAAACTAATCCGATCGCAAAACCTTGCGAGAAAAATTAGAGCAATCGTGAAAAATTCACAGAATACAATTAACACAGATTCGAGCAAAAACACGGAATTAGACAGTGATATTTCAGGTAATCGCTCGCAATCAATAGCTAACTAAGCACGAACAAGCAATTAAACACGTTATGAAGCAAAATATATCGAATTTGAGCAAAATCAGAACGTGTTTTTCATGTTCTTCGCAAACAGTAACACGCAGAAGCAATTCAATCCTAAAAATCGAAGTTCAAACTGCTACAAATTTAGCAATGATCATTTATCACTTAATCTCGCACTGAAACATCAGATTCAAGTCAATTAAGCACAGAATTAAGCTATTAGATCGAAAAACTTTTCGCGCCAAATCTGTTCTTCGATGGAACAGTGTTCGAAATAAAATTTTGATCCAATTCTAACAATTTACGATTCAAAACAGAACGAATCTGCTCTGATACCAATTGTTAGGTCCTCAGATCAACAACTCTACGATCCTAGGCTAGAATTCATAGTAATTCGATCGTTTAGATAATCAATTGAAATCGATCGAAAAACTCAAGTTAAGAACACTAGAGAGAATTCAATTAGAGTGAGAAAGTTACTGTTGTTTCTCTCTCTAGAAATCGAATTGCAAGCCCTTCGGATCAATTCTCTAAACTTTCTCTATTAAGCTCAATTGATTTACATGTATTTATACCAAACAAACTTGGTATAAGTATCAAACTAGTCCTAATCTAAGGACTACTATACAAAACGCCCCAAATTACGAGGACAACTAATGAAATCAAGCACAATTACAAATGGTATTCTACACATGTCGACATTTACTCCAAAATTTTGTGTTGTCCAAATCTCGAAATCATTGCTTACACTATATCGAGATTTATTCTTTATTGAGATCTTTGTGTAGAATTCAAATGTCGAGCTCTTATATATATAATGTCGAGGTCCATGACGTCGAAATCATATATTACTTAAATATCGAACCCTTGCATACAATGTCGATATTTCACAACTAACTCAAGCTTTATTTTATAATTCATGTCGAGATTCAACCCTGATAATGATTTCGAAATTCTGTATGAAATCTCGAAATCAGATATATATCGAAATCTTTGTGTAATGTCGAAATCTTGCTTATCAATACATCTCGACATTTTGCTTATGAATACATATCGACGTCTTTATATATATTATTTCGAATTCTAAAATGATAATTTCGAAACATGTAAAATTTGAAACTTAGCTCAAATGATAATTTCGAAACCAAGGTGTTCAAAGCTTTAAGGTTTCGAAATTCATAAAAATCGAAATTAAGGTTTTCAAATTAAGCCACTTTAGTGCGATTGTAATTAGACTAACAAATCCTAATTTTATATGTTTCTATACTTAGGGTTTGAAGGTTAACGATTTACCGTACGATAAGCTAAGGATACCAGGTAAGTGGAAATCGCAACTATAACACATAATTTTTATGTGTATGAAATTATGTGTTATGTGCTTTTATGATTTCATGTGACGTGTTTATGTGCTTATATGATTTTATGTGAGTTCTTACGCGATTTAAATTACGTTATACAATGACATGACACGCATATTCATGGCATGAGCATATGCACTCACGATTAGTATGAGAGTCAGGAAGATAGCGTGCATGAGTATAAGATCGCCTGTGAGCGATGTATATTTGCCGATATAGGCATTTGTGTCGACTCAATGATGAGTCACGGCTCTTCTATGCTACCTAAATATATTACGGCGATTCATGAGGCCGACTGCCTGATTCACGAGAGGCAGGAATATAAATAGCACGGCGATTCACGAGGCCGACTCCCTGATTCACGAGAGGCAGGAATATAAATATTACGGCGATTCACGAGGCCGACTGCCTGATTCACGAGAGGCAGGAATATATATATATATATATATATATATATATATATATATATATATTACGGCGATTCACGAGGCCGGCTGCCTGATTCACGAGAGGCAGGAATATAAATATTATGGCGATTCACGAGGCCGACTGCCTGATTCACGAGAGGCAGGTAAATACCAGTAGCGGGAGATGCAACCTGGAGGATGCGACTCGAGGGTATGAGCGGCACCGAGGGAACCTCGAGTGTTGGCGACCTCGTAGTAAGCTACCAGTGGGTTGCGCCCGCGTGTCAGGCCGCATTGGGATGGAAAGGCGCCTTAGGGTTAAACGAAGTTTGTGTGCCCAGGTTAGCCTCTCAATGGGAACGCATTGGGATTGAAAGGCACTATTAGCCTCTCAGTGTGGACCGCATTGGGATTGAAAGGCACCATAGGGATAAGCACAGATGGAGTACTCGGGTTTAGCCTCCCAGTGTGTGTACTGTCACATATTTATACCCTTAGGGGTTTGAGTTCTATAAGGTGCATAGTAAGATTGAAAGCCGAAGGGGCCTTCGCTAATTAGGTCGCGTGCATTGCATGCATGATTTTCACTTACTGAGCTTTATAAGCTCATTCCATGATTTTATGTGTTGTAGGACCCCGCGATCACGGTACGTGATCATTTTCACGGCGAGGCCAAGTTTTGAAGCTTCCGAGGGCTTTTGAGATGGAAGTGTGAGCATGGATGCGACCTCGTGGAGGCCTAGTAGATAGATTTATTTTGACCCGCATGCGCGCTTTCCTATGTTATTAGGACCCAGGATGATTTTGTAGGAACCGTTACGATTCCTTTTTATAAAAGGAAAAATTTTATCAGAAATTTCATACGATTTATTTCGTTATTACGACACTAGTTACGTAAACTAGTTAAAAAAGTAGTGGTGGAGGGCGGGGCTGCCACAGGTGGTATCAGAGCTTAGGATATTGGTCTTAGGAACGTTAGGATAGAAGAACGATGGGTAGAACAAGAAATGAAAATAGTGGGGGTGCAGATAAGGGTAAAGAACCCGCAGCCTCTACCGATAGTCGGGATGCGACTATTCTGCAACTCGCGGAACTAGTCCGCCAACAATCTGCCCAAATCCAGCAACTGATCCAGCGACAAAACGCTGGTGGGCAATCAAGCAATGGATCTTCTCAGGCCGACAGAATCGAAATGGTCGGGGAAAGGTTTCGTAAACTTAACCCCCCAACCTTTGAAGATGCTGTTGACCCAACCTCGGCTGAGGATTGGCTTCGAACCCTAGAAACTATGTTCCAACATAGCCGTACCCCTGAAACAGAAAAGGTCTTGTGCGCTAGCTACCTATTAAGGGGGAGCGCAGGTCATTGGTGGGACACAATCCTGACTCTTGAAGATCCTTTGACAATGACCTGAGAACATTTCAAAGTACTTATCCGAAATAAGTATTTCACTGCTCCCGTCCGTGCCCAGAGGATGAACGAGTTCATCAATCTCCGCCAAGGAACAATGACAGTGGCGGAGTATATTAGGAAATTCGAACAGTTGTCTCGATTCGCCACACACATTGTAAGTACGGATGCGTTAAAGATTGAGCGATTTATGGAGGGCTTGAAGCCAGAACTTTACCGCGACGTTGGCATGGCTGGACTCCAAGGGGCTACTTATGCCAAATGGCAGAACGAGCCCTGATGGCTGAGCAAGCCGAAATCCGAATTGTACGAGCACAGGAAATATTTTATCAGAAATTTCATACGATTTATTTCATTATTACGACACTAGTTACGTAAACTAGTTAAAAAAGTAGTGGTGGAAGGCGGGGCTGCCACAGTTGCTCCCCCTATATATGTAAATAAACGCAATTAACTCCCTGTAATTCAGGTTAGTGACTGCTCCTTCTTTAAATTTTGTAAATCTGCAATACTTAGAGAAAAAGATGTCGAGATGATTAGAGTTGTACCAATGTCGTGTGCTTCAAAACGCGGAGATTCACGAAGTCCTCCGCTGAAGTGCTTTGTACAAGGAAAATCAAATTGGAATTTTCTGGAACACTTAGAGATGGATCATCAAAATTATTTGGAGGTCAAGGCATGAATGTTGTAAATGCTCCCCCTCAAATAGTGCACCTCAATTGATTTATCAAGCAAGTACATAAATCAATCTAAGTAACAACTTAAGAACATTCGATTTATCAAGATTAGCCTAGATACATGATCCCCTAAACATGTAACTATACTATTGCGTGAGGGTATGAGCAAAAACAAATATTCGCATTTTCAACAATTCAGCTCAAATGCAAAGTAGAATTGCATATCAAAATGTGCGAAGTACAACAATATATCCTTTTTTATACTAATTTTATTTAATAGTATGGGGTGAGATATTTTGCTTCGATCATTGTCACGCCTAGAAATTCACAAGACACTTG
This sequence comes from Craterostigma plantagineum, assembly GCA_027422505.1. NCBI lineage: Eukaryota > Viridiplantae > Streptophyta > Magnoliopsida > Lamiales > Linderniaceae > Craterostigma > Craterostigma plantagineum. The sequence goes on along the minus strand of JAPQWV010000009.1, from coordinate 17,430,757 downwards.
AAAGATTTTATGCCGTCAAGTCACGTCAGCAAACTAAAGTCCTAAATTCAAAGTAGGATCCATTTCGACAACTCTCACTAGGTTCGCTCTAGCGCTCATTTATTTTTGACTAGGGATTTTATATTTATAACGCTCAAGTCAACACAAGTCATATTAAGTCAATTTACCTGTGATTGAGGTGATTTTAATCATTTCACCGAGCGAGAGACCGTCGATTCGGAATTAAAGGGACTTTTGAGGGATTTAGTATTTTGGTTCTGAATTAGATTAGGAATTAAAGGGACTTCGTGGTGCTCCTCTTTTCAGCCGTTCTGACGAGTGTACGAGATTATCAATAGAGAAGTTCACAGCAAGATCCATGCCCCCTTCTTAATGATTTGAGATTGTGATAGTCGAGAGACGGGTTCTTTTGGTCTGCTTTTTGTGGTTGTGCATTCCTCGTGTGCGTCTTCACCTTCTTTTGTCATCTTTTTCTTTTTTGTATTCGGTATTCTCCCCCTCCTTTTCTCAACTGAATATCCCGCCGAACGTTTAGATAGTCGGTTGAAGGCTCAAAGGGTTTTCAAATGAAGAAAAGGAATTTGGAGAAGGCTCAAAATGGATGATTAAAGGCTATGTTAAAGGAGTGAAAATTATATATTTGGCCGAGTGAGGAATATCGTAAGTGCCGTAATCATGTTCCTAACGTTCTAACGCAAGACGAGTATGAGGCCAAGAATCACTAGTTAAGACAAGCCATGATTGTGTGACTCGCTCGAGAATTGATCCGTCGGAAGAAATAAAAGGCTAGAATCCTCACTAATATAAAGTGGCTTTGTGTCTAGTAGAGTCTACGAAAGAATGTTTAGACACAAGAATGCGACTTAGACTGACAAAATTAAGCAATTAATCAGTCGCATGTCATACGTGACTTAGATCGAGCATCCTAATGATATCGTCATACCCCTAATATTATACTTATATGTATAATATTTTTTTTATTAATTTTTATAGTTTGATTAATATAAGATATTTCACGCAAGATATAGTATTAAAGTATAGAAAACACATAGCATAGAACATGTAAAACCACATAGGAGCACGTAAAGCATAGATTACGGAAGATTCAACATGCCTAATTTTCCGACAAGGAATTGGAACTGTTTTTCATCCAAAGATTTGGTGAAAATGTCAGCTAGTTGATATTTCGTGTTCATAAAGTACATGTCAATCGTGCCTTTTTCTACGTGATCTTTTATAAATGATATCTAATATCTATGTGTTTTGTGCGTGAGTGGTGAACAGGATTACACGTAATCGCAATAGCACTTTGGCTATCGCTATAAATGGGTATATTATTTAAATTGTACCCATAATCGCGAAGCTGAGTCCGCATATAGCATTTGCGAGCAACAGCTGGCAGCCGCGACGTATTCAGCCTCGGTCGTCGACGTTGAAACGCAATTCTGCTTCTTTGATGACCAGCAGACTAGCTTTTCGCCTAGAAATTGAGCGCCACCGGATGTGCTTTCTTGTCCATGCGGCAACCTGTATAATCAGCATCAGTATAGCCAATTAATTTGAAATTTGTGCCTTTAGGGTACCATAAACCTAAGGTCGAGGTGCCGTTTAGGTATCCCAAGAAGAATTGCATCTCTCCCATGCGACTCATTTCGAATTTGCTCTTCATCAAATCTCCAAGTCTCTTGCATAGCCGTGGATTTGTTGATCCGAAAATGATGTCTACATAAACTTGGACGACCATCAAGTCCTTGCCTTGCCATTTTATGAAAAGGGTCGTATCTATGTCCCTCGGATGAACCCATATGTTACGAGGAAATCACTCAGGACATTATACCAAGCGCGTGGGGCTTGTTTCAGTCCCTAGAGAGCTCTGTCCAATCGATAAACGTGATCGGGATGTTCTTGATCAACAAAGCCTTCTGACTGAGCGACATAGACTTCCTCCTTTAACACGCCATTGAGAAAGGCTGTTTTAACGTCCATTTGATAGACTTTGAAGTCTTTGTGAGCCGCATAAGCCAAGAAAAGGCGGATGGCTTCGATTCGGGTAACAAGAGCATAGGTCTAGTCATAGTCAATGCCTTCCTGTCGATTATCCATTCGCAACCAGCCTTGCTTTGTTCCAAATCACTTCCCCATCTTCATTCTTCTTATTCTTAAACACCCATTTCGTCCCGATAATGGTTTTACCATGCAGACGGGGTACTAAGGTCCACACCTGAAGACGCTCGAATTGGTTGATCTCATCTTGCACTGCTATTACCCAATCCGGGTCCTTTAGTGCGTCTGCTACCTTGGTTGGCTCATTTTGGCTTAAGAAGCAGCTGAAAAGACTGCGTTAGTGACGTGTCAGTACTCCACTCGAATGATCACCAATAATCTGATCAACCGGATGTGCTCGAGTCCACTTGCGCTCATGTGGCAGAGCTGAAGTAGATGCATCGGCCATTTATGGACCGAGATTTCCAATTATCTCAGGTTGTTCATGAGGTTGAGGTATGTCTGGTTCTTCACTTGGAGTGAGCGATTTTGATGAGACTTCCTCATTGATTATGGTAGGTTCTTCAGTGATCTGTGGTAATTCTGAATCGGATGAGGTAGGGACATTTGAAGAACTTGGTACATTAGCCTCGTCGAGTGGGGGATCCACTAACAGTGTAACGGTAATGGTGTCTGGCCGATATACGGGCTCAAATAGAGAGTCCAATTCCTCCAACGCAAGTCTCGAAGCTTCTTCTGACTAGTCCTGAGTTGTTGCCATCTTCTGTTGGTTTTGTGCCGACACACCAGTGAATACGGGTTCTGAACTGTCGTATTCAGAAGCCATCTGGTTTGGCACGGGTCCTGAACTGAGGTGTGCAGGAGACATTTCTGCCACTTCGTAGAAAGTGACATTGTAGCTTTCTTTGATTGAGCGGTTGGACTTGATGTATACTATATACGCCTTCGAAGTTGAAGAATACCCAACGAATGTGGCTTCGAATGCTTTAGGGTCGAACTTAGCTCGTTGCTCTCTGTCGTTCACCACAACGCACTTGCACCCGAAGACCTTGAAGAAGGAAATATTGGGTAATTGCTTGTTTATTATTTCGTACGAAGTCTTGTCGAAGCGCTTGTGAACCACCGTCCTGTTCTGACTGAAACAGACGGTATTTACTGCTTCAGCCCAAAGGAACTGTGGGAGGCCAGAACGAAGCAGCATCGTGCGTGCGGCTTCCACTAGAGTTCTGTTCTTCATTTCAACGACACCATTCTGTTGAGGCGTCTTGGCGGCTGAGAATTGCTGACTAATTCCATGTTTCTGATAAAATTCACTGAGGTACTTGTTCTTGAACTCAGTGTCGTTATCCGTTCTGATGACTTGGTGGTTTGTTGTAGCAAATTCTGAGCAGTGAGCACAAAAAATTAATTATCAAGTCCCCGGTCTCATCTTTAGTTCGGAGAAACTTTGTCCATGTGTAGCGAAAGTAGTCATCAACAATGACCATAATATACTTGCGTCCATTGATACTCTGTGTTTGCATCGGTCCACAGAGGTCCATGTGAAGCAATTCCAACGGTCGTGAAGTAGAGGCAATTTGTTTTATATGATGAGATGCTCGCTTCATTTTTCCTAGTTGGCACGCCGAACATTGATGCTCTTTCTGTAATACTATAGTTGAAATACCGTGAACCAACTTTTTCGTTGAAAGTTGTTGAAGAGCTTTAATATTGAGATGAGACATACGTTGATGCCATAAGCTGTTCCTCTAAATTACAGTCTGAGAAATGAGGCAAACAGCTGTCGTGGTCCGCACGGACGTCAGATTAATCGTGTAAAGATTGGATTCCCAAAGTCCTTGGAGGAGTTCGTTGTTCTGACTGTCCAATATTCCTCACCGACCAGCAAGAAAGAGCAACCGAAATCCTTTGTCGCAGAATTGACCTATCCTGAACAAGTTATGGCGGAGACTGACGTAAAGACATCCTTTATCGTCAGATTTTCCAGAATGATATCCCCAAATCCTAGAATGGGAGCTGAGTCGTTGTTCCCAAATTTGACTTTGGCATTCGGTCGGTCTTGGTAGTTGCTCAGCAGTTCTTGATTTCCCGTCATGTGTGTGGAGCAACCCGAGTCGAGGTACCACACATCATGGATCTGCAAAAACAGCTAGAGAGCTTTAGGTACCCACTTACACATGGGTCCTCTCAGATTAGCAGATTTAGATGTTGGTTCAGATATGATTCCTAAATTAGTGTTAGTAGAAGCTTTAACAACCCAAGTCATCTTCGTAGAAGTTGAGTTGGGTGTGCCCTTTACAGAAGACTTGGCCTTTACAGCTCTCGTCTTTTTAGGCGGGGATTTAGGAATCCATTTAGGTTGAACCTTACAGGGGAGATTAATTTCAGCGCGGACAAATGCTCTAGTAGGCTTGAGCGAGGAAAAGATCATTTCATTGGATAGTCTCCTAAGGTGCTTAGGGGGTTCGATCTTAACGGGATACCTTAGGTGAGAACAAGCATGAATAGCGCCATATGCTTTCTTTATGGCTGGATCTTTTTTCCTACGGGTCATCCTAGAAGCATTTGTCTTAGAATGATCATTTTTTTATGGTTGAAGTAGAGCCTATTTCGAAATTAGTGCTTCTAAATGTGGTAGGCTTTAAAGAGCAAGTAGAAGCAATTATTTTGAGAGAGGAAACAACTCTTTTATTTCTACCAATGGCTTTTGTTTTTACAGAAGGAGATATATTCTTAGAAGCATTCAAATATACAGGCTCCTTCTCTACTTTTAGACTAGACACTTCCACCTTCGACTCTAATGTTGCCTCTACGCTCCCTGTAGACGTAAGCGAAACATGATTAGAGTTAGAATTCTTTGAAGTATTATTTTTGCGTTTTTGATCTTTTGAAGGCAATTTTTCTTTCTTCACGCTTTTCAGAACGATGTTATCTTTCGAGGGAGATGCGTGAGAAGTATTTTGTAAGATCGAGGAGGCTCTTAGTTTTTCGATCTCTTTTAGGAATTTTTTTCTTTTCCTCTTCAAAATTCTCTCTTCCTTTATCTAGTGCAGCTTGTAATTCCTCTATCTGCTTCACGATAGGAGGTTTGTAGGGAGAATTTTTAGAATGTATGCGTTTGGCTTCCTCGACTTCAGGTTAAGGTTCAGGAGGTTGAACTAAATCACAAACTGGCGCCATGGGTATTTCCCTAGATTTCTCGCTGTCATTTAATTATTTATAGTCGAAGGGGATTTGGGCCCTATGTGTGGCTCTTCTCTTAGCTAACACTAAAGCACCTAGATCGTCTTCTTTAGTAAAGTTCGTAAGAGTGTTCACACCTAAACCCATGTATTGTATATCATAAGCTTCTTTCTTCTTTAAAACACGAGGGTTAGTGAAACCTAAGCCTTCAATGGGATTATAGAATTCTATATCTTTGGGCTGATTTAGGAAATGGTTTGTTCTGTTTCTCCCCTTCGCGTAAGAAGTCGTCTAATTTCTTTACCTTTGCGTGTAGCTTCTTACGTTCTTCTGCTAAGAGAGCAAAATTATTAAACAACTTATTAGAAATACAAGACAGCCAATTCGAAATGTCACGAAATCCCCCGCTCTTCGGGGATGTCCTCAACGTCGAGGAACATGTACTAGGGTGTATGTGCGACGCGTTTACATCATGAGCTGGCAAAAAAAAAGCAAGAAAACCGCTTTCCAGTATGAGTGATCAGTACCTATGAATAAGATAGAATGGAAGAAGGAACTCCATTCACTATCTAAAAAGAAGAAAATCCATCCTTCTATTGTGTAGAAAGTTTATGGTTGTGATTGGTGCAAATCCAATCACCTCAATTTAAGATGACCCACTCTTCTCTCCCCCAACTCCTCTGATTAGGGTTGTGGCCTCGTCTTCATGACTTGATAGATCAATCAGACTACACTTAATTAAAATTAAAGAAAAAAAAGCAATTAATCAAATTATGTATATAAACTTTGAATAGTTTAGTATACATAGAAATTAGAACAATCTAGAAATATCTTTCTTTTTCTCAATCTCACGAACAATATCTAAGAATAACATTAGTTAATCGAAGAAGAGGGGGGTAGATCTAAGGATCAGTTAGTAGTGAGAAAGGGGCTCATTTGTTCCTTGAAAAGTTCTTTGAAAAGATTAATCTATCTAATTGATGAGTCATAAGAAGACAATTCATGGTTCATAGGCTTAGTAACAAAAAAGAATCAAATTTATTTCATGGATTTACTTACCTAGGTAAGTTTATGGGGATTTTTATCTTCGAAACCCATTGGAAGGGGCAATGCAAGAGAAATCATAGAGAAATGATCGAATCTTCAGACGTCCCCAAAAGACTATGAGGTGCTCGGAAATGGTCGAAGTAGTTGAATAGGATGATCACTATGACTATAGCCCTTGGTAAATTTACCAAAGAGGAAAATGATTTATTTGATATTATGGATGACTGGTTGCGGAATGTTCATAAACCCTAGCATTGGATTTATCTAATTGGGCTTCTAGGTTGGTGACCTTAGTAGTCTCTTCAGTGATTCTACAATTGAGGCTAGCTTTCTCATTGAGATTCCTAACCAAACAATTATTGTTATTTTCTAGCCTGTCTTCTAATTCCTTAGTTAATGACCTATGTTTCTCGATAAGAATAGACTTAGCCTCGCTAATAGTGGGACTCTTAGATAGTTCTTCTATTGTGTCATTAGAGCTTCTAAGTTCCGCTTCGAGACTAGCTATCCTTTCCTAAGACTTAGTTAATTTCTTTTCTACTTCCTTTAAGCTTTTCTGCTCATGTTTCATGTTAGTGTATGCTAGTTGATACGATTCTAACATGGTCAATAATGTGGAAGGAGAAACTACTTCCTAAGTAGATTTGGATGCTTGGTTTTCGTCCGTCTGGTTCGTGGTTTCGGCGTCAGAATCCTTGTCCAGACCTGCCATGAGGGCAAGATTCTCTTCCTCTGAGCTAGATGTATCCTCGAGCTAGTGGCTTGTTCCGCCATTAGAGCTACTCCAGCTTCCTTCTGCTTTGTGAGTTTAAGCTTCCTGGAATAGTAGTTAGCGTCTCTCTTCTTTGGGAGAGTACATTCTCTGGCATAGTGACCAGGTTTTCCGCAGTTAAAGCACTTGGTCGATTCTTTGATGTTCTTGGCTTCGGAGGTCTCAGGTGCACGTTCATTGTTCTTTGTGCTTGTGGTTCTAAGTCGTGGCTGGTTAGGAGGACTTCCTTTTGAAGTAATGTTTGCTCATCATTTTCCCAATTAACGGCAACTGCTTTCCCAACGCTTTCATGTTAGGGTCCAAGTCTGAATCTGTTTCGTCTTCAGACTCTGAGGGGGTAGGAGGCTTGATGATCTTCTCTTTTCGTGGTTTTGAGCTTCTTTTCTCCGAGACTAGGGCAACTGAGTCGTCGATAAGCTTGCCCTTCTGCTCCTCCTAAATCTCGCTAATGTCTTCCTCTTGCTGGGCGAGATTGTCGAACATAGCGTGGATATCCAACTCCTCAAGATCTTTATTCTGTCGGATTTGAGTGGATATCTTCTTCTATTCTGAGGGCAGAGAGAAACGAAATCGGATGTTAGTTTCCACGTTTGTCTTAGTGATTTCAATTTTCCTCATCTCATTCAAGAGTGTGAGATATCTCTGGTAGAGATCACGTAAGCACTCCTCGGGTTTAGCTCTAAAGGAGTCGTCTGTGAGAATATTTGCGTTCTTAGCCTTGATACCGACTTCCATCAGCTCGTCCCACATTCCCTTAGCTGTTGGAATACTATCGATCTGTCGATAGATATCATTTGGGATCCCTTGCATAAGAGTGTTTTTGGCTATCAGGTCAGCTTTAGCTCTCACTCTTTCCTCTGCAGTATATTCCCTAGGCTCTTTCAGTCACCGGGTACATTTACCCGGAACTGAGCTGGACCTTGCTCAAGTGATGAGAGAAGGTCTCCTGCTTGTCCCTTAAGCTCGATAAAATTCAGAAATCGGCTCCTCCAAACTGTATATTCGCCTCTCTCGAGTATCGGGGACGGTTGTCGTTTCCAATTGAGTAGGCATCCATTTTATCTTCTAGAGTTGATGAAGGATCTTCGTTTGTTTGATATTTTGGATTGATGTTACGTGCTTCACAAGTAGTAAATCAGTTAGTAGCGTTTGAAATTAAAGCAGTCGAGAATTATTTTCGATTCAATCTTTAGAGTTTGATTGAGAATAATTGTGTCGAGATAAAATGTATTGGTTACTGTTCTCGTGCGAGAAAGTCTTTGTCAGCGAAATAATTTACGAGCGAGAAAAATGTTCGAAAGCTTTTGGTCGAGAAAAATCTCTTAATCGTGAATTTATTTCGATCGCAAAGAAATAATACGTTTAATAAGTTTCTCGCTATAAGTAGATAGGCTGTCGTAGAGAGCATGAATGGAGGTGTTGGAGAGGTCCTTACTCTGAATCATCATAACAGTTGCATTTCCCCAATGTGGTTTGAGGCAACCAAGGAAGCGGCTGTTGATGTCGAATTTGTCCCTCGAGATCCTGGCTTTCTTGAGTTCATTGATGACCTTCAAGTAACGGAGATATGTGTCACGCAGCTCCTCTCCTTCATAGGCTTGGAAATGTTCATACTGTGAGAGACATGCTGATTTCCTCCCCTGAGCACTCTCAGTTGTGCCTGCCATAATTTCTACGAGTTCATCCCATATTTCCTTAGCAGTTGTGCAGCACTCGATGTGAGCGTAGACTTCGTTGCCCATAGCCTGGAAGAGGTATCTGATAAACGTATTTTAATACGTTTATTGTTGTATTTATTTGGGTTATAATAAGAAATTATTGGTCATTCCATGCATTTATTGGCTTTATTTACACCCATTTAAATTTTGTAGGACCTTGGAATGATTATCGAGCGAAAAGGAACGAAAACGAGGCGAAAACGACGCGAAAAGGACCAAGTATGAAGCTGCCAGGCAACGTTCACGGCCGTGAAGCACCTCGCATGAGGCCGTGAATGTGGGCAGTGAGGTTAAGATGAGAAGACCCTTAGGTGTCACGGCCGTGAGGCCTTATGCAAGAGGCCGTGAACGACGACAGAGACTTGAAGAAGCTCCACTCACGGCCGTGAATCGTCACGCAATAAGCCGTGAATCCTGGCAGAGGCCTAAGTAAAGAATAGACTTCAAGTGTCACGGCCGTGAGGGCTTATGCAACAAGCCGTGAATCAAGGCAGAGAGCTCAACGAAGGAAAAATCCGTTGATTCACGACCGTGACACCTCATGCAAGAGGCCGTGACCTGTACCAGAGAGTCAATATTTAGGGTTTAAGCCGCCGTCACGGCCGTGAAGCGTGTTGCACGAGGCCGTGACACATGCCAGAAAGTCAAGAAGGTTTTTAGCCGCCGTCACGGCCGTGAAGGCCCGTTAAGAGGCCGTGAACGTGCCAAAATTCAGGGTTTTAGCCCATTTTCGAAGCATAAAAGGGAGGCACTACTCAGAACTCGAAGACAACCTCATAGGGACGAAAACTTAGAGCAAAGAAGAGAAGGAAGAACACTAGAAGCAGCCCCGTGATTCGGAGAAGCTCAAGGGACGATCCAACAACGTAGCCACGCCCGGCCGATCGAGGAACGAGAGCTCCACCTCAAAAACGCCATACATACTTCTTAGGGAAGTTTTATGAGTTCTCTATCTTCGTTTCCTTTAAATCTCGTTGTTGTTATGACTAATATGAGTAGCTAATCCTCTTGTGTGTTCGGGAGTAGATGAACGTTGGGCTATGTCGTAGTTAAGACGTAGGATAATCGTGAACACGTGTATTCGACTATTTATCGATCTATGATATTGTTTCTTCGTATCAATATGTCTATGTGTTGATATGAATGTGTGGTATATCGTTTAGGGCGACAGCTAAATAACGATTAGGCCGTTCATAGACGTTAGGATTCGAGTATAGGGCGACAGCAAATACTCGATCCTCGCCATCTAGTAATCGCTAAACTTAGATCCCCACGAACGTTTAGGGCGACAGCAAATCCGTGAGTGGGTAGGAAATTACTGCGATTTAGTCGATAATCACGTCGGAGCGATATTCCGTAGCCTTAGCCGACAACACCCTTCGGATTCGAACCCCGAACACATATTTGTCACCTTAAGTCACTCTTACTATTTCTAGTTGTGCCTCCTTGTTTTCCAACCCTTTAAGTTGCTTATTAAAATTAGTTCATAGTATAAATCAATCCCGTTATTTACATAGGCTAAATATCGAGTCGATAGGTCAATACTAGTAATCAATTTATTCCTCGTGATCGATACTCGGATATTCACTATAGCTATATTACAAACGATAGGTACACTGCCTATCGCGCGTGGTTTTAGTTATAATATATTCGTTTTAATTATTACTTGACGTACTCGCACGAACATTTATTTGAATATACACGCACACGATCAAGTTTTTGGCGCCGTTGCCGGGGAATAGATTGATTTTAGGAACACCCTAGTTCGGTAATTTAGCTATTTTCCCAGTTTTTGGTTAATTGCGTTATTTGTTTCTACATCATTATTAGTCTCGTTACCTTTTCAACGTATTTGTCTAGTTCTTCGCTAAATTTCGTTTTCACTCATTGAAGGTACTGTTTGACGGTGGATGACCCGAAGCCACCCATCAGGTCCAATTGTTGAAGGAGATCCAGATTTCGAGCGGAAATTGCGAAGGCAACTCAGATACAATTCAGAAGGCACGGCTAGTAACTATCAAGAAGCGTTAGTAAGCTACTCAAAGGACAACTCTCAGGAGTCGGCAGAGAATTCTCGAACAGAGGCATCTGTAGATGGTCGAGAGACAGAAGTCGAGATGGCTGAACGCAGAGTACCGGTCCACCAGGACCAAGAAGAGGAACAATCTCTACAAGACCTACTCAAGAGTGCCTCTCTCGGCGGAACTGAATCGGCAATCGTTATTCCGCCGATCGAGAACAACAATTTCGAGCTGAAGCATGCCTGGCTTCAGATGATCTTTCAGACGGCCCAGTTTGAAGGAAATCCCGATGATGATCCGTACTCCCACCTGAAGGCTTTTCTTACAGTAACAGGCACCATTAAGATTAATGGGGTCCCGAGTGATGCGATTAAACTAATGTTGTTTCCATTCTCACTCAAGTACAGGGCGAAGGATTGGTTGGAGATGTTACCGCCCAGATCGATCACTACGTGGGAAGAACTACGAGCAGCATTCATCGGCCATTACTTCCCACTGTCAAAGGTATTACGGTTGAAGACGGAGATTTCCCTTTTTCACCAGAAGGATTCAGAGAATCTTTACGAAGTGTGGGAGCGATACAAATCCTTATTGAATAAATGCCCACAACACGGGATGTCGAAAGCTGCTATGATCAACCGATTCCACGAGGGCCTCAATGATCAGACTGTCCATATGCTAGACGGAGCCGCAGGAGGAGGACTCGTGAAGCTCAATGCCACGGACGCGTGGAATTTGATTGAGGATTACTCGAGGAACAGTTTCATGAGGGGCAATACCAGGATGAAGACACCCGGTGTGTTCGGAGTCAGCGAGGAGACGGCCACTAGTGCCAAGATCGAGGTGCTCCAGCAACAAATCGCCTCGACGAACTCCCAGTTGCAGACGGTGATAGGTGCATTACTTCCCAAGTCCGGGCAGATACAGCCCGTGAACGCTGTGGCCACCACCGCACCGACGCAGCACACGCCTTACGTGCCCTTGTGCGGAATTTGTGGCGCAGCCCACGAGACCTCAGAATGCCAACTTGGGCATCCGCTGGAGCACGTAGACTATATGGGCAATTACCAAAGTGGCCAGCGAAGTTTCCAGCCTTGGGCACATCCAAACTTGGCATACGGAAATCAGAACCATCAGGGCCAAGGACCGCCAGGATTTCAGCCCAGACCGTCCGGATTCCAAAACGGGCCGCCACGACAGTACCAGAACGCACCCGCAGGAGGATCCGATGACATGAGGGAGATGAAGGACATGACGAAGACGCTCCTCACAAATTTCAGCAACACCACTCAAGCCCACGAGAGTCGAATGAATAAGATGGAGGAGTACATAGAGGTACGTGCCCAGAACACAGACGCCTCTATCAAGAAATTGGAGCAACAAGTGGGCCAGATGGCGAAGCAGTTGGCTGAGCGTACTCAGGGCTCACTCCCAAGCTACACTGAACCGAATCCAAAGGAGTAATGCAAGGCGGTGATGCTGAGGAACGGGCGAGAATTGCAAGAAGTGCCCGCCAAGAAGAAGGCCAAGGAGAACGCCAACTTCGAGAGCCATGATGAGCCCGAAGTGGAGGAGATCAGAGGCGATGATATCGAAAAGGCCAAAGCTGAGAAGGAGAAGGTCGAGCCTGAAAAAGAAAAGACGAAGGAGATCGAGCGGCCACCGGTGAAGCCATATCAGCCGAAAATTCCTTACCCGGCTCGACTAGAGAAGGACAAAGACGAGGCACAATTTGGTAAATTTATGGGTATGTGTAAGGAATTGCATATTAACCTACCTTTTGTTGAAGCTATTACACAGATGCCCAGCTTTGCCAAGTTCTTGAAGGACCTGCTGACGAACAGAAGGAAGCTCGAACAAGTCTCCACCGTATGCCTGCGAGGAGAGTGCTCGGCGATACTCCAAAGCAAGATCCCTAAGAAGCTTAAGGACCCAGGGAGTTTTACTATTCCCTGTCTTATAGGAGACTTAGTTGTTGAGCGTGCGTTAGCTGACCTAGGTGCTAGCATTAATTTAATGCCATATTCAATGTTTAAGCGCTTAGGATTAGGTGAGCCACGACCCACTAGGATGAGCTTGCAGTTAGCCGATAGATCGTTGAAGTATCCTCGAGGTGTTATCGAGGACGTTCTAGTTAAAGTGGATAAGTTCGTAATTCCTGCCGATTTCGTTATTTTAGACATGGAAGAGGATGATAATGTCCCGTTGATATTAGGCAGACCGTTCTTAGCCACAGGAGAAACCATGATAGACGTTAGGAATGGTACTTTAACCTTGACAGTAGACGGCGAGAAAGTTACTTTTAATATGGCCGACTCGATGAAAAAGAGCGGCGAGCAAGATGATAAATGCTATTTCTTAGACGTATTTGAGCACGACTTTCTCTTTTCCGTGCAAGGTCTGTCACAGGTCGGCGAGCAGGACATGCATACACTTATGGCAATCGACGAGTGTGGGGAGGAGGTCGACGAGCCTATCATAGCCATCGACGAGAGCAGCGAAGAGGACAAAGAAAAGAGCTCGGTCGAGGAGCCACCAGTCCTAGAGTTAAAGCCGCTGCCCGACCACCTCGAGTACGCATTCCTTAGCAGCAATGGAGGGCTACCAGTCATCATCTCGTCGAGCCTAGACAACGGACAGAAGGGCCAGCTCTTGGATGTGTTGAAAGCGCACAAGAAGGCCTTGGCATGGAAGATATCCGACATAAGGGGTATCAACCCGAGCTACTGCACGCATAAGATCCTCATGGAGGACGATTTCAAGCCGGTCGCTCAACGCCAAATGCGGCTCAACCCCAATATGAAGGACGTGGTAAAGAAGGAAGTGATCAAACTGCTAGACGCAGGGATGATCTATCCCATTTCAGACAGCGCATGGGTCAGCCCGGTCCAAGTAGTCCCAAAGAAGGGAGGCATGACGGTCGTCACCAATGACAAGAACGAGCTGATTCCGACGAGGACGGTGACTGGATGGCGCATCTGCATTGACTACAGAAAGTTGAACGATGCGACGAGAAAGGATCATTTTCCTTTACCGTTTATTGATCAGATGTTAGAAAAACTCGCCGGTCATTCATTTTATTGTTTCCTTGATGGTTTGTCAGGTTATCTGCAGATCCCCATAGCACCCGAGGACCAGGAAAAGACGACGTTTACGTGCCCGTTCGGAACGTTCGCGTACCGAAGGATGCCATTTGGCTTATGCAATGCCCCAGCCACCTTCCAGCGATGCATGATGGCCATATTCGACGAACTGGTAGGTGAGGTAATGGAGGTATTTATGGACGACTTTTCTGTGTTCGGTTCCTCATTTGATGCATGTTTGTCAAATCTGAAACTCGTACTCGCACGATGCGAGGAAACAAACTTGGCACTTAATTGGGAAAAGTGCCACTTCATGGTTCGAGAGGGTATAGTTCTCGGTCATAAGATCTCCTCTAAGGGAATCGAAGTGGACCGAGCTAAATTAGAGACGATAGAAAAATTGCCCGTTCCCTCGAACGTGAAGTCCATTAGGAGCTTTCTAGGACATGCGGGGTTTTATCGTAGGTTTATTAAAGATTTTTCGAAGATCGCAAGACCCATGTCTAGGTTGCTAGAAAAAGATGCCCCGTTTGATTTTAATGACGAGTGCTTGCATGCTTTCAATTTACTTAAGGAACGACTTATCGCAGCACCTATTATGGTCGCCCTGACTGGGGGCTGCCCTTTGAACTAATGTGCGATGCTAGTGACTATGCAGTTGGGGCCGTGCTAGGGCAGCGTAAAGACAACCATTTCAGGCCGATATATTACGCGAGTAAAACGCTAGACACAGCCCAAGCCAATTACACGACCACCGAAAAGGAGCTGTTGGCCGTCGTGTTTGCTTTCGACAAGTTCAGGTCATATCTTATCCTATCCAAAGTTATTGTTTTTACTGACCATTCTGCTCTTAAGTACTTGTTAGCAAAGCCCGACGCCAAACCACGGCTAATCAGATGGATCCTACTACTGCAAGAGTTCGATATAGAGATCCGGGACAAGAAGGGTGCGGAGAACCTAGCGGCGGATCACCTCTCTCGACTGGAGGAGTCCGAAATATACCACAAGGACGGAAGGCCGATACAAGATAGGTTCCCAGACGAGCATCTTTACTCGATACAGGTGGTAAGTGACGACACTCCCTGGTTTGCAGATTACGCTAACTATCTTGTTGCGAGGGTCCTACCGAAGGAGTATACCAGTCAGCAAAAGAAGAAATTCTTTTCTGATTTGAGGTACTACTTTTGGGAAGACCCATATCTTTTCAGGCGATGTGCAGACCAGGTGATACGACGATGCGTTGCCGCTCCAGAGACGACACATATCCTGAGGCACTGCCACAATGGACCGACCGGAGGGCACTACGCAGCCAACCGAACCGCTCAGAAGGTGTTGGAGAGCGGATTCTACTGGCCTACGATCTTCAAGGACGCCCAAAGGTACGTTGACACTTGTGATCAGTGTCAGCGCGCATGTAACCTCTCAAAACGCGACGAAATGCCCCAGAACTTCATCTTAGTTTGTGAAATTTTTGATGTATGGGGTATAGATTTTATGGGACCATTCCCTAGCTCGTACAATAATAAGTACATCCTAGTTGCGGTCGATTATGTGTCTAAATGGGCCGAGGCGCAAGCCTTACTTACAAACGACGCTAGGGTAGTCGTTAGATTTCTTCGAGCATTGTTTTCACGTTTTGGGGCGCCTAGGTGCATTATTAGTGATAGGGGTACACATTTCTGTAACACCCAGTTTGCACGCACGTTAGAACGTTATGGTGTTAGACACAGCCTATCCACCCCATACCACCCCCAAGCTAGTGGTCAAGTAGAAGTAGTGAACCGTGAGTTGAAGCGCATTCTAGAGAAAACCATAGATGGGAATCGACGGGAATGGGCGAATAAGCTTAACGACGCACTTTGGGCGTATAGGACTGCATATAAGACGCCAATAGGCACTACCCCATATCGACTAGTTTACGGAAAGGCATGTCACCTTCCTGTTGAACTAGAACATAAAGCCTATTGGGCGATAAAGTCTTTAAACCTCGATTTGGTGCAAGCCGGTGAAAAACGTAAGCTCCAGATCAATGAGGTTGATGAATGGCGTTTGTCGGCATATGACAATGCAAAAATGTATAAGGAGCGTTCAAAAGCCTACCATGACAGCAAAATTAGGCACAGACGAGAACTTCAAGAAGGGGACCAAGTCCTCCTCTTTAATTCTCGACTTAGGCTTTTTCCTGGCAAGCTTAGATCACGTTGGTCAGGACCGTTCACTGTCACTCGTGTTTTTCCGTACGGTACTGTTGAGATTTCAGGTATGGGACAGGGCGCTTTCAAGGTGAACGGACATCGTTTGAAGCATTACCATGGAGGCGAGGAAGACTTGAGCGACAAGGAGGTATTATACCTCGACTTTCAGCCAGCATAAGAGCATATGAGGTACGTCCGGCTCACGACGTTAAAGAAGCGCTTTTTGGGAGGCAACCCAGGTATTTTTATTTATGTTTTAGGCATTTAAAAAAAACATTTAATAATCTACAACTAAATATTCAAATTAAATAAAACAATACTAATAATAATAAAAACATTAAAATTTTAATTTATAGTAAAGTTATTTCGAATATTGAGGATGGTTACAGCGCAGAGTCGGGAGACGAGATAGGAACGCTAGTTTTACTTCATAAAAGATGGTTACAGTACCATTACAACGTGTGAAAGACCAACACAAAAGCAAATTAAAACTGCAAATAACACAAAAGATAGAGTAATAGTTTATTTTGCTTCATAAGGGCGGGTTACACACAAGTGCACCTTGTGATAACCCAACACACGAAAGCAAGTAAAACTCCAAACAAGCCCAAAGAAGAGCAAGGTAGAGTGATACCATATCTAAATTACGACGAATCCTTGCATATTCTTCACTCTCATTCTCACGGTCTTGCTGCTGTCCCCAATACATAGTGGCTAGCTAACCCAGAAATTTCAAAAATTAGATTGTAAAGACGTGGGATGTATGGTAGAGGATGCTATTCTGTTGTTCTACTAATGTCTATTTATAGGCATGAATGGTACAAAAATATCATTATCATACCCGACAATCCATTAAATGATACCGACGAATTTTTGACTTGGAAGATTTGACGCCGCGTAAGAAAGTGATATTTCTCTTGTCGATTCCAAGATTTTTCCTCGCTCAAATCGTCCTCGAAAAAATTTGTCGATTGCGTGTCAATCATATTTCAAATTTATATTAAATAAAAATACTCAAAAAAAAAAAAGAAAAAGAAAAATGGCCACTGCCGCGCCTCACGGCCAAGTGCTAAGACATTCACGGCCGTGAGAGTGTGATATGTCGCACACTGCCTGCATTCACGGCCTGTGACTTACTTAGTCGCGGCCGTGAACCGTACATTACTCATACACTGCCCGGCGTCACGGCTAGTGGATCCACATTCACGGCCGTGACTCGGACGGGTTATAATAAAAATAAAAAATAATAAAATAAATAATAATAAAAAAAAATATAAAAAAAATAAATATAAACAAATAAAAAAATAAATATAAAAATAATAATAATAATAATAAAAAAAAATAAAAAAATAAAAATAAAAACAAAAAAACCAAAAAAAAAATAATAAAAAATAAAAAAAAATAGTAATAATAATATAAAAATAAAATAATAAAATAATAATTATAAAAAAAATAAAAAAATAATAAAAAAAGTAAAAATAGAAAAAAAGAAAATAATAATAATAATATAAATTATATATAAAAAAAATAAAATAAAATATAATATATATTAAAAAATATATATATATATTAATTAATAAAAGATAAAATAAAAAAAAATAAATAAAGAAATAAATATAAAAATAAAAAAAAATACAAAAATAATAAAAAAAGGGGGTTGTCACGGCCCGTGTCTCAGGTGTCACGGCGTGACACTAGCGGGATTACCCACTGTCCGCGGTCACGGCTTAGGTGAACACATTCACGGCCGTGACTGTCCAACGATGAGGCACACTGTCCCGTCTCACGGCTTAGTGCGCGATGACTCACGGCCGTGACTTGTAAGAAAGAAAACCTCTGTTCGTATTCACGGCCTGTGACTTAACGTTCACGGCCGTGAATGTTGCGAAATTACCATTGAAACTGGTTTAAATCAGTCTTCGCCTTCTCACTCGTATACCAACTAAATCCAAAATTTCTCCTCTCCTTTTTACCCCACTTCCGACCACGTCGCCGCCGCGCCACCGCCCACCATCGACAACTTCCGGCAAAACCACAAATAACCACACCTACTAAGATTTAAATCGATTAAGATCAAAAGGTGTCAATTTTCATTCCATTTCATTTCGCCTTTCGGATTTTCGTTGCATATTGCTAGTTGATTGGTATGAGAATGTTATCCATCGTATTTTATGAGCCGTGCTTACTTTGGGTTTATTTAATTACGTGATTTTGCGAATCAATTTCGTTTCCTACGATGAACCCTAATTTTCGAAATTGGGGCTTTTTCCAATTTGGGTCACATTAGGTGTTTGCCTTGTTTTTTTATGGTTGGACACATGAGAATAACATCTTGGGTATGTTAAACTTGGTGATTTCATGCGTTAATTTTGATTTTCGCAATATAAATCCTAATGTCGAATTTAGGGATTTTGGGAAATTTGAACGGAAATGGGTGTTGTTATTGGTTCATTTTGCGTTGGTTACTTGTTTGAAGCCGTGGAATGTGCTTGGTTGATCGATTATTGCAATTAGAAGTAGTATTTTAGCCTGTCTATTATGTGTTCGACAAAATGCCGCTTTGAATGTTCATATGTTTTTGCTTTAGAATTGGTAATTTTGTCGCTACGTTGGTCGAGTCGAGCTGTGTTGATTATTTTTTTCTCGCCAACTAACATTTGGACTTCTAGGTACTATGGGTCGAAGCCGCTCATCTGCATCAACGAGTCGTCAACGTCGAGGCCAAAGCACGAGCCGCACGATGTCACTGCTAGAATCTATGGGGCAGTTTGACGACGAGACGCACCAAGCCCGTTACAACCGGCTAAAGGGCACGGAATTCATTCTGACTGATCAGATTGATCAAGAGACGCTGGCGAAACATCATATTGACCAGCAAGTGGCGGGGTACATGTCCCTGAGCGGCTGGCTCGAATTCTTTCAAATCGACGAGCCAGCATACAAGGAGCTGACCCTAGAGTTCCTCTCCACCTTCTCCTTCGAGGACGGGCGCAATGGAGTTAAGTTCCGGGCGTTTAATGAGGAGCATGCCGTAGATATCGACGATATTTGCCGGGCGCTTGGATTGAGGGTACCATATTTTGGGCGCCAGGGGCCATTCCCAGACGGATATTACAAGGAGTACCTTCGGCATCCGGCAGAGCGCCAGAACTGTTGGGCTGAACTTGCGAGACCCGGCGAACCTGCCTTCAGTGTGAAGACCTCGAAGGCGTCTTCACTCAGGAGCCCCAGCCTGCGCTACATCCACCGATTACTATCGACATCGCTCACCCCTAGGGGCGACTCGCACGGCGCAATTGGACTGCGTGATTTGTTCTACTTGGCCAAGATGCAGCGTGGTCAACTGGTGCATCTAGGGTTGGGGATGGCCTACGCTTTCAGCACCCAAGCTGATGTTCGTAGTCACGGGAAGCTCGCTGTAGGGCCTTTTGTTACGAAGGTTGTCAGGGGACTCAACCTGTGGCCGGAGGTTCCACCAGAGATGACGATAGTGGGTGGCCGAAATCTGGTAAACGAGGAGATGATGCTGAAGATGAAGATGCTGATCAAAGCGCCGAATTGGTCCCGCTCAAACAAGGTTTACGTCTGGCACGAGGTTTATCGTGGGCAGACGGACCTGGGCGAAGAATTCCCCGAGCCACTAGAAATTGAGGGTGTGGGGCCAGTTCCGGTTCACTCAGATACTTTCGGACCTTCCCATTCCTCCGGCTATCACGAGGGCGAGTCATCAGGGGTCGGTCATTACGCGTCGGTCGTAGACTTTCAAACATTGCGCCAAGAAATGCTACGCTACAACGAGGAGGCCATTCGACGCGATGAGGAGACACGACGGCGCCAGGAAGAGTATGAGCGTCGAAACGAGGAAGCCCACCGACGCTACCGCGAGGAGCAACAGCGCTATGAGCAAGCCCTTAAAGCCATGGATGACGCGGTCCGGCGATCACAGGAGTCACTGGCGTTCCTTCGCCCTCGGCAGCCCTCACCACCACCACCTTAGTTCCGACTGCAGTTGGGATTTTTGTTTTGTAAAACACTTTGTCTGTTTGGTCTAGTCATCCAGACACTTTTGATGATTATGACTCGTTTTGCTGTTTACTTCTTATTTCCATCGTGCGTTTAATTTTCTTTTTAGTGTTTTCAGGAAACGTGTCACAATTTACGCCACTACAACCCAAAATATTCACAATCAGTGAAGCAACCATGTTCAAACTATATCAAATGATGGAGGCAGGGCCACGCCAATTTTTCAGGGGAGTCACGTTCTTTTCAACTTCTTTTACCTTCCTGTTATTTATTTTACACGTTGAGGACAACGTGAATCTTAAGTGTGGGGAGGGGGAATAGTGTTGAAAAGTTACGTGAAATTTTTTTTTTTCGGTGCTGTGGTTATTAAATCTATAAAAGTCTGGCATGATTGTTTGCGTTCATCTCAATGTGGATTGCATATTAGGGAGTCTAGTGAACGATAAAGACATGCATCAGTGATTTAATCTTTTCAGCATGAATAGATATAGTGTTACTTTGAGAGATTCACACACATAACCCATGTTCCGTTGTGAGAGTTTGAGCTGACGAGCTTTTGCTCATTTTTCTTGGTTGTGTGAGTAGTGCATAATTTACGTCTCTCTAGAACTTGCTTGTTTGATACGCATTGAAATTGCTTATAGTATGTTTTGTATGAATATGACGAAGGCATTAGGAAATAAGTCCACGGCCAAAGTTCCCAACCACGACTGATCACCGTAGTTAACCACTTTGTGCCTAAGCCTTTTTATTTCTTAAACCTCGTATATCATAACCCTCTGACCTAAATAAGCCTCCAGAGATCATTTGAACCCGAGTTAAGCAGGAAGTGAAGGTTGAATGTCAAAATCGAAAAGCGAGTCGGATGACCCGACAACTCCGAGACAACGCCGAAAGCAGTGGAGAAACGCCTCAATGTGAAAAAAAAATGAAGAGTGAAAAAGAAAAAAAAAAAAGAAAAAAGAGAGTAAAAGCGAAGTGGAACGAGGATAAGCTGTTGCGAAAAGAAAGAAAAAAAGAACCTTTCCTTTGATAATCTTCCGGTCTCGTGAATTCCACATCATTCCCTCATTTCGAGACTTGGAAGAAGAAAGGCATAGTGGAATGCAGCAAAAATAAGAATATGAAGACGGCGTAATCAGAAAGGCTAATTGTTTGCAAAGGCCTTCCTTTCTACTTCTAGTTGTCGTTCTAGTTCTGCTATGAGTAGTAGTTTCTTTGGGATGTAGGTGCGAGAGAGCACATCTTGAAAAGCAACTTCCTGTTCTTTGTTTGGGAGTAAGGTTTCGACATCTTCCGAGAGTGAGGATATCTTAGTCTTATCTCTATTATTCAATTCTGTGTAGTCATACGCGATTTCTGCCCAATGAATGTTCTGCTCTCTTGTTTCTTCTGAGATGACAGCGGAGGATGATCTCACAAATGGCTTAAGCTGCGGGGGAGCACCATTTCTTGTTTGCAGGAACGTAGTGTTGCACATGTTATATCTTTTAACTGTTAGCGGTGTTGGATTGCACTTGCTAGACAGTCCGATCCCCCCCGGGCGTTGTAGAATTCTGTTTCCACTGGTTGGTTCAATAGGCATAAGATGCGTGAGTTTTCGTTTCTAAGGTGAAGTTGCTCTTCAAGTTCTTTCACCTTTCGGTACAACCTAACTCTTTCCTTGGTAAGTAGTTCATATTGGGATGCAGTTAGGAGACGAGATGTTTCGCATGAACTGATGGCCAGTGTGGTTTCCTTCACCTTATTCTCATTTTGCTTATTCTTGCTTTGCAGACGTTTGACTAACGCTTCGGAGGCCATTAGACGTTCGTTTGCACAAGCAAGCTCTTCTATTTTTAAAATAAGTAATGCATAGTTGTTTTCAAATTTTAGCCTAAGTTCATCATAAACCTTAGTGTCTACGGTGGGGTTCTTAATGGTGGGTCGGTGACTAAACACATCATCGAGTTGCGAGATTCGTACCTCAGACTCAGCGTTGGTAGGAGTCTTAGCTGTGTTTTCACCGGTGTGACCCATCTCCTCGTCCTCGTTATGTTCGACCAGCCTTGCCATGCAGCAATCTTCATCCTGAGGCTCCTCGTCTTCTGAAGTGTCGTTCACCCATTCAGCTTCTTCAGTAAGCAGAACTTTGCCACTTTCCATTTTGCGGGTCATTCTGGCCTTACGGTCGTAGTAGCCTGAGTCCTTCACGCGTGGGGCGTGGCATTCCTTGGCAAAGTGGCCTGTCTTTCCACATCGAAACCACTTCACAGACTTTTGAGGTGCTGAGTCCTCCTCTTTCTTTATCGGCTTTGATTCTTCCGTGGGAGTGGTCTTTTTGCTGCCGCTAAAGGTCCTTTGGCGATTGGAGGAAGATGAAGATTTTTTCCCGATCTTCTTTGTGACCATCTTTGTGAGCATTGCCAGTTGTTTGCGTAGATCACGAACATCTTCATCCGATTCTGTATCAGCTTCGGATCCTGAAGAGGCATCGGATACAACAGCTGGTAGCTTCCCTTTGTTCTGTTTGACCTTAGAGATGGAAGATCGTTCGGTAGTCTTGTTTGAGAGGAGAGCCAGCGGATCGACTCGAGTGTTGTTAGACTGAGGTTGCACGTATGGAGCATAAGTAGATAGGCTGTTGTAGAGAGCATGAATGGAGGTGTTGGAGAGGTCCTTACTCTGAATCATCATAACAGTTGCATTTCCCCAATGTGGTTTGAGGCAACCAAGGAAGCGGCTGTTGATGTCGAATTTGTCCCTCGAGATCCTGGCTTTCTTGAGTTCATTGATGACCTTCAAGTAACGGAGATATGTGTCACGCAGCTCCTCTCCTTCATAGGCTTGGAAATGTTCATACTGTGAGAGACATGCTGATTTCCTCCCCTGAGCACTCTCAGTTGTGCCTGCCATAATTTCTACGAGTTCATCCCATATTTCCTTAGCAGTTGTGCAGCACTCGATGTGAGCGTAGACTTCGTTGCCCATAGCCTGGAAGAGGTATCTGATAAACGTATTTTAATACGTTTATTGTTGTATTTATTTGGGTTATAATAAGAAATTATTGGTCATTCCATGCATTTATTGGCTTTATTTACACCCATTTAAATTTTGTAGGACCTTGGAATGATTATCGAGCGAAAAGGAACGAAAACGAGGCGAAAACGACGCGAAAAGGACCAAGTATGAAGCTGCCAGGCAACGTTCACAGCCGTGAAGCACCTCGCATGAGGCCGTGAATGTGGGCAGTGAGGTTAAGATGAGAAGACCCTTAGGTGTCACGGCCGTGAGGCCTTATGCAAGAGGCCGTGAACGACGACAGAGACTTGAAGAAGCTCCACTCACGGCCGTGAATCGTCACGCAATAAGCCGTGAATCCTGGCAGAGGCCTAAGTAAAGAATAGACTTCAAGTGTCACGGCCGTGAGGGCTTATGCAACAAGCCGTGAATCAAGGCAGAGAGCTCAACGAAGGAAAAATCCGTTGATTCACGGCCGTGACACCTCATGCAAGAGGCCGTGACCTGTACCAGAGAGTCAATATTTAGGGTTTAAGCCGCCGTCACGGCCGTGAAGCGTGTTGCACGAGGCCGTGACTCATGCCAGAAAGTCAAGAAGGTTTTTAGCCGCCGTCACGGCCGTGAAGGCCCGTTAAGAGGCCGTGAACGTGCCAAAATTCAGGGTTTTAGCCCATTTTCGAAGCATAAAAGGGAGGCACTACTCAGAACTCGAAGACAACCTCATAGGGACGAAAACTTAGAGCAAAGAAGAGAAGGAAGAACACTAGAAGCAGCCCCGTGATTCGGAGAAGCTCAAAGGACGATCCAACAACGTAGCCACGCCCGGTCGATCGAGGAACGAGAGCTCCACCTCAAAAACGCCATACTTACTTCTTAGGGAAGTTTTATGAGTTCTCTATCTTCGTTTCCTTTAAATCTCGTTGTTGTTATGACTAATATGAGTAGCTAATCCTCTTGTGTGTTCGGGAGTAGATGAACGTTGGGCTATGTCGTAGTTAAGACGTAGGATAATCGTGAACACGTGTATTCGACTATTTATCGATCTATGATATTGTTTCTTCGTATCAATATGTCTATGTGTTGATATGAATGTGTGGTATATCGTTTAGGGCGACAGCTAAATAACGATTAGGCCGTTCATAGACGTTAGGATTCGAGTATAGGGCGACAGCAAATACTCGATCCTCGCCATCTAGTAATCGCTAAACTTAGATCCCCACGAACGTTTAGGGCGACAGCAAATCCGTGAGTGGGTAGGAAATTACTGCGATTTAGTCGATAATCACGTCGGAGCGATATTCCGTAGCCTTAGCAGACAACACCCTTCGGGATTCGAACCCCGAACACATATTTGTCACCTTAAGTCACTCTTACTATTTCTAGTTGTGCCTCCTTGTTTTCCAACCCTTGAAGTTGCTTATTAAAATTAGTTCATAGTATAAATCAATCCCGTTATTTACATAGGCTAAATATCGAGTCGATAGGTCAATACTAGTAATCAATTTATTCCTCGTGATCGATACTCGGATATTCACTATAGCTATATTACAAACGATAGGTACACTGCCTATCGCGCGTGGTTTTAGTTATAATATATTCGTTTTAATTATTACTTGACGTACTCGCACGAACATTTATTTGAATATACACGCACGCGATCAGTATCCTTTTGCAGTCTCGTCGGCCTGTACGCGAGCCTCTTCATCCTCATTGATGGGACCTCTTGGAGTGCGGCGTTCATCCATGGGAGGGTTTGCGTTTGGCTGTGCAGGGATGATCGTCCAGAATTGTGCTGGACCATTGAAGATGGAGTCCAGTAGGTATTGAGAGAGTGGTGCGCCTTTGTTCCTGATGAATGTGAGGAACCGGTTTGTCCATATGCTGTAGTCGCCTTGTCGCAGCATAGGTGGCCTGGTGTCGGAGCCCACTGTTGAGATGTCATTCGTGGTAGACATGGTTGGTGCAGTCGAATCGTTCGTGGTTTTGATCTTAAATAGATAAGAGAGTTAGTAACGAACGAAATGAGAAATATGAGTTTAACGAGTAGAGTTTTGAGAAAAAAATTGTTTAAAGAATTTCTTAGAACTAAGTGAGCGTGTGTGATGGTCGATAATGTATGAAGAGAAGATATATCTTGAAATTAGGAGAAGTTCTAGAAATTTTGAAAACGATTTTTGAGGCGGGATAATATTTTATGTCAAAAGTGGTCTAGGGTGATAGGACTAAAGTGTAAGGATCAAATCTTAAATAAGTTTGAGAAAAATTTAACCCAAGAAGATTTCAACACGAGAAAAAGACTTAACACGTTAGAAAAAAAATTCGCGGTTTGAAAGGACGTGTTTATACGAAGAGTTATCCGAGAAATTATGTGTTGAGAAATTTCGATGTTTGTGAGTTTTAAAGAGAAATTCTCGGAAGTAGAGAAAAATTCTCAGTGGAAAATTTCTCGGATTTTAAAATTTCGCATGTGAGGAAGATTCTCAGTTGAGAATTTTAAAGCTTCGCAAGAAAATCTCGCAAGTTATAAAATTTCGCAAGGGAAAAAAAATTCTCAGTTAGGAAATTTTCTCGGATTTGAAAGAGTCGTGGTTTTGGAAAACTTTCTCAGATGAAATTTCGCAGATTTGCAAATTTTTCTTGGTTTTGAAAAATTTCTCGGATATATAAAAATTTCAAAAAGTTCTCGGCTGAGAAATTTCGCGGCTCAAGAAATTCGCGGAGTAAGCTCTCTTGGATATGGAATTTCTCGGATTATGAAGAGTAAGCAAATTTCGCAGTTGAAAGTTTCTCAGATTTTGAAAGTAGGCAGTTGCGAAAAATGCCGTGAAAGTGAAATTTTCGCGGTTTAAAAATTCTCGGAATAAAATTTCGCGGATTTGAAATTTTTGCGGACTTGAACGATTCAGCAAGAAGTTTCGCTGGCAAGAACAAGGTTTTCACTGTTCCATTGCTTACACGCGTTTTTCCAGAAAATCGTCTCGTTCTTGCTCAAATCTCAGCCAAAATCGCTCAAACTTGATCCTAAACTTCCGAAATTCTTTCCTAAACACATAATCGACCGATTTGTGAGCTAAAAACAACAAAAAATAGGTCAAATCGACCAAAAACAGAGAATGGTCGAGATGTCCTTTTTCTGAGGGGTTTTTGCTTCGATCTTGCTCAAAACTCGTTAAAAACTGATCCAAAAGTGTTCTAAAACATTTTAGGCATAGAATCGATCTTGGGGAAGGTTTTAAACACAAAAACAAAGCATTAAAACCCCAAAACGAGTTCAAAAATGCCCGAATGTGATTTTTGCCCAAAACACCTTTGATCTTTCTCGGAATCGAACGAAACTGGATTCAAATCAATGCAGATCGATCCACGTTTGCTCTGATACCACTTGTTGGTCCGAGATTTCACCAACAATACGACTTCGGACGGATTAAACACGCCTAAAGATCGAGATTTAGGTTAGGGCGTGTGGGCTTGGTGGTGTTCTTGAGGAGACTCTCTCACTCTAACATATGTTTATTTTCTTAACACACACAAGCACACCTAACTATGTGTTAGGGTTTTAGTATTTATACCACAAGTTGGTATATAATACTTGGGCCCTTGTGTAAGCCCATTACAAAATAACTAAGAACTAACCCAACTAAGAACTAGCCCAAATTTTTAATAAAGCTAACCAACAAAGATAATATAATGAAATTGAACACTACAAAATATTTCCTAACAATCTCCCCCTTAGTGTTCAATCTTCAGTTCAGCGCGGGATATCTTTGTTGGGCATATTAGAGATCTCGATTCCTAGCAAACTTCCCCTACAAGGGATATCTCCTCTTCTTGCGGAGGCATTGATGACTCGGCTAGGACTCACTTTTTAAGATTCTCCAATCTTCTTCTTCTTGGCGCCGGATTTGTTGTCTTCGAATGGAAGTTGTCTAGTTCGGCCTCGAAGATGACTCGTCTGGCTCCAGAAGAAGGTAGGCGTGGGGCGTAAAAAATGTGCCAAGGCTCTATTGAAATGTGACTTTCAAGAGTAGGGAGCCCGGTCTTCAGAGTGGTCAGCGCAGTGGTGGCGGAATGTGGTGGATGAGATGTGCCATGGCTCCTTCGAGTGTTCCATTATGAACATAATAGCTTGACACATAAGAATGTGCGCGGAGGTAGTGGAAGCCTCCGGCGGGGCGTAGTTGGTGGAGGTGGCGTGGATGATGGTTGCTGCTGATGCTGCTGTACGATCTTCAACTCCTTTCTTCTTCTTTACTCCCCCTTGAGATGATCTCCGTCTTCGGGATCATCACGTCGTCCGTGGGACGAGTCTGCCTCTGGTGTTGATGGTGGTGATGATGGTGTGGTGTGGTGTTGAGTGAGGCAATCAAGTGGGATTCTCAGGAGTAGCAGCATTTGGCTTTCCTCCAAGTTCATTTCGAAACTTGGAAGAGGCGGAGCAGCATGTGGTGGCGTAAGCGTAGGCGTGGTGGAGTGGTGTCGGTGATGGGACCTTTTCCTTCATAGATCCTCGTTGAGCGCAGCATGGAATGTGTAAGTTCCTCGCTAATTGCTATGAGTCGGGGCTCCATCACGAACGGGGTAACTAACCAGACGGGGGTCACAAAGACGCTCCGTCGTCACAACATCGAAACATGTGTCCGATGCGCCGCCTGTTTGCACAGGACAAAAGGAACCGGAGAGCCACAAAGGCTTTCCGTTCGCACGGACGATGAGACAAGCTCGTATCCGTGGCCCATCGACAGTTGTGGTGAGGGTGGTTGTCGTGGGTCTTCCGCTCTCGGTCACAAGGACGTCATCAAGCGTTCGGGCAAGTTCACGAAGAACCTGCGGTGCGTAAAGAGTGTTTGTGTCCTAGAAAGTGGAAAATTTCGGTGGGTGAGGACACTAGACTCAACGTGGGTGGAAGAGGTGCAGTGAGAGGCGGGGCACTGCATGTTCAACATCAACCGTCTCCAAGTGGGGCGGTGATGGCTAACGTGGTTCCTCTTGTGCGAAATGAAACAGCTATCTGCAAAAGGATAGCTGAGTGGTTGGGAGGGGTTAATTGCGCGGTTGGACCAAATGCCACGACTTCTACTCGGGAAACGAGCGAGTCGTCTCCTGTACCTATGGGCGAGGTCCGGGTTGTGGTGAGATATGACAGAGGAGTGCGATCATGTCGTAGTTGGTTCGCAACTCCTGCAAGCGACTTACGTCATCCTCCCGAGATCGTTGATTGGATCTTTGCGTGGAGGAGGATGTCGCGCGACCTAGACCTAGACTAGAGAGGCTAGGGTAGGCTCGTTCCTGGGTTAGGATCAGGGGTTTCACTGATCCATGGGAACTATGGTGGCGTGGCGTGATCGCGTTGAAAGGCGACCACGAGTGATGTCGACGAGGGTGGCCCAAAACTGTTGATCAGACACTTCTGAGACTCGTCAGGTGGTGGTGGTGGTGAGGGCGTAAAGAGGATCACGGTGGCTTAGGACGTCTCCATGTAGCGCACCATGGTGGAATGGATAGCAGTGGGTGGACGGTGGAGTCTGGTACATGAGATCCACATCGCCTAAGCATCGAGATTAGATGGCGCACCCACTGATGGTTGGTTGAACTCTTGTCAACCCTTCTTTATGGGTCCGGGTTCTGCACGGATTTGTACAGAAGTCATGATGATTGCTCGCTTCTCTGACATCCCTTCATGCACGTGGAGCAACCCGTGTAACGTGCATGATGGGGTTGGTTGCTCGCAGTGCATACCGGTCATGAATGTGGAGCAACCCATGTATCATTCATGCCGGGGGTGTGAAATTGGCATTTGGAAATTCCGCTCCGAAAAGTTTGGGGGTGACCTAAACTTTTTCTATAATGTGCCAATACCGTCCTAGGTCGATCGTTGGGTACGGTGATCGTTGCCGCGTTTTGCATTTGCCTTCAAAAATTTCACAAAAACGTCGTCTATACCGAAAATTTTGGCCCAGAAAAATTTATTTCGAAAAATTTTAAAAGTGTAAAATAGACAAAGTCCAAAGGCCTTAGAAAATTTTTCTCTATCCAATGATATAAATTTTCCTTGGGGGGGCCAGAAACCTTATTTAATCCGAGGGGGGGCAGAAATTTTGGTGGTAAAAAACGTTCAAGTGTAATTTTAAAGAATGATTTTTGCAAGATTTGAAGCTAAAAGGTGTGTTTGGATCAAGTTTAAAGGTTGGGTGCAAATTTCTCGGGGGGTGCGAAAAATGGTGTGTGAAAATGTGCGAAAAATGTTATCCCGAGAAATTTCGTTGTGAGAGTGAGTCGCGAAAATAAGGAAATTTCGCATTCACAGTGAATTTTCGCATATAGCACGGAAATTTCGCATTCAGAGGAAATTTTCGCATGTACTGAAAATTTTCGCATGTCGAGAGAAAATTCACATTTGAAGTAAAATTTCGCATGTATAAAAGTTTCGCATGTATAGAAATTTTCGCATGTATAAAAATTTCGCATGTCGAGAGAAAATTCACATTTAAAGTAAAATTTCGCATGTATAAAAATTTTCTCAGGTATGAAGCTTTCGCGGTTTGGAAATTTCTCAGGTTGAAAAACTTTCTCAGGTGGAAGTTAGTTCAGATGAAATTTTCTCAGGTTGAGAATTTTCGAAGTGTAAATTTTCTCAGTTGAAAATTTCTCGAATTTGAGAAATTTCTCAGTTTTGAATATTTTCGCAGTTTTGAAAATTTAATCAGTTTAAGAAAATTTATCGGATTAAAAAAATTTCTCAGTTTGCAAAATTTCTCGGATTTGAAAAAAAAATTTCTCAGTTTTGCAAAACTTTCTCGGGCAGTGAAAGTTTCTCGGGTTGATAAAATTTCTCGGGCAGTGAAAGTTTCTCGGCCAGCGAAATTTTCTCGGCTAAGAATTTTCTCGGGTAAGAAAATTTCTCGGCCAGTGAAAGTTTCTCGGCCAGCGAAATTTTCTCGGCTAAGAATTTTCTCGGGTAAGAAAATTTCTCGGCCAAGAACAAAGCATGGGCAGCGCGACTTTTACCAGAAAAATGGCTCGTTTTCTCTCAAATCTCACTCAAAATCGACGAAACTTGTTCCAAAACTTCAGAAAAACATTCCTAAACACATAATCAACCTTTGGGATGTCTAAAACAACAAATCGAGGTCGAAATCGCCCAAAAACTGAAAGTGACGAAAATAATTTTTCAAGCAATTTTTCACTCAAATCTTGCTTAAAACACGCAAATCCGGTCGCGTTGGGCTCTGATACCAATTGTTGGTCCCGATTGCACCAAACAAGGAATCAAAGAGGCTTTAATGGAATGAAGAAGGGAGAGGATCTCACCTTCAAGTGTGTGTATTGTGTGAAAATTAAGATAAGCCTTTTTCTTTGATTACTTTCAAAAGTGAGTTGGTAAAACCTTATATACCACATTAACCCTAGGTATATTAAGGCCCAATCACTAAATATAAAATAATTACATTATAGTCCTAAGCCTAAGCTAAAGGATAATTACAAAATAAATCCTAAGACTTAAACTATTGACACAATCAATTAAATATCCTAACAAGAACAGAGCGGAAGACCCAACGTAGTCAACATCACAGCAACTACGGAGTAGGGCCATCGATCTGAGCCGGTCTCAGCATTGATGTCAACGGTGAGCTTGAGTGGCCCCAGTTCTTCAAGTCCTGTGCAAACAGGCGGCACATCAGTCCCTTCTACTGATGTTGTGACGACGGAACGTCTTCGTGACTCCGTCAGGTTATTTTCCACGTTCGTGACGGAGGCCAGGCTGAACGATCGCCTCGCTGAGTTCGCAAACAGGCGGCACATCAGTCCCTTCTACTGATGTCTGGCCTTGTATGAGTAAGATATTGAAGACCACCAACAGCACTGCGATACATTGTAGGATTAGGTAAAGGACTGCTCTCAGTTGCAATAATGAGTCTGCCTGTGCTCATAGGCGTTGGACATGGCTTACATCGTGCCATATCAAACTTTGACAGAAGATCGATAATATATCGCGTTTGAGTAAGAAACAAATCAGACTCATTCCGGCACACCTCAATGCCAAGAAAGTGATGATGATCACCAGTCTTTGAGAGAGAACATTTGATTGAGCTGCTGAACAAAATTCTGCAAAAAAACATAGATCATTACCTGTAATGATAATGTCGTCAACATAAATAAGAGCAAAAATCACGCATCCGCTGCTCCGATAGAAGAAAAGAGACGAATCACACTAAGATTGCATGAAATTCCAGCTGCAAAAGGTTTGTTTTAAACGATCATACCAAGCGCGGGGCGCTTGTTTCAAACCATAAAGTGCCTTGTCAAGTTTACACACATGATGAGGCTTTTGCGAATCAGTGAACCCCTCAGGCTGACTCATATATACGCATTCAGATTATTTCCCATTCAAGAAGGCGTTGTTGACATCAAGTTGCTTAATATGCCAATTTTTCGAAACAGCGATGGTGAGGATGATTCGAATCGTTGATGCTTTTACGACAGGACTAAAGGTCTCAGAATAATCTACCCCTAGTGTTTGAAGATATCCCTTCGAAACCAAGCGCGCCTTATATCGCTGTACAGAACCATCAGCATTGTGTTTGAGACGAAAGACCCATCGATTCTTCACTACATTCATGTCTGACGAGAAAGGAACCAATTGCCATGTCTGATTCTTGGCAAGAGCAGCTAATTCTTCATGCATAGCAGCTGTCCAATTTTCATCTTGAAGTGCCTCTTTAACTGACGTTGGCTCAACTACGGAAGATTTAATTTTTGTCTGAACAAGAGCCTTTGGTTTGAAAATTCCAGCTTTTCCTCGTGTAATCATGTCATGAGTCTCTGCATATTTTGATGTTCTTGTTGTCTCAGAATAGAAGCATGAGAATCAACTTGCTCTTCATTCATATTTGAGGGCGTAATAGACTCCAACAAAGTATTTTGATCTTGCTGTTCTGAAATGGCTTGTGTACCAGCTGTACCATCTGCTTGATTTGAGAAGTTGCCACTCTGATGTTGTAAGTTTTCAGACTCGGTTGGTGCAGCTCCTTCATCAAGAGTCGTTTGCTGATGATTCATACAATTAGATCTTCACCTGTAGACTTTAAGAAAGGAAAAGACCAACTAGATTGTGGTGAAAGAGTTGCAACGTCACCTTTGGGAATCTCTTTTGTAAGAAACTTCGAATTTTCAAAAGGAAAATCATTTTCACTGAAAATAACATTTCTAGAAACAAAAATTCTTCCACTCGGACTTAAACAAAGATAACCTTTGTGACTTTGACTATATCCGAAAAAGACACTTTTAACAAAATGGAACTGAAATTTGTTACTATGATATGGCCTTAGACATGGAAAACATGCACACCCAAACACCTTAAGAAAATTGTAGTTCGGTTTCTGAGAAAATAAAACTTCAAATGGAGATCGAAACTTAAGAACAGACGTAGGCATTCTATTTATAAGATAAACAGTGGACTGAAAAGCATACCACCAATATTTGAGAGGCATCTTAGCTTGAGCTAACAAAGTGAGTCCGGTTTCGACAATCTGCCTATGTTTTCTCTCGGCTCTACCGTTTTGAGAAGATGTGTGTGGGCAAGGGTGTCTAAATTCTACTCCACACTGTTCCAAAACATGCGTAAAACTTCTATACTCACCTCCCCAATCAGATTGAACAATTTTTGTTTTCTTATCGAACATGTTTTCTACTAATCTTTTAAATTTAACAAACATTTCTAGTGCTTCACTTTTATTTTTCAGCGCATATATGCAAGTGTATCTGCTATAGTCATCTTGGAAATGTATATAATATTTATAACCTTCACATGATGTGATGGGAGCAGGTCCCCACAAGTCCGAGTGAATTAACTCGAGAGGTGACTTCGCATGATATGAAGAGACAGGGAATGGTAAAGCATGAGATTTTCCATACTGACAAGCATCACAAAAGAAAATATTTTCATTAAAAACGATAGACTAATTATACGACTTCATAATTTCACATAAGACTTTATGAGACGGATGACCAAATCTCATATGAAAAAGTTTACTATTCGAACTTGCAATGTTTGACTCAAAAAGAACAGGTAACCTAGTTTCAGCAGCAATTGATTTGGAAGGATCAAAAGACGTGGATTTCTTGACTTGAGTGGGAAGATCTAATTGATATAAGCCATCTTTAGTCCCTTGAAGCAGAACCTGTCCCGTTCCCTTGTCCTTGACAAAACAACAATGTGAGTGAAACTCAACAAATACACTGTTATCAAATGTTAGCTGAGAAGCACTTAGCAATTTTTTCTTGATAGAGGGCACATGTAAGACATTCTTTAATTCTAAGATTCTTCTTTTCAAAGACGGCAGATGAATAATACCAGAATTGGCAATGAATAGTTTTGAACCGTTTCCAACCATTAATTTTTCTTTACCAGTATACTCTGCCGCATTGGTGAGACGACTCGAGTCATTGGTGACATGGTTGCTTGCTCCACTGTCCATGAACCAACCAGAATTAGTTTCAGAGTCAAGAGCGCCGATAAAAGCAGAGGCTTGTGAATTCCGGTCTGGCTTTCCTTTCACATGTTGTGTCGTATTTCCCGTGAAATTTTCATCATATCTACTCCAACAGTACACAGTAGTATGCCCAGTCTTTCCACAAATTTGACATACTAGCTTAGAGTAATTAGTTCTACCACGACCCCTTCCTCTGCCATTTCCATATCTGGGATTTCCTCTGCCTGAAAAATGATCATTGTGCCTGTTATTTGACGTCATTCTGCTAGCAAGTGCCGCGGTTGGTTGAGTCACTTGCATTCCAGCCATGCTCAAACGAGTTTCATTTAACTGATCAAGCCGACTTTCAAAAGTCATTAAAGTAGATTGTAATTCGCCCCAGGTAATAGATTCTCTTCCCGTGACTTGAACCACAATCGAATTATAGTCTTCATCTAATCTAGCAAGAACTTGATTAATGAGATCAGATTTTTCAATTGGCTTTCCGCTAAAGCCAAATTATCGGCAATTGACTTCACCGAATTAAGATATTCTTCAGTTTTCATTGATCCTTTTCTAACTTTCTGCAATTCTCCAGTTAGAAAAATAATGCGAGCCCTATTTTGCATTCCGAAGTATTCCTTGATACCTTTCCACAGATCTTTGGAAGTTGTGAAACCCATAACACAAGCTGCAACTCGTGGTTGCATTGAGTTATACAACCAGCCTAACAAAAGCTGATCTTTTGACATCCAGACATCATATTCTGGATTTGGTGTTTCCTTCGTGGTTGGACTGCCTGAAACAACAGATGCAGAAGTGGTGACTGTGGAGACTAAAAACTTAAGCGGACATTGCGTTTCACCAGTTAAGAAGCCCTCAAGTCTGTATCCTCTCAAGGTTGGCAATATCATATTTTGCCACAGTAAAAAGTTGTCATTGTCTAACTTGAGTGACGAAGGTTGAGCAAACATTCCTCCGAGAGAGACGAAAGATGAGTTTGATGAACAATTGGCGTTGGCCATTGTGGCTCTGATAACAAGTTAGATTTTATTGAAAACAAAGAGAGTATAAGACGTTGAAATTCTGCATATTCTATTACATGTGTTTGCCATACTTATACAAAGAGAAACATAACTGTAAGTAATGCTTGCTAACAGTTACACTAGAAAATAGCTAATAAGTTATCTTATAACCGGTCGTGCATATCCTTCCATTCTAACTGCTCTGCTTAGCTGGATTCGTAGATATCTTAACAGAAAGCTTCTTCGCAATCGATCGACAATGGTTGGAAGACCTAGGAGATCCTTCGTGTAGTTGCAAGTGAGATTTGACGTTCGAAAATTGGAAAATCGGATGTTAAGATTGAAACCTACGAACATAGTAGTAAGTAACTGCTGA
Organism: Craterostigma plantagineum; assembly: GCA_027422505.1. Classification (NCBI taxonomy): domain Eukaryota; kingdom Viridiplantae; phylum Streptophyta; class Magnoliopsida; order Lamiales; family Linderniaceae; genus Craterostigma; species Craterostigma plantagineum. The sequence goes on along the minus strand of JAPQWV010000009.1, from coordinate 17,395,841 downwards.
TGCCACAGTAAGTGCCGGCGAGAGAATTGCAAAATTAGTTAAGTTTTAAAACCAGAGTAGCAAAACTATTTAACCTTTTAAAACCAGTGTAAAACTAATCAACATTTTTAATTTTAATTATTGTTATTTTCTCTTTCACCAAAATGCTATCTAAAATTACAAATTTTTATTATTATTATTATTATTATTATTATTATTATTATCTCACATTAGTTGAAAAATTATTAATATTTTATTTTTAATCCCAATTCATTTTTAGTAACTTTTTATCCCTATAGCATATCTAATATTATTTATAATTCGAGAATCATAATATGTTTAGGAAATTGAGCATCTCAAGTTTCTTCGTCCATATTCACATGTCAAATTTTATTTATTTTACGTTTGACTAATTACTGCATATGCGTGGACCTATTCATATTGTTAAAAATAGAAAAGAACTGACGGACAATGATTTCAGTTCAAATCAAAATCAAACCGTTGGTTATGACGGTTGTTTTTTTAATTCATATATTTTATTATATGTAGGGAATTTGTTGATTTATTGCTCTCACCGATCATATGATTGTTTTTTTCTTTGTTTGTAATAATTGGGAACTTATTTTGGTGTTTCACATTTTTTCCTCTCGAATCTATATCCGGTCTCTCTCTAATTTCCCTCAATTTTCTAAGTTCGAAATATAATTTTTTATATTATTGAAGAAAATTCAAATTTATTTTTCAATTAGAAATGGAAAAATAAACAATATTCCAAAAAATCAAATTAATGGTTTAAGTTCGAAACTGATAACGGCTCCAACCGATTCCAAATAATAATCGAAACAGTGTTACTACAGCTCTATTGACGCGACATTTTGGTTCAATAGAAACGGCAATTTCACATTGGAAACTACGTTTAATACACCTACCTAGGTTTACATATTTTGAGGGCTTAAAACATTTTAAACTTAATTTTAGGGTTAAAATATAATTATTGCTAAAAATTAGAAAACTTGATTAGTTTTGTACAAGTTTTAAAAAATTAACTAGTTTTGCAATTCAAGTTTTAAAAGTTAACCATTTTCGCAATTCTCTCAAGTGTTGGCCTTAGCATCCCTAACACAAAAAAATATTATTTTTATTTATTTGATGATCGAACAGTGTAGTAAGGGAGAGAGGGCTGCTGCGTTTTTTCTTTATGCTCAAACTCTCTGTTTCTTTTTCATCAAATAAGTTTTTAATACATAACCCTTAAGGTTAATGTGGGCCTAAGACAAAACAAACCAAAAACTAAAAGCCCAAAACATTAATTTCAATACTCCCCCTTAATGTTTTAAACCTTCATACCCAATAATTCTCTAAAATAAATAATCTTGTCACCGAGAAGAGCTTTGGTGAAGAAATCCGCCATTGGTCGCCGGTCTTCACATACTTGATTCGAATTTCTTCTTCTTCGACCGCATCTCGAATGTAATGATGCTTGAGATAGATGTGCTTCGTCCGACTATGGAACACTTCTTCGACATTGCAATCGCCGACTTGTTGTCACAAAAGAGAACCGTTGCCATGTCTTGATTCTCCCCCATGTCTTCTAAAATCTTCCTCAACCAAACCACTTGCTTTGTCGCTTCACTCGCCGACACATATTCGGCTTCCGCCGAAGAGTGCACTACTCTCTCTTGCTTCTTCGACGCCCAATTAAATACTCCGGATCCAAGCGTAATTGTATATCCGGATGTACTCTTCATGTCATCCATACTACCGGCCCAATCACTATCACAATAACCAAATAACTCGACGACCTCTTCGTCACTTCTTTCATACATAATGCCAAGCTCTTTGGTCCCTTGAATATATCTCAACAATCTTTTCCCAACTCCAAATGAGTTTTACTCGGTCGATGCATAAACCGAGACAATAACCCCGAAGCATACATTATACCCGGCCTAGTCGTAAGGTATAACAAACTCCCAACTAGACTCCTATATAAAGCCGCATCGGCATCACCACTACCATCCTCTTTCACCAACTTCGCATTCACCAACAAAGGGGTCACAACTGGATTACAATCTTCCATCTTAAACTGCGATAAAATATCTTGGGCAAACTTCTTTTGAGAAATAAATACACCATCATTCCTTTGATCAATCTCAATCCCCAAAAAATAATGCAACAAGCCCAAATTATTCATCTCATATCTTCTCAACGCACTCTTGAATTCACCCATCATCTTCTCATCATTTCCCGTAAATATCAAATCATCAACGTAAAGTGAAACAAGAAGTATAGAGTTGGTACCTTGCTTCACATAGAGTGTCGGCTCACTTGGACTCCTTTTAAATCCTTTCTCCGAGAAGTACGCATAGATATTCCCATACCAAGCACGTGGTGCTTGCTTCAACCCATACAAAGCTTTCTTCAATTTGTATACTTTCATTTCTTCACCCTCCAACTCAAATCCTTGAGGTTGCTCCACATACACTTCTTCTTCCAACACTCCATTCAAGAAAGCCGACTTCACATCAAGTTGGTAAAGTTTCCAACCTTTGTGTGCCGCTAATGCAATCAATAACCTAATAGTCTCATGTGTCGCAACCGGAGCAAACGTCTCATAATAGTCAATACCGGGTTGTTGAGTGTACCCTTCGCCACCAACCGTGCCTTGTATTTTTGCACCGAACCATCCGGGTTAGTCTTTGTCTTGTATAACCACTTCAACCCAACAACATCCTTCTCCTTTGGCTTCTCAACCAACTCCCATGTTTCATTTTTCTCAATCATATTTATCTTATCTTCCATGGCATTTCTCCAAACTTCTTCTCTAATTGCTTGCTCAAAGTTCTCCGGTTCAACAACAACAAAATTGCAATGTGCATAAATATCGGTCACAGGTCTCAATTTTATCGGCGTTGAGCTTGGGGATTATGACGCCGACCCGATAGTTATCGTGGGAGATGATGGAGATGGCTCTTCCTCTTCGATATCGTGCCCACTACCACTTGGCCCTTCTTTTGCATCATCTTGAATAGGATATGACACACTTTCAACTCATTTTCCTTTCCAATCCCAATGATCCTTTTCATTAAAAATCACATCTCGGCTTTCTATCACTTTGTTTCTCTTCAAGCTAAAGAGCTTATAGCCCTTTGATTTTATAATATAGCCAACAAAGATGCACTTCTCACCTTATGTTCAAGCTTGTCTTTAACTCCTTTGGAACGTGTGCATAGCAAATGGGCCCGAACACCTTCAAGTGATTCACCGATGGCTTTTCGCCGTCGGACCAAGCTTCGAATGGAGTCTTGCTCTCAACCGCCTTTGTGGGACACCTATTCAGTAAGTACACCCCGTATATGTAGCTTCCGCCCAAAAACTCAATGGTAGTCCCTTATCATTCATCATGGTTCTTGCCATTTCTACAATGGTCCTATTCTTTTTCTCGGCCACGCCATTTTGCTCCGGTGTAAAACTAATCGTCAATTGTCTCTCTAAGCCGGTATCTTCACAAAACTTCTCAAACTCTTTGGAGTTGTACTCACCACCCCTATCACTTCTTCACTTCTTTATCAACCGGCCGCTTTGTCTCTCAACCATTTTTTGAAACTTTTCGAAGACATAAAGCGCTTCCAACTTTTGCCTCAAAAAATAAACCCAACACATTCTTGAATAATCATCAATGAAAGTGATGAAATACCGGTTTCCACCATGTGAGTTTGTGCTCAAGGGACCACAAATATCGGTGTGAACAAGCTCTAATTGCGTCTTTGCTCTCTACGCTTTCGCGTTCGGAAATAATTCTCCATGTATCTTCCCAAGAGCACATGCCCTTGCATATGGCACCTTTCTCTTCTATAGTTGGTAGTCCATACACCATATCCTTCTTGCTTAGCAACTTCAAGCTCTCAAAATTCAAATGACCATACCTCTTATGCCACAACCATCAATCGTCACCTACACCAACGTTCAAGGCAACACTTCTTTTGGGCTTGAGATCAAGAGGGAGGTTTCTATTCCTCTCCATATTCACTACGGCCATCAACTCTCTTTTATTCCCAACCTTATCAAATATTCTACAAGTCGCACATTCGAAGTGAACCGCATGACCATGCTCAACCAATTGCCCAACACTTAGCAAATTTTGAGCCAAATCCGGCACTAGCAATACGTCATGAATTAGCATCCTTCCCTTCTTTGATGCAACCGCAATCGCGCCTTTACCCCCTTAGATTTCACCAAAGCTTCATTTCCCATCGTAATTTGAGTAGTAGCGGTGCTATCAAGCTTGCAAAAAATCGACTCGTCCCCGGTTATGTGGTTGCTACATCCACTATCAACATACCACACATCGTCCTTCTTCCTAATGGCCGCTTGACATGCATAAAATTGCTTCCGTCATTTCTTCTCTCGAGACTTTTCTCTTGGATGTAGTTTGCTTGCTCCTCACTCTTCACCCTACAAAACTTCTCTTTATGGCCATACTTCTTGCAATAGTAGCATTGAACCTTCCCCTTGTTCCAACAATCTTTTTCAATATGGTCTGGCTTCTTGCAAAAGTAGCATAGCTTAGCTTCTCCACTTTGGTAGGTACCTCTACCACCTCCACTACCAAATCTACCCCCAAATCGCCCTCGGCCTCTACCACTGCTAAATCCAGCACGGAAGGTACTCCCATTGGCCGCCTTTTGGTTGCTATACTCTTTCACATTTACCTTAGATTGAAAGGCGCTTTCAAGAACTTGGTCGCCAACCTATTCAACCTTTCCTCATGTCTCTCAAGAAAGCCCATAAGATCATGCACACTAATAGTATAGAGGTCTTTCGTCTCTTCAATAACGGCCACAATGTTGTGATACTTCGAAGGAAGACTAATCAAGAACTTCTGACACACCGACTTAACACTCAAAGTTTCACCCAAATTTTTAATTTGATACACAACCTCAATCACCTTAGAAAAATAATCTTGTAAAGTCTCTTTCTCCTTCATTTGCAAATTTTGAAACTCCGTTTTCAAGGAGCTTTACTGTTCTAACTTTATCGGTGCCTTGAAACTCCTTTTGCAAAATTTCCCATGCTTTCTTGGAGATTTGTGCCCCGTTTATTCTCGGAAAAATCTTGTTGGAGATACTTCCTTGAATCAAATAAAGAGCCATTGCGTCTTTCTTTCTGTTCTCTGTCTCGTCAGGATCCAAAACCGTAGCCTTCACAACATTTCCTTTCCCATCTTTCTTCTCTTCTATTTTCTCATTTACCACATGTCACTCTTCTACTATCTCCCATAAATCTTGTGAAATCAAAAGAGTCTTCATCTTAATACTCCAATAATCATAACTGTCACCATCAAATATGGGTTGCCACCTTGTGGTGCCCAAACACCTCCTTGGGTAGCCATGATATCTTTCTCAACTTCAACCTCTATTTTCTTCACCTTCAATGAAGACACCCACTTCAAATCTCACAAAACACAACCTCTGATACCATTTATGTTGGCCTTAGCATCCCTAACACATAAAAAATACTGTTTTTATTTATTTAATGATCGAACAGTGTAGTAAGGGAGAGAGGGCTGCTGCGTTTTTTTCTTTCTGCTCAAACTCTCTGTTTCTTTTTCATTCCGGCAAATAAGTTTTTAATACTAACATTACTGTGGGCATAAGACAAAGCAAACCAAAAACTAAAAGCCCAAAACATTAATTTCAACACCAAGGCAGTGGTTGATTAAGCCAAAAAAATGTCAACCAAGAAATATAGCGCACACATGTCATTTCACCAAACCTACATTTGAGACAATTCCAACCTGAAGGAAACCATAAAACCATCCCTTTTAGAATGTTTTAAAAAGGGTATATTTAGCTCAGGGCCCAAAAATGTTTTAAAATAGGATTAAGACCCTTTTCGAAAAAACATTAGTTTAAAGGACCCAAAATTTAGAGATAAGGACCTAAAATATGAACTGTTATTAGATTATCATTTTGTGTTATTTCAGAACAATGAAGTGTTATTTCTGAATAATGACGTGTTACTGCAGAACAATGAAGTGTTACTGCAGAACAATGAAGTGTTACTGAACAAATCGGGTCCTTAAAACTAATTTATTTCCTGATATGGCCCGAATTCTCAATTCAAGCCCTGACAGGGGCCTGGACGAAAATTGCCTCAAATAAAAAAGGACTTTCTGATGTATTATCAAATCAACACAATTATCTGCAAAGGGGTAGCTGTTAAACACCGATACAGAAACATACAATTACCAATGCAGTTGTCTACTGTACCTAAAACTAGAGGTGTCAAAACGGGCCGAGCCTGTCGGGTTGGCCCGCCCCGGCAAGAAAAATAGGTGGGTTGGGCCAACCAATTACCGGCCCGTTTGGGTTGCGGGTTGAGGGGGGTCGGGGCGGGCTGGCCGCCAGTAATTTTTATTTTTTTAATTTATTACATATATGTTATAAACATTTTAATGTTAAATATTAATAAATAATATTTATTAGTGATTAATTATAATTAATTTAGTTAAGAACTTAATTTTTAAATGATTTATTCGTTAATTATTCGAAAAAATATTATTAATTGAAGTATTATTTGCAAAAAAAACACAAAATTTAAAAAAATAAATAAATATAGCGGGCTGGCCCGCCAACCCGCAGCGGGTCAGGGAGGGCTACTAGTTTAGTAGCCCGTTATGTTGGGGGCTGGCCCGGCCCGCCCCATTTAATGGCGGGTTGAGGCGGGGCGGGGCGGGGCGGACCGGCCCGTTTGACCGCACTACCTAAAATCATGGTACTCTACAAAGCGATCACATCATCAGAATTACCCAAGTTAAAAAGTTTCTATTGCTTTAGTTATATAGAAACACCAACTTTTACTTCACATCTACATGAACTATAGTCCTAAAGCTAAAATAACTGCTAAAGCAGTAACCTTTAAACCAATCAACACCATCAACAAAAATCAGATTTAACATGAGGATAGCAACTTGCCCCTCAACATTGACAACAACGCCGTCCCCGGTGCCTAAACAGCAGCGCCGAACCGCTTCATTGTGTCGTCGTTACCAAATTAGAGCGAATAGAGATGGAGGCGAATACGAAAAGCACACTCAACCATAATTTAACCGATGAAAAGATATCGGCACCTGAAAACTGTCTTTTGAATTTTCAGTAGATAAATCCATTTTTTCGAAAATACCGACGAAATCATAATAACAGGAAAGAAGCACCTTCCATTCCACGTCTCGGAAGCACCAACCTCAACATTCTGGGGCAGCAGTATAGGACGCGTTTGGGGTTGAAGCATCGCCCATGGGGAAATAACTGCGTTACGACTCTGCTGATAGCGCTCGAAATGGAGATGAGGGTCAAACAACGTTTGAAAATTGGTGATGGTCGTGGATTATTTAGTGGATCGTGGGTGTCATTTTGCTTTATTTTTTTTATTATCTAATTTTAAAATTAAAATTTGAAAGGACACGTGGCATTACGATGACAAATCTACATTTCATTATATATAAGATATATATTTATAATATAAAATATTTAATAAATATGAAAAATATGAGGTAAATTAAAATTTTATACAAATATATATGGTAATGTATATTTATAATAGAAAAATATTAATATTTTATTTTAATTTTTCTTATTAAAATTCGTTTTTGGTCGTTAACCGAACCGAACCGAACCGAAAAAATTCGGTAAAACCGAAACCGAACAAAAATATTTCGGCTCAATTTTTGGTTTATAAAATCCTCTAACCGAACTGTCAGTTAACCGAAAGTTTGGTTTGGTTCGGTTATTACCGAATGAACACCCCTAGTCCTACTATTGACGGGTCCCTTGGAGTGTAAAACACTTCACATCCTCTAGTAATTTATTAGTTTCCATTTTACTTTTTCAAAATAACATGAAATTTGTAAAGTTGCTTTTTTATAAAAAATTCTCTTGAATTCAGCCAAACCACTTTTATTAATTAATTTATTTTTTATTAACACATTGCGTTAAATAATATTATTTTTAATTATTCGCTACTTTTACAATTAATTTAAAAGTAATAATATTTTAATTTATAAACTTAATAATTAACTTATTTAATATAAAGAATCACAGACATTATATATCTAATTAACTTCTAAAAATTTATTGGAAAAGGTTTTAAGTTAATTTAGTCAAATATATTTAAAAAACATAATATTTCTATATTATAGATATTATAAGTATAAATAATATGACGAACAAAAATTATTACATTTTAAATATTTTTGCACAATTAAAATATAGAATTATATATTTGAGAATTTCTAAAGAAAGAAGGCAAATCTACAACTAAATCCCCCTACCCCAAACTATCCATCAACTAATTCCCCTTCCTATTTATGTATCATCAAACTCCTCATTTCAAACTTTTATATCACCACTAGTAGAAAATGATGAATAGGCCACGACACTATAGGCGACGGTTGTGCAAAATTCGTCGCCCATAATAGACGTGGTGGCATTAATGTAATTTTTTTAAGTTTCGGTGTACATAGACGACGGTTGTTTCATACAAACCGTCGCCTATGATTTTAGTAAACTTTTGGCGACGGCTAAGAATAGACATCCGTCGCCCAACTCTTTAATTTTTTTCTTAAAACTTACGTTTTTTTCATTATGGGCGACGGTTGTTAGACGAAATAACAACCCGTCGCCCATTATATTATTTTTTAAAAAAAAAATTTTAGTCATGGGCGACGGTTACTGGTTTTTCCGTAGCAGCCGTCGCCCATGAGCTGATTTATAAAAAAAATTAAATGTATATGTCATGGGCGATGGTTAAGGGTTTTTTACGTAACAACCGTCGCCCATGAGCTGATTTATAAAAAAATTAAAATATATATGTCATGGGCGATGGTTACGGGGTTTTTTGTAACAACCGTCGCCCATGAGGCTTTAAAAAACCCACATTCTTCCTCACTTCACCATTCAAACAGACGAAAAAAATATAAGTGAGGCGAGGCTTTAGGCGATTTCCGGCGAAATTCGACCGATTTCCGACGTATCCAAGCTTGGAGAACACAGTAAGAGTCCATTAAGTGATTCTCCTCTATGTATTTTGCGATCTATGGCTTTATAGTTTCGAAATTGGTAGTTAATCAAAAATTAGGTTTTCGATTTTTTGCGGTTTTCGAACTTGTTTTATGCGATTTCGTAGCCTATTCTTATAGTTGATTTAAGGTTGATATTAAGCAATCTTTGCGAAAATTAGGTTTTTGGTTAAAGTTTGGTCAAATTTGGATTTGGGTCGAATTGGGGCGCGTCTATCTCCTCTATCGGCGAATTTTCCCGGCGACGACGATTATTTCCGACGATTCCGGAGTACGACAACACGGTAAGATATCTCCTATAATTTTCCCTCGTTGTATTACGTGATTTATGCTTGAAATCTTCGAAAATTGAATTTTTGCATAAACCCCTCTTTCGAAATTTTGGGTATTCCGTGCATAATTTTGCTTTAATTCCTTGATATATTCTATTTGAGGTTGATATTGAGCTTATTTTTTTGCGAAATTTAGGTTTGGGTCAAGCTCGGGTGATATTCGTGCTTGGGCGAATTTCTGGTGATATTCGTGCTTGACTTCTACGGCCGATTACGTAAGTTTTCAAACCCGTATTTGATTTATATGCTTTCGTCTTTGTGAATTTAAGTTTTTATTTAAGCTTAGACACCCGTTCAAGGTTTTCTCATAATGGTCCACGTTCGGGACCGTTCTTAAACGTTCACTGTCGCTTTAGGATGTAAATGTGCGTTTGAGCATCGATGTTGTTGAAAAATTTTGGTTTGCGTTTCCCTTAAATGTTCTCCGGGTAGACACATGGATTGGATGTATATCCTTTTCATATTTTATCGTCTACTTGGAGAACTGTAGGGAAATGCTGCCGAATTTTTGTCAGCATAGAAGCTCAAAGACACATTTACAAGCGATAGTGAATGTTTAAGATGGGTTAGGTGGGAGCGATAAGGACCCTATAAAGCCCTCGATCGATTGTACTTGCTTTTATGTGAATACCTGTAAATTTTTATTTGTATAGTTTAGTCTATTGGAATGGATCGGGGTTGGATGTATAGTTTGCGAACAATGGTTGAGTATGCGAAGGGTTGTTGACGAATTTATGAGATGTGCGGAACAGAATCGTAGGAAAAAAGGCAGTCGAAGATTTCGTGCCCGTGTCGTAATTGCAATAACATGAACTGATGGAATTGTGATGTTGTGAAGGAACATTTGCTAATAGTCGGTCTTAAACCTGGGTATACGAATTGGATATGACACGGTGAAGCCGTCGTCGATGAAGCTAGTTCTGCGGGTGTCGGAACTAGTACAAGAGTGCCACTAGATTTGGAGGACGATGTCGTTGCTGAAAGTTTTTCGGACGACGATAATGATTGTATCGAGGACATGCTTCGTGATGTCCAAGAGGATTTTGAAGAACGTCCTCCCATATTTGACAGTCTTGTTAGGGACAACAATATCCCTTTGTACACCGCGTGCTCAAAGTACACAAAGTTGTCTGCTGTCTTCAAGCTGTTGAACGTTAAGGCTGAATTTGGTATTTCAGACAAGTGTTTCTCAATACTTTTAGAAATACTCGCGGATATGCTTCCAGATGGCAATGAGCTTCCGACGTCGACCTACGAGGCAAAGAAGCTATTGTGCCCATTGACTTTACAGTACGAAAGAATACACGCTTGTCCGAACGACTGCATACTTTATAGTGGAGATTACGAGTCGGCTGATAAGTGACCGACGTGCGACACCTGGCGTTTTAAGAGAAAAGACGAAGTCAGTGGCCCCCCTGCTAAAGTTTTGTTGTACTTTGGGCAGACATCAGGTAATTTAGTGATTATTTTACTTGTGTTCGTTATCTGCTGTATATAATTGATATTAATTATACCCAAAATATATTATCAGTGGACCTGGAACTTGCCTGATAATCCTGCTATAAAAAAGAAGGTCCAGAAGAAAGCCGTGAGCTTTGCAAGAAGCACAAATATGCTGTCAAGGAGAAGAAGAATGGGCATGAGTTGGCTAACGAGTACACGAGCACCTCAGTCAGGAAGGACCTGAGTTGGCTAACTATAGGGAAGCCGCGATATTTCAGGTGAAATTTTGATAGTCCTCTAAATTTTCACATATATATATATATATATATTCAAACCTATTTTTATTTTATGAATATTGCAGCAAATTAGTCATAAGGCTAAACAAAGCCAGGCTCACCACTCACACCATCTCGGTACGGAGTGGTATATAGGTCGGCGATCCGAATGGTTTGAGGAGGACCCGCTAACGCACCTGCCCCCCGAAGTCAGGGAAATCTCCGAATCAATCCTCCAAGGAAATAATAGAATTAAGGACTATTTTTGTAGCCGAATGAGCAAAGGAGAAGATGGTCGGTGTCACCTTGACAACCCGGTCAATCGGGATCTGGCTAAGAGATTGGTAAGTGTATTACTTTATAAAGTACATCACACAATACATATCTTACTTACAATAACTCATATTCGACAGATAGAGGTGCACGCCGACGAAGCGCGAGGAGAATTTGTCCCTAATAGGCACAAAGACGCGTTGTCGAGAATTCATGGAAACCCGATCATAGCGGGCGACCTAGAGGATGTGGAAGGATGAGACGATACGGGGCGTGTTCGGAAACCCATCCGAGCGATCGAGGCCCTCTTCGAGCCAGATTTCCATGGAACAAATGAGGACCGAGTTGATGGCCGAGTTGAGGGACCAGTTGAGGGCCGAGATGCGGGAGGAGATCGGGAGGAGTTTAGGGACGAGATGTGGGAGCAGATGAGGACTGAGATGAGGGCTATGTTCGCTCAAATGGGCCTTCTGGTGCCCAACCGAGAGCAAGACGAAGTGGCGCGTGGCAATATTAGATTTGACCCTCCAACCAGATACCGGGTTCTCGCTGTTCAGGAGGGGAAGCCTTAGATCCATTTCTGTTGTCGATGAATGTGACGGTATGCATTTATTCTTAATTATTGTTTAATGAGCAACGGCGTAATGTCTTAGTAACATTAACAATTTATTCTTTTAAAAACTTATAGTATCCTAGGGTTCGATTGATGTTAGTCATCGAAGGGACGTTAGCGGTTGTCGGTCTCGGCACCGTCACTGAGGGACGTTCCCAAATTCATGGAACATCGGTTACGGCCAATGTTGTAAAAACTCGCTTGGCGCTAGTCGGGTGCCCGAGGGGGCCCTAGCGCCCAGGCTGTCAGGCGGGGCCTAGGCGGTTTCTAAGCGGAAATTAGTCGGTCTTTTGTTTATTTATTATCTTTTTATATATCAAATAAAATAACATTCTGCCAAAGTATATCAAATTTATCCAAGCATTATAAACAAATAACGTCAATTATAACAATAATATTCATACAAAAAATAATGTTTTTTTGATGAAGTCGGATGTAATTATCCTTTTGTTTTTTAATTCCAGCTCATATATTTTTGTCTCAATTAAATAATTCAACAAAGTTTACCTGCACCAATCTCATTAAATAAAAAGGATAGATATGATTAATACTTTAACCATTTTGATTTTAAAGAATGTAATGGTAACATTATTAATGATATGAAATGTAATGGTAACATTATTAATGATATGAAATAATGTGAATTGATATCGATGATGTTAAATAGTTTAAATAATGAATTGATATTGATCGTGTTAAAATAGTTTAAAAAATCTAACGTGATCGATCATATTTATCATTGCTGATGGAATCCAGCTGTCACAAGAATACTATTATTATTGGTTATAATTAATTGATAAATGTAGTATTGATTCTACCGAATGCTTTGTCCCACACCCGTTCCTTTATGTAAATACTGACAATAATCTCTATATAAGGACTTACCAGCCCGTATACATTACCCACACGCCACAATGCGCTGCCTCCTAATGGAACTATTTTATTGTATTCAATTAATATAGTTATCGTGTCTGGCTGTGCAAATTAGTAGTTTTGGACGGAATTGTAATTAATCACATTATAGAACTACTTGTGTGCATATACCACAATAGGTGGTATATATAAGTGAACTCCTAAAACAATTAGGAGTGCGTTGTGCAATGGAATTCAGATCGAAAAATAGAATTGAAAATTTTAGAGAGAAGATTTTCGCCTCCCTTGAGTGCTTTCAACGTTGCTTCTCACCCAAGCTTTCTTCGTAAGCAAATCTCAATCGTAAGATCTTGAATTTTTTAGATTTACTATTCGATTATTAGTAATTCGATCTAGGTTGGATATCTGGGGTCCTAACAATTGGTATCAGAGCCAAACGTGTTAGGATTTGGATTAAATTTGGACTGATTTCTGAATTTTTCGGTACTGTTTTTTTAAAACTCGCGACACAGATAGTTGTTGCAATTGGACTGATTATTCACAAACTTGATATAATCTGCTGTTTTTAGGCTTGGATCAAATCGTTTATACATATCCGAGCTGAATTTTGATTGATCGAAACGTGATTTTGAGTGAATTTTGAAGATTTGAGTCTATATGTTCATCGTACTGTTCTTAAAATTTCTGTCTGATTTCTGAAAATTTCTATCTAATTTGTTGTTTTTGTTGATCGATTGTGCGTTTCTGTTTGATTGAGCTCATTTCTGATCGATCGAATCAATTTCTGTGCGAATTTTTGCTCATTGATCGAACTGTTCTTCGAACTGCTCTTCAAATTTTTCTATAAATTCGATGGATTCTGCTCTGTTTGCGTTAAATCGAGTGTTCATTCTTGTTAGTGCTTGATTTCGATCGATAACCCGTAGTTAATTTGAGCGATTTTGTGTTTGGACCAAGATTTCTTCGTTGTTTTTCATCTCGCATCGTCTATGTTCTGTTTGACTCTGTTCTGTTCATCAGTGTTCTTCGCTGAGCTGAAAAAGAACTTCTTCGATTGAGCTACTCATCAACACGAACAATCTTTTGTTGCCACTGCATCGTCGAACCATTTCCGATCGAGAATCCAATCGAAACATCGCTGTGGTCGCAATATTTTTGAAATACTTCTTCGACCGAACATAGTTCTTCACGATTCATCATCAAAAATCTTTGTTCAACGCTCGAGAAATCAAGCAGCGCGAGAACGGTTTTCGATCGCAAAATCCGGTCGAGAAAGGTTTCCAATCGCAAAATCTGTTGTGATTTTGTGTGAAAACCCAGCTTGTTCACGCCTCTGTTCGTCGTTCATTCTTTTTACACTCGAGAAATCTGGTCAACGCCTAAAACTCCGGTCAACGCTGATAAAATCAGATCGAGAAACATTTACGATCGAAAAACTCCCGTAGATAGCTCTTTACTATCGAAAAATCGTTCTGAATTTTTTTCGATCGAGAATCTGCTTGCACTTCATCTTCTTCGCCCATTCACATACAGATAGAAACATACAATTGCAGGGAAAATTGCATTCTCAGTCCCAGAAATATTTTTTAGTCCCTGCAGTTATATTTCGGTCCCAAATAGTTTTCAATTTAGTACAGAAAGTTCTGATCTAATCCTAAATTTTCAAATTAACCCCGGAACTTTCAATTTTATTGATTTCTCACTCATTTACGTGATTTACGTTTGCAAATTTTTGTTTAGTTGTTTTTACAGGTCGTCGTCGCAGAACTTGTTTTTCGCCCGCAAAAACCTTTTGCGATCCAAAAATTTGATTTTAAAGGTTTAGATATGAAGTCTCAAAACGACGACGTTTTATCAAATCGCAAAACTTTTACGATCGTAAATCAATACGTAACTATTTAACATTCGAAACTATTTTCTAAAAGCAGTACTTCATCGAAAAACTTAACTATCGAAAACAGTGCTCTACGTCTTCATTAAAACTTCATAAAAAAATTTCGATCGAAAACGATAACCTTCAAATTGGCACTTTATAGAAAAAGCTTTTGGTATATACTATTAAATTTTTACATCAAACTTTATAAACCAAAATCTTTTCGAAACAGAAATTTTAAAAGCCAAATATTTTAATCAGTATTAAAAAAAATCCAAGTCACAAAACACGTTACGATCTAAATATCCAACAAAATTTTAAAAATAAATAAATAAAAATTTTAAAAAAATGAACACCTACTCGTTTACTCGGTCCGATGAGACTGGCTCCGACTTTGATGAGCAACTGAAGGAGTTGGGTATCAACTACGATTAATTGAGAAGGAGTTAAAGAAGTCCACAAAGACAAGTCACGCTCAAAGAAGCAAGACACTACAAACTCCGAGCAACAAACACACTTGGCTTTGTTGGCACACCACGAAGATGAAACTAAACCATCTTACAAGGAAGTATCAATTCCTAACTCTACATTGTTTAACATGTTAGAATCCTTACAAACTAGGTATGCTAACATGAAAAATGAGCAGAAAAGTACAAAAGAGTTAGAAGAAAAATTATCTAAGTCCGAGAAGAAATAGCTAGTCTGGAATTAGAACTTAGAAGCTCTAATGCGAAAATAGATGAACTAACTAAGAGCTTGAAAATTAGTGAGACTAAGACACCACAGTTAGAGATGCATAGCTCAAAAATTAAGGAAGTAGAAGCCAGGCTAGAAAATAACTACAATTGTTTGGTTAGAAACCTTGACGAGAAAGCTAGCCTCAATTGTAGATTAACAAATGCCAACTCTAAGATCACTAGTCTAGAATCTCAATTAGAAAAGTCTAATGCTAAGATTAGTGAACTGACCAAGAGTTTAAATGCCTGTGAAGTCGAAAAGAGCACTGTTCAAGCTAACTATGGTTTCTTAGGTGAAGAACGTAAGAATCTCTATTCTAAGATTAAAAATTTAGAAAATCTTCTTGTGACTTCTAAGACAGAGGAAGCAAAATCTCGTCATTCTGAAAATTCTTCTTCCGTCGATATACATCCTATTCTTAGGAAAATAGAGGATTTAAATTCTATATTAGAAACGGAAAGAAAGAATTTTGAAGCAGAAAAGAATGCGCTTTTATTGGAAATATCTAACCTCAAAGTTTCCTCACAAGAAAAGTTAATCTTAAAGCAGGTTAAGAAATAAAAAGAGCCTTTGAGCGCCAATAGATCACATACTCCAATTTTTAAAGCCGTTACTTCTACATACTCGTAAAAGCCTATCAATTTTAGAAGCACAAATTTTGAAAGTGGCTCTTCCTCCAAAAAGAAACTTTTTCACGAAAATAATGCAAGTTCTAGCGCACAAACTTCATCGTGTCTTTCGAATGATTCTACTAATTTTTCACTTAAAAAGCCTAGACTTGAAAATAATTTTCGAAATTCTTATAATCATTATGTGAAAAATGTGCATTCTCCATTTAGGAAATATGATACATCCGGTTTACATGCTTATCATTCTATTTGCTCATATTCTTACACGAAGTATCCAGTCAAAGTCAAATCCGAAAAACATTTATTACGACTGGGCAATGAGAAGATCATCTTTAAAAATACACATTCTAGGAGCACATTCTCAAAAGCTGAATTTTCATATCCGTGTAAATTCATTCAAAAATGGATTCCTACGTCGGATATCAAGTCACAGAGTCCTAGTCAAAAATGGATTCCTAATGTAATTCATCGACCGACATAGGATCACAATCTAATTTTACACGATTTACGACTAACTCGTTTTCTGCTAATTAGGGAGGACCCATACGACAATGGGTACCAAAGTCTCCATAGTTTTGCAGATTTACCTCATGTATGGAATTCGACGTAGTGGCTCCACATATATGATAAAGGGATGAGGCGTGAGCTACTACAACTAAGCTTCAACAACGTATATTTCACATTTACATACGTGAGCTTCATCGAAAAAAAATAATACCTATTTTCTTTCAAAACTTTTCAAATGATACATTTTCGATATGCATTTCATCGCTTTAAATGGTTTTAAAATTTTCAAATGCATATTACGAACGAATTCGATTAATACTTTCAAATGAGCTTTAATTGATGGGGAGCTACTCGCTATTTTAATGAAGAGCAACCTTTATATTTTTAAGGAAGCACAAACTTTAATTCTTGAGGGGGAGAAAACTTACAATGAACAATTTAAGGGAACGAGATTCTTAATATTCGTCAGGCTAACTATGCAAATTTCTAGGGGGAGAAAATTTATTTTCGAAGCATATTTTTGATAGAATGTAATACTGATTATCCAAGAACACTTCAACAGATTAAACCTTCGTAGATGTGAATAGTATGCTTTAGAGGTTTAGTGTTGAATACGTGAGATTTTAGCAAATGGAAACTTGATTAGAATGCTGTTAGGGTTTAAGTTTAAATACCTTGGAAAGGTACTAATCCCATTGGGCCCCTAACAAGCCCATTACAACTGCAATCCATCTACGTACAATAAAGCGTATAAAATACATCATAAAGAAATAGCAAGACTTAGAATACATATATTGGACATTTCTAAAATATTCCTAACATTCTCCTCCTAAGTGTCCAAATTACATATAAGCCTATCTTCTAAGTCTTCACTTCTTCTTTTTTTTTTCTTTGAGCGAGGAGGAGGCCGCGGTTCAGAAGCTCGTAGGCTGATCTTCTAAGTCCAAGTGTTACTTCATATGATCTCAACCTTCTGCGAAAGGAAATTTGGGCAGAGATGGTTTCGATCATTTTATGGTACATCTCTTGGACTTCATATTCTTCGTCTCTCATTTCCTCAGTGATCCTTTTTAGCTTATCTTGAATAATACGGAGAGTTCCATCGCTGAACTTGTGGATCTTTGAAGTTCTCATCAGTCTCTTCTCTCCCTTGTAGTTTATGTAGATCACTGAAGGGTCTTATCCTACAAATATATGGCCTTCTCCATAGCTGTCTGATTCAGGTGCTTCAAAGGAGGGCTTTGTGAGATTCACCTTTTTCATGTTGCTCTCAAGTGCATTTGGAGGTCATGTGTCGCGTTAAACTTGACTTGGCGCAGCATGAATCTTTTCAATGAAGCATAACCCATCCTTAATTCTGGAGTTCTGAGTACCCCAAGCGTCCTGTAATCCCCTACTAATTGATCAATATCTTCACCTCTGAGATAAGAGAGATCGCCTTCATTCAGTTCTTAGACTGACTCATCTTCTCGTCGTACTAAGTAAATAGGGAATTCTATGTCTCCGAATCGCTCCTTTCGAACTGTCAGAATTTCTCTGATTCTGGGTCGTTTTGCCTCTAGTCTTCGAAGATCATCCACATTCATTCCTTTTCCTCTGAACATTAGTGTTCGACAGATAGAGAGCAGGTACTGAATAGCTTTTAGTCGTGGGAGATGCGTTAGATCTCTGAGGTCAAGCTCATCCTTCTTCAAGATCTTATCCTCCCTCCTCTAGATTTTCTTTCGTATTTCTTCTTGATATGGAGCATTCACCTTCACGTTTTCCCATGAAAGTTTCAGCTCGTCTATTCCTTTTGTGGTTATCTGGAGGGCAATCTTCGTCTATGACCGTGTGTTGGAGAAGCTCGGGAAGTTTAGGTATCTCTGTTTCATAATATGCACCTTCATTGAGCTCCTCTTCTTCAATTTGGACTAGACTAATGTTTGCCTTCGAAAGAAAGTATCTAACATTGTCCATTAAGTTTCTGGCCATAGTTGGATTTGCTGGATGAGTCCTCCATTCTTCGCCAAAGATATATTTCTCCACTACATCATATGGATTATACAATTCTTCGGCTGGCATGGTTGGATTTTCGATAGTGTCTGGAGCTTGGGGATGTGGGGTTGTGGTTGTTTGGACTGACTGGGTGGAGGTCCTCAGAGAGCCAGACTCGACTACGCCAAGGGAAGTTGTCTGGTTTGACCCTGGTGTAGCTTGTCTGCCTCTAGAGGACCTTGGTGGTGGTGGTGGATCGGATGGTCGGGAAGAACCGCCTCTACGAGTTTGAACTCCGCATCCTCGTCGCCGCGAACGACCGGAGACTTGGTTCTCGGCCTCTTCTTCCCCTCAGGACGATCTTGGTCGTCAGGATCGTCATGACGATGCTTATGACTTGAGCTTTCTTGACGGCAGGTAGTCGGGTGAGATATGACTCCGCCCGCAATCAGCTTTCGGTACAATTCTTCTTCTGCTGAAGTCCGCTGATTGTCGAGTTCAAGAAGGCGAGAGATTCCGATGTCGAAGAGTTGAAGTAGAGGCATATGATATGGATTGGGTTCACGGGTTACTCGTGGTGGTGGTAGTGAGATGATTCGAGGCTGTGACGGTTGTTGTTCTACCATGGCGGCCTTTCCTTTGTCTGTGGAGGCTGATTGCTTGGCATCCCTAATGAGTCCTTGAACCCGTGGTAAGGTAATGGATTCAAAGAACTCAAATAGGCGATTCTCCAGGTAGGCAGTCGTCACAGCTTGGGGAGTTGCTGAGGGTGCTCCGGCGCCACTAGGGTTAGCCGTTATCACACGTTCAGAACTAGGTTCTGTACGATGGCCCTTGTCAACTGAAGTCGAGTGGACTTCAGTATCGTTGGGTCTTCCGACCTCTCCTTGTAACGCATCTTTAGGAGATGGTGCTCGTGTCGTTACGGCCTCGTCGGGAAGACGGGCTTGAGTGGAGCTTTCACCGAGCCACTTCCCGTTAGCACACGTACAGGACTAGGTCCTCTACGGTGGCTCTCAGATGATGAATTGCTGAAGTCATCATAGTGCTTCAATTATAGGCGCTTCTATGGACGTTGAGGCCTGTTTGTCAGGCGGAGGCTCGGTCTGTGTCCGAGAGGTAGTTATCTCTTTGACTGGTTCGGAGGAACCGAGCTGGTTGGGGCTTGGGGTGGTTCTGTGGATGTTGAGACACTTGTCTATTGGGAGACAAGTGAATGGTCGGGTTGGGGTTGTTCGTGCGCCGTTGGGTCGAGTACGCGTCTTCAATCCTATGGGTTGACCCGGCTTGTTCTGAGTGAGGGGCTTCAGACGTTGATATTTCAGGAACAACTGTTTGATGTTGTTCAATCTGTTCAGGCAGTGGTGGTTGTTCGAGTGGTTGTTCTGGGATGGTTTGTTGGGAAGTCTGTTGGGATTGTTGAGGTGCTATCTCTTGTTCTGAGGGTTCTCACATGCTCTCACTGTTTTCCTCTCTCTCTCTCTCTCACTAACCCCTGGGTCAGACTCAGGTGGGTTTTCCTGAGTCATGAGGTTGGGGACGTTGTATTTCTGGTAGGGGTGTTCATTCGGTAATAACCGAACTGAACCGAACTTTTGGTTAACCGAAAGTTCGGTTCGAGAATTTCATAAACCGAACCGAATTTTTGGTTTTTACCGAATTTTTTTCGGTTTGGTTCGGTTCGGTTAATCGACCAAAAAACAGAATTTTTAATAAAAAAATAAAAAACAATAATATTAATATGATTTTAATTATTATTATCATATTTTTATTTGTATAAAATTTTTATTTACCCCATATTTTCCATATTTTAGTAAATATATTAACTTTATTTATACTATAAATATATATTATCGTATATATATATATTTGAATAAATTTATGATTTACCTAATATTTTCCATATTTATTAAATATGGTGGGTATATTATTAATTTATTAAATAAGACATATAAAAATATATCATTATATATTTTATATAATAATATATATGTATTAAAATTAAAAAAAAAAGAAGAAGAATTCAGTTATTCGGTTCGGTTTACCGAGGTAAAAAACCGAAACCAAACCGAAATTTTTTCGGTTATCAAAATGTTGGCCCTCTTATTGCCAAACAAGGATCAAAAGAAAAGATTTAATGTGTAACCGTGAAGAACACCATGAGTGCGTGTTAGTGTGTGTATTTCTATGGAAAAGTACAAGGTGTCTTACCTTTTGATTTCTTTTGATAAAACCCTAATTAGTGTAAGTTGGGGCTTTATATACCACAAGTATTTGGTATATTAAAGCCCGGCCCAAACTCTTACTAATATTCTAAGTCACCCCAAACAACCCATTAAATAAACACATATAAACCGAAGATTACATAAATTAAAGGATGCTACAAAAAATATTCCTAACAATCCCCCCCTTAGCATCCTTTTCGCTTTGGTGTCCTTGGTGTCTTCTGTTAGGAATATTTTGTAGCATCCTTTAATTTATGTAATTTTTGGGTTAATATGTGTTTATTTAGTGGGTTGTAGTAGTTTGAGGTGACATATGATATTTAGTAAGAGTTTAGTATTGGGCTTTAATATACCAAATATTTGTGGTATATAAAGCCCCACTTACCCTAATTAGGATTTTATCAAAAGAAATCAAAACGTAAGCCACCTTGTACTTTTCCGTAGAAATACACACACTAACACGCACTCAAGGTGTTCTTCACGGTTTACACATTAAATCTTTTCTTTTGATCCTTGTTTGGTAATAAGAGGGCCAACAAGTGGTATCAGAGCCTAACGCGGATCAATATCTTCCATTTGAATCCGTTTTTGCTCGATTCCGACGTGATTTGACGAAGTTTTTGCTTGAAAACTCGTTTTCGATTTTTTTTTCACTGTTTTTGGGTGTTTTCAAATCGTTTTCAGTGATTTCTTACCCCTAGGACGTTAGAAAACTGATATTGGTACATTTATGCTCTTTCACGTCGATTTCAGTCTAGTTTGAGTAGGATTTGAGCAAAAACGAGTCTGAAAATCTGGTTTCTACTGAACTATTCATCACTTTCGAGTAACGGATAGAACAGTACCATCGAGTTTGAAGGTTTCGACCGAAAGCCACTGTGAGGAGTTTCGATCGATTTGAGTTTCGGGGAATTTTTCCCTAATTTCACAGTCTCGCCGATACATTTCTCGGTGAAAGCCCAATCCATATCGCCCCAAAGTCTACAGTACCAAGTTGCTATGTTTCGCCCGATTTCTCGGCGAAAGTCCAATTCATTTACTGTATCGCCCGAAACTCAATCATCCAATTAGCCAAATTCAATCTTAGTCAATCGATACGAAATCAATTTGGACCAAATTCGCCCGAAACCTCCTCATTTCTATCGATCGAAACGAATTATTCAAA
Source organism: Craterostigma plantagineum (assembly GCA_027422505.1). Lineage (NCBI taxonomy): Eukaryota > Viridiplantae > Streptophyta > Magnoliopsida > Lamiales > Linderniaceae > Craterostigma > Craterostigma plantagineum. The sequence continues at coordinate 17,373,863 of JAPQWV010000009.1, read as the reverse complement.
TCAAAATCTCTCTTTCGATCGAAACTAATCTTTTCTAAACTCTTTCGCCCGATTCACATTCTGTCGCCCGATTTTAGTCTTTCGAATCTATACTGTACGATTCACACTTTCGCCCGATTCTAGAACTCTAAATTCAATTTCAATTTCCCGATTCTCAACACTTAGGACCAATCGCCGAGCTTGCCTCATATAAAATTAGAATCGATCAAGCATTCAAATTGGGTAGACCAAAATTTTAATTTCTCATAACTCCAATCGTCCGATCCTCAAGCACTACACAAAATTCATCAAATTTTTAAATTGCGATAGAATTCATTAAGTGAATTTACCTTCTTAGACTCAACACTCGAAATTACTCACACTTGACTATATCTCATTCAAAACTAAAGCGTTTCATTTCGCAGATCTATTACGCGTTAACGATCATTACCAAACAAAACAAAACATGGACGGTCTTGCCATTGGATCTGACAACCGTGCACCACTACTAAGATGGGAGAGTACGGCTTATGGAAGCAACGATTCATCAACTTCATAGAAATCAAGGATGCAGACCTCGCAAACGACATGCTTTCCTCCATTTTTGAAGGACCTGCTCAATTTTGGACCATCATCCCTGCTCAACCCGATGTTGTTCCTGCAATCCCAGATAGGAGAACTCCTAAGGACCCTAGTCGATACAATGATGCTGAGAGAGCACGTGCCAGAGCGGACAAGCTTGCCCGATACCACGTACTTCAGGCCCTACCAAATGATGTCTACAAGCAAGTCAACGCAATGGTCACTGCAAAGGAAATTTGGGATGAAGTGCAAAATGATGGTTGGGACAGAAGTAAGCTATCTGTCTAAGAAATCCAGCATCCTCACTGCCTATGACTCCTTCAAAGCTAAGGAGGGGGAAGAACTTCGAGATGTTTACCTTCGCTTCCTGACCATTATCAACGAGATGAGAAAGATCAACATCCAACGCTCCAATCTCGAACACAACATCAAGTTCCTTTCCACACTTCAACCTAGTGGGGACGGATTGCAGTTCTGGTTAAGCAACAGAACAAAGATCTGGATGTTATGGATATTCACTCCCCTACACGATAACCTCTCACAATACTCCCAGTGTGCCAAAGAAATCAAGAACGAAGGAAAAACAACTGTCGACATGGAACCAATTGCACTCGTGACCTCTAAGACAAGAAACAGGAGCTCGAGAACTTCAAAAGGAAAGCAGGTCCTACAATCCGACACTTCTGACAACGCCGAATCCGACCAAGAATCTGAGGACGAACTTGAATCAATCAGAAAGAAACTGGCTATGATCTCAGAGACGGTCAATAAGATGAGCGCCAAGAAGTCATCATCTTCCTTCAACAAACAACGAACCTCGGGCGGGAAACAGAAGTTCGTTGCCCCTGAAGAGGCTGAAACTAAGAAATCTGAAGTAGTAAAGAAGTGCTTCAACTGTGGCAAGCCGGGTCACTTTGCTTCTGAATGCTTCAGACCTAAGAAGAAAAACAATGAATACTACAAGAAAAAATTTCAGCTCTCACAGTGCAAGGAGGCGGGAATTTTCTTGGTTGCTGAGGAAGAGGAATGGCTGGAGGACACGTCTGACGAGGAGGAAGAAGAAATGGCCTTCATGGTGAAAAGCATTGATGATGACTTTGACGAGGATGAGCCAGCCTTCGAGTCAGACAGGACTGATGTCTCCTCATCCGACCTGGAGGTATACACTCCATCCCTAAATGATTTCGTTAACTTGAACGTAGGATAGCCGAACTCTCCATGCATCATAAAGATTACTTAGAACTCCAAAGCAATTTTGACAAAAATTATGCCTTATTAAACAAACAACAGGAAGAGATAGTCATTCTTAATGAATCCTTGACCTTGTCTGAAACTAAAGTAAAGACTTTAGAAGATCATATAGAAAGCAAGGAAAAACAAATTAGCGATATGAGTAGAAGCTTGAAAGACAGCGAAGAAGAACGAGCAAATGTATTGTCTCAATACGAACTAATCACAAACGAACGTGTTCGTCTATACAAGAAAGTCAAAGAGTTAGAGGACATTAACACCAAAAGAGGTCAATCTGAACGAACTATCTTTCTTAGCCAACCTAAAGATGTAGAATTTCTATGATCCTCGCTGAGGATTGGGGTTTGAACCCACCACTAACCCTGAAAAAGATAAGGTACATTCAATGTACAACATTAAGCGTTTTGGTTTGAGCCTTGAACAACGAAGGCCCTTCATAGAATCAAGTGAGGTCACTGAATCTGATGAACGGAAACGGAGGAATAAAGAATGGGCCCAAATTGAATGTGACTACACAGAACTCAATAATAGCCATAAAACTAGAGAGATACCTCTCTCTGATGATTACATGTCACCATTTGGACCTGGAACTCAGGAAAGCACTGACGAGGAGGCTAAACCCATTTGTTCATCTATCTATATTCCAGAGATTATTCGCAAAATAGGTGCCTTGACAGCCTCTCTAGAATCTGAAAAGAAAGCCCACGAAGAAGAGAGAACTATTTTGTTGAGCAAAATTTATACTCTTGAAAACTTTCCTGACGCTTGCAAACCTTCCACCTCCCGTCCTGTTCCAGAATCCTCTACATATAAATGCAAGCAAACTACAAGGAAAATTCCTTTATCTCACACTAACTTTGTATCACATGTACCCACAGACAAAGGCGTGAGATATGAGGAAGCGAAGAAGGTTAGATCTGGCTCATCAAAGAAGACAACAGTCCCTGATAAGAAGAAGAGACCAGTCTCAAACTTTTCTTCTCATGTTTCGAAATCATTTGCATTTTCAAAAGTGACTTCTTGTAATGTCGCATAACGTGTTTCGTTATTTCATGCTCTAAAATCAAAATTCAGTCATGTAAACAATGATGTTTTTCCCGTCCTCATGACAGTCATTTCAGCATAAACGCTTCCACGTCACATGGCACTCGTTATAAGAGCATATCTCCCACGCAGTCCAATCATACTATCAAATCTAAAATAAAGAAACACACCATCTCCAAGACCAAGCCGAACAAGAAGTTAAGTCAAAAATAGATTTGGATTCCAAAATCCCAACTGTATCCTGTAGGAAATTGTCATGCTTGGACTCTTAAACCGATTATCCAACACTCCAGCAAAGAATTAAATCTAGCAACGAACAAGTTAGCTTCTACGCCTGCTATCAAAGAAGGGCCCATCTATAAATGGGTACCTAAACTTACTTGATTCTTTTTGCAGGTTCGTCATGTGTGGTACTTAGACTCAGGTTGCTCCTCACACATGACTGGAAACAAAGAGCTGTTGAGCAACTTCTCTGAAGGATTTCTCGGAAAGGTCTACTTCGGAAATGGTCAATCTGCATCCATGCTAGGAACGGGTGATCTCATCCATGACAGGCTGACCATCAAAGGGGTGTCCTACGTCGAAGGACTGAGCTACAATTTATTCAGCATTGGACGTTTCTGTGACAAAGGCTTCAAGGTGAACTTCGAGACCAGCAAATGTAGTGTCACAGATAACAATGGAAGAAAGCTACTCACGGGCCACAGGAAGACAAATCTCTACTCTATTGATCTCACGACTGTCCGACCGACGTGTCTAATCTCCCGTGCTTCACTCCATCAGAACGATCTCTGGCACTAGCGGCTCTCTCATCTCAATTTCAATGACCTGAATAAATTGCGATCAGAAAACTTGGTCAAAGGACTTCCCTCGTTCAGATATCACAAAGAGCATCTTTGCTCGGCATGTGAAATGGGAAAAATAAGGAAGGCATCTCATCGGACCAAACACATAGCCTCAACTTCCAAACCTCTCGAACTCATTCATATGGATCTATGTGTCCTTATGCGCACTCAGACCATCAATGGACGAAGATATGTGTTGGTTATTGTGGATGATTTCTCACGCTACAGATGGACCAAATTTCTCAGATCCAAGGACGAAACTCCAGGTCTAATCATTGAGTTTATCAAAACCGCACAAAACCTCTACCGACTAAGTGTCCAAATCATCAGAACTGACAATGGGATAGAATTTAAGAACAAAAAGCTTAGTGACTTCTATGCATCACTTGGAATCACCCAACAGTTCGCAGCGGCAAAAACACCTCAACAAAACGGTGTAGTCGAGCGGAAGAACAGAACCTTAGTTGAAGCAACTCGTACACCCCTTATTCACTCTGGACTACCTCATTTCTTGTGGGCCGAAGCGACGAACACAGCCTGTTTCACTCAAAATCGTGGCTCCCTTCACAAAAGGTTCAATAGGACTCCCTACGAGTTGATAAATCGCAGAGTGCCGGATGTCTCTTTTCTGAGAGTCTTTGGATGCAAGTGCTACGTAGCAAACGATCGTGAAGACAGAGGCAAACTCGACCCAAAGGCATTTGAAGGGATACTGGTGGGATACTCGACAACATCAAAAGCCTATCGAGTATTTCTCAAGGAGAAAAGATCTGTTATGGAAAGCATTAACGTAACGTTTGATAAAGTAGACCAAGTGGCTTATGCACAAATCAGTCCAGAACCCGGACTTCTACGAGAGTTGACAAAAGATCAACCAAGCACCTCCTCAGTGGACGAACCTTCAAAATCTAATACCTTGAGCTACATGGAACTTGATCTCTTATTCGAGGATCTCTTCTCTAGGCCGTCGCCACCCACTGCTCCAACAACGTATGTAGCGCCAGGAAATAATGATTCCGTAGAGACTAGCAATGACAATTCCCCTACTACGATGGAAAATCTTCACCTTGACGATGACAGTGAACTCCCAACTAATACTGAAATCATCTCCAGCTCAGCCGCTGAAACACCTCAGGCCTCTGGTTCAACAATAGAAATTTCTTCAGGAGAGTCAGCAATACCTCAACCTGGAGAAGAAACGGAACATCAGGCTGATCAGAGTGAAGAAGCAATACACGACACAAATGCAGCTGGATCATCACAACCTAGTACAAGAAAATGGACCCGAGCACACCCAAACTCACAAATAGTTGGGGACCCCTCGAATGGTGTAACAACTCGAGCATCAACGATAAATGAAAGCATCTATTCTTGCTTTCTCAGTCAAAAGAAGCCCAACAAAGTAGCTGAAGCACTCGCCGACCCAGATTGGATAATCGCAATGCAGGAGGAAATCAATCAGTTTGAGAGGTTGAAATTCTGGAGCCTAATACCTAGACCGGCTGGGAAAACTATCATAGGGACTAAATGCGTGTTGAAGAACAAAAAGGACGAACAAGGAGTTGTTATCCGAAATAAAGCCAAACTGGTTGCAAAAGGATACAATCAACAGGAAGGAATCGACTAAGATGAGACATATGCTCCAGTCGCAAGAATTGAAGCCATCAGGATTTTCTTAGCTTTCGCTGCACACAAGAACTACACAGTCTACCAGATGGATGTCACAACTGCATTCCTCAATGGAATACTAAAGGAAGAAGTTTTTGTATCTCAGTCTGAAGGTTTTTTAAGCGAACAACTTCCAAACCACGTCTACAGACTCGATAAAGCTCTCTATGGACTTAAACAAGCTCCCAGAGCCTGGTACGAGGTCCTCTCGGATTTTCTCATCTCCTCCGGCTTCACAAAAGGGAAGATCGATACGACTCTCTTTATCAAGAAGGACGCTCAGACATTATGTTGGTACAGATTTACGTAGACGACATCATCTTCGGGTCGACGGACTCAAGAATGTCCAGGAACTTTGGAGACCTAATGAAGCAGAAATTTGAAATGAGTATAATGGGAGAACTAAACTTCTTCTTAGGCCTTCAAGTTAAGCAGCTTCACGATGGAATCTTCATCAGTCAGTCCAAGTACATTCATGACATACTCAAGAAGTACAACTTGGACGACTCAAATGCTGCCAGCACACCCATGTCTACCTCATGCAAACTTGATGCAGATACATCAGGAAAATCTGTTAATCAAACGATCTATCGAGGCATGATAGGATCCCTGCTTTATCTTACGTCCAGTCGGCCTGACATCATGTTCGCCACGTGTCTCTGTGCTCGCTTTCAAGCTGATCCGAAGGAGTCTCACATGCTCGCTGTCAAGAGAATTTTCAAATACCTCAAGGGAACTCCAAATCTAGGTCTATGGTACCCAATGGAGTCAAGTTTTGAACTCGTAGGATACACCGACGCCGATTACGCGGGATGCAAGCTGGACAGAAAGAGCACTTCTGGAGTCGCTCAATTTCTCGGGGGTAAACTCGTGAGCTGGTCGTCTCGAAAACAAAATTGTGTCTCAACCTCGACAGCAGAGGCAGAATATGTCGCTGCTGCGAGTTGTTGTTCACAAATTTTGTGGATGAGAACCCAGCTGCGAGATTTTGGCATAACGTTAAATCGTATTCCAATTTTTAGTGACTCAAAAAGTGCTATAGCTATAACAAGTAATCCAGTACATCACTCACGCACAAAACATATAGACATTAGATCACTTTATCAAGGAACATGTAGAACAAGGTACAATCGAAATGCATTTTGTTCACATAGATCATAAACTTGCTGACTTATTTACTAAGGCATTGGATGAAAAACGATTCCAATTCTTGGTATCTATGTTAGGCATGTTGAACCGTAAGACATGATCGATTGTCCCTACATGAACCTGATATTGTGTAAATAAGTCACTTGATTTTTTCTCTATATGTTTTCATATGCTTGTTGAAAATCCTACTATCATATCTAGGGGGAGTCTTGGAAAATTATGCACTAATCTAGGGGGAGTCTTATAAAAATTTATGCATAGATCTAGGGGGAGTGTTGATAAATTATGCACTAATTTAGGGGGAGTTTTTGAACACCTTGCAAAAATTAAGGGGGAGCTTCTGTGATTTTTCGTTAAATTTTCCTTCGAAATGAATTGTACCGAAAAATCGTAGAATAGTCTTAACTCAAAATTTGTCTCAGCGAAACTTTTTTTTCAAATTCGATCGAAATTGAAATATTCCGATATTTAAAATATAAACTCGTTTCGATCGAAACTGATAGTTCTAAATCCTTTTACGATTATACACGGCGAAACTGATCATCGCTCGAAACTATTTCGATTCGATCGAAACGGAAATTTTAAACACACGACGAAACTGAGTATCGCCCGAAACTCATTTAGATTCAATCGAAACTCAAATATTCAAATATTTTAAAATATTTTCTCGGCGAAACACTCTATCGCCCGAAACTCGTTTTCGATCGAAACTGAAGTTCTAAATCATTTTAAAATATTTTCTCGGCGAGACTGACTATCGCCTGACACTAAATCTAATCGATCGAAACTATAATTTAACCCCTTTGCAATTTTTCTCTCGGCGAACCGGAAACTCATCCAAAACCAATTTCGATCGAAACTCTTCCCATATATATACTGTTTCGCCCGAAACTCAGTCTTTCTTCATCGACTCTCCCAAATCCACTTTCAAAATCTCTCTGCAATCGCACGCAAATCTCATCACTGTCCCACTCAAACTCAGTCCTTTCACGATTTTGCAGTTTAAAACTCACTATTAGTAAAGAATAACCTTCATTCTGCAGTTCTAAACTGATATCGTTTCCGTGTTTTGCAGGACCCGCAGTTTAGGGTTTGAGTGAAATCGCTCGAATCGCCTTCAAATTGCGTTTCGATGCAGATTTCATTCGCCCGAAACACATGCTACGATCTCTAATTGGATTTTTCTCGGCGAAACACTTTCAATCGAAACTGGATTTTATAATTTTACTATGATTTAAATCGTTCGACTTAGGACTTTCGTCCGAAACTGGCTTTTTATTCTAACATGATTTAAATCATACTATTCTACAGTTTCGATCGAAACCAACATATACGAACTATAATTTCAATCGCCCAAATTTATTACATTCGCCCGAATCTAAACCAACAATTCAATTTTGCATTACAATCGCGCGAAACTGTCTATTAATTGAAACTTGCTTTAATTTTGTACAATTCAGCACTTTCGATCGAAACTGTGCTTTGAACTACTTGGTCGAAACTGATTTCCAATATCGCCGAATGTTATTCAACATTTTGTCAAAATTTCTCTAAGCCCAATGTATTACAACAGTTACTTTTGACTCATACATTACATTATCTTTCCAAGCGTTGTAATGGTTGGTTCCTACTAATCTTTTGATCTTATCTCACAGATCCATTAAAATGGTGCGACAAATTGACGAGATTTTAGCTCCAACGGACTGGGCACAGAGAACACCCAACAATCTACTCCTAGACTTTACTAACATCTCGTGCCCAGATCCTATCATCGTCAAAATCCTCGCAAACCACCCCCTAAAAATAGCCCTAAATATCACCGAATGTGTCCCAGAAGTTTACGAACAACAATTCTGGGCCACTCTTCAAAACCCAACAAACAACCCGAAAACCACTAGTCTTTCTGCCAAAATCGACAACACCATAGCTGCCTTTACCCCAACCGTTTTCCCCTCCCTACTAAACCTACCATACTCCCTACTCTATGATCCCCATCCCTCTAACGATGACCTGATCATGGACTTCCTATTCATGGGCCACAAACCTAACGGCCAAAACACCATTCCCCATCCCTGGACCATGGCGGACCCTGTTTCTGATAATCAACAAGTGCCTATCTCCAAAGCACTCAGGGTCCGACAAGTGCAACCGCAACATCATGCTCATCTTTCACGGGATCGTCTTCAACAAGAATTATGATGTCGCGCAACTAATCTGGACGGACATCCTAGATCAACTACGACGGCGAGGTCTCGGATCTACGAAGCCAGTACTTCCATATTTACGGTGGCTCCCTGTCATCGTCCAACATTTCGTGGATCTTCATCCCGAAATAGAGCGCCGACCACGAACCGAGGTGTTTCAAGCTCCAAAACTCACCAAGATCCAGTCGACAAAGACCAAGTTTTGATCAGGAGGCCATGATAATACCGGACTACCTACTTCAGCTCCTTGATCCCACTACCCCGGTGCTCCTCAAATACCTTCGAGCCAACACATCCCAGTTGAACCTAACCCAGGGACAAGCCAACAACCTCGACGATATTCCCATGGTTCAACACATCCCAGTTGAACCTAACCCAGGGACAAGCCAACCCTCACAGCCAAATATAGGTCTAGGAAAGCTCTTCATCCCCAAAGCCAAAACAAAAGAGAAAATCCAAAGGGGATGGCAGAAGCAGTCAACAGAAACCCCGTACGAAGCAAAAACACGACCGTCTTCCTAAGTCCACTAGTCCACAAATAAGCTGGACCAAGCCAATAGGTACAGGGGATCACTTTGTCTTCCCCCGAGTAGAAGGCGCGACATCGGGGCCAATCGCGCAAACTACCCTCCCTAGCCACTTAATCATCTCCCAACAGATGATTGTTTCAGAAACACACGAGGTGCCACGTCAACCATCACCACCTCGCTCGGAGGGGGTTGATGTATCAAGTAGTCCTCAGCCTCAGACTGTACCTTCCTTGATCATGACTAGTCTAGTGCCCTCACCATCCATATTTTTTCCATTTTCTAGGACACTTAGTCTAGTTTCTACACCTCTAGATCTTAGTGATCTAGACAGAACGCTCCATGATGTCTCCGTACTAGAGTCTGGTACGGAATAGAGCGGAAGACCCCAACGTAGTCAACATCACTGCAGCTACGACCTTGGGCCATCAATCTGAGTCTATCTCAGCATTGATGTCAACAATGAGCCTAAGTGGCATCGGTTCTTCAAGTCCTGTGCAAACAGGTGGCACATCAGTACCCTTTACTGATGTTTTTTACGATGGAACGTCTTCGTGACTCCGTCAGGTTATTTTCCCCGTTCGTAACGGGGGCCAGGCTGAATGATCGACTCACTACATTCAGAAGGATCTCGAGGACACCATCATGACCCAAGTATACAGCGCCACTGGGACATCCTCTCGAGATAAAGGCAAAGCCCCCGTTACCGATGAAGTACCTTCACAAGTCGATCTGTCTCCTGACTCTGACGGCGGGCCGTAGAACGTTCAAATCACAGAACTCATCGATGTTCTGCAGGCCAGAATCCGCATTGCACCAAAGCTAACTGAGTATGAAGCAGAGGTCCTCAGACGTCTGGAGCTTCCTATCAACCACCTAACCCCGGCGAGGCCCAGTCATCCCGACAACCACGTGATGATCCTGACGATGAGGATTGTCCTGAGAGGGAGAAGGCACGAGAGACAGGGCCTCAGCCTCCTCAACAGTCGCAGCCACAGCCTAGAGCCACCCCAAACCTACAAGAACAAAACCACCTACACCCACACAAACAAAAAAATCTACTCAAACTACCACCAAAACAACCCAACCGTCCTCCTCACCAGCCATGAGTCTCTCACCGCCTAGCCTCACAAACCCAAGAACCTCCTCCGATCCTCCATCCTCACCTACTCTATCCCTTCAGTCAAACGAACCGATTATATCTCTCGAAACACTTTACAACCCACACACAGAGGTAGAAAAATACATCTCCAACGACGACTGGTTAACAAAGCCGATGCATCCAGCCTTGGCCAAGGGCTTACTGGACAATGCCAGATACTTCTTGATGAAGGCAAACATTAGCCTGGCCCTTATCGACGATGATGAACTCGAGGAAGGTGAAGACTACGAAGCAGACATTCCAGAACTTTCCGAGCTTCTCAAACACGCCGTCGTCAATGAGGAGTGCCCCCTCGAAGTCGAAGATAGGAGAAGAACAGAAGCCACCGTGGGAAAATGTCAAAGTGATCGCTCCATATCAAGAAGAGGGGGGCACTCCTCATTGATGACATTTTCCCACGGTGGCTTCTGTTCTTCTCCTATCTTCGACTTCGAGGGGGCACTCCTCATTGACGACGGCGTGTTTGAGAAGCTCGGGAAGTTCTGGAATGTCTGCTTCGTAGTCTTCACCTTCCTCGAGTTCATCATCGTCGATAAGGGCCAGGCTAATGTTTGCCTTCATCAAGAAGTATCTGGCATTGTCCAGTAAGCCCTTGACCAAGGCTGGATGCATCGGCTTTGTTAACCAGTCGTCGTTGAAGATGTATTTTTCTACCGCTGTGTGTGGGTTGTAAATTGTTTTGAGAGATATGATCGGTTCGTTTGACTGAAGAGATAGAGTAAGTGAGGATCGAGGATCGGAGGAGGTTCTTGGGTTAGTAAGGCTAGGCGGTGAGAGACTCATGGCTGGTGAGGAGGTCGGTTGGTTGTTTTGGTAGTAGTTCGAGTAGTTGTTTTGTGTGGGTGTAGGTGGTTTTGTTCTAGTAGGAGTTTGGGTGACTCTAGGCTGCGGCTGTTGAGCTTGAGGAGGCTGAGGCCCTGTGTCTCGTGTCTTCTCCCCCTCGGGACGATCCTCACCGTCAGGATCGTCACGTGGTTGTCGGGACGACTAGGCCTCGCCGGGGTTAGGGAGGTTGAAAGGAAGCTCCAGACGTGTGAGGACCTCCGCTTCATAATCTTTGAGCTTCGGTGCAGTGGAGAATCTGGCCAGCAGGACTTCGATGAGTTCCATTTTTGGAACGTTCCACGGGCCACCGTCAGAGTTTGGAGATGGGTCGGCTTGAGAGGGTACGTCTTCGGTGACGGGGGCTTTGCCTTTGTCTCGAGAGGAGGTACCAATTGTGCTGTATACTTGGGTCATGATAGTGTCCTCGGGATTTTTTGCGAACTCCACGAGTCGATCATTCAGCCTGGCCTCCGTCACGAACGGGGAAAATAACCTGACGGAGTCACGAAGAGTTCCGTCGTCACAACATCAGTACAAGGGACTGATGTGCCGCCTATTTGCACAGGACTTGAAGAACCGGGGCCACTCAGGCTCACCGTTGACATCAATGCTGAGACCGGCTCAGATCGATGGCCCAACTCCATAGCTGCTGTGATGTTGACTAGTTTGGGTCTTCCGCTCTGTTCTATACTAGACTCTAGTACAGAGACATTGTGGAGCGTTCTGTCTAGATCACTAAGATCTAGAGGTGCAGAAACTAGAGTAAGTGTCCTAGAAAGTGGGAAATTTATGGATGGTGAGGGCACTAGACTCGTCGTGATCGAAGAAGGTGCAGCCTGAGGCTGAGGACTGCTTAATACATCTACCCCCTCCGAGCGAGGTGGCGATGGTTGACGTGGCACCTCGTGTGTATCTGAAACAATCATCTGTTGGGAGATGATTGAGTGGCTAGGAAGGGTAGTTTGCGCGAGTGGACCCGATGTCGCGACTTCTACTCGGGGGAAGACAAAGTCATCCCTTGTACCTGTTGGCTCGGTCCGGCTTATTTGTGGACTAGTGGACTGAGGAAGACGGTCGTGTTTTTGCTTCGTACGTCGTTCCTGTTGACTGCTTTTGTCATCCCCTTTGGATTTTCTCTTTTGTTTTGGCTTTGGGGATGAAGAGCTTCCTAGACCTATATTTGGCTGTGAGGATTGGCTTATCCCTGGGTTAGGTTCAACTGGGATTTGTTGAACCACGGGAATATCGTCGAGGTCGTTGGCTCGAAGGTATTTGAGGAGCTCCGGGGTAGTGGGATCAAGGAGTTGAAGTAGGTAGTCTGGTATTATCATGGCCTCTTGATCAAAACTTGGTCTTTGTCGACTGGATCTTGGTGAGTTTTGGAGCTTGAAACCCCTCGGTTCGTGGTCGGCGCTCTATTTCGGGATGAAGATCCACGAAGTGTTGGACGATGACAGGGAGCCACCGTAGGTAAGGAAGTACTGGCTTCGTGGATCCGAGACCTCGTCTTCTCAGTTAGTCAATAATGTCCGTCCAGAGTAGTTGAGCGATGTCATAATTCTTGTTGAAGACGATCCCGTGAAAAATGAGCATGATGTTGCAGTTGCACTTGTCGGACCCTGAGTTTCGTCCTTGGTTCTGAAGAAATGTGGTCCATGTGTTACGCGATAAATCATCCACAATAACCAACACATATTTTCGCCCATTGATGGTCTGAGTGCGCAGAGGTCCACACAGATCCATATGAATGAGTTCGATAGGCTTGGAAGTTGAGGCTATGTGTTTGGTCCGGTGAGATGCATTTCTTATCTTTCCCATTTCACATGCCGAGCAAAGATGCTCTTTGTGATATCTGAACGAGGGAAGTCCTTTGACCAAGTTTTCTGATCGCAGTTTGTTAAGGTTTTTGAAGTTGAGATGGGAAAGTCGCTGATGCCAGATATCGTTATGATGTAGAGAGGCTTGGGAGATGAGGCACGTTGGTCGGACAGTTTTGAGGTCAATGGAGTAGAGATTCGTCTTCTTGTGGCCAGTGAGTAGCTCTTCCATTGTTATCTGTGACACTACATTTGTTGGTCTCGAAGTTCACCTTGTAGCCTTTGTCACAGAAACGTCCAATGCTGAATAGATTGTAGCTCAGTCCTTCGACGTAGGACACCCCTTTGATGGTCAGCCTGTCATGGATGAGATCACCCGTTCCTAGCATGGATGCAGATTGACCGTTTCCGAAGTAGACCTTTCCGAGAAATCCTTCAGAGAAGTTGCTCAACAGTTCTTTGTTACCAGTCATGTGTGAGGAGCAACCTGAATCTAAGTACCACACATGACGGACCTGCAAAAAGAATCAAGCAAGCTTAGGTACCCATTTATAGATGGGCCCTTCTTTGATAACAGGTGTAGAAGCTATCATATTTGTTGCTAGATTGAATTCTTTGCTGGATTGTTGGATAGCTGGTTTAAGAACCCACGCATGACAATTTCCTATGAGATACAGTTCGGATTTTGGGATCCAAATCTGTTTTTGCCTTAATTTCTTGTACTGTTTGGCCTTGGAGGTGGTGTGTTCCTTTGTCTTAGATTTGATAGTATGATTGGTGAGCGTGGAAGATATGTCCTTAGAATGAGCGTTATGCTACGTGGAAGCGTTTTTGTTGAAATGATTGTCATGAGGATGGGATGATACATCATTGTTTACATGACAATATTTCGATTTTTGGGTATAAAATAGCGAGACACGATCTGCGACATTACAAGAAGTCACTTTTGGAAATGTAAAAGATTTGGGAACTTGAGAAGAAAGGTTTGAGACTGGTCTCTTCTTCTTAACAGGGACTGCTGTCCTTTTTGCTGAGCCAGATCGGATCTTCTTTGCTTCCTTAGATCTCATGTCTTCGTCTGTGGGTACATGTGATACAAAGTTAGTGTTAGATAAAGGAATTTTCTTCGTAGTTTGCTTGCATTTATAGGTAAAGGACTCTGGAACAAGACGGGAGGTAGAGGGTCTGTAAGCGTCAGGAAAGTTTTCAAGAGTATAAATTTTGCTTAACAAAATAGTTCTCTCTTCTTCGTGGGCTTTCTTTTCTGATTCTAGGGAGGCTGTCAACTCACTGATTTTGCGAATAATCTCTAGAATATAAATAGATGAATAAATGGGTTTAGCCGCCTCGTCAGTGCTTTCCTGAGTTTCAGGTCCAAATGGTGACATGTAGTCATCAGAGAGTGGTATCTCTCTAGTTTTATAGCTATTATTGAGTTCTGTGTAGTCACACTCAATTTGGGCCCATTCTTTATTCCTCCGTTTCCGTCCATCAGATTCAGTCACCTCACTTAATCCTATGAAGGGCCTTAGTTGTTCAAGGCTCAACCCAAAACGCTTAATGTTGTACAGAGAATGTACTTTATCTTTTTCAGGGTTAGTGGTGGGTTCAAACCCCAATCCTTGGCGAGGATCATAGAATTCTACATCTTTAGGTTGGCTAAGAAAGATGGTTCGTTCAGATTGACCTCTTTTGGTGTTAATATCCTCTAACTCTTTGACTTTCTTGTATAGACGAACACGTTCGTAGTACCATGAGTAGGGTACTTGTAGTATCTTTTCTGTACCACGTTTTTAATTAACGAAAATACGTAGATTATTGTGCAAATAAGGCATGAGAACTTCCAAAATACAGCACATAATAAAATTAAACACACGGTAACTAAAATATAAACACTAACTTTTAATCGATAAATAATCTTGACTATGTAGTAAGATGTTCTTACTAGTATCATAATAAGTAGAAAGAAAGTTGGGGTTTCAACATAATAATCCATAATTCTAAATATTAACCCACCAATATTGATGCTAAATCATCAATAAAGTATTTATAATTATGGTAACATAGTCACAGACCAACAATAATTCGGACGGCGTCGAAAGATTCCTACAGAAATTTGCAATACCAATATACATATGTTTGTAGTACCTATATTTAGAAACTCGTACCCTAACTTGTAGTACCAATATACATAAACGTGTAGTACCAATATATAGATTCGTGGTACCGTAATATAAGCTAGTGTGGCACCATGAGTAGGTTACTTGTATTATCTTTTTCGTACCACGTTTTTAATTATCGGAAATCGTAGATCATTGTGCAAATAAGGCATGTGAACTTTCAAAACACGGCACGTAATAAAATTAAACACATGGTAACATAAAATATAAACACTAACTTTTAATCGATAAAAAATCTCGACTATGTAGTAAGATGCTCTTAATATATCATAATAACTAGAAGAAACTTGGGTTTTCAATGTAACAATCCTCAATTCTAAATATTAACCCACCAATATTTAACCAAATCATCAGTAAAGTATTTATAACTATGGTAACTGTCACAGACCAAAAATAATTCGGACGGCGTCGAAAAATTCCTACCCAAAGTTGCAGTACCAATATACGTATGTTTGTAGTACCAATATATAGATGTTCGTGGTACCATTCTGTATGCTAGTGTAGTACCATACGTAGGTTACTTGTAGTATCTTTTCCGTACCATGTGTTTAACTATCGCAACTCCTACTCTAAATGGTAGTACCAATATACATATGTTTGTAGTACCAATATATAGATGTTCGTGGTACCATATCGTAAGCTAGTAGTGGTACCATGAGTAGGTTTGTAGTATCTTTCCCGTACCACGTTTTTAATTATCGAAAACACGCAGATTATTGTGCAAATAAGGCATGTGAACTTCCAAACTACGGCACATAATAAAATTAAACACACGGTAACATAAAATACAAACACTAACTTTCAATCGATCAAAAAATCTCGACGATGTAGTAAGATGTTCTTGCTAGTATCATAATAAGTAGAAAGAAACTTGGGTTTTCAACGTAAAAATCCCTAATTCTAAATATCAACCCGCAAATATTGATACAAAATCATCAGTAAAGTATTTAACTACGGTAACAGTCACGGACCAAAAATAATTCGGACGGCGTTGAAAAATTCCTACCCAAAGTCGCAGTACCAACATACGTATATTTGTAGTACCAATATATAGATGTTCCTGGTACCATATTGGTAGCTAGTGTAGCACCATGCGTAGGTTACTTGTAGTATCTTTTCCGTACCATGTGTTCAACTATGGAAACTCATACCCTAATTTGTAGTATCAATATACACATGTTTGCAGTACTAATATATGGATGTTCGCGGTACCATCATAAGCTAGTGTAGTACTATGCGTAGGTTACTTATAGTATCTTTTTCGTACCACATGATAACATAAATCAGAAACACTAATTTCCAATAGATCAGTATACTGGAACACCGGCAATAGCACGACATCATTCACAGTTTTAACATTATTCATCCAACAAATATTAATCTTTTATCCACCAACATCGTAATGAAAAACATATCGACGTAAGAATGTGCGATAACCTATCGGCAACATACTAAGAAAAGAATGTACCATAACCTATCGTTTCATTGATCAAACAATAAATATGTGTTCTTCCTATATTCACATATGGAAACAACGTGAGCCCACCAAAGCATATTTGTAGACAACATAGCTTCGTATGATAGGACCTGTAAAACAACAAAACATTACCATATAATACTGCTAGAAAGCTTCAAATACTTTATAGAAGAAATGTGGGTACTGTAATTCAACATACTTTGGTACTGCATATAATTTAACCAATAAATTAGCCAAATTTTAACCAAATACTAACCTCCATCGACACTCACAGTATGCTAACGGTAGATGAGGAAAAATAAACTTTTTACAGGTCGACACCCAAATTGCAACACCCACAGCTCGACATCCAAATCTCGACACCCACAACTCGATACCCAATTTAGGTCGATGCCACTGCCACAAATGTTCATTGTAAACCTCATCGGAGTGTTCACTAACTCAAAATCGTTCGCTCGAGGCCAAGAATCTCGAAGGGGGTAACCCACAGTGACAAAAAACAACAAAACCTAACCAACTTACCTAGACCGAGAAATCCACGGTAGATTAGGCAAGCTCCGAGCTTTTCCGGCGCGGCAGGGGCTTTTCCGTAGCCGGCGAGAGCTTTACCAGTTGAGGGCTGAAATACAAGATTTAAAGATTAACAGAGGGGCAAAATCGTCCACGGGGAGTTATGTGTAAGATTGTTTTGATTAAGGGAGTTTGCTAATAAATAATATGAAATGGGGAGTTAGTTGATATAAAATAAGGGAAGGGGGATTTAGTTGAAGTTGCCCCAAGAAAGAAGTTAGTTATATTATTTAATTTTTTTTATGTTGTATGAATATGTGAAAATAACACAGAATTACAAAAAAATTTCTCGTTCAAATTCTTTTGTATGTAGTATGCATTAAATATGTGAGAGAAAATAACTAATAAAGAATTAGTCAAACATGAAAGGGGTCTTTACATAAATACCTCCTCTGCAAAAAAAAAAACTTGTAATTCAGTACCATGTCAGCATTTTTTTATATGTAGGTACCTAACAAAATAATTTTTTTGCACATATGTATCCGATCCCGCCGCAGGTACGCCGTACTAGCACATTTAGGTACCCTATAGCAACGTATTGTGGTAGTAATATGTTTAGAAAATGGTAAGCTGTATTAGCACATTTAGGTAGCATATAGAAACCGTATAGGTACCGTATAAAGGCGTGACATGGTACGCTATGCACACATAACAAGGTACGGTCTTTACACATAAACCGGTACAAACAGTAAGTCGGGTACCTATCTGTAAAATTTCTGATATATGTACTGATTTGTAAGTTTTTATTCAAGTAGGTATTTATGTGTAGATTACACAACATGAAAAAGCACATTATTTAATGTGTTTAATAAATATGTGGTAAATAGGGGTTGTGAAGTGAATAGAATTACCCTTATAAGATTAACGTCATATGTATAAAAAATGAGATTATAATAATTATACCTGTCAAAATGGCGGGTCGGGCCGGGTTGGCCCGCCGCCCGCCACTCGGCTAGGCGGGGCGGGCTGGCCTCACATCTGGCGGGCCTAAAAAATGGTGACGGGCCCGCCCCACCATGGGGCACGGGCCGAATTGACGGGTCTAATAATAATCAATAATGTGTCCATGCACCTAAAAATCGGCCATGGGGATAATATTTTATTATAAATATACACAAAATTATGACAATATAACTATTTTTAATTAGATAATTCACCAATAGCTCTATAAAACCCTAACATGTGACCCATAACAGTTCACTCATCATCTCTAGTACTGTCAGACGGGTCGGCCCGCCCCGAACCGACCCGCCCCACCTCAACCCGCCATTAAACGGGGCGGGTTGGCGGGCCAGCCTGCTATATTTTTTTATTTTTGTTAATTTCGTGTTTTTTTTGCAAATAATACTAAAATTAATAATATTTTTGGAACAATTAACGAATAAATCATTTATAAATTAAGTTCTTAACTAAATTAATTATAATTAATCACTAATAAATTTTATTTTTAATATTTAGCATTAAAAATGTTTATAATATATATACATAATAAATTAACTAAAAAATAAAATAAAAATTATTGGCGGGCCAGCCGCCCCGACCCGCCTCAACCCGCAACCCAAACGGGTTTGCCCGTTTGGCCCGCCTTTAAACGGGCCGGGAATTGGTTGTCCAACCCACCTATTTTTCATGGCGGGGAAGGCCAACCCGGCGGGCTCGGCCCGTTTTGACACCTCTTATCATCTCTACACAAAAAAAATCCCTACATATCAAAGATGAGCACTTATTTCTCAACCATGAAATGTTTCTTGATACTTCTTATCATAGCACAAACAACACCACCTTCAAGGCAATGGCCTCATCAAGCAAAGCAGCATGCAAAATTACAGATGACCAATAACCTCAGTAATAACGCACCTGCATTAACGGCCCTCTGCAAATCAGGAGATGATGCTCTGGGAAATCATACGATTGGTCTTGGCAGCTATTACCACTGGAGTTTTTGCGATGGTTATACCGGGAGGACTCTATACTTCCTTCACCTGTATTGGGGTTCGAAGGACAAGGTTTATGACGTTTTCTCTTCCAAACATAGGGAAGATTGTTATAAATTTGCTTGTTACTGGGAAGCTAGGCTTGATGGGATTTATTTCGATGGAGCTTACCCTCCCATGGACTTGAAGAAAAAATACAATTGGGCTTAAATTGTCGTTTCTATGTCCAGTTAATAATCGGAATATAATGTCAACTTGTACTCTTATTCATGTCGAAGTATAATGAGCTAAAGGATATCATATTGACAATTCCCATATATTCGAGTGTGTGTTTTTATTTTTATGTTCGAGGATTTATATAGTTGTGTGTCAATAAGATAAGATATATACATGTATATAGGATCGTCGTTGGAAAATTGCGTAAAATCGTTATGTTTTCATTTTTCCATTTCCCTATCCTTGGGCAACAACTATATGTTGGTTCTGTCGGTCAGCGCTTTTATCTTCGAGCGAAAGCACAAATAAATTTCAGCGGTAATGGTGTGAACAAATCACAAGTCGAGGCACGTGATACACGCTCTCTTGAAGACAAAATTACCCCGCTAATACCCACTACGGTAAACGCCTCCGAGATACAACGACTTACGTTTGGAATATAGCGGTATCTCAAATACGCCAAACTTCGGCTAACAGATACTCTTGCTTTGGGACTAACAAGAACACAAGTGCTATGAGTGAAATGTAGAGAATTTTTAATGCTTTTGACTGATTTTAATGCTAACTAGTGTGGGGTATTTATAGGTGTAGATTTTCATTACCAAGAGAATTGTCCTTTTGCATGTGTCTACTCATGAAGAAATGCATCTTTATGTTAAGGAATTCATATATACCTTTTGATTAATTAGTATACCTTTTCAAACATACCTCTTACGATTAATTTCATTCATACCTTTTCCTAACAATCCCCCACATTAATGAAATAGATGCATGTTACAATTTTGAAAGTCCCGACGAACTATCATTGCATCAAGAAAGATAGCTTGTGGCTTTGAATCTTCTTTAGTGAAATATTATCGAATACACTGTACGGTTAGTAGCGTGATGCTTTGAACTTACTGGCCATTTGTGTGCACCAAGACAACAATACTCACACAATGACAGATCTAACAATTTCTTGTTCTCACGTTGTGTCCATTTCGGCCTTGGATCATATCTCGGTTTAATAAGTTTTCGTTTATAAGCGGCCATCTTACTTATCACTTACGAAGGTGATTCTCCTATAAAGAGTATCCTGCCTTACTCCACCCTCAGGTATAGGAATCATTAAAAGTCCTAGACTTAACCTCACCACTTAGGCAGATTTCACACTTGACGGTTCTTTGGACTGAGTGTAGTTTTTCAAGTTTTTCACTAAACTGTCAAACCTTAGTTTTCCCATTGAACCAAGGTTTCGGGATCCCCGATTCTCAAGGTTGGGTTACCGCTAAGACTGTTCTTCTGTTGTGGATTTTAAACCCGTTCCACTAACCAGTTTGTACATTTGATCTCGATTTATGCCTTTAGTAAGCGGATCCGCTAGGTTTTCCTTTGACTTTATATAGTCAACCGAAATAACCCCATTCAAGATTAATTGTCTTATTGTATTATACCTTCGACGTATTTGTCGAGACTTACCGTTGTACAAGCTACTTTGTGCCCTTCCGATCGCCGATTGATTATCACAATGTATCATTACGGCGGGCACTGGCTTATTCCAACAAAGAATATCTTCTAAAAAATTTCTAAGTCATTCAGCTTCTTCCCCAGCTTTATCTAGAGCTATAAACTCAGACTCCATCGTGGATCTAGCTATACACGTTTGCTTAGACGATTTCCAAGACACGGCTCCTCCACCTATAGTGAACACGTAGCCACTAGTCGACTTTGAGTCGTTTGTATCTGATATCCAATTTGCGTCACAGTACCCCTCAAGCACTGCAGGATATTTTGTATACGTTATTCCCAAGCTCATAGTGTACTTTAAGTACCCTAATACTCGAGTAAGCGCACTCCAATGATCGTTGCTTGGGTTGCTTGTGAACCTACTTAGTTTGCTCATTGAATAGGCTATATCGGGACGTGTACAATTCATCAAGTACATTAAGCTCCCTATTATTCGAGAATATTCTAGTTGAGAAACTGGTTCACCTCGATTTTTAGCCAAGTGTTGAGTTAAATCAACAGGCGTCTTAGCCGGAGGCTTGTCAAACGCATGGAACCTCTTCAATATACTTTCAACATAATGGGATAGTGATAAAACAATTCCTTCCGAGTTCCTAGCGATTTTAATTCCTAAGATAACATCGGCTTTTCCCATATCTTTTATGTCGAAATTCTTTGCAACATCTTCTTGGTACTTGCAATTAAATTATTATTTTTCCCAAGGATCAACATGTCATCTACGTACAAACATACGATTATAAATGAATCAGCTGTACCTTTAATGTAGACACACTTATCACATTCATTGATTTTAAATCCATTTGATAACATTGTTTTGTCAAACTTCTCATGCCATTGTTTAGGTGCTTGTTTTAGTCCATAAAGAGACTTAACTAATCGACACACCTTGGCCTCTTTTCCGGGTGCAATGAACCCCTCGGGTTGTTCCATATAAATTTCTTCCTCGAGGTCCCCATTAAGGAAGGCCGTTTTCACGTCCATCTGATGAATTTCAAGGTCATGCAAGGATGCAATCGCAATTAGTACACATATAGACGTGATTCGAGTCACTAGAGAATACGTATCAAAGAAATTGTATCCCTCTGTTTGTTTAAACCCTTTTACCACCAATCGGGCTTTATACTTATCAATAGTTCCATCCGTCTTATATTTCCTTTTAAGGATCCACTTGCATCCTAAAGGTTTACATCCCGGAGGGAGATCAACTAACTCCCACGTATTATTAAACATGATGGATTCTATTTCACTATTGATAGCTTCTTTCCAAAGAGGTGCTTCTGGACTTGCCAAAGCTTCACGAATAGTTCGTGGTTCGTCCTCTGCCCTATAAATTGTAAAATCAGGACCAAAAGATTTGGGCACCTTAGTCCTTTTACTTCGCCTAGGTTCTTCCTCACCTTTATGAGGTAGCTCGGCCTCGTCGGCTGTCCTTTTTCGTGAGATTCTTCCTTATTTTTAAGAGGAAATACGTTCTCAAAGAACACCGCATTTCGAGACTCAATAGTCATTACATTATGAAAATCTGAATTTTCAGATTTATACACTAGAAATCGGTAAGCACTACTATTGTTAGCATAACCGATGAATATACAATCAATAGTTTTAGGTCCTATCTTGACTTGTTTCGGCTTTGGTATTTCGACCTTTGCCAAACACCCCCACACTTTTAAATATTTATAGGTAGGCTTGTGTCCCTTCCATAGTTAATATGGCGTTTCGTCCCGACTTTTATGGGGTATTTTATTAAGTATATAATTTGCAGAAAGAATTGCTTCCCCCCACAAATTTTGGGGTAGACACGAGCGTACTAAAAGCGCATTCATCATCTCCTTTAGAGTTCGATTCTTTCTTCAAGCTATTCCATTAGATTGAGGTGAGTATGGCGCCGTCTTTTGATGAATAATACCAGACTCTTTGCATATTTCGTCAAACGGGGCCACATACTCGCCTCCACGATCGGTTCTAATCGCTTTAATTTGTCGAGTGAGTTGATTCTCGACCTCTGCTTTATACTTCTTAAAAGCATCAAAAGCTTCGTCTTTACTTTTTAGTAGGTAGACATAGCAATATCTTGTGCAATCATCAATAAACGTTATAAAGTATTTCATTCCAACTCGAGTTTGCACAAGTTTCAATCACAAATATCGGGGTGAATTAATTCGAGTGGATTCGTGCTTCTAGCCACCGGCTTAAACGGTGCTTTTGCCATTTTTGCTTCAACACAAGTTTCACACTTGTTGTGAGAATCGATTTTAACTTTTGGTATAAAATCTAGATTCACCAATCTTTTAATTGTGTTAAAGTTTACGTGTCCAAGTCTATCATGCCACAGATTAGAACACTCCAACAAATAAGAAATACTTTCTTTATTCTTCCACTCTTGGCGGATTACATTCATTACATTCATCTTAAAAAGGCCCTCATTTAGGTACCCTTTAGCTAAGAAGATACCATTCTTAGTCAAAACAAACTTATCAGATTCAAAGACTAATCTAAAGCCGGCTTTGCTTAAAAGAGCGCCGGACACCAAATTCTTCCGGATGTCTGGGACATGCAGCATGTCCGTTAGCGTTAGTTCTTTGCCCAATGTCATTTTCAGCACCACCTGCCTGTCCCCACAACGTCAGATGTCGAAGAGTTTCCCATGAATACCTTCCATCCGTCAGTCGGGTGTAGGACGAAAACATATTTTTATCGGCGCAAATGTATCGAGTTGCTCCCGTATCGATCCACCATTCTCGTGGATTATCAACCAAATTAACTTCTTGGATCACGGCGGTGAGGTCTTGCTCTGATAAACCATTTGATTTGTTCTCGACCATATGAGCGCTTTCTCTAACTTTCTTTGGGAGACGGCAGTCTTTTGCAAGATGCCCAGATTTACCACAATTATAGCAGCTTCCTTTAAACTTCTTGAAGCTTGCTTGGGGTGGACTTACCACCCGTGGGTTGCTTGCGCTTTTTGTTGAAGCTTGGCTCGGCCAAATTTGCCTTTGCCTCGAACTCACTTCGCTTCGCCTTTGCTTCGGATTTTCGGTCGTCTTCCTCAATCCAGAGTCGAACTATCAAATCTTTGAGTCGCATTTCCTTACGTTTATGCATAAGATAGTTCTTGAAGTCTTTCCACATAGGCGGCAACTTTTCAATTATTGCGGCCACCTGAAAAGCCTCGTTCACGATCAACTTTTCCACCGCCAAGTCGTGAAGAATAATCTGAATTTCTTGCACTTGACTCATCACCGATTTGGTGTCGACTATTACGTACTTCAGGAATTTGCCGACGAGAAATTTCTTAATCCCGGCATCTTCCGACTTGTACTTTACCTCCAAAGAATTCTTTAACTCCTTGGCCGTTTCAATCGGACTATAGACATTGTAAAGGGCATCGTCTAGTCCGTTTAAAATATAATTTCTACACAAGAAATCACTATGATGCCATGCATCCAAGGCCTCACGCTTTTGAGCGTCGGTCTCATCTTCGGGAACGGTCATCGGGCCCTCCGAAAGAAATCGAGAAAGGGATAGAGTTGTAAGATAAAACAACATTTTTTGTTGCCGCCTTTTGAAGTCGGCGCCGCTGAATTACGGCGGTCGTTCGCCATGCATAGGAGCGGCTGTCACCATGGGAACGATGTGGGCGGTAGAAAATAAATTGCGCTTTCGTTCTGATTATTGTCGGTTGCCATCTTAATATATCTTCAAGTATAGAAAATAAATTGCGCTTTCGTTTTTTTGCTTAAACTGAAGCAAACTCCTTGAGCAGCCTGCTTAGGAGATTATGGTGCTTGCTTGATCGTGACCTCCTTGCTTCGTCTTCATACGTCCAACAATGAGCAACTTGCTTTCAGTATCGTCACTTGCTTGCTTCGACAATGTATGACTTTGTATATTTCGTCTGCAGCTTGTTAAGCGATGGGCAGCTTCTTTCTGACCAACAAAAATAATACCAAGTTTCCGTCTTCAAATGTTGGTTCCGTCGGTCAGCGCTTTTATCTTCGAGCGAAAGCACAAATAAATTTCAGCGGTAATGGTGCGAACAAATCACAAGTCGAGGCATGTGATACACGCTCTCTTGAAGACAAAATTGCCCTGCTAATACCCACGGTTTACGGTAAATGCCTCCGAGATACAACGACTTACGTTTGGAATATAGCGGTATCTCAAATAACGCCAAACTTCGGCGAACAAATACTCTTGCTTTGGGACTAACAAGAACACAAGTGCTATGAGTGAAATGTAGAGAATTTTTAATGCTTTTGAATAATTTTAATACTAACTCATGTGGGGTATTTATAGGTGTAGGTTTTCATTACCAAGAGAAGTGTCCTTTTGCATGTGTCTACTCATGAAGAAATGCATCTTTATGTTAAGGAATTCATATATACTTTTTGATTAATTAGTATACCTTTTCAAGCATACCCCTTAGGATTAATTTCATTCATACCTCTTCCTAACACTATAATCACAGCCAAATCAATGAGAGTCGAATGGTATGAATGGATAAACTGAATAATGTGAACGAGAATCTTTTTAATTTATCTAATAGCATATTTAGACACGTAAAATGATAAACGTCGGAGCGTAATGGGTAAGTGACCAAGTAGTTCTGTCATTAAATTGTACTCTTAGCTACAACATTATATTTAATCATTGATTAATGGAATACATGGGAGGCGATGATACACATTTGTCACCATTTGTTCTATGTATCATTTCGTCATTGCTTTAGTTGAAATACAACAAAAAAAGTTTACATATTTCTAATTTACCAGGTTCGCTACATATAAAGTGGAAATGTCGATCAAGAATTAACTCAAGATTCTTTTAGATGACTAGGGGTTTGATAGGATAAGATGGCACAAAACAACAAATTTAACAATGACAGAACCAACCAAAATGAAATAAACGCAACGATATACGTGACAAACCCACTTCGATATGAAAAGGTCGAAACCACGAGACCCAACATGCCTATCAAAACCAATAATCACCAAATAACTTGCAACAATATCACAACCAGCACTACCAAAAGAGTAACGGCACTTACCAAGCTTCAAAGACACCAAAACTCAATGCAAGATAAATAGATCAAAATTCGCGATACAGTTGTCGGAAAATTCAGAAATCACAAACTGGACCTAGAAAAATAAGATCTCCTGGAGAAAATGAATCCGATGGTATTCTATCTCTAGTTAAAATTGCAAGTCAATCAAGCACTGTTTGTCCCTCCAACTATGTAGATCTTTGAACCGTTCATACTGAAAATTGCTGGAATTTTTTTAATATGCTGTAAAATTTGAAGTGCACACGTTTACACATGGTGAATTGCTGTGGTATATACTTTTTCTTCTAGAAGTGGGCTGGGAAACTAAATTCTCTAATTTTTGAGCTTTTATTACACATATTTGGGAACCCAACCCGATTATCCCACTCAACTATGTCAAGAAAATTATCACCCACAATAGCAAAACAAACATCAAACTTAGATTTTACCGATGACTTGATCACCATATCCGCGCCATTGTCATCGGTGAGAATCTTTTAAACTTCAAGATATTTTGGTACCAAATATCATGAATCATATAATAACACATAAGAATATGTTTCGACTTAATGAAATGTTGATCTTAATAAGATAAATAGCATTTTGGTTGTCACGGAATATGACATATCTTTGATGATTATGACCAAGCTCATTCACACAATTTCTCATCAAAAGGAAGCTATTTGCAAGTTTTGTAATGGCAAAAAATGTTGTCTCTGCCATCGACAAGGCCATGCACTTTTGAAGTCGAGATTGCCACGAAGCAGCACCACCTGCAATAGTTATTAAATAACTCAAAGTAGATTTTCTCGTGTCCACATTCGGGCCAAATTTGAATCTATATAACTGACAAAAAATGATCGTTAGAACCAAAACATAATCCCATGTTGGATATAGCTCGAAGTTATCTCAAAATCCATGTCACGGTATTTCAATGTTTTTTCCTAATTTACTAACAACTACAACTGTGTGATTTATATTGGGTCGATTACAAACCCGGCGTACATTAGACTACCCATGATAAATGAATAGATTCTCATTCCTTATCAGTTTGTGAATTGGGCTTGAGGATGCAAACACCGAAAGATGCAATTTCTTCACAAACAAAATATCCTTTTCGATTGGATGGCACAAATTTTCTTCACAATCATCTAAACATAACATTTTGTTCAAATTTGCCTACACTCGTCAACGAATAAAATACCGACAAAGCCACCCAAAGCCCTTCATTTTGATAGGATTGGATGGCACAAAAAGAAAATTCAACAATAATAGAACTAACGGAAATGAAATGAACTCGGCGATACACGTGGAAATCCCACTTTGATGTGAAGAGGGAAATACCACGAGACCAACATGCCTATCAATGCATTAATCACCAAACAATGTTTGGTAATATCCCAACCAGTACAATGAAAAGAGTTATGACCCGTAATAAAGCTCCAACGGCACCACAAACTCAGTGCAAGATCAATAGACCAAAGTCGATGACAGAAACATCAGACTTCGAAAATTCATAACTCACTAATTGGACCTTGAAACTAAAATCCTCTGGCATAATGAAGCATGACGAGTCTTCTCCAATTAAACTTTCGGGTTAATCAGACACCCTTCCAACTGTTAAGATCTTCGAATTATCGCTGTTGAAAAAGTTGCCGGAATATTATATGTCCACTGTAAAATTCGAACTGCTCATTCACTCAACTCACACACTTAATTGTTGTTGTATACAATTTTTGTGATCAAAGCGAGCTGTAACTTGGGCTTCTATAACTCATAGTTGGGAACCCAACCCAACACGACTTTATAGTCCAGTCATCATCTGCACAAAAACTATAGAATAATATTTCATATAAATTTATATTTATAACTACTATATAATATTTTTTTTCGAAACGATCGCGTTGTATATTTCATCCAAAAGGTATGTACAAGCGACTAAATAGCCTGAATGGGGCCCCACCATTAACAGAACTCACAGTGGGGCAGTAGGACACTGAATAACAATCATCACAAAAGGCTCAAGAATAAAACTTCACAAACTTGGACCAAAAAGGATTTGACAAAAGGAAGACACCTCCAAACAATAAAACCGTTCACCAGGGTAGAGCCCAGTCCCATGCTTGGAGCAGCAAAGACAAAAGAAATCCCTCCGAGCTCTTTGATCTTGCACTGATAAGAATTACCCTATTTAATCAAGGATGAAGATTCACAAAGCTTTGCCAAACACATCAAAGAACCATCAAGTATTCTTTCCATTCATCGCAAGCTAAATCGACAACAACCTTTTCCTCTTCCCATTCTTTCTTAAAGACCTAGAGATTTCTCATTTTCCGAAGCATCCACAAAATGTAAACTAAGAGTTGGACTCGGAAAGTGTAAGCTTCTGATTTGGGGTCGGAACAAATGAACCCCACCAATCCTGAAACGAGCCTGAGAGTGTCTGCAAATGGTTCCACAATAAAGGGGCTAATTTCCAAGTTGTGGCAGCTTTGGAGCAGTTGAAGAAAAGATGTTCCATAGTTTCTTCCTCTTCTCCGCAAATATGGAAAAGAGGGTTGATCACCACACCTCTTTTCCTCAGATTAGTATTCGTAGGCAAGATGTTGTGGATGCAGAACTGAGTTTACTTTTTAGGTTAGTATTAGATGTGATACCGATTAAATGATTATGAACTACCACAACCATTTCAAAAATACAACAATAATTGTATTGTAAAATGAGGAATGAGTCAAGAGACATCCATCTGTTGGTCCCGATTTTACCAAACAAGGAATCAAAGAGGCTTAGATGGGATGAAAAGGGAGAGGTTCTCACCTTCAAGTGTGTGTATTGTGTGAAAAGTAGGGATAGCCTTTTGATCTTTGATTACTTTGAAAATAGTGTTGGTAAAACCTTATATACCACATTAACCCTAGGTATATTAAGGCCCAATCACTAAAGTTTAACTAATTACATTCTAGTCCAAAGCCTAAGTTTAAAGGATAATTACAATATATAACCCAAGACTTAAACTATTGACACAATCTATAAATATCCTAACAATCTCCCCCTTTGTGTCAATTGTTGGGAGTCTTGGATCTTGGGCGTTGTGATGGAGGATTAGCGAGTGTGTGTTTCGCGAAGTCCTAGCTTGAACTCAAAGGCGCGGAGATTCCTTCGAAGCACGATTCGATCAGCTATAGCGTCAATGAACTTCGCGAACTTGGATCGGCAGTGTGGGTCTTCTTCCGAAAGGATGCGGCAAATTCTCATGAGCTTGTCTTGGATGATGGTGAGTGTTCCATCCGAGAACTTTGCCACTTCGGAGCAGCGCAGTAGCCTCATCTTTCCCTTGTAGTTCGAGTAGGCGACCGCCGGATCATCTCCGTCGATCACATCGCCCTCTCGATAGTCGTCCGCGTTCTTGAAAGATGGGCGAGTCAGGTTCACTTTCTTCAGGTTGTGCTCCACCGCCATCTGCAGATCGTGGGAGGCGAAGTATCTCACTTGTCGGAGCATGTGTCGCTTGAGAGCCACGTAGCCCATAGTGACCGGTTCAGCCCGTACGAGATGTCCAGAACTTCTGAGGACGAGTCTGAACTGCTTCATGGATTCCAGCATGCTGTACAGATCACCCAGGCGCAGAAATTTGAAGTCCGCCTCGCTTACTTCACAGTAGCTCTCATCCTGCCTCATCACCGTGAACACTGGATAGTGGACACGTCCTTTCGACTCCTGGCCAATGTCAGTGACTTTGCAGATGGGAGCCCGACTCATCTCAAGAGCGAAGTTTTCCTCATCGGCCAGCGTCCGCTTTGTGCATTTGTGGCGAAGAAGGCTCCATCGGTAGAGCTTCTTCTTTTCCTCGCTCCAGTTTTGGACATTCATCAGCTCGTATTCATCGAAGACGGTGATGATATGCTCCTTGCGCCGCCAGATCCTCTTCCTGATCTCTTCTTGGAATGGTGCGGCGATCTTCTCGTTTTCCCACGGTGCTTCCGGTATATCCGTCGTGGGCACATCCGGTTGAGCAGCAGGAGCCTCAGTTTGCTGCGCTTGAAATTGTAGGATGTCCTCGAGCTCGGTGGGTTCGGCGTCGTACTCCTCTCCGTTCTCGTTGTCTGCAGTGGTGATCAGCGTAAGCGAAGCTTCTTTTAACAGACGTCGAGCATTTTCCACCAACTTCCTGGCTGCTACTGCATCGGCGAGTGTGTACAGCAATTCATCGTTAAAGATGTAGGCCTCGATCTCGTTCTGCGTGCAGTAGAAGTCCTCGGAAGCCACGTTGGAGTCAGTATTGAGAGGGGTATGGCTGTGTGATGGCGAGGGTGTTGCATCGGAGGAGTTTGTGGATTGTGGGGATGGTTGTGGTGGAGATTCTGGTGGTTCGGTTGAGGTGATGGTTTTGGCTAGGATGATTTGGGTGTCAGGTGGTGTAGATGTGGTGGTGGCCTCTAACGTCGATATGACAATTAGAGGTTCCGAGATGGTGGGTGGAGAAGGCGTGATGGTGGTCTCTAATGTCGATGTGACGATTAGAGTTTCGGAGACGGTAGTAGGTGGTGGTGAGGGTGATTTAGCTAGTGACTCGGGGTTAATAGGATGGGATTTTTGACTGTTGGGGTGTGAGGTTTCTGTTGCGGGCGTCGTTTCAGGTGCAGAGGAGGAAGGCGGCGTCGATTGCACGAGTCCTTGAGATTGTGAGCCTTGCTGCATATTCTCCCCCTCGCGGCAATCTTGATCATCGTCTTGATCGTCGCGCCTGATCCCGCTAGACTCGCCTTGAGCACGACAAGCCATTGGTTGAGTCATTATTGCCTTCATCTGCTGTTCCTCCTCGTCGAGTTCCGTCATTGACTCGAATCGGGCTCTGAGGATGTAGAAGAGCTCCTTTGCGGAAATGGAGGAGAGAACAGTTTCTGCATCCACATGTGGCGGTGGTGGTGGAGTCTCCGGGGCCACACCTTTGCCTTTGTCGATGGTGGATGCATCGAGACGCGCGTAGACTTTATCGAGGATAGACGCCTCAAGAGTCTTTGCAAACTCTTGAAGACGAGCCTCTAGCGCAGTCTCGGAGACAAAATGGGGTAAGTTTAACAAGTTGGAATCACGAAGAAATCCAACTGACACCGAATCGGAGAAGATAGCCGATCGGCCGCCCGTTTGCACAGGACGGGAAAAGACGGGGTCACTAAGACTTCCCGTTGTCATCATCGATGAGACAGACTCAAACGAATGATGGCCTAGGCTCACGGTTGTTGTGATGTTGGCCGTGCTAGGTCTTCCGCTCTCAGTCACAGAGACATCACCGAGCGTTCCGACAGAATCACGAAGACTCTGTAGTGCAGTAAAAGGTGTATGTGTCCTAGAAACGTATGAAATTATGGGGAGTGAGGGCACTAGACTCGACGTGATTGAAGAGGATGCAGTCTGAGGCGAAGGACTGCTTGTTTCAACATCGACTATCTCCAAGTGGGATGTCGATGGCATACGTAGCTCCTCGTGGAATGAAATATCTTCCTGTAGAGAGGAAGATAAGTGGATTGGTGGGGTTGTTTGCGTGGTTGAGCCATGTGCCACGTCTTCTACTCGGGAGGTGAACACATTACCCCTGCACCTATGGTTTGGGCTCGGCTTGTTTGTGGCTGAGGAGGTCGATCGTTTTTCCATTTTGATCGACGCTCCGTGGTGCGGCTTACGTCATCCTCGCGCGACCGTTTTTTCGGTACGCGGGTGGAAGAGGATGCGGCGCGACTCGATGACTTTTTAGAAGTGGTTGTGGGATTTTGGCTAGTCCCGGGGTGAGGAGCAGCGGGGTTGATCTGCTCCGTAGGGACAATGGATAGTGGACGGGGACTTTCGCGGAATGAAGCGGTGGAGGCGCGGTATTCTCGGACGTGCGGGTTTGTCTGGTCGGCATAGGCAAGTACTTCGTCCGGGATAATCATGGCGTGCCGATCTTTAGCCGTGGTGTTTTTCTTGGCGAACTTCTCGACGACTGGAATTATGAAGTGCTCACTCGTCGGGCGGATGCGGATGTTGGTGGAGAACAGGCGGAAGTGTTTGATGATCGCTGGGAGCCACCGCATGTAAGGAACGAAGCGGTTTTTGACTCCCTTGGCGACTTCCCGATCGCGGCGTTGGACCATGGAGACGAGATCCATCCAGATGATCTCGGTGTAGTTGTACTTGCGGTTGTGTGCGATGCCGGTTAGGATGGTGAGGATTTGGTGGTTTCCGCGGTCCTGACCAGCATGCTTCCCTGACATGCATTTGTTCAGCAGTAGGTATAGTGTTCGCCAGGGTTGAGGTAGATTGCGTGTGGTGACTTCACTGAGGACAAGTGGGCCCTTCTTCTTTTCTTGTTTTCTGGTTGAAACCCCAATCTGTCGATGTCTTCAATAAGTTGTTCGTGCGTCGGTAGTGGATCGTAGGGTGAGTAGACAGGAAGTTGGAGTACTTCTTGGACAATCTTGCGGGTGAGGACTACTGTTTCTTGATCGATCTCGGCGGACATTGCTGAAGCGAGGTAGTGTGGTCCAGTAATCTGCAACGTGTGCCAGAACTGCTGAAGGTAGACTTGCGCTTCTGGCTCGCCATGAGTGAGGGCGTGTCAGAGGGGATGCCCTTTGAGGATCTCTATGATGATGGGAGCATCGCACCGGAAGTTGTCCAAGTCCACCATGTGGTTGTTTGGTATCAAGGCAGCCCATCGACTTGTTGGGAAGACCTACTCGATTGGTGGAACAAACGTCAGTGTATTTAGCTCGATGCGAGCGACGTCCCTTTGAATTGTTGCGGCCTCAAGTGCTTCAAGTGCTTCTCGGTTTGTGTTAGTCATATCTGTGTTTGACAGAGATTGTAGCATGATTAGTACGGACTAAATTGCGAGAAGATGGATTATAAGTAAGACATGGGTAAAACAATAAGATGAAGCATAGAAGTGCCCAAAATCGTAAAGATAGAAGTAAATTTAAAATTAAAGCTAACTAAGAGTCCTTTTGAAATAAAGTTGTTAAGATTGAATGGTGGTCAGTGGAAAATTTCGCATGTAGTGTTAAATTTTTGCAAGTAGTGGACAATTTTCGCAGATTATGGAATTTCACAAGTTATCAAAAAAATTTCGCATGTAATGGAAATTTCGCTAATTATCACACATAGACAAGTCGAGAGACATTTCCGCAGATAGAGGAAAATTTCGCATGTATGGAAATTTTCGCACGTTAAGGAAATTTCGCATTCAGAGTAAATTTCCGCATGTAGTGGGAAATTTCGCAAGTTATCCAAAAATTTTCGCGGTTAACATATTTTCTCAAAAGGTATTAAATTTCCGCAAGTAGAGAAATTTTTCAAGCTATCCAAAATTTTTCGTAAGTTTTGAATTTTTCTCAAGTGATATGAAAGTTTCGCGGAGTGATAAAGCTTTGAAGAAAATCTGCTCAAGTGATAAAATTTCTCGGGTTGAAATTTTTGGGTCACTGTTGTTGCGAAATAGTGAAGATGCGAAAAGATGTAATATTAAGTGAGGTGTATGAAAATTTCGCGGGGCATAACTCACTGTAGCAGCAAAAGTTTTATCGTAAGAAAAAGGATTTTCTCGGATGAAAACTTTCGCGGGACCTTAGTCACTGTAGCAGCAAGAAATTTCTCGGATAAAAGTTTTTGCAGGACCTTAGTCACTGTAGCAGCAAGAAATTTCTCGGATAAAAGTTTTTGCAGGACCTTAGTCACTGTAGCAGCGAGAATTTTTAACGCAAGAAATTTCTCGTATAAAAATTTTCGCGGGACCTCAGTCACTGTAGCAGCAAGAAATTTCTCGGATAAAAATTTTCGCGGGACCTCACTCACTGTAGCAGCGAAAATCTAACGTTTAAAGCATTTTTCTGAAAATTTTCTCGGTGAAGAACACTGTGTGAAAACGTACAAAACGACGCTATGATTTTTGCTTTAGACCCAGTCAAATCTTAACCAAAATGCAATAAACTGGACTCAATCGACTCGAAATTGGACGGGCAATACACATTTGGGGGTTTTAAACACCAAAATCCTAACATGCGTCCGTATTAAAGACGAGAAAAATTAATTTTAAACCTAAAAAATTAAAAACGGAGCAATCACAGAGTGAAACGAACGAGAATTGGTTTATTTGTGATGTATTCATACCGAAAAGCTGATTTTGACGACGGAGTATGCAGAAAAACGGATTTGAGGACGTATTTGAAGAAGACGGCGATTGCGAGAGGTTGAGAAATTTTTGAAGAGGAGGGTGCGAAATTTTTGAATTTTTCTCGGGAATTTGGAAGATTGTGAAAAAGTTAAGTGTTTTGGGGTTTTGTGACTGTTCATGCGAGATTTTGAGTTAATGGACCGAAATTCGTGGGCTTGGTCAAAATTGGGTCCTATTGGTCCAATTTGACCCCGTTTGACCAAAATTCCAAAAATTAAACTTTCAACCCAAAAATTAATTTGTCCAATTTTGACTCCGCTTAACCAAAATTTAGAACCAAAATTTAGATTTTTTTTTAAAAATAGGCAAAATCAGAAACTCCCCCTTAATCTATAACTCCCTTTTTAGATAAAGAGAAAAAACAGAAACTCCCCCTTAATCGAAAACTCCCCCTTAAGAGACATAATTCAGAAGACACATAGAAAATGGAGTAAAGTGAAAAGACATATGTACACTTTATCAAAGTTCATGTAGGGTCGATTGATCACAACTGAAGATTCAACATCCCCAGCATAGTCACAAGGTGTTGGAATCGTTTGACATCCAACGGTTTTGTGAAAATGTCGGCTAGTTGATCTTCGGTAGTGACGTAGTGCAATTCAATCGTCCCTTGTTCGACATGTTCTTTGATGAAGTGGTGACGAATATCTATGTGTTTCGTTCTCGAGTGATGTACCGGATTACTCGTCATTGCAATCGCACTCTTTGAGTCACAATATATGGGAATTTTATTAACATGAAAATTAAAATACAAAAGCTGTGAACAACTAGTGGCGTTAACATATTTTGCCTCCGTCGACGAAGTTGAGACACAGTTTTGTTTTCGAGAAGACCAACTCACGAGTTTACTGCCCAAGAAGTGTGCAGCTCCAGAGGTGCTTTTTCGATCCATCTTGCATCCTGCGTAATCCAAGTCAGAGAATCCAACCAGTTTGAAGTCCGATTGAGTGGGGTACCACAAACCCAGATTGGGTGTTCCTTTGAGATAGCGGAGAATCCTTTTAGCAGCAGTGAGATGGGATTCCTTAGGTGTAGCCTGAAAACGAGCGCAGATTCCTGTCGAGAGAACGATATCCGGTCGACTAGCAGTGAGGTACAGAAGAGAGCCTATTATCCCACGATAGACGGTTTGGTCAACGGGGGCACCAGATTGGTCCGCGTCGGGTCGGCCGGAGGGTGACATAGGTGTAGCAGCAGTCTTAGCATCCTTCATTCCATATTTCTTGAGGATGTCATGGATGTATTTGGACTGGTTGATGAAGATTAAGCCGGGGAGTTGCTTTACTTGAAGACCAAGAAAGAAATTCAGCTCGCCCATCATACTCATTTCGAATTTCTCTTTCATCAATTCTACGAACTCTTCACACAGTTGTGGTTTAGTCGATCCAAAAATGATGTCATCGACATATATCTGTACAATCATAATGTCCGGGCCACTCTGCTTGGTGAAGAGAGTTGTATCCAGAGATCCTTTCTTGAATCCAGACTGAACAAGGAAGTCTAAAAGGACGTCATACCAAGCTCGGGGAGCCTGTTTTATTCCATAGAGGGCCTTGTAGAGTCGATATACGTGATGAGGAAACTCTTCGCTCAAGAACCCTTCAGGTTGATCAACATACACTTCTTCTTTGAGAAATCCATTCAGAAATGCAGTCTTCACGTCCATTTGGTAGACTTTAAAGTTCTTGTGAGCAGCAAAGGCAAGAAAAATTCGTATTGTTTCGATCCTGGCAACGGGGGCGAAAGTTTCATCGTAGT